>CM060110.1:33347138-34015471 GCA_030522415.1 Channallabes apus
ATAAAAACGAAAAAGAGAGATCTGAATCCTAACACAAACACGAAATTCGGACCTCGCCTCCAAGGAAATTTAATTGACCGCACTTTCTTTTATGTTAATCCAATTCCCCTGATCTATACTATAGTACGTGCGCATATTAAATACAAAGCCATGTTAGCCAAGTTGCACGATGCCAATATTTGCACCCACCGATATGCACTAAAGTTTTGTAGATACTAAACTGCATTTCGTTACAAGTACTACAGTATGCAGTGATCGTAAAGTTCTGTCTGTGTCAATGTGGCATTCATTTCTCTTATTTTTTTCTCTTAACAGAACATCACGAGAAATCCAAGAAGGTGTTGCTGCATGAGGCGTAGTGTTTCATATATCAGTGTTATAGGACTCCATAACTAAAACACACCATGCTGTTGTAATGTCAAGCCACGACTCCAAAGTTTTCCAATTCCAAAGACATAAATAAACCAGTCGACATGAAAATCTCACCAGAGCAAAATGTACGTAATAATAAATATTTATAATATCAACCAAACCATTTCTCATGTTGAGGAATCAGCAGTACAGTAGGTACAGGAAATTAATCAGCAGCTCCTGGCCAATCAGATTTGAGGACTCAACAGTGCTGTGGTCCGTTTAATGCTGCATTCAATTGCTACGAGGCAAGCCCTGACCCAGAAACATGAGCAACATCTGTGTAGGTTTTTTTTTTTCTTTCTTTTTCATTAATGTTTGTTTCTGTTTTCCTGGCTTGTAAGAAACTTTGGGTGAAGAGAGCTGCAGGGAAATTCTCCCAAACTTGTGGGTTTGTGTTGTGAGATCATGGAGAGATAGCGTGGTTTGGACCAAGAATGAAGAGAAAACAAACGGTAAAAAGGGTTTATTTTTAGGTGTCATGCGACATTTGGGTTTCAGTTTCATTTTCTCCTGTCTCGTTTAGTTACCCCCGTGTGGGAACCAGCCAGTTAATGAATATTCCATTTCATTTCATACGCCTGAAATGTAATAACAAACATTTCAATCAGTCGAAATCAGCATCCTTTAATCATTCTTTAGGTAACAGTGCGCGTAACACGGGTGAGCTGTGTGGCCCGGCTGTCAGAGATACGAAGATTTATGGCTGAGGAGACGAGATCTTCTTATGAGCGTGAACGTTCGGTTCCTCCCAGAAGGCCTGAGCCCGCTATAGCTCACCAGCCCGCTGTCTCATGGTGAAAACATCCTGCCTAATTAGAACCAGTTCGAATTAAGCAGTCCCACTGCAACACGTTGTTTTTTTTTTTTTTTTTTTCTCCCCTCTTCTTCTTAAGAGCGACTGCTAGGAGATCGAGGTCCTCACGGCCTCATTGTAAGCAGTTCTCATCAGTTGGCGAATTCTTTTAAAACAAAGAGCGCCTCAGAAGCTCCGAGGGGCTGCGGTCGTACCCTCTGTTCGGAGCTCATTCATTCAACGCTTGTGGGGTCTCTAACGAGGGTCTGCTGCCAGGGTCTTGATGATCTGATCTGACTCCATTCAGTATGTTGGGGGTAGAGCGGAGTGCAGGTGCAGGAGAAGAAATGACCTTTGTTGACCTTTCGTTGATCATCATGTAATATTTTCTTCCTTAATGCTGGAACGTTAGTCAATTAGTGTTTTTAGAATGCTCATAAATACACACACACGCACACACAGTCAACCACATTGTTTTGAGATAAGATTTGGCTCGTATTTTTGTTGAAACTCAGTTATTATTAATGAACGATAATCTAAAAAAATAAAATAAATTCTTTGAAAGTCATTCTTTGAAAATCCAGATGTTAAGCCATCTGGTCCTATCACATAATAAAGATACCCTCTAATTAACTGTATGATTGACTTACTGACTTATTTATTTATGAATATCTATATATAAACTACAAATCAGTACATGCTTATTGTTGGAATGAAAGAAAAGCATGCATTGCACCACGCATTTGAGACTTGGTGTGTCTTGGGAAGGGTGCGTGAGCGAGTAAACAGTGCATGTGATTGATGCTGGATGTCAGCAGAACCAGATGAATTGGCAAGCGATAGGGTCTCGCTCTCGCACGTTCGCCTGTTAAATGTGCCTTTAATTGCATGATAATGGCTTGTCATGAGAAAAGCCAGAGCTGGCTAGCTTATCCCATGCTTTTTGAAGGAAATTACATTTCATATTCAGTTTCAGTAGGTAGCTCAAACATTGTGATCTGGCACCATTTTCAATAAAAAAAAAAAATTAGTTTTTTTTTAAAGCAAAGTGCAGCGACCTCGAATTCTTTCCTTTGTCCCAGTTACATCCTCGGGTTCGTCTGTTCGTGATGTCATAGGCTGTGAAAGCGGCAGTTTTTTTTAGCTCGCAGGGCAAAGAAAAAAGGGATTCACTTCTTAACAATCCTAAAGTGGCAGCATTGAGACGCTTGTATGGGGATGAAGCACAAAGGCTTTGGAATGAAACTGTTTCAAGTGCAAATTATCATGCCTCTCACACAAGACACATCCTTTAGTTAAACTCTCATTTGTCATCGTCTGGGCCGGTCCTCCTACCTTATTTTTCACTCGCCGGGGGAATCTGCAGTACGGTTTGAAACCTCGTGCTTCCGTCGTTCGCTAATCAGACTTTATGATCTTAACCACTGACGCCCCTCATTCCACAATCTGGAATTTCAAGTGGTGTTTCGTTCCTTGGAAAGAGAAACATGGCTATCGATTGGTATAATTCGCCAATTCCAGCCCCAAATCCAGTTAATATGATGTTTTAAAACGTTGATGATCTAGAAAGTTTATTACCGGCGACCCTGACATTAATAGCAGCTACAGGTTTATTTAAATACACTTTGATATCAAGTCTAAATTAAAAGCCTACTCTATAACTGATGCGTCTCATAAACTGAAAGAAATATATGTAGCTGTTCGTTATCATTAAATGGAGATTATTTGTAGCTATAAAAACGTTCTTAACGTTTTTAACATTTTTAAAACGCAGTAAGGAGAGAGGAAAAAGAGAGGCTGTTTGTAATCAATCATCTTCTATTCCACTTATCTTGTGTACAGGGTCACGGGAGGCCTGGAACCTATCCCAAGAGACTTGGGGCATGTGGGTGGAGTACAAACTTGACAGGGTGCCAATCAATCGCAGGGCACACACACACTTGCACTACGCTCAATTTGGGAATTCCCGTTAACCTCATCCGTATGTCTTTGGACTGCGGGAGGAAACCGGAGTATGCGGATGAAACCCACATGAACATGCAAACTCGTTGCCCACAGACCTGTGGCGGGAATCGAACCCTCGACCCAGGAGGTGCGAAGCCACTGTGCAAAAGCAATTTGTTTGATGGACATTATTCTAAATCTAAATTTGTAATAGAGCTGCATGATTTGATCTAAAAAATTGCATTGGGATTAGTTTAGTAATTCCATAGTGATTTAAATTGCAATGTTTAAGTATTAAATGTACCGTTTTGTAATCAAATTTATTTGTCTAGGCCAACAACAAATAATTAGTAATGACCTCATTAAGAGGATGTTTGCCAATCTTTATCAGCTCAACATGATTACTCGTGCAGCACATTTTTGTAATTATTGGCACATTTCTGTTGTATAAGAGGATCCGATTGTCCTTTTTGGGATTGTAAAAGCCTGAGCGGCAGGCCAGGCCACTTGGGGGTTATTTTCCTCTAATAGTACTCCTTGTTACTGTAAGTTCCTGTTTCCCATTTACAGTTGTGGACTTTGACAGCATGTGTAAAGTAGCTATCTGAAACAGCTTCGACACTTTTCTTTGGGTAAAGGTCAACCCGTCGGTCATGAGTCTCTTGGTTTTTATCAAAGTGAGCATGACTATTGGATCATTTGTAACTTTCGTGGCTTGCTGTACTCTTTTGCACGCTTCGACTTGACCTTTGACCTTCCATCTAAGCGCATTGAGGACACATTTTCCAGTGTCATTCTGGATCGTTTCTGCGTTGCATCAGTGACACTTGGAGGAATTCGTCTTCCTTAGCTCGATTCTGATTTATAGCGGGAAATGGCCGTTTGAAATGCGTATCCTCGGAAGCCACTGGACCCCATGGCTTTTCACAGTCTTGTGTTTCCTGTATTGTGAATGCTTGTCAATGGTCATCATCACAAGTTCAGACTTGTATAATGTACTTTAATTATCTGGGATTTCATCCCCTGGGGGTCATTCTCCAGGGATTGTTAGAAGGAAGGAGCTGCTCAGCCTCTGTGCGGCGTAACCCGATCCCGTGTGCGGACACATGTTGGGGATATGTGCGCTATTTTTCCCAATGAAAAGCTATTTTATGAAGCTTATTGTAGATGCGTCCTGTATGAAAGAGATACCTTTGTACTGACGATAACCAAAGCAGGTCTGTTTACTCTTCATTAATGTGTTGTTGGGTTTGGCCACAATTGAATATCCCAGAGTACACTGGAAGAAGAAAAAGAAAATGCACAGGTACAATTACACAATACGTTAGGTAGGAGGGAATTGGAATGCGATCAGACCGACAACGCCACCTCGGCAGTTTTCAGAAAGAAAATTAAAGTCAAGAAGCAGAAGTACTTTTATGTTCTTGCATTCCAACTTTAACTTGAACAAACTTACATCGGCATAATGTAGTCATAAAAAAAACAATAGGCTTTCAAACTACCAGCTGTGTTTGTACTGACACGCACACAATGCTTTTTGTGTTTCAACATGTATGATAAAGCCCATACTAATTTCCCAGATGTTGATTTTCCTGTTTAAAATTACTCAGGCGCTAGAGATGGAAATCATCGCTAGATAGAGGTAGCTATTCACAAAAGTGCAATGCAACAACAGTCAGATTTGTTATCATCCTGATGTACACAGTGTTGTGCATAAATTAAATGAACCGACATTGTGCAATGTTATAACCTATCCTGCACAGCATGCATACATAATTTATCTTAAGACATAAATAATGTGGCATTGTGGTAAGGAAATATTTTTGCTTTCTGTTGTCTTATTGCTCCCGCACCTTAGGGCTCGGCGCAATCGCATCATGTCAATTGACTACAGGGTTCGGTCACGGCAACAGATAAACAACCCGATACAAGAATGGAAAGTTGTTCATTTTGTCACGCGATAGAAAAAATAATATTGTCAACAGTAACCTTCACTTGGCATCGTTAACTGTTCTTGTTGTTATGCATTATGTAAATAAGCTAACTAGATTCAATTCAGATATTCAGATATCAAGACACTGACAGTAATGCAAGCTGTAAATGTGCCCTATTGGGCCCCTCACTAGCATAAGTTAATCTAATAATACAATTTTGGCATAAATCAAGATTGTCTTTGTTCACTGAGTAAAAAAAAAAAAAACTTGACTGATTTCATTTTATGTGATTTAATCGCATAATATCTAAAAGTTAAGGAAAATATTTGCTTTGCTGCAAGGTGATTTCCAATGCATTTCAGTTTTCCTCATTTACATTCATTCAATGAAGCGACTCACTGCACAGTTGCTTGTCATTTGCCTTTCTGGCTGTTAAATAGATAACTAGGTTAAATAACTAATTCTTGTTAACTAATTGCATGTTGCTTCACTTGCAGAGTGAGTGAGTGGGCGTAAAACTGAATGACGCCAAAGCACGCCCCATGGGATCCTAGGAAATCATTCGAGACAATTGTTTACATTTGCGCCGACACGTTTTTCTCGTCGACTCCCAGAAAATTCCCTTGTAATTTAAAACGATTGTAGGTTTACATCTATTAAAGCGAATTTTTTTTAAGAAACCCATTCATCAAGTCGACGTACTGCACTGCTGCTTGCAGTGAACTACATAATGAGTTAAGCCTTGGTAGATGAGTCGAGAAATCCCTAACCCCCTCGCTGTGATTTATATCTGTCTCCTCCGGCTGGGGGTTGCATGTCTGCAATAGCGTAATTGTATTTCAAACCCAAACATCACAAGGAGCATCTGTTTTATCATTGCCCCAGGGCTGGAACCCAGACAGAAATGAGGCCCAGATTTAGCCCAAACATGTTAAGCAATCACATTACTAACCAGTGGCCTGACATGATACATGACATGTGAAAATAGAATTTCCTAGATTTTGATTGACTTCAGTAAAGCACAATAAAGCTTTCTTTCACGTAGCACTGGTGTTGATGTGGCGCTTTAAACATGACAGTTCTGCATATTGCAGCACGAGTCTGACTGTAGAGAGATTCCTGGAATGAAAATGATGGAGGAGGTCAGTCTCTTATAAAGCATAACCGATTGGCCTTGGCGAGAAAAACAAGCCGTTTCTGACAGGTGTTGCAAAAGGGCAGTGCCGACTCCCTCTCCGGGTCTTGTTTGGAGAGGGCAAGTGAATTTATTAAGACCATGCACAAGCATTTCCAGCTGTGGAAGCTGGACGTGAACTGACAAGCTTCTTCCATGAGAGCCTTACAGGCACTTATGAATTCCCCAGTTACTGTCAGAGTGCTTCACACACCATCCTTCAAAACTGAAAAGAAAAATCTTATCGGACTTGAAAGAAAAACAAGGTCGATTTATTTTCTCTGCTAATTCTGGTATTCCTGCGATGCTCTGGCATCCTGTCCAGGGTTTGATCCTGCCTCATACCCGGTATTCCCATGTGGGGTGGTTGGCTCTGGATCGGTGATGCCCAGGATAAATCGATTAATGAATAGTGTTGATACTGATTCCTTTAGGAATACAGCATTATTACCCGGTTCCTGGTAAATTGGACAAATTAACATGCTTCATAATTTGAAGGAAAGAGTAGTATTTTTAATGTTTGGATGCAAATCTTTTGTGGTCAATGACCGACTGAAAACGCAAACCCATGAGCATCAGTTTCATCTGTTAAGCTACTTTGCCAGACCTTTACTGTCCCACTTGGTTTCCTCAGTTCAACAAACCTTGTTTCAGAACTTGACAGGCTTAGTCTAAGTTTTCTATCAAAGTCTTATCTGGCTTTCCTGTTGTTGAGCCGTGGTTTGCTTCTGTATTTACATTCTTGTAGTTGGTTTTGATTGTAGACTTTGATAACTATATGCATATTTACTCCGCAACATTTTTCTTTAACAAAAAGAATTCATCAACTATCAACTAAGTTGAGCTGTTTTCTGTGGTCATTTTTGGTGATTCTGATCTCACCAGTTCATTCCCTCTTCTCCCTCTCCCCTGCACTTTAATCACATCTCAATTGCCTAATTTCAAATGCATTGTAGTGATATATCGACATGACCAATCAAATTCTTCTTGACCCGGTTGTAGTTTTACAAGTAGAATTAATTGTTCATGATCTAGATCCTGACGGGTCATTTTTTTTACTGCTGGCATTCAATTCCCAAAATGACTTATTTATTATAGCTATAATAAAGTTGTATGAGTTGTTTGATTTACAGGACATGATTTACATCACATGTCTCCTCCCTACATACTTCATAAAGCTTGATGAACCCTGTCTTTACTCCCAAACTAAATCAGTCAGCCAGGTGCTTTATTTGTGAATTGTAAGTCATTACACGGACATTGAATTTTGTCATGACAATTGAAATTCGTCAGCCCATGCTTCATCTTAATAATAAACCACTTTGGAGAATTGCATTTCTTTTGAATGCGTTTGTGTAAAATCATGAGTAAAACAAATAGAAGTAGAAAATAGGAGTGGTGTTTAACAGAAGAGGCAGTAATGTGTTTATTCTGTATGGAAAGCAGCTGGAAACTGGGCTCTGTACGCTTCGAAGTTTGGTTGCCAAAGCGCAAATGTTCAAGGTGAAACCAGTATGTGTTGCAGATTGACTTTTGGTGTCCAGGTTTTTTTCTTGCATTAGCACCGACTCTAAGCTTTAACATTAATCATCTCTTTGTTTACTCTGTGTGCTTGCTCTGTCCTGGATATGGTTTATTTTTGCTTCGGGTGCTGCTATAACAACCATCTTCAGTCCTCCTGTGTGCTAAAGAAAAGGCGAGGACTTTTAGTTTTTACCTTTTTATTCTCGCTGTGTTTTTGTGTAATAGTTGCTTTGTGTTTTTTTGTTTGTTTGTTTGTTTGTCAGCTGGATGGTGTGTTAAGGTCACCTTTGGTCCAGTCATTTAGTAAGGTTGAAAGCCAAGTACATTAGCAGGGGGGAAAAATGTGCTTGTAGCCAGTGATGCATAGGCAATTCTTCTTTTTAGCCCTTCACTATGTATTGATGAAAACAGATCACCATTGCTGACCTCAATCAGCTCTACAGTCCAGGCTGTTAAGCCGCTATCCTCGATTTCCTAACTGTAAGCAGTTAATCAATAGGAACAGGGCTGCAGGAGGACCGATTTGTTCATGTCCAGTCCACTGGTATTGGCTCTGATCGTACGTGCTGCAACTGATCCAGAGGCGATCAGTCCGACGAAGAACTGAAGGACTGTCTGGACTTTAACCCAGTGTAATGGGGTTTGGCTCGCCTCGGGCTAGTCATCGTCTGGCTCGTCCTCACACAGCATTCCTCATAAAGACAAAGAGGACAAGGGTCCTGTAACAGCCATACTGCAGACAGGCTGTTCATTAGAATTGATTTCAGCACATTTTGCCAAGTCAGTTTATAAAGACGACACTATGTAGTGTCAGAAGCGATCATTTGCATCTTTTGAATGCATGCTATAGTATGTGCAAAATGCATACACTCGTTTTCTAATCGTATGATTTTTCTCTTTTTTTTCCCCCATATATGTTTGAAATCCTGCCTCGTCTGCTCTTCACCACAGGTAAAAAAAAAAAAAAAAAGTTTTTTTCCATTTTATATTTACAGTATGGAGTAGATTCTAGCCAAATATCTATTTGCCTTCTCATTCTAATATAACACTTACTATGTAACAACAAGATTAATAATAGAGAAACAAAATACCCCAAATAGTTAAAAGTGCAGCACAATATAATTAAATTAAATACTTTACTACTAACTTTTTGTTGTTGTTGTTGTTTGGACAGTCATGGGCTCAATAATGTCACTTTGGTTAATAATGTTCACATTTTCATGGATAAGTGCTAGGTATCTTTCAGGCTTGATAAAGTTCACACTTATTTTTTTTTTTAACCCATGACTTTTGTAAAGCAAATCTCTAAACAAAAAATTTCAAGCACTTGCTCATTGAAATGCCAGGAGATATTGAAGGGTATATGCTTTGATGCATTCTCATAGAGCCTGTTTGTATCACTTTAGGTCAATCCAATACCAAAGACTATTATCCATTAGAGAATATTATATTTTTATTATTTAAAAATTGTATATTACGTATATTAATGCATTTTTATTAAAAGGTAATACCAAGCTGTATTAGTCCAACTTCACACTAGGGTCAGTTTTTCTGATAATCAATGCTCTATTACCATTTGTTTATACCCATATATGTCGAGTTTGTACATTAAATTATATAAGCAACAAAAATACATAACCCTAAAACATACTCTACTTATGCTCACTCACTTGCTCATCGCCTATCCCGCTTCATCACCAGTGTATCCAGGGTTCTGGGGAGCCTGGAGTCTATCCCAGGCAGGGTACTGCACAGTGTGCCAATCCATCTCAGGGCACACATGTATACAGTACAAGCAAACACACTAACACACTCATTAATACACTTGGCAATTTGTGAACTCCAGTTAGCCTAATCTACATGTCTTTGGATTGTGGGAGGAAACCCGCCGAGCATGGGAAGAACAAGCAAACTCTATGCACACAGACCCCGAGGCGGGATTCGAACCCGGACACCGGACGTGCAAGGTGACAGTGCTCACCGCTAAGCCACTGTGCCTCTATATACTGAGACCATTTCCCTACCTATTTTGTCTGCAGTCATCAAAATGTTCATCTCTTGTCTGCTGTCCAAGTGCAAACCAAATGATTGCAGTCATACTATTTGATAAAGTTGGCTTACACAGTTTGTAGCTCTTAATGAAGTATAAATTCAGCTGGACTGGCCTGAGTGATCCTGACCTCCAACAGTGTGTTGGCTCGGGTCATGGATTTGACGGAGCTTCACTCCGCAGATCAGAGACGGGACCAGTAGATGATTGCAGAGATGAAAAATGATCAGTTTAACTGAATGGAAATAAGATCAAATAAACCTGGGCTGTAGTACACTGTAGTTAGAGTCTCACCATTAATAATAAATCCATATTTCTGCTTAGCTTGTAACTACCTGTCATTTCAACTCTTGTAAAGCGATCTGAAAGGAAACGGACATAATCTGGAGTTCAGAGTGACAGTTTTTGATTGCTGGCCAAATACCTCAATACATCCATGCAACAATGGAGAAAGAGCTGAGCAGCTCATTGACAAGGTACATAGAAGTAGAAAGGACAAAAAGAAAGTGGATGGTATTAAATAGGCTGTAATTTCTATATGGATCACTCAGTACTGATGTAAATGTGACATGAAATTAAAGGCATATAAATGTCAGTGAATCTTGGACATAAATTGGACTTGGACATAAATCTGGACAAAATAGTAGGCCATGATTCTTGGAAAAGATTTTCCATTATCCTTTTTTGGCTGATCATTTTTTATTCATATTTGCCTGGTGGACAGTTGGACTAGTAGGCTTTTTTCAAATTCCCATTCAACAACCAGAGAAAGAAAAGCCCTACTCACTACTGACCATTGTTTTACTCTACATTTGGTATGGTTGAATGCTTAAATCCATGTACAACTTATTCTGACTCCACCGCCTGATTTAGACTAGTTCAGCCCACATGGCTTGGACTAGTCAGATTAATTAGCTTTTTATCACCGTTTCAGGGTCAGGAACATGTGGTATAGAATATCAGAATGCATATGTAACTGGGAAAAATTACATGCAACGTGCAGCTGTTCACTATGTGGGAATTTACGGCATTTGGCAGACGCCGTTATCCAGTGTGACTTGGGTGTTATCTCAATATACATTTGAGCAGTTGAGGGTTTAGGAGGCTTGCTTAAGGGCCCAGCAGTGGCGAATTAGTGGTACTGGGGTTTGAACCTGGGACCGTCCAATCAGTAGTCCAACGCCTTAACCATTGAGCTACTCCACCCCATTTATGTTAGTGTAGTTAACTTGCTACTGTAAACCGCTCGCCATCCTTCCTTGCATTACCTTCCATGTTCTGATCAGCAAGTATTACATAGGTCTTGTTTACTACCTGCTCCTTAACTTGTTCTACTACATAAAGAACATTGGACTTGATGGTGCCATATTTGTATTCCTAGCAGATGGGAATACACCAATATCAAGGGTGAGGGTTGATCATACAGAGACAATATTGACTTTGTTTCACTTCACAAATTATTAGTCAATTATGCTACCTTCATGTATAAATGTATTTATTTAAAACGATTACACTGTATGTCAGTTGAGTGCATTGGAAAAACATCAAATACAGATACTTAGGGCCAGATTGGTACATCTCTACCCTCCGTATTTCTTGATGTTTGTCACTTGGTGCAGCCTTTTAATTTCAGGTGGATCTCATACCCTGTCATTAGGTACTGGATTGCTGCAGGGGTTTCTTTTTTCTTTTTTTCCCCTCTATCAGAGCCCTTTTTTAAACATTTTTTTATTATTATTTCGTTCGTTCCAGTAACCAGCCTGATTTGTTGTGCTGCCTCAACATTTGGAGCAGACCTTGCTAATGTGGGCAGCGCCTGAGACGGCATGTCTGTTTTTCTTCCTACCATCTTCATATTTCCAAAAGGTCTTTATTTTAACACTTGTTCTACTCTTTAACCAGATTAATCAATGATTTAATGGTGGATTTTCTGCATGGTAGAAGCTCTAATCTCTAATAGGGTCAGGGGTAGCTCAGTGGTTAAGGCATTGGACTATGATCCAGAAGGTCCCGGGGTCAAATCCCATGACCACCAAGTTGTCCAAGTTGGGCCCTTGAGCAGGGGGCCTTAATTAACCCTCAACTGCTCAGATGTATAATGAGATAATGTAAAAAGAGAGCTCTGGATAAGAGCTTCTGCCAAATGCATAAATTTAAATGTAATACTTACCCTGTGCCTACCAGGCAGTCGATATTCTCAGAATAACATATGCAAATAAATTCTATTTGTTGAGGAAATTAACAATTTCTGAGAACCGACAGGTTGGTGAATTGTGCAGACACCTTTCGCTTTATAAAACTCCTATAAATGCGGTCAGTTTGGGTTTTAGCATTTAGGACCAAACAAGAAAAAAGCAATGGAGGAGGGTGAAGAAGAATGCTGTGCTTTACACCTCATAAAGAACGGAGCTTACATATGAAGGAGGTTTATCCCAAGCTTTAAGCCACTCATCCTCTCTGAGTGTTATTTGAAGTGGTTTGGAGAAAGCCAAGATCACAAATCTTTCTCACACATTTCAGTCCTCATTTCAGGAGGTAAAGGCCAAAGATCTGTTTGCCTGTAGAAGGAGTAGAATACTATAAAACTTTTATACGGAGACTTTGCCCTGCTTATGTATGACTTTTTTTTATTTTTTATTTTTAACAGCTTTATTGATTCCATTTGAACAGGGGGCTGTTTTACATTGTCAGAACAGAAGGCTGTGGAAGACTTGGGCCCTTTGACCTCCGCTGGTTTCCATAGCATGCATTTGGCACGGGGTGAGCAGTGAGATGCAGGACATTGTGTCCCGAGATTATGCGCGTTAGGCCACATCGGAAAAGCCGGTCTGTGCCTGCGGCCGGCGAGCCGAGCTGAATATGTCTTCTTTGTGGGGGCTTTAACCTACTTTGTGTGACTTGAATTTTTAATGAGCGTTAAGCTGTCGGAATGCACTCACCAGAGCTGAAGATGTGGTAAACTCACTCTCTTTCTGTCTCTGTCTCTGTTTGCCTCTGATTGAATTATTCAGCAGAGGCGTGGGCAGACGACTTACTGATGCAGAAGTGCTGATTAGATTCACTAAGCGTACAAAAGAAGCGAGACACATTGTACATGGTGTGTATCAACAGAGCTGTCGCTTCTAAAATCATTAAAATAATACTTTTTACGTTTCAAGTGGGTGCAGTAGCAGGATCATGAACAAGTGACTTTTTTGGGGCACTTCCATGCTAAGGTCAACCTTACCATAGGGAAAAAAGTAGGAGTAATTTATAGGGTTCCTACAGTACCATACTGACTACAGGTCCTTATATTGTTTAACCTTTAATTGGAAATTTAACAATAAAGTCCAATGGTGAGTGTCAAAAGCACACAAAGGCACAAAAATGATGGAAAACAGGAAAAAAGAGAGAGAAAAGCGCCAGAAACAAAACATTGATTTAATAGTTTTCTTAGCTATTTTTTTTTTTTTTCATAATTACGATTTCATCATTAATTCCAAAACTGAATAAGCCAACAAAATATTTTCAAATCGGCCAAAACATGGTGTTGGTGCTAAAGTGTCTCACCAAGGTGTAGTGTCTGTAACTTTTATTTTTCAATGGTCTTAATTGTCATTCAGATAAAATTTAGTCCGATTTAGGTTTCACATGAATAGCCATAAACCTGAATTAGTATATTATTCTAAAATGCAAAATTCTTAAGATATTGCAACATACATTTGACATGGTTACGGACTTTTTTTGTAGTGTCCGTAACCATGCCAAACTTATGTTGCAATATCTTATCAGTTTTGCATTTTAGAATAATAGACTTTTTTGCCATCAGTTTTGGAATAAATGATTTGGGATAAACTGGCGTTATGGCCTGATATTTTATCATTATGGATGCGATGCGTCTGAATCATCTATCTGCAAACGATTAACATTTAATGCCAATTGCTGATTTTTTTTTTTTTTTTTTTTTTTTTTTTAAACAATCCTTAATTTAGCACGGAATGCTTTAATTTAAGAAACAATTTTTTTAGGATCAGGCCATATACTTTTAGAAGCTTAAACAGATTTAGTATCAACACTCATAAAGAAATATGAGTAATGTGCATAATTATTATTGTTTGAATCAAGGTAAAGGGTTGAGTGAAGCTGGGTTGACTGTCCTAAGTGAAGGAAGTGCATGGTTGAAGATTCCCACTTGGCCCTTTAAAGAATGCTTAAGTTGTCTCCTGTTATGAGTCTATGAATGTGAATAGAAATTCTTAGCCATACATTGGTCTGATATTCAATAAACAAACTGTTATAAGCATTCAAAAATCTGTCGAGTTTGATTTTTTAACATAAAAACAAATTTCCAGAGTATTAATTCTCTGCACTCTATTCTTGATGTATCTATGTCATACTCATCCCTGTTAGAGTTTCTGATTGACAGCTATGCTTGTGGCCGGGACCATGTCTCGTGTCTTGTTGGGGCCCTTCAGATTTGCAGTGTGCTCCTGTCTAGACCTACATTAATCATAACTGATGTGAAATCTCCCTGCCCTGAATGTTTTTTTTCTCTTCCTGTTCTTGCACCTGAGCTTCTGTAAATTGAGCAAATTATCCTGAAAAATGGTCACCTGTGGGATTAACCAAACTGGCACACTGGCCAGGTTTCACTGGAGTTGTAGTGGAGGATGCAACAAAGGCTACTAAAATGTAGAATATTGGTTGTTTAAGGATTGTTATGAGATGACACACGAGACGATGAGTCACTATGTAGAATAAGCATCACATTATGCAACCTTCATAGTTAATAATGCTTTATGTGCCTCAGGGACTTACATGCAGTATAGCTGTCCTGTATCGTACATGAGTTACTGTTGTGATGTTTCAGCCCAAGTGATTTAGCACAGAAAGTCAGTTTTAAATAGTTTTACATTCGTGTATCCGATTAAAATTCATGTGTGCTCTGCCAACAGAGATTCAAATTTGTATTATGTATATGCGAAAGTGATGTATAACCATTGATATGGCTGAGCAAACAATTTAATATCTTTCGAGTTAAGCTTGTGAGAGAACGTGCAATCTAGAGACGAGATTCGAACCCACAACCTTGGTGGTCCGAGGCAACTCAACTGGCCTCCTCAACAAGGTGCTTAACTTCCATTTTCGTAACTTTGTGTATATCTGGATTACTTTTAGCTGTTTGGGACGATGTGTGTTAGGGCTGCACGATATATCGAAAAAATATCGTTATCGCGATAATGGCATGCGCGATAACCATATCGCAAGGAGTTGCGATAAATACTTTATTTGCCAAGCATCTGTGTGTCCAAATTTGACCAATCAGATGGGCCCTTACTATGTTTATACCCGCTTATATCTTTATATAGATATATATTATAATATATATTATTTATATCTTTATACTTCATTCTGTCGCGAACTAACCCCGGATGATCAGAAGATTTCGCGATTAGCCATTAGCCGCGATTAGCCGTTAGCCGCGATTAGCCGTTAGCCCTTTATAGACGGTAAACCCAAACGCGGAAGCAAGTGAGTAGGCAGGATAACCACGTGAATTAGTTTAAGGACTCTCACAGAAGGGGAGCAAGGGAAAAACACACATTTAACCCGCGTCCTATAAACACACAATCGAATCTGAACCGACATGGTGAACACAGTGACTAAGCTGTATGCAGTAGTTTGTTTACTCCTCTTATACTTCCGGGTTCGCGCCCGCATTACTTCCGGGTCCTAGTGCCGGTCGCGGAGCGTGCGTGTGTGTGTGTGTGTGTGTGACAAATAGTATTTTTTTTATTTCATTTTTATTTAATAATTTTTATTTTTATTTTAAAAAAACAGACAAGCCAATGAGAATATTTAGTTTAAAAGATGCTCTTGTTTTAAGACACTATTGATGAGTGTATGGTTCCACTTAAATAAAAAGTAATGTTTGAAAGTAATTCATATTGTGTTGGCAGGTTTATAGTAACAGCAAACCAGAAGTCAGAATATCTGCTGAGGGGTTTTAAGTCATTCATAGTGTTTTGAAGTCTAAATATTTGCAACTTCCTTGACATATAGTTTCTTTTTAGCCTGAATTAGATTTAATTACATCAGACGAATATCTATTACCTGTTTATTTTAGTATGATCATTACATATAAATAAATAATAAAAAAATAGGCAATAATAATAATAAAAAAATGCATTTCTCTAGGGAAACGTTATATCGCAAGAAATATCGTTATCGCAATATTCAACAACAATATCGCATATTGCATATTTTCCTAATATCGTGCAGCCCTAATGTGTGTGTGTGTGTGTGTGTGTGTGTGTGTGTGTGTGTGTGTGTGTGAGATATCATTTCTACTCTTCATCAGCTTTGTAGAAGGTTGATATTTTCTGATTCCCACCGACTCTTTTGAGCTGAATTTGATGAATTCTGTTCTCATGCCTGGATGCCACACAGCGTGTACTTCTTGGCAGTTAATCAAATGCACTCTACATGCCACTGTGTATAATCTTGAAAAAGTGGTCGTGATGAATGTACCAAAGTCTTGCTGCAACTCTTCCATTCTAATGAGTAAAATATGTTTGAGCATACTTTCTAGCCTTGCCAGGTTTTTGTTGTTAGTGTGGGAAGCCTCTACAGTTTATGCGCATTTTTTATTTATTTATTTTTTTTAACAAGCTCGCGTCCGTAATATCCTACAGCTTGGATTTACTACCACGGATGCCGATGGAATGAATCTTCTCGGGTCCCAGCAGTCATGCTCCAGACCTCCCAGCTTCGCTTTTTACCCCGAGCTGCTGTAAACAGGTGGTCCTGAGGACATGTGAACACAAACACGTGTACACGAGCGCTTTTATTGTCTCGGGCCGCCTTGTTTTGGGTTTACTCATGGGCCTTGGCGGTGGGTCTCATGCGTGTGTCCATTTTACAAGACTGTGCCAACACCTTATATCAGACGTCACCATGATTTGCTTGGAGAGCATGAGACGGTCTAGTATTTCAACAGGACGCTAGCTGGTCAAACCTGGACCCTGAATAATGTTGTAGCAAATGCCTCAGCAAAGATTTTTGGGCAAGCTATTTGTTTGCATTCCTCTATTACAGTGGCTCATAGCTACGGCCCAGCTGGATAGAAAAGTGCCATAAAAAGCTATTAATTGCTTCCAGTAGGTTCCTTTCCAGCTGTTCTTAGGGGTCTGTTGCTGCGCTCACAATTCATGGCACCGCTATGTAAAATATGCCTCTTGAACCTTTAGCTCCTTTTACACAAGGGTATCTTGGGATTTAATTTAAAAGCAATTTTACAGGAAGGGTCAAATCATCGCTGTATATAATACCATTGATCCATTATGACGTAGTGGTTAGCACTGTGGCCGCGCGTTTCCAGGGCTGAGGGTTCGATTCCCATCTGCATGCATGGAGTTTGCATGTTCTCCCAGTGCTTGGCGGGTTTCCTCCGCATACTCCGGTTTCCTCCCACAGTCCAAAGACAAGCAGTTGAGGCTAATGGGTGTTGCCAGACATAAATCAGGCTTAAACGAATATTCAGGTATTCACGAGGTCACTTCAGCGAAAGAAAAAGCCACTTGTTCCTCACCCCAACTTTGGACATGCCTAAAGTTCCAGCTGTGCCTCGCCTCCACACAGAACGTGTGGTCAAAGAGAACAAACGCCCCAGCTGACACTAAAAAATGCACACCAACAGCAAAAACGACATGTGGTTCATTCTTTTTGGTTAAATATTCTAATTCTGTGCAAAGTCATGAGCCCAGACCTCAAACTGATGTATTACAAGGAACTAAATTGCTGATGAATGTTTTCCCAATACAAGTGAAGCGTTTCAGATGATTAATGCTGGATAGAAGAGGTCTGAATTTGCTGTGCAGAGAAAAGAAAGGTTTTGATAGAAGGAGAAAATGGAAATCTCTCTCTCTCTCTCTCTCTCTCTCTCTCTCTCTCTTTCTTTCTGTCTCTCTTTTACAGGATGTTTTTTTTACTCTTCCAGCAGATGACTCAGAGAGGCAATAACCTTTTGAATAATCTTTGAATAATTTCTGCGTAGATTTATAGGTCACTGTGCCATTTTTGTCAGGCCTTTTCTGCAAGAGCAGCCAATGATGCAATGACTTGTTCCTGTCTTTCTTTTTTTTTCACATTCTATCAAACCACGTGACCTAACCCCTTGACCTACCCTGCACCTTTCTCACAGCCTTGAGTGTATTATTATTATTACAAAAAAAAAAGTTTTAGGAAGTACTTTTTCTTTTTGCTATGGTGCCGTAAAGTATTTTATTCCACTTTGTCTCTCACAGAAACTTACTTACTTACTTACTGTTCGTTTTCTATTTATGTGAGGCGTTCAAGTCAAACCGGGACTTCTTTTGTATAAATCGAACGGTTTAAAGGTGGCCGTTCGTCCATGGCCGAGGTGGCTCAGTGCCTATTGTGGTTCTTTTCCATAAACTTTCGGTGAGTGGGATGCCTGATCCTTGAAATCGATGGATAAATTGTCACTAACTTGCGAAAGACACACATCTGTCTGTGGGAACTGTACACACATTCACTCAGCAGCACCACTTGCACATTACAGGAACAGGAGCCATTTCCACATGTTTGGAACATTTTATAGGTTTCTGACATGAAGCAGGTTGTCTGATCATGGCTCTGACGTATTGAGAAAACCTTCTACCTCGATTATATCCAAGCACTAATGAAACACTAGGATAAGTGCATTAGTGTAGCAGGGGATTATATAGAGAAAGATAAATTTTAACTCCCCTAACTGTGTTGTGTTGTTCTTCACAATCAAAAGTCCCAGTTTGACCTGAATGCCCCTTAAACTGCACATCACAGACTTTAGAGTTACTTTGAATGTTGTATAACATCGCTAAAGATGTTAGTTCCTCTCATCACTTATGGAAAGAGGTGGAAAGAGTAATAAAATGTTGTACTGTTACTTTAGTGAACTTTTACTGAAGTACAAGTAAAGTTACCCTTATAAAAATCTACTCAAGTAAAAGTAAAAAGTAGCTCATTAAAAATTTACTCAGAGTAAAAGTTAGTTACTTTTTTTTTTCTTCTTTCTTTTCCACAGCGGGGGTGAGATGGGGGATGGAACACCCTTGCATAATATCTGTTCCCTTTGTTGTGCTTGAAATCAAAGTGGTCGCTTAAATATGACCAGGGGTTTGCTTCATTAAAATTTGTTGGCATTTCACTTTCAGCTGTGTCTGCATCACTGGCATCTGTTTTGTCCGTCTCCATCGTTCTTGTGAATTTAGTGCGTTTGTTCTCCATCAATCAGTGCAGTGGTTTCCGGGGTGCAAATATTTTCCTTCCCCATTGCATTATTTGTATTATTTTTCATTTTCATTCGTTTATTTTTTACTCAAGTACAATTAAGTGCAATACTTTAAACAAAACATACTTACGTAAAAGTAAAATTACAGATTTTACACAAAAAAATTACACAAAAATCTACTCAATTACAGTAATGCAAGTAAATGTAATTCATTACTTTCCACTTATTGTATAACAACTATGAACATGTGTTCCCTCATGAATCTCTCTTGGATGGATACAGTATGTTTGAGTTACAGGGAAAACAAAGTCCTCTATCCTGATCCAGCTCCTTTGGTTAAGGGGGAAAAACATAGTCTGCTACAAAGCTTATATACTAAAATAAAGTTTGAATAGAACTAAATTATAATGAGCTTATTAGAACTAAATTATCAGCATCTTCTGATCAATCTGATTTTAACCTGCAATAGCTATATAGTACCTGATCAGAAGGTTGGCGGTTCAAGCCCCATCATTAACAGGCTGCCGTTGTTGGGCCCTTGAGCGAGACCCTTACCCCTGTCTGCTCCAGGGTGCCGTATAACGGCTGACTTTGTGCTCTGGCTCTAGCCTACTAACACAAGCTGGGATATGCGAAGAGTGAAGAATTTCAATGTATATTAATTTATATGTGATGGATGGAGGTTTAACTTGAATATCTTTCAACTTCTGTTTACTTGTCAAAACTGTAAAGAGTTGATATAGGAGATAGAACCTTCTAAACGATTTCTACCAAACGTCTTAAGCCTCAGACAAATCAGCGATGGAGTTTTCAAATTAGAGCCCCAGGATCATTTGCAGAGAACATTTGACCCCAAAGTCTGGTTCATTTTAATAGTTGGGAACACAATCATTCCATGCTTTGGAACTGTTCCCAAGTCTGCTGAAAAAAGGTGGTCATGGGAACCATACGGTATACTTGGGCGTAGATCAAATCAAATATGGAAGCAATCATACCGGAGAATGGTAGTAGATCGCTGTTTAAAGGTGGCATTATCAGTTGGATCCCTCTTCTGGAATAGGTATACTTTCATGCACAGTGTTTATCATGGATCTTTCACCACGGGACGTTTTATATCTAATGATAGGGCTTTAAATAATCCCTCTGTACTCAGCGAGGCTGGATTTAAAGCTTTGACGGAAAGATTTGAAGCTGCAGACTTTGAGGCTGAGGTGATTCATGTCTTCGCCGCTATTAAAATGAAGTACAGATCAATCAATCTATCCGCAGCGTAATCCTCACTGCCATGGTTCCATGCTTAAGAAGCAGCTCGAGCGTGTGATCCAACTTTAGGTCAGTCGGCTCCAGGACACACGTGGACGGCGACTTGCAATGACCGCTTAGCTGTCGAAGCCAGTTTCCGCGCTCGGTCTTTCGTGTCTCGGTCAGCTCTCGTTTGAAGAAGCCGCGGTCGGACGTGCGCTCGGTACCCACACAGCGGCAAAGACCTGGTGTGTGTCCTTTACATGTAGAAATGTCTCAGACATGCACACACATCTGTCAGCACTGGTATAACCCTCTGATGACATGAGGATGTGTGTGGTTGATGTGCCCACTGAAGTCTGTCACATGTACAGGAAACACTAAGAAGTCCGCAGAGACGGTAGTCTGTCTGGAATTCTAAACACTAATAATGATTTTTTTTTTTTCCTTTATGAATAATTAAAGAGAGCGTTTATATGTATGGGGAGCCGAGTGCATCGGTCAGCATTGTATAAGCGCTAGCGTGATGTCGCTGCCCTGTTTACCTTCCTGTCGGCATGACCCCTTATCTCCTGATGCTGCACATGCACATATATAATAGCTAGGAGGCTTCCTGCCCTGTGCTCCGTGACCCGGGTCCGAGGAGGAAAATCCTGATGACGCATGTTAACACAGCTGTCGGGATGCTCTTCCAAAATACGGACAGCTTGAAGTGTTTGATCTGAGCGAGCTCTGTTCCTTTCTGTTCCCTTCTTGCTTGGGAATTGGGAAGAATAAACATTAGTTTTTTAAAAATATATAGTATATATATATTTTTTTTTTATCAATCCGTCGCTTATTACTTCTCCTCGTTCGGTATTCCTGAGTAGAATTCCGAGGTGTACTATGACAAAAAAAACATTGGAAACATCACAATAATCCACCAGGAGGGTTGCAATCTTAGTAATGTTCATATTTTTCTGTTGTTTATTTTTCAGTTGTCTCTCAGATTCCACACTCAGCTTGAGTTAGTTGTAAAAATAAGTTAAACAGCATGCTCGAAGCAGCCTTTCTCATACAAAGGAAGGAAATAAAAGCCTGCTGCGATTCTCTAACAAGGCACGCAAAACTTTTTCTCTCCTTTCTCTCCTTTTTTTTTTCTTCCCCCGGCACCTGTCAGTGTTTTTTTTTTTTTTTTTTTTTTTTTCTTTCTTTTTTTTCCTTCCCCTTTCTTTTTCTGTCTTGCTGATTGAGCTTAAGTGGCCATGCTGTTCAGCTCTCAATAGCACTCTATCTGCTAATGAATGGACTTAGCTGATTTTAACCAAGCCCTTTTCTTTAAAAAAAAAAAAAAAACCTCTTAAGATCCACTCATCTTTAAAAAAAGGAGGCTAAGGGTGTGCCTGCAGTAGCTGGAGTGATAATGGACCACACATGGGGACCACGCTGGTCTCCTGTTGCTATGCTCCAAACCTCCACATTCTCCTCCCTCATTGCAGCCGGTGGAGAGCCCACAGTTGTTCCTTTGTGTGGTTTGGTCGCAAAGCGTCATATTGATGGAGCCCAGTCTGATTCATTGTCTTCGTCGCCGGGGGAGAGGCTCGGCACTGCCCACCTTTCGTCTTTGTCCCCTTCACCCACTGAGGAACAATACGCTACCGGTGAATACCTCCGACATGCTGTTAATGCAGCTTCCTTATTGTGAATTAAAGTGATAAGAGCAAGAAAATTGGATTTTCAGACAATTGGTTTTGTCCGTCGTTCCGCTGAAGAATGGTCGGCAATGAATATTTTCCCCTTTTTGTTTTTATCCCCCTTTTTTACAACCTGATGAGCGTCGTCATCTATCCATAGTAAACGTGATTGAATATCTCAACGGTTCCCCAGGAAGAGAACCGCAATCCGTCTCCTCTCTAAATTCTCACGTCTGCCAAACGGAAAGAGCATTTGGAAGCAATGTTTATGGCTAAGATTTAACGACCGGTTAAAAGACGGTGCATTCGTGATACCGAGCTTGACATGTTTCTTCAATCCGCAGCGCTGTATTCTCGACCGCAGAAATGCATAATTAGGGTCACGGAGCTGAATCTGGAACTTTATTTACTATGCCACATGGACGAGCTGGAGCTCAGCTTTCTATAGCATAAACATGCCTTCTATTCTTCAGCTCCATATACACAAGTCTCCGTTTTATTCTTTTAACACGGACCCATAAATCTTGCTCAATGTGAAGGGATTATAATTGGCCATTTAGGGTTCAAACGCGACGTCGTTTGATGCGTCACCCACATGTTGGAAATTTTTTTTTGACATTGTGTCTCGTATCTAGTGATGGCAGGGGCCCAGGGTAATTTCTTAAACTTCTGCATTTCCATGGAATTTTACCCAGTATTTTAAACTTGCTGTATGTAAATCATATTTGTAGGGGGGGAAAAAAAAGGATGAAGGATCTTTTTTGTGCAGGCCACAGGTCTAGACCAATGGATTCTTAGTAAATATTTTATAAAGGTTTAACAGGGATTGGATTTTCGGACCTTGTAAAATGTTTTATGGATTGTACATATTGTGCGATTGGTTAGTAGGGATGGCAATCACCAGTCATCTCCCGATACGATTTCACCACGATACCTACGTGCCGATTCAATTAATATTGCGGCTCTATAAGTATCGCGATTTTATAAATATCCCAATTGAATCTTACATTTTTCTCTAATAAATAAATGTAGCCCATTCCTTATAACATTAGTTTTCTCACGTGAAAATCTGTTTGAAATGTTAAATTTTTATTTAAATAACAAGATTTTTGATGTAACGCCATGAAAATGTGTTTCTGTTGCGAATATGCAGAATCTGCGCTCAGTACAGAATCTTTTATATCTGAGGCTAAACGCTCAATTACCAGTCACGTTCTGGGTGATCGATCGGGTCAACTCTGATTAAAAAAAAAAAAAAAAAAAACTAATTTGGAGTCAGTGGTGATGTGCGACTTGGTGTAGACGTGGATAAAACCATTTTTTGGTTGAACATCCAGTAGTAAGTCGAACCAAACCTCTCAAATTCCTAGGAATTTCTTGCATCTCGTCATACTTTCTTCATTTGATCAGGATGCAACTATCAGCTATAGGACTACAACCATTAACATTAAAACCACCTCTGGGTTTTGGGTTCCCTTTGTGCCACTGGAGTGGTTTTGACCATTGACAACAAGGCATGATTGCACAAGAGCTATGAAACAATGCTCAGGTGTCTGGCATTGTCACCTCATCAGTAGATCCTTTGGGTGCTGTGGATTGCAGGTTCAAATGCCTCCGTTGATAGGACTTGTTTGTCTGGGGCATCCCCTGATTGCTCAGTTGGATTGGGATCGGGGGAATTTGAAGTCTGGGTCAGCTGCCTTGGGCCCTTTACTTGCCAGGCCATACAGTATGTGCAGTGGGCTGTGGTGCAGTGGATGTTCTGGTGCCTTTGCATGGGTGAGCTTTGATTCTATCCATGATCCTGTCACCAGTTCACTGGTGTAAAGATGATGATAAATGTTATTCACATTAACTCAGTGGCCGTAATGTTATGGCTAATCAGAAGCATTTTTTTTTTTTTGCTTAACAGAAAAAAAAAAAAAATCAGTGGCAGCAATGGATATTTGGAAGACCTCCTTCTAGCTAGCTTCTTCTGGAATGCAATAAAGCCCTCCAATTTAGACTCTCTTGAGCATCAAACGACATTAGGGCTTATCAATTGTCATAGTCTCTGTAGGTAGCATGGATATTCTAAGGAGCATCAGCTATTCCCTGGCCTTCATAAAAACTGCTGACTGAGCCACAGATGCCTCCTAGACAATTGCTTTTTTTTTTTCTCTCTCCAAGTGTGACCTGCTAATATTTCTCCTCACAGATCAGTCAAATGCCTCCTACTACATGGCAGATTTTTCCAAATATAGTGCAGCACGATGTCATTATGCTCAGAAGTATATGATGAAGATCCTGCTGTAAGGTGTGCCATGGAGCCCATCTGTTTCTCAGGGATTCAGAGCTGGCTGAATGTCTGGAGCTCATTATCCAGGCGGCGGAGATGGTGGAGATTTGGGCACATCCATCCGAGGCAGCGAGGAGGACGCAGGATGCACGAGCAGGAGACTTTAGCCTGCGGTCCATGGGGTTCCCCTTTGTGTGGTCAGCTGCAAGCACATACAAGTTCAGGAAGCTTGGCTTGATTGAAACCGTATGATCGCATCAGGGAGGTTTGGGTGGGGGGGGGGAGACAATGAGATCTTAAAATGTTTATTCAAGTCAATTTCTCTGTAATCTCCCGGTTGTCCGGTCATATATATATATATATATAGGGAGTATAAACTGATGGTTGGTATGTGAGATGCATGTGAGGCTATCTGCTTGTGTACTCTCTCGCCAGGATAAAGAAAAATCATTTGCGAATGCAAAAGGCTGTAAAGCATAACTGCTTACGTGCATGGCTGTGTGGTTTCTGAGAGCGCCCGTAAAGTCAGAAATGCGTAAATGAGCTCCTTTGCTTAGACTTAAATTGACACCATGTGGAAGACAAAGCATTTAAAAATAGTTAAGTGGCAGTTGGGTTCCTTTCTCAGCATTTTTACAGGCTAAGCCTCCTTCCTCATCTCACGCAAGAGCAATGCTAAGGGTATTTTAGCATCTTTTGAATTAATGTCATGTCTTCAGGAGAAGATGAACAGTCCAATCAGGAGCATATTTTTAAACGATCCATCATTTTCACTGCAGCTACTAGTTAAGGAGGATTGTGAGTTTCGGTCGTCAGCGTCCAGCCTTTTTTCGGATATCATCCGGGATGCTTAATTGCTCTTTCATCCAGCCACAATTGTAACCTAGACTCGCATGTGCTCTCATTTTATTTCGTTTATGTATAATTTCAGAGTGTTAAGGAATGTCTGCTTAGTAATACAGATGGCGCCTTCTTAAAGACATGCAATCAACTGTCGTCGCCTTCACAGCTGTAAGCAAAGAGGGGAAATAAGTCTCTGCCAGAATGCAGATATAAACAAGCAATAGCGATTTACGTTCACACATTTCCACCGGATGATGAACTCTACGGGTTGAAACCATCCAGAGAGGATATACTGTATCTCTGGTCATATTGAAAAACTCAGGTCTGGGGCTCAAACCATCAGGTGTTGCACATGTCTGATCTCAGTGCAGAGTGACATGGCTGGTTGAAATCCTGGCGTTACTTCTTGTTTCAGGTTATATGATGTATGTTCATAAATCCGTTAGCTTGACTATTTGGCGAGTGACGGATCCAATGTGTTAACCTTAGTCTTATTCTTTTTGTTGCTAATAAACTAAACATGTTTCTGTATGGTATCTAATGTAAAGTAACCTGATATGGTAGAAGTAGATAGTTAAAGCAGTTGTAGTTAAAGGCGACCTTTAATGCAAAATTTACTTTGTAGCCATTTTAGAAGTTCAGATAGCTCTCGACATCCATTGCTTTGTTTTCTTTTGTTTCTTATTGCCATTTTTGTATCCGCAAGGGCTTAAACAAGCCAGTTATATGTCCCCCCCCCTATTATGACCTCATAAAACAGGATCGTACTGCATCCTCCTGGTTTTTGCTAAGCTCCGCTGTTCTGAATTGGGGCGTGGCACAATAGTTGGCATGTAGTTGAGAGTTGACAGAAAACCTGATAAATCAACCCAAACTTTCTTAGGACTAGGAGAATGTAGTTAGCTTATGTTTGTTCAACAAGTTGATTGCATAGCTTATGACCGTCTATGATGTCATCAATCCAAAGTGTGCTGCCGTATACCCTGTTGGTACCGAACGAAAATAGACGAACTAGTATAACACATTGCATATGAAATTACTTGCTAGAAAGAATTCTTCTCTATAAACGCAAACCTGCTATTATGAGCCCCTCCCCAATAATCAGTCCTGGATGTGGTGCCTCTGGATTCAGTACTCAGTGTTCACTACATATTTCAAATTAAGAATATTTTCTTGTTGCCATGAACACGTTCATTAAACGTTTTCACCAGCAGTCCTGGAGTAGACGATATAATGAGTTTATTCACACTGTGCCTTTCCGTCTCCATGCCGTGCAGATGGAGGGTCAGATGTTGACCCGCTCCCAGGTCACCAAAGCAGCATATGCAAATTCAATTAGCAACCAGACACGTACCGCGGGGTTGATAATGTGCACGCTTGTAAGCGAGACGTTCTGTGATGGCAGTTCTGATGCGATCATATCTAATGAGATCACACTGCGCGCTGCCGTGAAGGATCCCCTGCGATGCTTTATAATTAACGTGTATGTGGAAGTGTGCTTTGGGCTTCAGCCTGCTCATTAGCAGAGAGAAAGAGTTGCATGCATACTGTAGTAGAAATCTTAATTGGAGGAGAAGACATCTTTGCCAGTAACATCGTATATGCTACTATGGAACGTTTTTGCATGTAGGTTATACGGGTGGGGAAGAAGGGGGTACGTGTGAAGACTGATGCATTCGGAACTGTGAAATAAACGCAGCATGTAGCGTGGGAGGAAGAAGTGCTTGAATTTCCCTGGAACGTTCAATCAGGCTTGGCCGATCTTTTATTTTTTTCTGTCCTAGTCCCTACCCTTCGCCCTTTTCCGCTCAGAATGCAGCGTACTTATCGGGAGATGAGCATATGCCTTGGAGAGAAATAAAAGAATGAATTTCAGCTCTTGTCACACAGTCATTCAAGAGCAATCTCATTCCCTCTCATTGATTTACTGGCTAGGCTCTTGTCATGATGGATTTCACAGTGCCGCGCAAAAAGGCTGGCTAATCAGAATCCTGTCCAGTTCTATGATGAGCAGTGGTCGACCTGTCAGGATTCATCAGAACAGCATATTTCATTGGCTTTCCCCTTCTGAAACCACCGGGCAGGTAAAGCATATTCTGAAGTATACACCTCCGCATTAAGTAAGGGAGGACAAATCAAAAATCCATTAGCTAGCCCACCTGTCAAGTGAATGAGCCACTCGGTTTAACCAGTCTCATGTTTTCATTGCACAGAAACCTAATAAACTAGACTACGGTAATATAACCTGATAGTGGGAATAAATTATTAAAGGGGCTATGATGCAAAATTCCATTTGTCATTTTTAGACATTCACATAGGTGTCTAGTGTTTTTTCAAATAAAAGAATATTAAATTTATTTATTTTTTGCTATTGATCAGAACTTATGAGGCGTGTTCAAGTCAAACTGGGACTTTTGATTGTGCAGAATAACAGCACAGTTACAAGGGTAAAAATGACCCATATGTCTCTATATAATCCTCTGATACACTGCTTGGACATCATCAAGATAAAACCTTTTCTCAATCTGCACGAGCCATGATAGGACTGCTTTCTTTATGTCTGAAACACTGGCCTGCCAGGAACTCCTTTAATAGCACAAACATGTGAAACATGTAGAAGGGGATTATATAGAGATATATACTATATATAGTGTTCTGTTATTCTGCACAATCAAAAGTCTCAGTTTGACTTTAACACTGCTTTTCACCCGAATGTATCCTCATATAACAAGATACCATCCTCCAGACCAACTCTGTCCCCTGGTGGGGTGTGGCTCAGCGGTAGCTCATTTACAGTACATGGATAATGAGCACACAATAACACACTGATCCTTCAGGGGAGACCTGTGTTAACTTGTTAAAGAAATGGTCAGATATGTGAATTTTAAGTTTTTAGATTTTAAGATTTTAAGACAGGGATATAACAATAATTAAGTAGTGGAATTTAAATTTTCCAAGCAGGGAATGACGATATGGAGCCATACAGTAAGTACTGTTAGGGTGGGATGAGATTTCCAGACTTTTGTCTGTACAGTAATGTTGTCGGAGGACATCTGTAGTAATTATGATGACATTTGCAAGGGGATGAGCGATTTTTTTGTATTATACCCAGAAACCGGATGCCTTATAAATGTCATATGAAAGTAAAATATGTTGTTTTGGTATTTCTGCTTTAAGTGTAAGTTTTTATGTCTGCACAGGAATTTTTGTAGAATGATTTGACAATCAAAAAGAATACTTTCTAGAGTGTATCAATAGTAAAAAAAAATTTAAAAAACGAGAGAGAGAACAACCCAGGACACCATGCAAACCTTACGAAAGTGGGATATTTGTACAGTTTTATTAATGTCATGTGAAGGACTGCTTTAACCTTTCCAAACAGGAGAACTCTGTGAAAAGACTTTGTGGGGTCTTCCCACATCAGACCTGTGAATCATCGCTAGATTATAGGTTTAATCCATTGCAATTTTTTGAGTGTGTTATGATATTCTCTTTAATTCAGTAGGACTTATGTTTATTGACCAGCCATATTTCTACAACTAAAAAGAATTTAATAAACAAGAAATGCTTAAAAGAAGTTGAAAGAACTAATACTCTTGCAAAATATCAATTATATGCTGATGATGGAAGATATATTTTTTTTAAATATATACACTATATATATTAGATGTGTGTATGTGTGTGTGTGTGTGTGTATGTGTATATATATGTGTGTGTATGTGTGTGTGTGTATATATATATATATATATATATATATATATATATATATATATAAGGAGTTTGTCAATTTTAGGTTAATTAGTATTTGTAAATTCACTTAGATAATTGTGAGTGACTTAGAAATCAATTAATTGATCAATTGCATAATTGATCAAATCATACAGCTTTATCTCACAGCTTTATTACTTGCTCTCACCTTTATTTTTTATGTTCTTTCTAACAATGGCCATGTTGCGTCCTGGGTCGATGTCTGCAGTGCAGGAGTCAGTTACAGAACTGTGGTGTGCTGTATCACAAAGAAATATCCAAACATACTGGGATTCATTATTCATTATTCGAAATGGTTTTGTCAAAGTCAATAGCATTCCCCCCACACACGCACACTTTGGTTATGGAAAAGAAAGAAAAATCAGCAGCCTGAACCGGTTTGTACGCCAAGCCAAAGACTGATAGCCCAGACACCCTATCGCGGTGATGTGCTCACCTCTGCATATTCTCTTATTGTGCGCGTGTGGGTTGTAGCTCTGTATCCTTATCATTAATATTTCAGCAGAGGTGCTCGGCTGTGGTCTATTGATCAATTGATATTTACTCTGATAAATGCTGCGCTCCTAACTACAGAGTGTCTTGGCTACGATATGCCATACTATAGTCTGTCTCGACGTGCTTATGCCTCATAAATAATTCCAGTGTCTTGTGCAAACAGGCACTCCAACCCGCAAGTGCGGAACATCCGCCACGTGGCTTCCGAGCCGGAGTCTGTACGCTCCAGCTGCGAGAGTGAAGCCAACTAAAGCAGTGTAAAAAGACATTCATCAGATTCCAACCGGGGTGTGTTTTGTGTGTTCTAGAACAACAGTTTGTGAACACTAAGAGCCCTGTTGTGAGCTATACCAACAGAAAACCTGGCATATTGTTCAAATCAATCTTGAAAGCCAAGACATCTGACTGTAATGGCAATAACCAAGACTGACACCCACACAGCAGCTTGAAAACAGAAAAGCCTTTTTTTTCCCTCCTCAAAATGTCTTTTCAATGTTTGTGTAAAATGCCAATCTCCCCGGCTGTGCTCGAGTTCCGGTCTTGCATTCCCATCCCTGTGCCACATGTTCCTCTCAGCCAGACCTCTGCATTCTTCAGGCCTGTTCTTATTCATACGCTGTCTGCCTCCTCATTTCACCCCAGATGATAAAGGAGACTGCTGGTGGCCAGAATGGGCCTCAAACGCGAAAACCGGACAGGCCGACTACCCTTTCTGTAAGAGCACCTCCACAAAGTCAGGTTGATTCATTGTCCTCTGGCCGGAGGGGCATGCAGCATGACAAAACACCCCCTGGTGTGCAGAGGCCAACGTGTAGGATGTCCTTTCAGACCGGGGTCAAGCTGGGATAAAAAGGATCTTTTGTCCAAATCAAGAGGATTCACAGAGCATGAAACATGTGGCTTTTTAGGCTAATTGATAGGATGGCTTACATTCACTTTTAGAAGTAGAGGATAAGCAGCAGTTGATGTGGCTCATTTGTGAAGTGCTTTTAAAGCTGCTAATAGGATTTTAGCAATAAAGGATTCACTGCTTTCCGTTCTGCTACGGAGGGATTTTGAAGCACGCAGTTGCATGATGTGTATATTTAGGCTTGAGAAAAAGAGATAATCAGTGGGAAACACTGCAGTCTGCATTCGGAAACTGCTGTCTAGTGGAGTGTATGGGTGGAAATCCTGCACGTCTCTCCAACACTCCAAACTTTCATTGGGAAAAAAAGAAAAATTAATAATATAAAAAAAATGACCCTGAATCACTCATCTGTTTTTAGACACATCATTTATCAAGATAGTAATTCTGTGATTATTCAGTCTCGAAAAAACACAAGTTTCTGACTGGAAAACTGGAAAACTTTGTCAGATGATACTGATTTAAACATTTTTTAAATTATTATTCTTTTCAAATCTCATTTTTAAAACTTTTAACCTTTCAGCTAGACGTTCAGTGTGAAGACTTGGGACAGAAATTTTCTTATCATTTTACTAGCAAATTTGCAGACTGGCTTCACTAAAGGTACGTGACTGGTTGTATTGCAGTGGCCATCAAGTAACCTCTTCCTCTTGAAACTGTGTAGTTATTGACTAGTTGTTGACAAAAGGGTAGACCTGTGTACTGGTGAACTATGGCACAGTCAACAGTATGGATGGGAATCACCAGGGACCTGCTATATCGATGATATCACGATACCTAGGGTGCTGATTTAATGCATATTGAGAATGTTAAAGTATTATGATTTTATAAATATCCTGATTTGATAGTAATGTTTTTTTTTTTTTTTAATTAAGATTTGGTTAAAATTCTAAACCAAAATTCTAACACACAGTGTTAGATGCTGTGAATGTGTATGTGAGAATAGTTTAGAGTGCACCACCTCCAGGATTATAGAAGAACAGCATCAAGTAGGCTATTATTGTCAATTCAACCATATACAGTTTAGTACACATTGAAACGAAACAACGTGAAATAACTAGCTAACTTAAGCCTCGTTTACACTGCAGGTCTCGATGCCCAATTCTGATTTGTTGCCTATATCTGATTTTTTTTTTGACCGTCTGTTTACACGTTCTTTCAACTATGACTCATATCCGATACATGTGTTTACACTTGCTATACCATCTGAAACATTGCGCATACTTAAAGGGAGGTTCTTGCGCTACCAACTTACCAAGATAGACGAAGATGAAATATGCTTGTTTATTTACTAAATCTTATAAATCCTTTTTTTTTTTTTATCCGACTTGTTTTGCTTGTTCTTTCTTTTCCTCTGGAATCTGCCTTATAAGGTAAAAGCTCTAGACTTTACCCTTGTGTTCGGGGTTGTGCGACGACTCTCAGCCTTGTGCTGGTGATTTATGAGCTGCTGTAACGTGGCTGCATATCACTCAGCTCGGCTCATCTTGCTCAGGCAGGTTGTTTTATTGGAGCTCACACCTGCTATTGCTGATAACTCACCAGCAGACATAATCCACCACCGGGGAATTGACATTACAGTACATTCTTTCCCAGTTTTTAGACGCGAAACCGTTAACACAAGTAACACTGATTTCCCGGATAAAAGCGACCCCCTTTTTTGATCTTATCTGTAATTGGAGGTCATTTCATGGGCCGCCGCTTGTTGGTATGTATAGCGATGGCAGAAACACGGCCATCAATCACCGGCGTGTCCCGTGTCCTGAAATGCTAATGGTGCGACAGGGCCGTATCCTGCAGCAACAGTGTTTTTCATTGCCGGAGGGAAAAAAGTCTGAGCTCGCTACAGCTAAACCAGATAGCGTACCCGTCTCAGCTGGATTCTGCTGTAACAACCTGAAAGTGAAATATGATCCAAGTGTAAAGCAAATGGGGGGAAAAAATATGACCTTAAAGAAAAAATAATTGAAATTTCAGATGCATATGGTGAAGGTTCGAGCTCTTTTGGAAGGAAAAAGGGATTTCTCATTGACTCAAGTGCCAGGTAATAGTGTACAGCAGTCTGAGCCTCGGTGAGCCTCTCTTCCTTTATCTACTGTGGCATGAAATGAAGTGGACGCTGGAAATTGCGTACGTCTTCCAGCATGACAACAAACCTATTACGCTGAGCGACTCTCAACTCACAGATCTCGGCGCTTCCTTTTCAAGCCACATCCTCCATTATTCAGAGACTGCTATTTTTGAGCTTGAAGTCATAAAAAAATTGGGGTAATGACCCACAATCTTGGTGCGTATCCCTAGAGGATGTGTGACTGTCTGAAGAAAACGAGGTGCTGATCTCAGCCATGCTCTAATTTATTATATGTATAATGCAATCATAATGCAAGGTGCTTTCTTACTTTTGTCGGTGTAGCAAAAAACAGTTACTTCTGTTACAGGGATGTTAATGTATATATTTAAATCTGCTGGCAAGTGCGAGGTGATGCTCGTGCGTACGGAGAGTAAAATCTAAAAAAAAAAAAAGGGAAAGAAAAACCGAACGACTCTGACGTTCTGAGCTACAAGCCACCGCGCTCACCCTGCCCTCATGTGTGTGTATCCGCAAACTTGCTAATGTTGCCTTTATTGCATTGAGATGAAAAACATCCATCCATGACAATGTTAATTTCATGGTAGCCCGAGTTGGTTTGTACCGAATACAAAGCTTCTGACCCTCTATTTATTCGTGTTTGGATTGGCCTGTGGCCTGGGTGAAGTTCCTCTCACTCTCTCTTTTTCCACATCAATTACACCTCTAGGCTGTCGTTTCTTTTCACTAATTATCTGCCAAACCGATATATGACAGTTGTAGCTAAATAAAATGCACCAAGACCATTTGTAACAACGAGAACGAAACCCATTTCCTTCCCTGTTGGCGGTCGCCCCAGCACCATCCTTCTAAAGTTGTTCACAAATTTGAGTTTGAGTCTGGAGTCTAAATCATTTTCCCTGCTTCTAAATTGATCTGTACTTCCCCCCCACACACACAAATTACCTGTCTTATTTTCTGTTTTTCATCTCCGCAACATGCTCGTGTATAAATTATTCATATATGGAAATTGGCTTTTTTTTTTTTTCCTCCTTTCCACCAAATTGAAAGAGCACATGATGAAGAATGACATCTTGCCTGATCTGCATATGGTAATATCCTTATATCGAGCGGTTTCATGGTCCAGAACCGCACAAGAGTCATTCTTGGAATCAAAGGTTTCCTTCCAGAAGAAACTGAGTGCATAAAATGGACTTGGAGGTCTTTACTTTAGTCCAGTGCTCCATTCTTAAAATCAAGGTGGTATTTTAAAGCCTGAGAAGTACTTGTGCTTTGTTCAGTGGGTTTGCCATGTAAAACCCGAAGTGGACTGTGGAATGCACAAGGACAACTTCCCTGTCACAAAGCTTTATTGTCCAACACACAATGGAAGAACAGAAATGGTAAAATTGCCAGATGACACTATGCTCAATTTTTGTTTTGGTTGTATTATTCTGTAGCAGTTGAATACATGTACTTACTTACACAGTACTGCGGTTTGTTTTTTCAAACCTTTTTTTTTAAGCCACAGAAAAAGGGAGAAAAAAAAGCGGTAATTATTCTTACAAGAATATAAAGCAGCCGTTCTCGAGAGTTCTTTACTAGCACCGCCGGGGAGGAGAACGCTTTCTATTATCGAGCCGCAGGCATTCTCATGGGAAGAAACTGTAGACAAAGGCTTCGGAGGCAAAATGGAGCAGTGGAAGCAGAGGACCCTCCCTATAGGCATTTGCAAAATATGAATGTAGCCCTTCCAGACGACAAAGCTGGGAGATGACCAATATAGTGCCGACGCTGCTTTCCGCTTCCCTATCGCTGCTACTAACGGCATCTCATTGTGTTACTGGTGAAAGATCAAGTTTTACCTCATTTTTATTTTAACATTTTGTCAATGTAAAATAATGTCATTCAAACATAATCTACATTGCAGATCCTTGTTTTGTTTTTATGGTTCCTTTTGTTTTGAGCTTGAATCGCATGCTTTTGTTTCTTTTTTTTTTTTCCTCATGTATCCAAGCAGCGCTTGTCTGGAAACACCAGACTGCTATTTACACCGCTATGGTTTTCACAGTTAGCCGCAGAGTTTACTGAATTTGTCCTGGGGAATGCAAGCTCCAGGTTACAGCAGCTTTATTTGGACATCACTCCCCATTAGCAAAACTCCAAGCCAGCATGGAAGACCATCCTACTCGACTCGGAGTGAACGTGATCGGCAAACAGGTTGTGACAGGAGCCGTCTCGCTCAGAATTCCCGGCTGAGGTGGCGTGGAGTTTTTGGTGTTGGCAGTCACATGATCCCGGCAGCCCCTCAAGAGGCCAGAGGTGTGCGGTCTCACAAAGAATGTTCTCCTGACTGGAAAAGGCATCACTAGAACACCAGAATTCCCTGTTTTTTATTATTTTTTTAAAAACTTCTCTTTACCTATACACTATTGCAGAAATGTGATACGTGAATTACTCGACTAATAATATTAATAATCCGGTGACAAGTTAAAGTTTTATGTTACTTTCACGGTTTATGTGAGGCGCTAGCGAATCTTTAGTCATCTCAACCTAATGCAGCAGCGCTTTAGTTCTTTACTCTCTTGAACCTTCTCTCACCTTCTTATCTGTACACTCTGCTCAAATAGAACAACATAATATTAAAATCTCATAAAGAGCTACTAGTTACATGTCAGATATTTCTTTATTTTTTGGTATGTTTGTTCGTTCAGCACTGTCGCCTTGCACCTCCAGGGTCCGGGTTCAATTGACATGAAGGTTAGGCCAATTGGCATTCCCAAATTGCCCGTATTGTGTAAATGATTGTTTGAGTGTGTATATAAATGTCCTGAGTCCTCCGTAACCCTAAAGCACTACATACTGTAAGATGAGCGAGTGAGTAATACTTTATCTACAGTGTGTTCATATACTGTCCACTTAAAAACATACTACCACTTGTAGAGTGGTACTACCACTCCCCGTACACTGGCGGACCCCGTACGATCCGCCACATGGAGAAAAATTATCTTGGGAAAAGGATCCCAGCTTTAATGAGTAGTCTATGAGCTATGACCAAAAAACTTATATAAATCTTTACATTTTTCATATTCGAGGTAAAATGTTAATTGAGATTTTAATTTGAGATCATATCGTCCAGCACAAGCGTGTATCAGAATATAGAATTTAGAAGTTTGCTTTGTGTGTATACACAGTAGTACACATACACAGTACAGGCCAAAAGTTTGGACACACCTTCTCATCTATTTGTCAATGTGTTTTCTTTATGTTCATGACCATTTACATTGGTAGATTCTCACTGAAGGCATCAAAACTATGAATGAACACATGTGGAGTTATGTACTTAACAAAAAAAAAAAGTCTCCACAGTCACCGGACCTGAACCCAATCGAGATGGTTTGGGGTGAGCTGGACTGCAGACTGAAGACAAAGGGGCCAACAAGTGCTAAACACCTCTGGGAACTCCTTCAAGACTGTTGGAAACCATTTCAGGTGACGACCTCTTGAAGCTCATCGATAGAATGCCAAGAGTGTGCAAAGCAGTAATCAGAGCAAAGGGCGGCTATTTTGAAGAAACTAGAATATAAAACATGTTTTCAGTTATTTCATCTTTTTTTGTTAAGTACATAACTCCACGTGTTCATTCGTAGTTTTGATGCCTTCAGTGAGAATCTACCAATGTAAATGGTCATGAAAATAAAGAAAACACTTTGAATGAGAAGGTGTGTCCAAACTTTTGGCCTGTACTGTATGTTTGTATGTATGTACATACACATTATATACAGTATATGTAAACACGCTATATATAATATAGAAAAACGTTATGTGTGGCGGAAACCTAACACTGCACATCACTCTGAACACACCATCCCCACTGTCACATATGGTGGTGGCAGCATCATGGTCTGGGGGTGCTTCTCTCCAGCAGGGACCGGGAAGCTGGTCAGAGTTGATGGGAAGATGGATGGAGCCAAATACAGGGCAATCTTGGAAGAAAACCTCTTGGAATCTGCAAAAGACTTGAGACTAGGGCGGAGGTTCACCTTCCAACAGGACAACGACCCTAAACATAAAGCCGGGGCAACAATGGAATGGTTTAAAACAAAATATATCCATGTGTTAGAATGGCCCAGTCAAAGTCCAGATCTAAATCCAACCGAGAATCTGTGGCAAGATCTGAAAACTGCTGTTCACCAACGCTGTCCATCTAATCTGACTGAGCTGGAGCTGTTTTGCAAAGAAGAATGGGCAAGGATTTCAGTCTCTAGATGTGCAAAGTAGAGACGTGCACTTCCGCGTGAGTACCGCGGGACCCAGCGCACGGAGTGTGGCTCGGGACAAAATTTGATGGGTGAATGCGGGTGCGGGCGGGGCGCACGTGGAATTCCAATAAAATTTATTCATGTTTGTGGCTGTAATGTGACAAAATGTGGAAAAGTTCAAGGGGGCCGAATACTTTTACAAGCCACTGTACATCAATATACAGTGGTGTGAAAAACTATTTGCCCCCTTCCTGATTTCTTATTCTTTTGCATGTTTGTCACACTTAAATGTTTCTGCTCATCAAAAACCGTTAACTATTAGTCAAAGATAACATAATTGAACACAAAATGCAGTTTTTAAATGAAGGTTTACGTTATTAATGGAGAAAAAAAACTCCAAATCTACATGGCCCTGTGTGAAAAAGTGATTGCCCCCCTTGTTAAAAAATGACTTAACTGTGGTTTATCACACCTGAGTTCAATTTCTGTAGTCACCCCCAGGCCTGATTACTGCCACACCTGTTTCAATCAAGAAATCACTTAAATAGGAGCTACCTGACACAGAGAAGTAGACCAAAAGCACCTCAAAAGCTAGACATCATGCCAAGATCCAAAGAAATTCAGGAACAAATGAGAACAAAAGTAATTGAGATCTATCAGTCTGGCAAAGGTTATAAAGCAATTTCTAAAGCTTTGGGACTCCAGCGAACCACAGTGAGAGCCATTATCCACAAATGGCAAAAACATGGAACAGTGGTGAACCTTCCCAGGAGTGGCCGGCCGACCAAAATTACCCCAAGAGCGCAGAGACAACTCATCCGAGAGGCCACAAAAGACCCCAGGACAACATCTAAAGAACTGCAGGCCTCACTTGCCTCAATTAAGGTCAGGGTTCACGACTCCACCATAAGAAAGAGACTGGGCAAAAACGGCCTGCATGGCAGATTTCCAAGGCGCAAACCACTTTTAAGCAAAAAGAACATTAAGGCTCGTCTCAATTTTGCTAAAAAACATCTCAATGATTGCCAAGACTTTTGGGAAAATACCTTGTGGACCGACAAGACAAAAGTTGAACTTTTTGGAAGGTGCGTGTCCCGTTACATCTGGCGTAAAAAGTAACACAGCATTTCAGAAAAAGAACATCATACCAACAGTAAAATATGGTGGTGGTAGTTTGATGGTCTGGGGTTGTTTTGCTGCTTCAGGACCTGGAAGGCTTGCTGTGATAGATGGAACCATGAATTCTACTGTCTACCATAAAATCCTGAAGGAGAATGTCCGGCCATCTGTTCGTCAACTCAAGCTGAAGCGATCTTGGGTGCTGCAGCAGGACAATGACCCAAAACACACCAGCAAATCCACCTCTGAATGGCTGAAGAAAAACAAAATGAAGACTTTGGAGTGGCCTAGCCAAAGTCCTGACCTGAATCCTATTGAGATGTTGTGGCATGACCTTAAAAAGGCGGTTCATGCTAGAAAACCCTCAAATAAAGCTGAATTACAACAATTCTGCAAAGATGAGTGGGCCAAAATTCCTCCAGAGCGCTGTAAAAGACTCGTTGCAAGTTATCGCAAACGCTTGATTGCAGTTATTGCTGCTAAGGGTGGCCCAACCAGTTATTAGGTTCAGGGGGCAATTACTTTTTCACACAGGGCCATGTAGGTTTGGATTTTTTTTCTCCCTAAATAATAAAACCCCTCATTTAAAAACTGCATTTTGTCTTTACTTGTGTTATCTTTGACTAATAGTTAAATGTGTTTGATGATCAGAAACATTTTGTGTGACAAACATGCAAAAGAATAAGAAATCAGGACGGGGGCAAATAGTTTTTCACACCACTGTATAACGTATAGCAATAAATTTAGTAGTAAAATATTTATATAAGTTTTTATACACCTTATTCAAAGCGACTTTTTATCTCATTGCACATCTAAGATGTTAAGAGGGTTAAAAGTCTTACTCAAGGACCCAACAGTGGTAACTTGGTGTTTAAACTCGGGACCTTCTGATCAGTAGTCCAACCCTGTAACCACTGAGCTACCCCTGGCCTTACTATAAAATTCTAAGGTTACTGTAAGCGATTGTTGTTAATAACATGTTAATATAAATATATTAATAAATATATTATCATTTAGGTATGGGATTCACCTAATACGATATCACAACACCTAGACGCTGATTCAGTTTGTATTGCGATACTGAAAGTATCATGATTTTATAAATATCCCGATATTGATCTTTATCAGGTTCCGTTAAAATTCAAAAGAAGCATAGCACAGAGGATGCTATTCTGTATGAATAGTTTATAGAGTGCACCACCTGCAGGATTTATAGAGGATCGGCAACAATTGAACCACTTCAAATGCAAACACATAGTTGAAAAGTGTAATGAAAAGTGTAATGAAAAGCATATCTCTGATAAGAGTCATAATGCCTCAGCCTAGTTCTAGTCAGTGCCTCACTTCAGGCATGTGATGTACTACAGCTTCGTTAACAAAAGAACTCTCCTTCAAGACTCCTGAGTGTTTTCACCCCCGTGTTAGTGCGTGCTGTTGGTTTTTCCGGTCTTGCTTTAGTAAAAACGATCATGCATTCAGCTCAGGTCTTACATCCTCGCTTTCTACCCGGCAGGATGATGAGTTTATTTGACAAATGGTTTACAGAGAGTAAAACGGACCTGAATAAACACAAAAGGAGAAAGAAGTTGCTGCCTGCCAAAAATGAAGGGTGGAAGTATTTTTACATTGAATTTTAATATGTCGGTGACGGATCGTTCATTTCCACTAAGCTTTTGCCTACTTTGCCAGCTTTCTGTATTATTATTATTTATTATTATTTTTTTTTTTCAAACAGTACAGAGCATTCCTCTCGCCCTTGACCCGAGCCTCTCTAATTGTAGAGTTGTGTTTGGCAGTGCGTCGAACAGTGTGCTGAAATCTCTTCGCCTCCATCTGTTCGCTGAAGTGGCAGGTGGATGCGGTCACTACAGGCAGCAAAACGAGGCAGCGTGCCAGCTATAAGCATCTGATCAGAGTGGAAGAACATTGCAGAGAAGGGCGAAATGTCCCGCTTCATACAGTAGAATCAGTTCTCCAATTTGCTTGGTCAGAAGGTGATTTATCGTCGTTTAACAGCATTGTGCAACTAAGCAATTCCGATCACAGGGTTACATTAATGCACAACATTGTAAGATGGTATTAAGTCGCTGGAACTCTGACTGTATATATATCGTATACTCCACATTTAAAACAGGATCAGATCCTGCCTGTCTTCCTTCCCTCCAGCCGTGTTTGCCTTATTATCCGTACGTATCTCACCGTATCCGTTCTCCATGGCAGTGTTTGTCTTTTTGACATGGGCGTCCCGGGTCTTTGCGCATCTGTTGTTTTCCTGTTGCAGTCTTAATTGCCTGCGGTAATTACGAGTGCCTTGGGGAGCGATTGCAGCACGGCGTAGAAAAGCGTGTCGTCGCACGCGCCTCGTACCATCCGTCGCGGATTTTAATTACAGGCCTGTATGTTTCCACACACGCCACAATGCAGACTAATGACGCTTGCCAATACTTCCCCCTGTGTACACACACTCACCTTCTGTAAGGGCAGTGTGTGAGTGTGTGACTCGCAGTAAGACATCACATCGGAGGGCAACCAAGACTGCATCATAGATGAAACTGAGACATGGGATGTGTGTGTATTGTCAGGGCCAGAGCAGACAGCATGTATCTCAGTGGGGGTGTGTGGCCTCCGGGGCATCCATCCGGTCCTGTCCCTATCTGTTCTGCCCTGCGGTTTTGCTGTTTTATTATTCCTTCAGCAAACAAATTTGGATGATCCCCAGGTTGCTCTGCCCACTGGGCGAGAACAAACAAACTCTCTCCGTATACTTATTCCTTTTCTCGTCCTCTCCCTCCCTCCCACCCCCCTCTGCCCACCACATGCCCAGCAGTTTGATTGACTTGGCTTTATTCTCGGACTTGCCATGCTTTATTATGCCGCCCTATTCTTTTTGCTTCGTCTCGTTTCTTTATCTTCACGGGTGTGGTGTGTGTCCTCGATCCCCGAATCCCAGAATGATTTTGCTGCCTTTTGTCTCCATAGGCTGGTCACTGCTGTGCATACACACTCTCCTGGGCTGTCTTTGTTCCATGAGCATTAAGCTATTTAGTAAACACCGCACAATTCCCAGGCAAAATGTCATGCATTTTAAATAAAAAGCGCTCAGTATGAATCCAGGCTTTCTGTTGATGCTGGCCGCTTTCAGAATTTAATTAATTCGCCCATTCCTGCTCCAAATGGTCTCATAATGATTATAAAAGCGTTCAGGGTTTTTATTGGTCTTTATCTCCATGCTGCGCAGTATCATCCGGCCGAAAAGAACGTTCCGTATAATCGATACGGCCTCGCGCGGTTCCGCCGCTATGCATCATCCCGATCCAAGGACGGACTCCAGATTTAAGTGCAGCTCGAGCCTGAAGGTGAAAGTGTCAAAGCCGCGCACAGGTGCTGAAAGATAAATGACCTTCAGAAAAGCTGGATAGCTCCGTCATCGTTCAGTACCCTCACTTTTTTCACACACATGCAATCATGCTGCACTTCACACTCTCCTGGCAGAAATGGGAGGTTCAGTCCGCTTCTTTTAGAGATCTTTCAAGGCCGCCTTGTCGGCTCACGAGGTGATGAATGTCGAAGGCTGTCGGCTCGGGGCCCTTCAAGCAGTCGCTGAGCACTGACGGGTGAGAGATGAGATGCCCTTTTCTCCCTGAAACGGTGTCCGTGCGCAGAGAGATTCATTCGAGGTCAGTTTTGTTAGCAGCCCAGAGAGCTCTGCTATTCTAACCCTCATGCAGTATGAAACTGTTGGGAAAATATAAGATGGCCATCTTTTAATATGACCTCTGGCTTATTATATTTATTACTACTCACATAAACTTTAAAGCGAAATAATTGTTAGGAGTTATTCTCTATAACATGGATGGATATGGTGTACCACAAGTAATGCATAAAAGTGGTCTCATCACACGCGATGCATTTGCAGCATCGTTAAACCCAACCCCCGAACCCTCTCTGAAAATCCCCTTAGTTGTAATTGATGGTCTCCAACTGTGTGTGTTGTTTTTTTTTTTTTTTTCTTCTTCTTCTTCTTCCATGATGGTTTCCCCTTCTTTACACTTCTTCATCCATCTGCGCACGCTGCTGTCGTCAGTGGTGTCATCGCCGCAAACATTCCGTAGCGCAGTGGGAGACTATCAACCGCGACAAAGGGGGTTTTCAAAGAGTATTCCACAGTCGGGTTCAATGGTGGTGCAAATGCATGATTTGTGATTGAGAGTATGTTAAGTAGCACCTTTGCGTAGAAGGAGGATCAATCTATCATCATGTGAAATTTGAACGATCTATGTCAGTTAATAAAAGGGTTATGCCCACATTTGCATTGCATTCAATGTATATATTATACTGTATGTGCTTATGTGCAGTATGTGTGTGTGTATGCACACACACACACCCAAACTCATCTTAAGTTCAACTGTGCTGTATTTCCTTTTCTTGAAAGTGATCTCTTTAAGATAAATATCCTCTAGAGACTTTGAATAAGGCTTTTAAGCTTCATCTTCTCAGCTCAGTGCTGGGATTCGGTCGTCCCTTACTGTAAGATAAAATGAATAAAAGTTCATCTAGTAGAGAACTTGAGCTTCTAAATGGAAAGTCATGTACTGATGTACAAAAGGGATCTTGTTGAACCTATTGGATGATGTACGGTATGTCATACGTACCCCGAAATATACGGTTATAAATAATTAGTCGTGCTTTGCTCCAGTCACAGAGAAATTCTTAAAATATACATTCCGTCTGAAAAAAAAAAACAATATAGAATACACAAAAACGAGCACAGGTTATGAATTGTACGAGTTATTTTCAGTGGAGAGGTTTGATCCTTTCCGTATTACATCGTAAGTGCTTATACACTGCCTGGCCAAAAGTCTCACACTCTAAGATTTCATTGAGTCTTTAGCTTTGATTACAGCACACAACACGGTGGCCAGTTCATGTGCGAAAATGATTCCTCATGCTCTTTCCCAACTTGAATCCTGGAATATTCCTGTTGCAGAGAGAAAGAGAAATCCTTTGATAACGTTGTCCAGCTGAAGCAAGCCCAGATCATAACACCGCCTCCAGAGGATGGAACAGTGGCCACTATGCATGATGGGTACATCGCTGCATGCGCTTCCCCTTTTTTTTTTTTTCCCCTGATGCACCTGTTACTCTGGAACTGAACTGATCAGACATGACCTTTTTCCAAAGCCGTTCTTTCTGATGAGTCTCACAAACACTTATGGTCACAAGTGTTAGGTTTTCTTATGGTTACGCACTGTAGCTGCGGGTTCTCATCACATCGTGCATGTGTATGGAAATGCTCTTACTTTCACTATTAAAAATTGCAGTGGTTCAGGCGAGCACACGGATCGTATGCGTCCGTCTAGGCAGCATTAGCATTCATGTGAAGAGATACAGTATATTATTCATATAATATCCATACTGTTGATTAACACAATCGACGTATTCTCCGAAAGTAGATCAGAAAGAAGAAGGTGTAACAAATGTTCGACTGTATGCACGATTATACCTAGGTCATTACACTTAAAATAATTTACTGTTTTAAAGAACCCCCACCGATTAATCTCTGCTAAGAGACACATGCACTCTAGCTTTAAAGGTCCATCGACTTTTTTTTCTTTTTCTTCCAGCAACATGTTTGTACTTCTCTACGGAGGATGATGTACGGGTGATTTGCATCAAACATAGCAGAGAGGTATTGATTTGACGCAGCGTTTCAGCCCCGTAAGATGCGAGCCCAGGTGTTCTGCGGTGTCAATGGTGCATGAAGAACGTGGGTGGCCGCCGTGCTATAAATCCGCTGTGAATTCTAGATGGTGTGAAACCGTTGAGTCATGGACTACTACAGGCCATTTTAATCTAACGTTTTACGGACGCATTGTTCGGCCCACATGACTTGAGTTTATGATGTTTACGTGTGTTGAGAGGAAAAAAACAAACTGTTCATACTCGTAGCAGTTTTTTTTTCACCTGGTGCTCTTTTGAGCACCCTGTGTTGTAACACTGTGTTGGTAGCTTCAGGGTACATGGGGAAAAAAAACATGCGTTCAGATAAAACGGGGATTTTGGACATATTGACCAAAAGTCAGGCATGTTCTAAGACATTTTAGAATAAATGTTTGCTAATAAGATTTCACGACAGTAAAAAAAAAAAATTACTTGTATATAGATGAAATAATCATTGCTGAACGTTTCTTCTTTCTTACTCCATGTTCATTGAAACTGAATGCCTCCTCGAGTGCTCGCGCTCTTCCCTAATCCTTATTCTCTGTCTGTTTTCCAGCCGTGCGATCAAAACCAATCAGGACCTGCTTCCGGAGACGCCCTGGACGAACGTGTTCTACAACGATTTCTGGGGTACCCTGCTGACACACAGCGGCAGCCACAAGTCCTACCGGCCACTCTGTACACTCTCCTTCCGCATCAACTATGCGCTGAGTGGCCTCGAGCCATGGAGTTACCACTTGGCCAACGTGGCACTGCATTGCATCGTAACGGCGCTGTTCACGCGCCTGGCACGCCTGCTCCTGGGTACGGGCTGCTGGCCGCTGCTGGCAGGCCTGCTCTTCGCCTCGCATCCCGTTCACACCGAGGCCGTCGCGGGCATCGTGGGCCGCGCCGACGTGGGCGCTGGGCTCTTTTTCCTCCTCGCTCTGCTTTGCTACGTGGGGCATTGTGACCAGCGGGCAGAGGGTGCACAGTGTCAGAGTTGGGCGTGGTTCGTGGGCAGCCTGGTTTGCTCAACCTGCAGCGTGCTATGGAAGGAGCAGGGCATCACCGTGCTCGCCGTGGCAGCCGTCTACGACGTGTTCGTCTTCCACCGGATGAAGCTGCAGCAGCTCCCCGGAATCTTCTACAAGGTAAACAAGTGTGTTATGTTCTGTGGCAAGGTTTTTTTTTTTTTTTTTTTTTCCTTCTCCATGACACATGCAAGTGATTTCCTCTGCTTCCTCCTACCTCGATGAGTGCTCAGTGACCCACGGTTGGGAAGCCAATATGGTTGTGCGAGGCTGGTGGGCGTACAGTAAATGCGTGTGCGTGTTGTTTGCTTTTCATTAGGAAATCAGTTTCTGTGTATATTCAGCTGGCTGATCTGAAATGAACTGGAGCAGGGTTTTTATTCTACAGTGCTACAAAAGTATACAAGAGCAGAAGCAAACAAAAGAAACATTTGTGCTCGGGTTTGTTTAAATGCAACGAGCCAACGAGTTTGTTTTTGCGATTTTTATATAGGAAGTATGTAATAGTTCAGCAAAGCTTTATTCTTGGTCGGAAAACTGTAAATGCCAGCTCTGCAAGCATCAATGATTCACCATCTGATTTAATGAACCTTTGGTAATTGGAAAAGTTGTGCAATAATCAAACAAATAAACTCATGAATGGCTTGATAATGTTCAAAGAATGTTTCACTGCCGCATTAATGCTGGACAAGCCATAGAGATGAATTGGTCCACTTAGGAAAATAATGATGTGGAAGTATTTTACTTGCATAAGAAAGCATTTAGTGTAGAGATCAATCATGCTGTATGCTTGAAGGAAGAGAGCGAATGTGTTTGTTAGACAGAGAGAGGAAGGAAAAGTGTCTGAAGCTCACTGAAGTCGACGGCAAGAAACAGATTTCACGTACTGATGCAATTCTCTTTAGTCCAAACCCTCTTTTTCTTGCACCGTACCATGAGAGTAGCGTTGCCTTAACCCGGGCTTGTCGGAAACATTTAGCGTCTGCCCATGAGCCCTGGTGACTTAGTTCAACCCCCAGTGAGACTGTACAAATGAAACATGACATGTGCACCACTGTGTCTTGAGGCCATGGCTACTTCAGGATGTTGTGATGCAGTTTCAGTCCTGCACATCTTTGTGTGCATGTCACTATTCTTCAATATAAATTCTCTCCGCTGGGAACTGTTTGCCACGGGCTGTAGTTCTTTCTCTTTTTCTTCTGATGCAATCATCATATTTATGGCATATTCACGCTTGACAGCATCTCGCATTGACTGCATGCGGATCTATCAGAAGCTCAGTCAGACCCGTCGTTAAAGCATAAACCTCGAGGCCGAGTCGCGCTTCAGCGCCGGCAGGCTTTGGACACTTCAGATGGGGTGGAACTGTTTAAAGCCGAAGCGTCTGTCCTGTCCGCCTACCTGCGCGGGGACTGCCTGATATTGACGTGTGAACGAATTGGAAATTCAGATTGGAAAGCTTAGGTCTGACACCCTCTCCATGACATCTTTTTCCTCGTAAACATGCTTACTTCAGCTTGGTATTTCTTGTAGCCAAGGTGGAAACACTGTTCTCTGTCCTCTTTAAATAAAACAGTGAAGAACAGACACTTGGACACATCAGACACCAAACAGTGGAGACAAATGATGCATCATGACATTTTTCGTAATTTCTAGTAATTCATTCTAGGCGATTTGTTCGACTGTAAGTCAGCAAAGTGGAGCTGTTCCTTACAAACTGACTGTAGAGGGACTTGGACACTAGAAAATGATGTTGAATGGATCATCATTTGTCAGTCAGTTCGATCCAGTGGATCTGATTTAATATTGATTCACACTTTTTAAATGATATGGGGAAACTTACTTACAGTATGATATGTATCCCATGTAATTGACGGTGTTGGGTGCAATGGGTTACAAAGTATTTACGTAAGAGTACTTGGATTACTTTTTGATAATCGAGTAAGTTAATGCATTAGGTCCGCCATTTAAGTACTCAGTTATTTAGTTATATTTTCAAAAATGTAATCCGTTATTCAAACAATTTTGAGAGAGAGAGTTTGTGTGCGTGCGTGAGTGAGTGAGCGTTGTCCTACAAGCCCTGCCCCTGATAACCTGCCCCCTCTTTTATTCCTGTTGTTATACCCCTATCTCATCTATGCGGTTTGACTCGCGGTCAGAAGCGGTGTTAGGCACCGTGAGCCGCCACGAGCGACCGCCTGACGTTCCGCGAAGTTCCGCAAGGTCCACATGGAAAGATGGAAACCTAATCACAGCACCAAAACTTGCGGTGAATCATAATGAACCGTACTTACGGCCATCGCGCGAAACCGCGTACTGTAGGTGTGATAGACTAAAACAACATGCATGAGGAATCACAAAGGAGTTTTAATTTTCTACAATGGAAAAGTACTCGAACTAGGCAGCACGGTGGTGTAGTGGTTAGCACCGTCGCCTTGCACCTCCAGGGTCTGGGTTCGATTCCCCGGCCAGGCTCGATTCCCGTCTCTGTGTGCATGGAGTTTGCATGTTCTCCCCGTGCTTGGTGGGTTTCCTCCGGGTACTCCGGTTTCCTCCCACAGTCCAAAGATATGCAGGTTAGGCTAATTGGCGTTCCCAAATTGACCGTAGTGTGTGAATGAGTGTGTGAATGTGCGTATGAGTGTGTGCCCTGCGATGGATTGGCACCCTGTCCAGGGTGTACCCTGCCTTGTGCCCGAAGCCTCCTGGGATAGGCTCCAGGTCCCCCGCGACCCTGAATAGAGGATAAAGCGGTACAGAAGATGATGGAAAAGTACTCGAACTAGTTACTTTTATCAGGAAGTAACGCAGTAATGTAACCGATGACTTTTTATAGACAGTAATTAGTTACTTAAAAAAGAAAAACTCCCAACACTGGTCATTGATGACAGTTAAATATACTGTATACCATTACTTTTGAAAAAATATATAAACCATTAGCAAGTACTTGCAAAATACTAATTTTGAGCATACTGTACCAATGATTCTTTTACTACTTCTTATTATAATTTTAAGCTTATGAATGGGAGTTTCAATATTTCATTCTTAAAATAAGAAGAAAAAAAGGAAAAAGAATCATCGGTATGCTCAAAATTAGTATTTTTGCAAGTACTTGTGTGGAACTTGCTAATGGTTTATATATTTTTTTGAAAGCAGTGATATGGCTAAATGAAAGATTAGTAGCTAAATAAGAGCTATTGAGTAAACTGCGGCATTTGGAATCCGATTAATCGATAGATGAATAGATTGTTGAAGCGATTAATCGGATTCCAAATGGCGCATTAGCTCTTAAATTTAGCCGATACATTTTAAACAGTCATATAAAGAACTTTCCTGATAAAACAAAGCTTAAAGATGGCGGATGGTAGTTATACGAGTTGAGTTTAAATGTTAAGTCTGTGGTAAAGGTCGGGAGAGTGAGGTAAATGAGAAAAGGACAAACACCTGAGGAGAATTAGCATGCGCGCGCGCGTGTGCTGCTGTGAGCTGAAAAGAAGCAGAGAGTGCAATAGCGTGAGAGAGAGAACATGAGTGCAGATCTGAAAAGCCGGCAAACGTGCGTGTGTGAAGTTAACTTAATAGTTTATTGAGGAGAATTTGAAAATAAGAACCTGACTCACAGCAACACACAGTCAGTAATTCTCTTCAGGTGTCGATCCTTTCCCACTAACCTGACTCTCACATCCTCCACTACATTTTCCCACACGCATGCAGGTGTTTGCCATTTCACTAGTACTCACTTCAGACTAGAAAGGATGACACCTAGGATGAGACACAAATTAATGCATTTGCTCACCTTCATTCCCAGTTTGTCATGGCCAGTCTACTTACTAGCATGTTTTCATGGATAGGATAGGAGGAAACCAAAGAAGCTGGATCAAGACCTCACAAACATGTGAAAGAATTGCAAAACACAGCACAGGTCTGAGCTCAAAATGGAACTAGCAACCATGACGCCATGATCTGGCCACAACTACCCACTGCACCAACGATAAACGTGCATTCAGACATTTTGATTTACTAGTCGGTTCTATTGTTCATGGACAGCTCCGGTGCTGTTATTCTGAAAGATCGTGAGCATTCAGTTTTTCTTTTCGTTTTTCGGATCCTTCTCCGAAGCAAGTTTGATGGAGTTTAAACCAGGATTTAGTAAGTGTCTGTCTGGGCGGTGCACGCAGGCTTCATCAAACACTCCTACTTTGTGTATATACCCCACATGCTTTTCCACTCAGCTATTCCCAGGGCTGTCACCCTGTGGTACGGTTCACAGGGCTCGCGCCAAGCCAGAGGCAAATAATTCCACAGTCTCCCGTTCGAGAACATGCCACATCACACTGACATATGAAGTCTGGCTATAAAGCGGAGAACTGCCAGAATTACCAACGAAACGTTTAAGCTCTGTGAAATGTCTCTGATCCTCCATCTGAAGGACAAATGTATTTCATCTTCGACTAAGCAGTCCTGTGATCAATTCTGACAAACTGACCTGAAGAGCTGACAAACTGCTTCCTGCAGCATTAAACATGTTTGGATCAAAGCGAAAAAACAAGACAATGACGTGCTAAGGAGCTGCTTGTCAGCAGCTCATAATAAACACTTTCGAATGTCTTACTGTCTCTTATTTACAGAGTAGTGTGTCAGTTATTTGGAAAAATCCTCGGCATTCTGGGACACGTTGCTGGCTGGCGCATCTGTTTAAGCAGATGATCTTTATAGAAAATTAGTAAATCGCCACCTTTTCAAAAATCCATTGCAGAACCCTCTAATAGGGTGTCATATTTATCTATTTATCGATTCTGAGTTTATAGTTGCACCACAGCACTCTTGTATATTCTATATTGTGTCCTGTGTTGATTACTTTTCTATAACGTCATGCCTTTGAGAGTTGTTCTGGCTGCAAAGTTTCTGTTATTCTAACATGTTACTATTTATTAAGGTAACAACCAGGGACCAGCTGTTACAATATTAACTAGGTGCAGAGTACATTTGTATTGTGATTTTGTCAGAACTCGCTCTTTAAAGATCATCTTTACATTTCAGTGTTTGAAAATTCTTAATTACCGAACAGGGAGTGTATTTGGCTGACGACGAAAGGGGTACAACTCTGTGTAAACAAGACGTGTAATATACCTATATACCTAAAATTGTATTTCTTTGTATTAGTAAGTTAAGCAGAGAGAAAGACAGGGGCTTCAACCTGAAATAATAATCAACACTGATTACGTTAAAGCTGACCAGCTTATTTTAACTTTTAATCTTTTAACTATTTCTAAGAATAGTATATGCTGTTTCCTTTTGTCTAATTAAATTATTCATTCATTCATTTTCTATACCGCTTAATCCTGTGTTCAGGGTCGCGGGGGACCTGGAGCCTATCCCAGGAGACTTCGGGCACTAGGCGGGGTACACCCTGGACAGGGTGCCAATCCATCGCAGGGCACACACACATACACACACTCACACACCCAATCACACACTACGGGCAATTTGGGCACGCCAATTAGCCTAACCTGCATATCTTTGGACTGTGGGAGGAAACCGGAGTACCCGGAGGAAACCCACCAAGCACGGGGAGAACATGCAAACTCCATGCACACAGAGACGGGAATTGAGCCTGACCGGGGAATCGAACCCAGACCCTGGAGGTGCAAGGCGACAGTGCTAACCACTACACCACCGCGCCGCCCTCTAATTAAATTAAATAAGAAAAAAATATATATACTTGCTTAGGTGCTGATCTTCTTTCTGTCATCCTTAAATGAATAAAATATTATAATTGTTACCAATTTGCTTAATTACAAGCATTTTGTTTCTGAAAAGAATCCAAAATAATACAAATAAAAAAAATTTCATCCAAAAACCCTTATAATCAAGTTAACATTTATTTATGCGTTTATATTATTATTATTATTATTATTATTTAGATTTAAAAAGGAACAAGTACACGAAAATACTGTCACATGACAACAATTTAAAGTGTCTTTAGCTGCAATAACTTTTGCAAGTTGGCAGCGAGTTCCATCATCATCATCATCATCGCAAACCACATTGCTGTAGGTCAGAGATGTCCAAGGGTCTCCATGCTTCAATTTGAAAACCACAGATCTTAATAGTGGCACAGATCTTAAAAGTTCATGTGGTGTCTGCTCCTTCGAAAATATTCATCCAATGTCGTAAAAAGTGTTCATGCTAGACTTTTAAACTGTCACTCGGAATCAGTTTATATTCATGAGTGGCTTGTATATTTCAGTTGGAATTGCGTAGACGTGTATAATACGTTCGTGCAGTGTAACTGTATATGTGTAGGCTGTTACGTGGGGCATGTTGCTGAAGCGGAGCCAGAGAGATACACAGTGCTTGTTTAAACATTGTAATTAATATCCTCTGCTTGTGTAGACTTTTTATTAGGCCATTGATGGGCCGTATCCAGGATATAACCTTACCCCCGTTTACTGCTGGGCTAAACACCACAGGGGGATTAATCTCAGTGAAAGCTTCTGTATCCATTTCCTTAGGGTCAATGGGAGCTGAGCAACGTAGCTCAGCACTTCCACGGATTAACTAAATGTCACTGGGCCAAGGCACTGAGCTAGCCAGGCGCTGCTAAGAATGCCTACACTGTGCGCTAGTGTACACTTGAGTTTGTTGATACTCATTCTGGCACAACGTGACCAGCTGTATTACACACCAGACCTGCTTTTAAAAGCAACCAGGCAGTTTAGTCTAAATTATGTACTTTTCTCATTTAGGTCATTTTTTTTTTTTTTTTTTTTTTTTTAGGTATTATTAGTTAGTCCTACGCATAGAAAAATGCATCAGATAGTGTTGTTGCATTGGTTTGTTAGCAGTTGCTGTTATTGTTAACCCACCCACGCTCTTGTTCTAAATCCGTGCTAAACCCAGCGTAATTTGTGGCCAATTTGTCCATGCAGGCTTTCACATGCTAATGCTTTTTGTCTGTGCCGGTGTTTAATGGTCAGTCCACTATTCTTCGGATTTTCTCTTTTAACCAGGCATAATGATAGCCTGACAGCAACCCGGCGTCAATGCAACTTGGACACGGTTCTTGTTTTTCCTCAGTGCAAATAAGTTAATGCTAGGTTTACATATTAAAAGAAATGTAAACATTTGTTTGCTATTTGCATGCATATATGTGAAAGATATTTAGGCACATTAGATTGTATTGCCTTAACTAGATTTACTAATACTAAGTTTACAGATCTGGAGTTTTGTGGGAAACCATAGTCGAGCTCTTAAAATGCTTTTATCCAATGCTAGCCCTCCCCAAAGAATTTGTTGTTATGGCAGATGAAATGGTTTCGATTATAACATAGCCAGTATGTCTTCTTCTTTGTTCCACTATGCTTCCAAATAAAACATTTGAAAACCATTATTAATCTATAATATTACATAAAAAAATAGAATGAAAAAAGAAAACAAACAGTCCAATAAATACCTTATTATTTTAAGTGTGTGTGTGCACGTGAATGTGTGTCACGGTCTCACACCGATCAGATCGACACTAACCGATCATGGGATTTTGTGAGTTCATGCAAGCACGAGGGGCTTATCACTTTCCTCCGAGTGTACGCCGTTTCCAAGCATCATGTGATCGCAGCTAGTGATGGACAAGCAGATGAATAAATTAAGGAAAAGTGTTTTGAGATTAACAGAGCAGAAAAACATCATTACAGCTGATAACTGATGGCAGTGGACTATCATATTGGACAGTTGTATTAGAGAAGTATTATTCTCTTTCTACCACCAAACTGCAACATGTCTGGCAGCTATTACATATCTGTGGTGCAGTTAGCTTATCTTAATGTGGAAAGAAAAGACTTTTATTGGCTCATTTTCTAGGTGGAAGTGGTTAATAGGCTCATTTTCAATAACAGATACTGATGTCAGGACGACGTTGCGGAGTTTGGCCAGCACACCCTTGTTTTTCAGCATGAGCTCAGAATTGTTGTTCATTAGCAGTACGCAGTAAAATTGCTTTCCTGAGACTTGGCGATTAATCCGTTTTTCCACAACGCAGATTACATGTTGCTTTGCCCTACAAGTGGGAGTTTGACAGGGCGAGTGGCATAAAGAATCTCTTTTTATCGCATTTCAATAAACATTTTCAATATTAACAATGCTGTCACTTATTCAGTTTTTCGTCTAAAATGAAATGCTAAATGTGTAATGTGCTTCTTTTTTTCTTCTTCTTCTTCTTCTACTGATAGCCTCGCATGAATTACTTTCCCGAATAGGAACAGTAGCATGACTTCAGACTGGGCCATTTTCTTTTATGGAATGATGTTAACTTCCTGGTTTTCTGGAGAATTTAAGAAATTTACAAGACACGCATAAATGTTAATTCTTTGCTGGAGAGCATGTTGTTTCCTGTTGTTTTTTTGCTAATTTTTAGAGGTAGGTGTGTACAAATCCCCAAGCAATACCATATTACATTCCACGTGTCTCTGTACTCAGTGTGTGGTTCAGGAGAAGGTCATTTTAGATGCCTAAGAGTCTAGAAGCACAGCGGTTACTCCCGATTATTAGTTATTATTGCCTAACATTTGGCTGCCAGCTCTCTGACTCGCTTAGTTAGCTTTTGCACATAGTTCAAATTTAGTTTGTGTACGGCAGCCTTTTATTTAAAAAATGGTTCATGCTGTCAAAACCTTTTACATCTTATAGTCTTTTAATTTTCCAGTTGAAATACAACTCGCATCCTGCATTCTGGCATGCCTAATTTTAATTTTATTTCACTCGTTTTGAAAACACGCTATTTCGGTGGCTGTAGTTTTAAACACACCGTCCTGTAATGTCCTTTTGGTGATATGAGTCACTTAATCATGGTGAAATAACTCTTTAATCCACACACAATGGTGCTACTGCTACTAAAAGCCAATACAAGCTATTGTTAGCAATATTAGCCTTAGTTAGCATTATTACAGTGTGTCAAAAGTAAGCAAACAAGCTTAAAAAACAATAACTTCAAAACACACTTAAAGCTTTAGGATCCACACCTGAGCTTCAGTAATTTCACAAATTCAGAGTTGTCCCTCAATGAGAGAGCTGTCTGAAGTAAAAAGAAAAAATAACTAGCTAGCTAACTAATTGTGTGTGTGTGTGTGTGTGTGTGTGTGTGTGTGTGTGTGTGTGTGTGTGTGTGTGTGTGTGTGTGTATACACTTACAGAGAGACTTAAGTGACTGTCCAAAATTATCAAATTAACAAAAAGTTAATTTAGCATAATAAAAAAAAACTGAGACAGTTGAGCACATTTAGCTAGCTAGCTTACTTAGCTAACAGTCTCTATGGGCATAACAGCCTTACAAATCAAAGGCACTTTGGAAATCAATGCCTTATTTTCTTATTCTACACATTATAGAGCCGGGGTACTCAATACATCTGGACCGACCCCAAAACAAACATGCTAATTTAATCATAATGCAAATGAGTTCTCTGTGAAGTGCGCAACTGTGTTTCGCCGCGATATATCGCAGAACCTCCGTAGGCTACTGTATTGAACAGTTCTCAACGAATCGTCAAGTCCCGAGTTGTTCGGTCCTTTGTCACGTGACTCCCATAGGCGCTATGCAGTGCAGTAGATTCAAAAGAACGAACGACTCAGACTGGAAGATACAGTATACTGTAAGAGGTGAGCTGCTCATTCTGTTTATTATATTATGTCCTTAATATCCTAATGGTGTGCTCAAAGCTGGCCATTGATATAAGTTGATTTTGAAAACAGCGAATTTAAGAATGAGTGGACAGAAAAATATGCATTTGTGCTCCCCGTGGGAAGCAGAAAACCAATGTGCTTAATCTAGCAATCAAAAGTGGTCACCTTCTCACCTTCTGGACAAAGATGGTTACTGCAGCAGGTGTTCCTGTCCTGCAGAAAATGGCCCTTCAAATTCTCACAATGTTTTCCTCAACGTACTGCTGTGAATCTGCCGTTTCAACTATGAGTGAAAAACACATATCGCAGCACCCTCAACAATGAACATTTACATCAGTGCCTCCACCTGGTCCTCACCTGGTGCCCAAGTTCAAACAACTGGTGGCACAAAGATGATGTCACCTTTCACACTAAAAGGACCACCATGTCATTTTTGGGTATTGTCCGAAAATTTTGGGTTTGACTTTTTTTTGTAGTTCTCTATTTAAAATTGGACTGTAATTTTTCCGGACATCGGACTGAATAGAAAATTGGTAAGTGGACCTTTCAAATTTATATTTGAGTACCCCTACTATAGAGGAATCATAAATTAAGGTTAAGGTAAATTAATCAATTAAGTGAGGTTTACTGTCTATTTATTTCATATTTTACTTCCTGTACATGTGTTTCTGAATGTTTTGATTGTTTTTATACGCAAAAATATGATTATAGTGTTGGAAATGGGTAATATTGGAAATATTTTTGGGTGGCTGGAATGGATTATCTGCAATTACATTATTTCCTATGGGAAAATGCATTTTACAATATGAATGTTAGCCTTAAGAACTCGTTTCCGGAATGGACAACATTCATATGCCGAGGTACCACTGTATGTTGTATCCCATCTTCGGGTCAAGAGAATCTTCTGGTTTCCGGAGAATAAAAAAAAAAAAAAACATGTAGTATGGCTTTTTAAATCCATTTGGATACTGCTTTTCTGGAGGTTATAATTTCTCATTGAATTTGTTTATATCCTATGCTGTACATGAGGATAGTTTTAGAATCAATAGAAAATCTGACAAATCTGACACTTTTACAGTAGCAATTTGCCTCCAGAATAAAGACCAAGTTGTTTTGGGACATCCAAGTCAAACTGGGACTGGTCAATGAATTCAACTCCCTCCTCCACCTCCTACCCTCCCCCTGCTCCCATGCAACGCCCCCCTCAACATTCTGCAAGTGGAACTGTACACACAATAATTCACAAATACCACTTACAGGTACTTGCCACATCCTTGCACAATCCTGACATCACTTCAAGTGATTTCCACATGTTTGGTCTATTAAAGGAGTTCCTGGGAGGCCAGCGTTTTTAGACATGTAGCAGGCAGTCCTATTCTGGCTCAGACGTAAGAAAATGTTCTTGAACGTATCCAAGCACTAATGAAAAGCTTAGATTAGTGTAGCAGAGCATTATATAGAGAAATAAATGTATTTTTACTATAGTCTCATGAATAAGTGGTTAATTAATAATTAGGTTTTGAGTCTGTTGTGACATACCTCCTCATCTGTGGTAAACAAAGCTCACTGAACAGTTTTTACAGTAAAAAAAGAAAGGGATCCAGTCCAAGTGTACCCTAAAGTAACTCATTCTTTATCATACTTCATCTCTACTCTAGGCGTATCTGAATGATCTGTTACTATACGCATACTTGTCAGTAATTCTTTAAGAGGCACGGCAGCTTAAGCATGATTAATGACGACTAATTGAATTATCAGATAATTGGACAATCTCGCCTCCTCCCTATCTCTGATTATATGTGCGGAAACTGCGTTGTTTATGCTAATACTCAAGAAGAATCGATGATATTGCACAGCTAATTTTTCACCCACCTACTCACTCATATCTCTTTTTTCCCACTTTTAGAACATGTCATGGATTATTGTTGCATATTGAATATTTGGAGTGTAGCTTAACATAATGAGTGTTTTAGACAGAAGTCTTCAGGACTTAGTGGCCATTTGTGTTTCTTACTTGCAGTACATGACAAGGAGGCTTTTTGATATTTATAAAACAAATTAACACTGAGAAGGAAGAAGAGTAAAAATTCTGTTTTGCATTATGTCATAATTTATTACTGTATTCCTGATACGCTGATCCAGTCTGAGTTGCTTCCGTTATAATCCACATGGACATGTTTTATATACATCAAGAAAATAATAGCTGAGTTGCAAAAAGAGTAGCCTTGAAAAGTCTGTGACTTCAATCATTCGACCAGGCTAGGAGAAGATTTTATATGGCTGCATATTTCTATAAGCAAAATAACAGCCATGATGCCACATGCCTCCAAAACAATAGAGGTCAGGGAAGCAGAAGGACGATCACAAATCATACTCACGCCAACCTTGGAAACTCCAGTGAGATGCTCTGGGAATTCCTCTGCTCTCCAAGGATCCTGTAATGGAGAAGAATGCTGTTTAGCAGAGCATGCAACCTGTGATCATGCTGTAAGTAGAGGCCAAGGCTACAGGGATAGTTAAAACAAGCAGCATTTACAGTAAGGTTTTAAGAAAAAGAGTCATGTTTAAAATATTCATAAACACCTACGCTTCCTGTTTTTCCCTTAAAAGCAGCAGACACTCCCTTATCTAGTCCTCCCAGACATCTGTGCACGGAGGATCAGCCACATGTGTTTCATTTATAGTTGGTCATAAATCATTTTCTTTCCACTGCTTGCCTTTTTGTCATAGCATTCTCCAAAAGGTTATCAGTAATCATCAGGAGACATTAAAGACATGTTTTGGTTGAAGACATCATTAATATTAGTAAATTTGAAAAATGCAGTTCTGTTTTTTTTTATTGTTATGTATTGATTCCATATATTGGGCAGTGAGTAATGGCCTATACCCAATAAACAGATCCTCACCGTAACTATATTCTTTTATAATAAAGAAATTCTGTAATCTGTAGATAAGTGCATTTTACAGTCTCAAGAAAGAACTGCCCTCAGGCACCCATTCACAATAGCAATTTACTGCAAAGTAAACCCCAAGTCATTTTTATAAATACACAAGGGGTGTTCAAAACTATCTGGGACTTTTTTATTTTGTAATTTCTTATAAATGAAGAAGTAAAACCAATTGATATCACAGCACTTACGGTGACATTTGAATGGTGCAAACTTTTTAAAGAAGGCTGTACTTCTATGAATAATGATCCCAGACGAGGTGGCTCCAGTCCTGAGTGTCTTTTTTAAATTAAAAAAAAAAAAAAATTTATAATCAAGCTAAACTCATGTGTGTAATTCAGGAAAGGTGATACAAAATTTTGTTATATGACAAATTGCCAAAAATGTTGTGTTGTTTTAAAAATGGGGAACAATCTGTTAGTGTCTTGTAATAAAGATTTTTTTTTTAATGTATTGTCATATATTGTGATATTCTGTTGCACCATTATATAAAATATCACGGGTATAATGGCAGAGTTTGTATTTGATCGGTGTTGTGTGTCAACGTGTGTTGCCAATCGATGTCGATGCTGATTCAGGATCTTAGAAAAACATTGGGCCTAATGTCCATACTGGGGGTATATCGCTAGTAACTAATAACTGAAAAACAATATTTCACATCTCTCTCTCAAAGGAGAATTCATTCAGTCTTTCATTTATCTGTAGTAACTGCGTAGTCAGCATGGTCATGGTGAAGTAGTAGTCCATTCAAGATGAAAAATTACCCTTTTTTTTTTTTGGTGACATGACATGGCTTTAAAAAGTCAATGATGAAAACAGAATGTTATAAGATGAATGAACATGTGGAAGTATGTGTGTTTTAACCTTAAGTTCAACTCAAAACTGATGTCTTATTTTTTGCAAGTGCATGGAAAGACAAGTAATAATAGTAACTTCACAAAACCCTTCAAATAGACTTATTCATAGTCATAAACTAAACATTAAAAGGGAACTTTTAAAAGGGCTATTAAGTCATGGTAGTTGTTCATCCAGATCTTTGTAAGAAAAAGTTTTAAAAATTTAGCCTGCTCTTTTTTGGACTTTAGTATACTGTAGAGACAGTACTAGTACTGTATAAGCCCACTGATATTATAGTATATAAGCGAGGTGTGCATTGAGATAATTGAAGGAGTACATGAACCTAATCCTAGTCTCTGCTTTTCCTTTGGATATTTTTTAACTTTAGTTTCGAGTGCTATAGTAACGATCTATTCACTTCATCCAACCACCAGTTGTGTGGTCAAGTGCATAAAGTATGGTGTGGTTTCCGCTCTTATAACAGCGTGTGTCAGGGCATTGTTCTGGCCAGGTTACTTTAGTGTGATTCATAGGACTTTTATTAGAAACTTAAGATGACCACACCACTGTTTTATAAAGCAGCAGGCTGATATAGACCACAATCGATCACGTCACACTCACTCACTTACTGTACACTTTATTCTCACTTGTCAAGTACAGCCAACACAAACAGCCCTGCACTTTCTATACACTGTCACAGTAAATGTGGTGGAAAAGGGAAGAAGTCTAAACATGTCATAAACCGCTTGCTGGAATCAATCTCTCCCTCTCTTGGAGAAAATCGACTGCAATTTCAAATCCTGAATTTCTGACATCCGTGTTCAGTCTGTAACTGGATTTTTGCCTCGGTTTTGTCCTGTGATTGCGTATACTCTCCGTTCATAGTGCACATAATAATTGGAGTATTTTGGGTAATGTGTTTTGAGCTGAACAATAGCTGCATTTCAGTCGGTCATAGCTGTCAAGAATGGATTGGGCTCTTTTCATGCACAGGATCGCTATATTTAAGCCGTTCTGCTTGACAAGATGAACCCGTGATTGAAAGCGCTGGCTTGCTGTTCCTCTCTATTTTGTCTGCTGAAAGTATGAATCAGAGTTTCTTTTTCATCAGACCTGGGGTGTGGAGTTGCACAGCCTAGCAGAAAGGTTATGGCTAAATAAACGCCAACAGTGGTGGGAGCTGTTGGAATTTGAACCATGGAGGTTTTTCCATGGTCACGGTTAGTAAGCTTTTGCTACAGTATGAATGCATTTGAGTTGGTAATAAAGATTTCTTCCTGTCACCACTTTATTTGTATTTGAATTCTTCCACCTTTTTGGTTGACAATGACGCATAGGCACAGGTGTTTCTCTTGGCTTCCTTGCAAAGCTCCTTATTATTTGTATATATGTAGAAACATAATTTCTTGGTGTCTCTGATATGGTCATGATGGCTGAGGTCTTCTGACCCAACTGTTGGATGGAGAGTAGTTTAGAGAACAAGCAAACCGCTTGCCAACTATCATGCTTGATATTATTTGATCTGCTGTGAGCTTTGCATATCGACTTGATGGATTGTAAATGTTTCTCTTTATTATAAAAATATTAAGATTCATACGCCAAGGTTTAAAGCAGTCATAGTCTGAACACATTGCCGTTTGTTTTATATTTTTCGGTTATACTGTTTTATGACCTTTCTTACATGATCACCTTGGATGCCATTGAACTCAATTTGGCGCTCCGAAAATTATTTTGCCGGATTTGCTATTGCTTTTCTTAAAACTTGAACCTGGCTGAGAATAGGTTGCGTAATTAGAGTATAAGCTGAATTTGGCATATTCAACATCGAGTTTTTATTATCGCTTTATCCAAGGTTGCTTTAACTGCCTGCAGTCGTGATTTATATTAATCCTAGGTATTGTTTGTAAGCACTACTCTTTGAATAAAGTTGGAAGTTCACTCGAAATGGAAGTTCTTGGTTCAAGTTGATTTCTCTGACAGAGCTTCTGAAACTCAAAAACGTTTGAAATCGTCTGCCAGGAAGGCTTTAGAAATAAAAACATGCTCATGCCATGTGACCATGATTTGTGCTAAGAGGAGAGCCAATATAAAGTCATTCGAAGGGACCGGCCAATAAAACCAAACCTAATTTGTTGTATTTTAGGGTGAAGGAAATGTGCTCTTGTGTATATTTCTGTTATATGGTGCATGAGGAGCTGCGTAGTCGATTTAAAAACTGGACAGTTGTTCCGGTTCTCTCTCGAGTGTTGTACAGGAATAAATATTAATGCCATATTTGCTCTTTGAACACTCTCAATTCTTTGTGGCATTGTTTCCACAGTGTAGAAACCTTCCTTCGAGATTCTGATGCACGTCAACATGATTACAAAATCTACCATTTTACCGCATCTCAAAAGTGGTGCATTAATTTCGGATCTGGTAAGTAGGGAGGCCAGTGAAGAGCTAAGTGTCTCGTTCAGGAGACCCTTTTGAGATATTTTTGGATGGCACATCATCAGGTATCTAACATTTACTACTCAATTAGGCAATCAAATAGTTCAGTGTGTGCCAGGGCAACACTGCTCATACTATTACACTACATTACTAACACAAGACATGCTGCAAGGGGCGTTCATGTCAAACCGGGACTTGATGCAATAAAAATGACATTTACAGAAGACTTCAAGCACAGTATGGTGATGAGATTCTTAGCTGCAGTTAAACATTTAAATGGTGCAAATGTTGTAAAGCTGTCCAGACATCCGTTAATAATGATCCCAGCTGAGGTGGTCTGCGGCCCACTGCAGCCAATCCCGTAAACGTTTAGCGATTTGAATACCTTCTCCATGATGCGCATCTGTCCGTTCCGTATGTGTTATCATTCACGAACACGCACTTGCTTGAGTTTATTCTACATCTCCTGTACAGTCCTAACCTCACTCATTTTTATAGTATAAGCTTGGATAAGATTGAAGGAATTCCTGGGAGGCCAGTGTTTTTGACATGAAGCAGGCAGGATGTACTGAGAGAACTTTCTACCTAGATGGTATCCAAGCACTAGTGAAAAACTGGGTTATGAGTGCATTAGTGCAGCATGGGATTATATAAAGTAATAAGGGTAGTTTTACTTTTTAACTGTTTTCTATTATTCTGCACGATCAAAAGTCCTGGTTTGATTTGAACACTCTACGTATGTCCACAGATTTCCGCGGTTCACCCTTAAAAAACGTTCTGCATTGCTTGGACATGTTGCTTTTCCGCTCACCTCAAATGTAAAGAGTGATGTCTGAGCTATTAAACAAATCTGGATTTTGCAGAACCGCCACTCCCTGGATATTTTCTGGCCCCAACATACACCAACAATCATGCATCATTTACATTTAAATTAACAGGGATGACATTCTTCCTCTAATGATGCGAACATCAGCTCTTGACATTTCTCTGAATGATATTATGATAAGGTGCTGCTGACACATGATTTGTCTGATTTTGGATACAAGCACCTGTTCCTAATAAAGTGGCTGGTGAGCTTTCCATCAGCATTAGACCACCCAAAAAACAAAAAAAAAATCTTGGAGTGTGTGTTCAGTGAAGTGTATCACAGGGATACAGGATCCCTCTGGAAGCCCATGGATTTGTTTAATTTAACTTATCTCAACCACTACAGTAATAAATGTCACTGTTTATTGGAGACTAATTCCTGGCCATGTCTGCTTTCTGTCTGGCTGTTTCATGCGCAAGGTTTTGGCAGGGAAACCCTTTGAGGTGCTGTTGGTTGATCTCTTGCGCTTAGGGATTTGGTTCGGAGAGATAAGCCTGACTTTTTGGGTGCTGCGGGTTAAACGCTCTAATCCAGCCTTCTCCTCTGCTGTCCGTGAAGTTAGAACGTGTTCTGTGGAGTGCGTTTATGAATGGAGACAGGAAGCACTCCTCGTTAACAGATGATGCTTGGAGGGGATTTCGCAGTTTCTACTGTAGCAGTAGATGTCAAATGATTAAAAGTAACTTGCGTGTTTATGTCCCTGTTGTGATGGAGCATTACAGACTATACACAGTACATGGTATGTATTTACTGTAAAGTGCAGCGGTCCTTGGACTTGTAAGATGTTGTCTAGCATATTATAAATATGGGGGGAAAAAACCTCTAGCTTTCTCGTGTGATTTTATTGTTTTGTAATATTGTGGTTTGTAATCATGAAATACATTGCCTGGCCAAAAAAAAAAAAAAACGTTGCGCACACTGATTTCATTCAATCGCTTTTAGATTTGTGTACAGCACACAATGTGGGGGCCAGAAGAAAAACTCATGCTAACCTACTGTAGTCATTCAGGTCATCAGCTGACTTCATTTTATTGCCACATAATATTTCTGAGCCTAGACCTGACCAACTGAAACAACCTCAGGTCATAACGCTGCGTCTGGAGACTTTTACATTGCATGATTGGTGCAAAGTTTTAATTCGAATTCCTACCCTGACGCGTCAATCACTCTGGGAAAAGGTCATCAATCTGTCAGTCTGGACTCATCAGACACATGACCTTTTTCCCTTGCTCCAAAGTCCATTCTTTATGCTCACTAGCAAATTCAAGCCTTTTTTTATTCTGAATAGTCTCATTAACAAGTGGTGATGTTCCAGTATGACCACACAGCTGTTTACTCCTATGAGTTTTCATCACATTGTGTGTGTCATAATGTTTACTATGCAACTTCAAGTGTTTAAGTGATCTCCATTCATAATTTTTTTCTACGACAACATTCCTTCCACAAAGTTGATCTTTCAGCACTATCCTTCCACGTTTTGATAATGTGTTTTCAAATTTCTAAATTCTTTAGTTGTTTTTTTTCGTTTGATGCCATGCAATAATTTGAGCCTGCTGAAATAATGAGTTTTTTGGTCCAAGTAGTATAATTTATTTGTTATCTGTACTTAAACGGGTATTTCTGCCCCACTACGCTGTTTTGCAAGATTAAACAACTCCTTGTTTTCGTTTGTCACTGTCCAGTTTTTTAAAATTTTCAATAATGCACTGTAACTCCAGGAGAATTATGCTTGCTCAGTGACACTCAATACTCTCCAAACTAAATTTTCCCAGCAAGCTTCAGCGTTTAAGAAATTATTCTAGAAAACTCTAAACTGGGGGTCGGGACCCCTCTTGGGGTCGCGGAATAATTTCAAGGGGTCGCGAGAGGGATTAAAAAATAGATTTTTTTTTTGTGATTATAAGTAGGGCTGCAACAACTAATCGATAAAATCGATAATTATCGATAATGAAATTCGTTGTCGACGAATGCCGTTATCGATTAGTTGGGCTGCTCACGTTACTGAGGAGCGCAACCACAAGATGCACAAAGACACACACAGATACACAGTCGCTCGCGCAATGGAGGTTACAGAAGTGTTTGCAGGAAAAAGCGCGCACCCCAAGTCCTCCAATGTATGGCAGCAATTTACATTAAACACCTCTTATCGGGCGTTAAAATCGAGCGGTTTTCTGCCGTTCGTAGTGTCCGGTGAGCGCGGATGAAGCGCCGAGGGTTTTCTACACATGTGGGAGCCCCTAGCAACGGGGAGGAATTTGGCCACGACTAAAAAAAAAAGGAGTCAGTGAGTGTGTTCACACGGGCTTTGGTGACGTGCGTTTGTCTGGCTGCGCGGTTATACGGCATAAAAAGAAAAAAAACGTTGCATGCAGCTTTTTCTTGGCGTTCAAATCTCAACGAACGCAAGGAAACACTTCTAGTTCGTTTTCTTCGCGTTCATTTTATGCTTCGGAGGACCGGATATATCCCATGATTCTACACGCTATACACAGGGAAATGCGGGAAAAGAGCAAAATAAAGAGAGTGAACCCAGTAGCCGGGTTTTTTTTCTGTCCCTCCGTCGCCGTATTACGAGAATGTTTAAAACAACAAGATTAATGTCTAGTGTAGCAAAATGGTGTGTGTGTATATATTTTTGAAGTTATATTTTTTCAAGTTGACAGTGTGTGTGTGTGTGTGTGTGTGTGTGTGTGTGTGTGTGTGTGTGTGTGTATATATATATATACACACTGTCAACTTGCCATCTGCAATTTTTGTTAAAAACAAAAATGTTGATTTACATAAAATAAGGTTTAAATGTCAAAATTAAAGATCATTAAACTCTATATGTGGCTTTTGCATTTTTTAAAGTTTACTTTTATACATAAATAATACCCTGATTTATGGTTTTAGTTAAGCAAAACATCACATTAATCGAATAATCGGAAAAATTATCGCCCAACTAATCGATTATCAAAATAATAGTTAGTTGCAGCCCTAATTATAATACACACTTTTCAGTATTACAAGTAAATGCTATAAATAAATATTTTCTGATTTGTAAAGATATTACTGATTGAGTTTGAGTGTTTAAATTGAGTGTTAAAAAAAAAAATTACGACTAATAGATATGACATCACTGTGCAGCGACTGGCTCACTAGTTATTGCTACAGCGCACAACTGCACGTGAAAACTGCAACTGCCGAGATGGATAAATTTGTTATTCGCAAAATGTTAAGGAAATTGTTTGCCTGAGTCATCGGAACCATGTACATCGACCAAGCAAAAGAGCAAGACCCCGTCAGACCAAAGTAGGAAACGTCGGAAATATGAGGAAGCATTCATAAAGTGCACTCAGTATCAGTATTCAGTAAGTTGCGGTAGCAACCGAATATACGAGTTGTCCCGTGAAGCAGTGGATGTACTGCTTCAATTTGGATTTACATATTTGTGTGAGCAGTATTTTTCCGCTGTTACATATATAAAAAATAAATACAGATATCGTCATGATGTCGAAGATATGTTGGTAGCTGTATCCACCATCAGGCCACGAATGAAGCTTTTGTGCTGCCAAAAATAAGTACACCCTTCCCATTGAAAGATAAGCAAAAACGATTTTGATGTATAGTAAATGTCAATCTTGTCAATCTTCAATTCGGGGTAGCGGGCTTAAGTTTGGGAACCACTGCTCTAAACAATACTTCACATATTAAATATAATAATAAATTAGGAACTCAACAGCCCTAACTACACATTTCCTTAATGAGATGGCAAATACTACTATATTAAGAAAGGAGGTTTTTTTCTTTAGTTTTTTTGCTGGGTTCAATCATGACGCCATGACGCCCGGTTAGTTAATACACGTTTTTATGTATTTATTTTTGTTAATTTATGTGAAACGTTCTGTAAATGCCATTTTTGCAGCTGAGAACCGCGATTTGTCAGAAAGCCACCTTGTGGCCTTACATCCCACGCAGAATTTAACTGTGAAATCTAATGCTGTGCTTTTTGATTTTCTTTTAATGATGCTCAGAATTTATGTTTGTCATTTTGTTCAAATTCAAATAAATCGTTGGTTATGGAACAGAAGCCTAATCCTCTTAAAATCCAACCTAATCATGGTGTGATCCATATCAGGTATCAGATCTCTCCATTTAACATGATTAGATCAATTCGTCATGTTACTTTCTCTTTCATATTGCTTGACAGATGTTATAGTCAGCAAAGGAGACTGAATTCTTGATATATGTACAAAACCACCCTTTCATAAGCCTCGAGCACTCGGATTACAGTAGCTCACTTGGCTGAAAATCTTCTTATAAAAAAAAAAAAATTAATAAAAAATTCTGTTTGTTTACCATGCACCAAAAAAACACTGTGTGGAAAAGCGGATTATACTGTACGTTAAGACCTTGGTTCTGGAGGAGTTTCTCCATGAGAATGCAGCCCTGTGATCATCAGCCCATCCCGCAAACAAACCCAGGATCGGCCTCAAGTATTCAGGCCGAGTGTGAAAACGCCCTGAGACACCAGATATCCGATGTCAAAAGTAGAAGTCTGGACATTGTTTGCTTGTAGAGCGTTTCATATTTTCTTCCCACATATGCAATCCTTCCCAAGATCTTCCAGAACGGTGATAAAATAGCTAATCACTGATTTCCTCTGATGACCATTCAAGGGGTTTTTCTTGAGAAACTAATTGGACAGAGGGCTCGAGTCTATTAACCAGTTAATTATCACTTAGCTTAATCGCGAAGCTATAGAGGCATGTGCGCGCCATTTAAGTGCATTGCCTGCAAGCGTATTCCTTTATTTCCGTGAATTATGAGCGCAGTCAGAACATCCATGCAGTTTCCTGATGCTGAATGCGGCCTTATGTGTTTGCTTACATGACAGGATTTTCACTGATGGTCTGTCATTATACATTTTCGATGGGCACTCCTCCGTCTTAAAGAGACGTTCGCACTCCATTTATTTGTATATAGAGTCCTGACATATTCCCATTTTAGGTTTCAAATTAAATTGTACTAGATCTATATGATGATGGATTAATGCTGTGGTGCTGATGTATGAATTTCTAGTGCCTCACTTTGTTGGGGGTTTTTTTCGGGGGGGAAATGAGCTAAACCATGCATTTACCAGCTGTAGCATTATTCTGCTTTTTATTTAATCCTCTTTTTTTAAAACCACTTTCCACCCCCAGTGTTTGAAAGGAAAATGCACTCTGAATATAGAAAAATGTGTTTTTCCCCCTTTCTTCTAATTGGTCCATTTTGCACTTCATCTCCAAGGATATTATCCTCACATGGCTGCTTCATAAAAGCTAAATTGTTTCATTTTAAACTGATTGAGGCTGAATTACAAAAAGCCGAGAACAGGGGGATGAAAAAGCCTCTCTCTCCCTCCTACTGGGTTTTGCTAAACCACTTATTTCAAGCTAAACTGGATTATAGACAAAAGGGACAGCGCTTGAATTCCTCAGCAGGCTGCCGTGGCAGTGGCAGTGCCGCTACGCACATCTCGCATGTCAGAATGCGTTTTCAAGAGGTTCTCATTAAGAACCCGGTCCCTCATTTTGAAGATCTACACTGAGATGTGAACACAACCTGCCTTAGCATTCTCCTGGTCCAGGACACATTTTGATATTTAAGAAGTTTTTTGTTTTTAATTGCATGATTATTATTATTTTTTTCTTTTTGTCTGTTTCATTTTTTTTGGAAAATGAGCATTTAAATGCTCAGCGGGCCATCGCGTGCAGAGCTATTATTAAAGACGCTCTGTTTATGTGTGATGCTGTTCAGAGGCACAAGTCTGTTCTTTAAGTATAGACATGTAGCTAGTGAGTCTTCAACACACATATGGATGTGGTTACCAATGCAGAGGTTCTCCATATGCCAGAGACCAGACGACTGCAAATGACACAGTTGTTTAAACCCTCCGTGTGTGTGCGGGCATGTTTTTCTATCTTACTGGGGACCGTATCCCAGCAAGGATGGGAAAATGTGACGGTTTTAACCCTGTAGGAAGGTTTGGCTAGTCTCAATTAGGAAAACTTTTTTTTTCCTCCTTAAATAAAACTACAGGTTTATTTAAGAACTTATAGTTAACTCGGTGGAAGGTCCTTACAAGGATAGCAGGACCAGGATTTCGGCAATGCGTGTGTGAAAACCAGATGTTAACCACCACTTTGGTTATCATGATTCCTACATAAATATAACCTTGTATTAAATGACTTGCGAACTCGCGTACGTGTGCACACGTACGTTAAAGGAAGTCCTGACAGAGGAGACGAATCTCTCTGGGTAGAGGAGAGTCATGCTTAGTGTTGACACGCACGAAATGATATAAAGGTGTATGAAGGAATAGTGAGCGAGGAGTTCACCTGTTAAACCTCCAATTTTACTGACTCTACTCACACAGTCGTACAAATCCCTTTATCTGTGTGTTTTGCCTAAACGGTGCGAGCATCGTGTTAAATCCCGCTGGGCCCCCACGAGCCGACACAATCCCAGACGCGTAGTCTCCTCGTAAATCTGCCAAGGATCCTGAGCAGCATGCGAGTATTAACACGGTCTCATGACCTCGCTGGCACAAGGACAGAGTTCTCTCCCAACTCCACACTCGCGCTTGGCAATGCCCAGCAGTAATATGTGCAAGGTGGATTTTCTGCTGGACAAAAGAACTCTGTTAGAACATCATCTCGCAACCATGAAAATTTGAAGGCATTTTTTTTGGGAAACATGATGTTTAAAAGCTAAAAAGCTTTACATGGTGGCAGTGTGACTGTTTCTACTGTAGCTCTATAGGCTCTATGTTTTTCTCTCTATCTGTCTATCTCAATCATCATCTGATAAATGTTTCTTTCTATATGCCTCTCTCTATTAATCTCAACCCAGCATCTTAAACTTTAGATTTCCAAGCATTTCTTAAATAAGAAAGGAAAGTCATTTTATAACCAAATTACAATCCGGTTATCTGAGCCTTGATGTATATTAAATATAGTTTTATATTGTTTAACTTTGTACGATGTTAAAAAATAAATAACAAATAATATTGGACAGTGGATCCTCAGCAGGTTAAAGCTCTGGATTACTTATCAGAGCGTCTGCAGGAAAAAGCGTGCGCCCCAAGTCCTCCAAGGTACAGTATGGGAGCAATTTACATTAAACACCTCTAAAAAGACGGTAATCTGCACGCTATGCGAGACCGAGCTTTCATGGCATGGCAGTACCACAGTCATGCACGAACACTTAAAAAGAAAACATGTTGGTGTTATGGATGGTGAAAAAAAACTCAGGGTCAGTAAAAACTGTACTGTATCTCTTCATCGTGTAAAAGTTGTGTAGTTGAAGTGCTTTTGTTTAAGCTGTTCGGGACAGTGGCGCTAGATCTGTTCACTTGCTACTCGCTAGCATCACATAGTCGCCCAACTAATCGATTATCAATATAATCGTTAGTTGCAGCCCTAAATTATAGTTAACAAAACTATGTTGCTGACGGTGATGTAGTTTGTCAGAAGAGAAATTAGATAATACAACTACTGTATATGTATATTAATTCTTATTACTACAGTTCTGTTCACTAATGCAAATCACTCGATCCGGACATGTCTGTGTCATGAGTAATCATCTTAGCCCAATAGTGTTACCCTGAATGTCATATAGTAATACTTCTTAGTGATATTAATATAGCCTAGCAAATGCGAGGTCAGGTCGGTCTTTGAAGACTAATCTGCACAGTAAGATGTGCCATTCCCATAACGTGCCTTTGCTACAAAGATTATTATAATAAAGATAATTAATTTAGCATGTGTGTTTATTTAGTAGCATGCATCTCATGTCGTCTGTGTGGACATGCAGGTGCTAATCACATTATTCCTCCAAGGCACTGAGTGGTAATTGGATTCTCTGAGGGGAAAAAAAAAACACAGGGGAGCAGAAGTGGCTTCCTGGAGCAAACCAGGCACAAACCTTCTATTTGTGTGTGTATGTGTATATATATATATATATATATATATATATATATGTATATATATATTATAATGTGTGTGTGTGTATGTATACTGTACACACGCATATTCACTGCATATTGTTACTCAGACTTCCACTTGCTTTGAGTCCTGGTGTGCTCTACCCTTATTCAGGCTTCCTGAATTTAGGCTACTGTGCGTTTCTGCGTTTCTCTTTAGTCGTCTTGTTCCGCTTGGCCTCTGTAGCCCGCTGCTTAAATGCACCACTGGGATGAACCTTTTACGTCCTCTTCACTTCAGTCGTTATTTGTCCTCGCGGGCTTACAAGCTGCTCCTGAACCCTGGCTGAGACCAACAAAAAGAAAAAATGCTCATTCCACATAGACGTGGCATTGTTATTATTTTTCTAATTAAATTAGGCCATTCTGAGGGTATACTGTATATTGTGCTTATTTTGTGAATATATCATTATGGTGACTCTCTCCATCAGCGGTACAGTCAGGTGGTTTGTTTTTATACTGACCTACACTGTTATTGATGGTAATTCAATATTCTTGATGTGTATGGAACTCTCTTTACAAATAAAAAAAAACTAGAAGTGGTAATGCTTCTTGCTTTACTGGAACATTTATGATATGAAGCTATAAGTGTATCAGGGTTCAGCAGAAGTTTTTTCTGTAAGGGAGACATTTACTACGTATGTCCACTACTACTAAGTGCTAGGCTAGATAAGATTAGAAAGATTAGAGGTGAAATTGGTCTCTTTAAGATTCCCCTTCAGAGGGCTTTCTTGGCCAAACTGAACAAAAATACAGTGGGCACCAATACTGCAGGACAGCAATAGTGGGAATTACACAGAAAAATACTTTGTCTTCCACTGACAAAGGGAGTTGTCTATAGTACAGAATTATGGATAATAGCACTAATAAATTAGGAAGTTGTTGATATGACACAGGGTGGACAAATCACTAGCCTGGGTGCCTGGGACAAGCAGATTTCATGTGAGTTTTTTAATTTGTAGTTGTCCAGTGGACAGGAATGTGCAACAACCAGAAAATGGAAAATTAACCTTACTTCCTAGTGAATTGCAATGCACCTTTATGTTGTAACTTTAACATATACAGTCCTACATACAAGGTACATACTGTATACACAAGCCATGTTCTTTGTCATGCACACATATACTCACTTCACTTCACTTCAATGACCCGTTTTTGCCTTAATATTGTAAAATGACCAAATTATACGTAAATAATACCACAATCATTTCCATGTTGGCAGGAGGACTGCATCTAATTTTGGCACTGCTGTAAGATGGATGGGTATTGGTATTGATGTTTATTTGGTAAAGTCAGAGAAATGCAGGTATAGGCCAAAAGAACTGTTTTTAGGTCTTTTTTTATTATTATTGTTTTCAGTCTTGACAAATTACTTGCCAGTCCTTCACTTCTTTTATTTTATGATTGCAACCGTAATAATGCGGATGAGAAAAGACATACATCTCCACATTGGCCAGGAATGTTAAATGCGTGCATATCCTTTCAACTTGGTAATAAAATGCATCGTTTCTTCTTTTTATAATGCTGAATGATGTCATGGTGAAATCATACATAGCGTATACCTCATGGTTAAACAAAATGTGCATGAATGCTATTTTGTGTTCCAAATTGCACTCATGAGGTATAGCAGTTGTCAGGTTAAAGACGGGATCTGGTAAAGATTTAAGCTCTGGTTTTACATTTACAAAGCAAACGTAAAGCTCCATTTCTTATTTTTATATCTTTATATTTCTCTTCATGGTCGAAATTTGGATGCTTATTGCTATTTTCTCTGTGCTTTAGAAGAATCACATGCGCCTCCTGCTGAGTCTGTTTCTTCTCGGCTCCTGGGGCATCTTCCTGCTGGGGTTCCGTCTATACTGGATGGGCAACAAACCTCCGAACTTCTCCAACTCTGACAACCCTGCAGCAGACAGCTCATGTTTTCTGACCAGGATACTCACCTTCTTCTACCTGCCTGCCATAAATGTGTGGCTCCTCCTTTGCCCAGACAGGTTGAGCTTTGATTGGTCCATGGATGCGCTACCCCTTCTGAGGAGCATCACAGATTGGAGAAACCTCCATACCATTGTATTTTATGCCACACTGCTGGCTTTGGCTTGGTTCGCCCTCTTTAATCGAAAATGCAAGGAGAAAGAGACAAACGGGAAGGCCCATGTAGCAAACGGAAAGTCCAGCACAAATGGCCACAGTTATCATTCAGAATATGAGAACTCTATTCCAGACTCAGACTCTGTTCAGACAAATGGGGCCAATGGGACAAAAAAGCACTATATAGCTAGGACTTCTTTGCCCACCACTGAAAATGTAGTGGTTTTCTCATTAGGGCTTTTGGCCATCCCTTTCCTCCCTGCCACCAACCTTTTCTTTTATGTTGGTTTCGTGGTGGCAGAACGAGTCCTCTATATCCCAAGCATGGGCTTTTGTCTGCTGGTGGCAGTAGGGATGAGGGCACTCTGGATCAGACTAAGGTCAAACTCATCCAAGACTCTGGTGCTTGCCTGCAGTGCTTCTCTAGTGCTGCTATTTGGAGTTAAGACATTTTTGAGGAACCAGGACTGGCATAATGAGGAGATGTTGTACAAGTCAGGAATAGCTGTGAACCCTGCAAAAGGTCAGTTACATATTTCTGTGCTTTCTTTGTATGTCTCGGTAAGGGTATTTATGGAAATTTAATTGACTCTGAATTAATAATGAACCGATGGAACTTTATCAGGATGATCCATGCAGATCCTGCCTTTAGCAGTTATAGTCCAAATTCTTTGAATTAAAAAATAATGCAATTAAAATTTGACTAATGAAAATCACAGTAATAGTTCGGAGTTTACTAAACGTTAAGGTACCTAGCTATTGTAGCTATTGGTACAGTTTAATTTTTACAGTGTTTAGTATTTGATCTTCTAAAATTCAGACTACTCAAAGCAGGTCAGTTTGGTGATTCATTCAAAAGTATCAACAGTAAAACCCAAATGGAAGTTACAGTACCGTGCATTCATATACAGTACACATGATTTTCTTGACTACTATTATTAATATAAATGAATGTGACTTTTTTTTCCTTAATCTATTTTTGGCATGCTGGGCTAATGTGACTTATGTCACCTGTACCTTTTTTTTTTTTTTCTCCAAACTACTATTTTTGGGGAAGAAAAAAAAACTCCAACACTGTCTTTCTCGTTTTACTCTGTAGCTTGGGGGAACCTGGGAAATGTTTTAAAGAACCAGGGGAAGGTAGCAGAGGCTGAGCGAGCCTACAGACATTCTCTCTACTACCGAAGGAACATGGCTGATATGCTATACAACTTGTGAGTAAGCACTCATCCTTTTGCTTAGGCCAGCCGAGCCAATCACGCACTGTATTCCATAAAGAAAAAAATTAATTAGACTGCACGATCATTAATCATGCAGCTGTCCTCTGCAGAGCGACTGCAGCTTTCTTATGAACACCAGAATCTGTGTATTTATACCTGGAATTCATAACACACAAAACCTAAGGTCTTGTAGCACAGACAAAAATAATATAAAAGTAGAAGAGACATTATGTTTGTGTCACTACAGTGATCTAACAACATAAAGTACAGATTGGGTCTTGGTGTGTGAACAAATACTGAATTATTAAAACGCTATGCTGGTCTTCCATCAGTTATGCTGGTTAACCAGCCAAACCAGCATCAGATCAGCAATAACCAGTATTAACCAGCATATAAATCCTGCAGGGTCTAGCCAGCAACCTAAGCATAACACTATTGTTGCAGGACACGTACAGTATTTTACCTAACTACTATTACCTAAACAGCAGTAACTGTTCAAATTTTTTATAACCGGTCAAATTCACTACAAAGCTAGCTAATGTTTGGATTAGTTTGGATTTAACCATTTTTACTAAGAAGCTACTAACATTATTTTAACAAAAATAGATAAAAAAAAAAAAAAGAAATAGCCCAGTTTAATTACCAGCTGGTTAGTGTCTAACAATTGTGTAAAAAAAAAAAAAAAAGACATTAGCCTGTTTCAATAGCAAGCTAATGCTTTGTTTAATAATATGTGATGAAATAAAGACCAAGTACTATCAAACTAGCTAACTATTATGTTGTACAAAAATTAGCCAGGTTCACTAAGAAGCTAGCTACTTTTGGGCTAATGGTTTTCTGACTAAAACATTAGCCTGTATTTGCTAACAAGCCAAGTCATGTTTGCCTACTATTAATATACTGACATTAAAATTATTGCAATTACTATAAAGTTAGCAAACACTGGGCTAGCTAATGTGTGAATAAAACACTAGCCAGTTTCACTAACAAAATAGCTAGCATCAGTTTAACTACTATTCCGGGCAAAGTGCTAGCCAAGGGTCTTAGTAAACAAACATCACATTATTATAAGGGGAAAACCCGGTAGCCAGGATTGTTAACTGGTTTTAATGCTTAGGCTCCCAGATTGTCTTGGTTTTGTTATGAAGGGAGACATTGCCCAGCTGAGAGAGGAATAAATTGGGCACAAACCCCAAACATTTCTATTTTCACTCAAATAATATGGGCTTGTTTAATAGCCTATTAATATCCTAATTAATGTTGTGCCAAGTGTTCTCTGGCACATTAACAGCAAAGGCAGATTCCCTCCACTTGTGATCATCTCATTTTCAGGTCAGTAAGCAAGCTGTAATGCATGTAAATTCTGACAACTTAATGAGTATCACTGTTCCCCCCCCCCCTCCCCCTCCCTCCCTCACTCTCAGGGGTCTGCTGCTACAGGAGAACAACAAGTTGTCAGAGGCTCTGCACTACTATAAGCTGGCCATCGGGAGCAGGCCAACTCTCGCTTGTAAGTGTGCTTTCATTTTATTGACAATTTCCAACTCCTGAAGCTGTGACTGTGCCAAGGCAACTGCAGATTTAGCTCTGTGTGTGAGCTTGTGCGTGGGTTTTTTGTTGTTGTTGTTTTTTAACCTTAGGCTTTATTGAATACATGACTATCAAGCTTTCTGGATACCAGAAATCCCACCGTGTCAACCAATTAGTTTGCTGTATTATCACATCGATAATCATATTTAAAGTGTATATATATTATTATATATAATAATGTATGTGATTCAAGTCAGTTGTGCATTTTATTTTATTTAATGTCTGAGTTGCCTTTAAGGTTGGGTACCGAAAACTGGTGCCAATACGGCACCGGTACCTATAGAACCGGTATGTACCGGACCGAAACAGAACGCGAATTTCGGTGCCTCATTTCGGTGCCACTTAAATGCCTGAACTGTCGATTGAAATATTTGTTCTCTAGATTCATATATTTTTGTAGATTAATAGTTTATTAGATTAAATTAAAAAAAATTTAAAGCACAAATCATCCGGAAATGAGACCATCCGAGATGCGCGTGAGCATATATGCATATATGCAGCAACTAACGTTACACTCTCTCTGACGGCAGCAGGTGGTCTACCGCTATCTTAGCTTATTAAATTAAACAACTTCCGTTAAAATGCCTAAAACTAAACGGTCGAAAGTGTGGCTGTATTTCACAAGAAAGGATTCCGACACCGCGACGTGCAGCAAATGTTTCACAGCAGTTGCGTGTAAAGGCGGAAACACGAGGGCAGACGGAATAAAGTTTAAAGCAGAGGGAGGCACCGTGTTTTCTTGCGGACAACAGCTGGCGCTATCGGTGTGGACGACCCTCAGCCCCAGTCATACCAACCGTAGCAAATAGGAGTCACTGATTATGATGCCGACAGCAGACTTTCCGCAGGTTAGTAGTAGAATAATGTAATGTTAATTGCAAAATGCAAATCTTGCATTCATGCTAACAAATAGTCAAACGATTTGTAAAAAACTAATGTAACATGGATTCTGTTTATAATTATGGCTTTCCAGCTAGTACTAGTAGAACTACAACAGTGACCCCATTTACCATTGCAAAGAAGGCTATACATGTCCTGTGCAGGGCAATAAGTCAGGAAAGGAGTCGTATTTTGACAGAAAAGGCAAATGTGGTGAAATTTCTGCAAAAGAATTGCTAAAATTTTAAGCTTACACTTTTAATATATTGTTCAATTTTAAGCATAAAATTTTTTGTTCAATAAAAATTAATTCTTGAGTCATCCACTATAATTTTGTGGCTTAAAAGTATCGGTTCAGGCACCGTTTTGGCACCGGTACCGTTTTCAAAGTATCGATTTGGCACCAGTATCGAAAAAAAAAAAAAACGATACCCAACCCTAGTTGCCTTTCTGGTCTGAGTTTGATATTTTCCTGCATTACCAATAATGCAGTTCTACAACCGCATGATAAATGTGTCAGAGGGAATTAGCTCTTGCTCCATCTCTACTTACAGAGAGCAATCCAGCAGGGCGCTAATGCTTCTAGTCTGTCCATTCCTCTCATCTCAGCTGTACACTCTCCTCAAACAGATTACATTCCAATAGCTTCATCTTGAATGATGATTCCGCTGTGGATGTCATCCCATGAACCGCTGCTAAGATGCATAAGTGCTCAGAGCCCAACATTTGCTTTCTCGACTTGTTCAACCTTTTTTCGGTATTATGTGAATGAGAAAAAGATTGTATTCTTTATTATTAATTTATTTATTCATATGTTTAGGAGCCAACACCAGTCTTGCTTTAGACTCTGGAATGTCATTAGTATTCAGTGTCCACCCTTTTTGATGTAATAAAGCATACAGCATCAACCAGAAACGGAGGAATATCATATTTGAAGAGGTTTCAGAGTGGTCTACACTTTTAATGCGACTGTTATTGCAGTGCATTGCTTTCTTATTTTGTACTGCATCACAAATTTTAACGGAGATCCTGTTATCCATTTTAAACATAAAAGGCCTCATATGTAATGGCTTGTTATTAAAGGCAAGCCAAGACTGCAGTCCCATTTCTATTCATTGTGTGGGAAGTAAAGAGGAGGTTAGAACGATCAGGATTGATCAGCACCCTCGAGGCAACATAGACAATGACTAATATATCTGATCCACTGCAGAAAATGGCTATTTAGCCCAGCAAATAAAAATAAGCTAAATCAGAGGTAGTCCATCATGACCCTTGGATTTCAGCCTGCCGAAGAAATCGATATTTCCCCTTATTCTCGCTTTAGACTGCATCCCCTGAGTGCTGAATATGTATTGGCACCCCGCAGCCCAGCCTGCCAATTCATCTGCCACAATCAGCGGGAGACCTTCCCCAAGTCCCAAAGAACCTAATTACCCAAAGCCCTGCATGGTAATGGACTTTCACACTTCAATCTCTCCCTCCACTCTCGTTCACCCCCTTCTCTCTTTCTCTCTCTCAGCTGCCTATTTGAACACGGGTATCATCCTGATGGACCTGGGCCGTTTTGACGAGGCCAAGCGAACTTTCCTTACCTGTGCCGACATCCCCGATGAAAACCTAAAGGATCCTCATGCACATAAGAGCTCCGTCACCAGCTGCCTCTATAACCTAGGCAAGCTGTTACACGAACAAGGACACCAGGAGGTGAGTTGTGGCCAATGTAGCTCCACATATGTTGATATTGTTTGTCTTTCATTTCAGGATGTTAGTAAGCCCTGCGACATTATAAAGGTCTGGGAATCACTTAATAGTAGTGTTATTTATGTGATTTGTCCCCAAATGGGACTTGTAAAGGCTTAATGTGTTGTTTAGAATGCCTCTTGTTTCTGGCACAGGAAGCCCTGTCTGTGTACAAAGAAGCAATTCAGAAAATGCCCAAGCAGTTTGCACCTCAGAGCCTCTACAACATGATGGGTGAGTGCATATGATTCTACTGTCTGATGTGAATGGACATGAATATGATGTCATGTGGAGTACGCCAGTTATTCCGTGTACAGCAGGTGTTTCACAAAAGAAAAGAAAGAACCACACATGTAATTGATATGTAATTTATATAATAAAAGTTTTCTTTGAGATCTTTTAACATTTCTGTGGAAGGTCGTTCCTTTTTTTTGTAATAGTCAAGTGCTAAAAAAAAAAAAAATATATATATATATATATATATAAAGTTTAGCGATGTGGTTCTTCAGGTTTTCAGGGTTGTGAAGTGACACGATGCAAGGAGAGAGGAAAGAAACAGTGGCTGAAGTATGAATTACTGCTTACTGTATATCTGCTATTGCATATTGATAGTGAGAATAGAAATAAACTTGTTTTGTGGCTCTTTCACAACATTGAACACAAGTATTAATGGATCAACATTGCCTGGTATTGTGATGTAGGAGGAATAAAACACTTCTTATTGGAATGTACTGTTATTGGAAAGTCGTCACTTTTAGGTAATATGGTAAATGTTACGCTCTTCATGTTATGCTACTCAGGGACCCTAATGTGAACTTTTATCCCACAAAAGAGCATGCTGGTGTTTGATACTCATGCATTTCGATTGATGCATTATATGGACCGACTCTTCATCTTCCATCTCAATATAGCACATCAGGTTTCTGGATTATATACTGTATGTACGCTATGTCGATTTAGAAAGAATAGGAATAGTGTTTAGCATAGTAAAGATACAAACAAGCGGAGTGTAGGAAAGATGATGTCAGTTGGACTTGAAAATCAAGCAAGCTGTAAAAAACACAATTACAGTGTTAGCCTTCAGCTGCCAATGTAGGTCATGTATTGATTTTTTGCACTGCCTTTTTTTTTTGACTTATTAAAATTTTTTTTTTTTTTTTTTTACTAAGCCTGACCTTGACATCAACTATGACCCCACACTCCATCTAGCCTTCTGATACCAGTTATTTCTTCTGGTATTACTTTCACTCTTCCTCCTTGATGTCTGCCTCAATTCACTTCTTCTATATTATATTTTCTATTATTTAGGGCTTCACTCTCTTTCCTCACTCTTAAGCCAGAGACCCAGAACAGTCTCACCAGAAAAATGTGACTTAACAGGCGAGTTAAGATTATAACCTCAGGACTTCTTTCCGCCATATATTATAGTAGTATTTAGACGCCTTCTGCGTGCGAGTAGGCTGGAAATGAACATCCCTTCACAAGATAAGTGGGTAATATTTAAAAAAAAAAAAAAAAAAACTCTTTTATCCTCATCTCTATAAAGTACAATATACAGTAATTCATTTGATTATTGCATGGTCTTAAATTACAGCTTTGGAGTTTGTATTTCAGCTTTCCTTCTGTCAGCTACACAGTGGAATAAGCTTTTGCCACACAATCGTGTGTCTTTCAGCACTATAGTATTTGTGTCAGTTTTAATTGAATCTCAGTATAACTCTCTAGCCATATAACTGAGGCAGAACTCCAATTTTAGCCCAACACATGGGGCAATACAGCCACGTTAAACCTCAACTATTGAAACTCTTGAAATTCTTAATATAGCAACTAAATATTACTGAGATTGCCGGGAAAAAAAAATCTCCATTTCCAGCGTTCAAGTTATCAAAGTATCAAGTTTGCATCCTGAAGTCTGTTCATAGGATTGATTTAATACAGTAATATGCAGGCTTTCTTTTTGTGACTGTTTCCAATGTCTGATTAAAATATTTGTCTTTGTAACATAATAAATGACAGACCATTAAGTGATATTACAAACTCGTTTCTATTCAGTGAAATTAGGTTTGCTTTAGGCGTTATCAGATAATGCGATTGAAAGTGGAACTGAAGCAGATGCATTCTTTTATCCCAAAAGACTTCATAACAAATTATCGTGACTACGGCTAGTGCAAGAGGGTTAAAGCATAATCATCCAGGCGATTATGTTTGCAGTAATGCCTGACTTGAACATACCTTTTAAATTACATGCCCGGTAAGTACTATAAAAGAGGACATGGGTGTGTATTGGTTTGTGATCCAGGATTCAAGTTCAAGAGGAAACTCCATCTTAGTGATGTATTAGTCACCCTATCTTTTTACGATAATTATATTAAAACCATAGCTTGGCACTTGGTCCCTGTAATAATCCACACGGTATGGGGAGGGGATATTATTACAGGTGCTGGGCTGCTTTAAGCCTGGTGTCAGATGATGTCTGAAGGATCAGATTGTGTGTGTCTAGCTTGAGGTGCCGAGAAAAGCCTTTAAGCCCGAGCAAGGTTAACGGCGAGCCTCTTTTCCAGAGCTGATGTCAGCCGTACAGGAAATCAGCCATTAGCGTAACTCCTGTCTTCTTCAATTCCCTTCACATATTGTTTTATCAGATTGTTTGTGGTGTTGCGAAAGTGGTTGTTTGAAATTGGGCCACAAGCTTAATGTCTTTTAATAAGCAAAGCAAATGAGTAAGAGCATAGAACATTACGTTTATAGTTTTGATATCTACAGATCACATCAGTTTAAAACAATAAATAAAAAACAAAACAGCAGCTACACTTTTACTATCAGCTTCAGCTTTTAATATTAAGTTGGCTGTGAAGGTGGCAGATCAAGTTTCACAGTCAGTCTGATTTGTCTTGGGTCACTTTCAGATGACTGGTTGTTATAGGATCTGGTAATAAAACAAAGGAAAGGGGGATGTGTGCTTCTATAACCTCTGACCTCTTAACCTGCCCCCTGTCTCTACCCATTACAGGCGAGGCCTACATGAGGATGAACAAGTTAGCCGACGCTGAGTATTGGTACAGGGAGTCTCTCCGGGTCAAACCAGACCATATACCAGCGCATCTCACCTACGGCAAGCTTTTGGCCATGACGGTAAGAACAAACACCATGACGGGCACTTCAGAAGTTCTTTAAGGACAGATTTATATATATATTTTTTTATTTTTATTTTGTTGTTGCTTTGAAATCATTTATAGGAGTCCAAATATTAAAACTTCCAATAGAATGTGGCTTTCATTGTGAGGTTCTTTCCTGCCCCTGTCTCTTCTCATTTCCAGCCCAACCGTTAAGAACCATACATCTCACGCTTTAGCCTGCTGACCCTTTCCTAAAGAAAGAAAACAGTGGTTCTTTTCAGTTACCATCTTCCAGAATAGTGAGCTTGTTCAATGGAGATTTGTTCCTAACTGGCCAGTGTGTAAGATGAGTACATCAGATTTCAAAAATCATCATCATAAATCATCATCACGTTGTCAGGTTCAGTTAAACTTGAAAGGATGTACCTTAAAGTTGAAGAAATGCAAGCAAACAACACAGCTCATTTATAGTGGTTCAGACTTCATGTCTTTCTTAAAACCAAATACTGTATTGGTTTTTACTTTCTTTATAAGGTTAGAAGAAGAGAACAGCAGTGCAATGTATTTGTCATGACCCAAGTTTCAATGTTCCACTGATATTGAGCTTTCTTGTTTTGCTGAATGATTCTTAGTCTCGATGTTCTACAGTTCCCTCGACAATTAATGCTTTTCGATATCCAGCACATCAAGGCGAACAGGAAGCAGTCGACCAACTTTCTGAATGATGCTTTTTGGGCAATAAAGGAACAAGTGCAGTCCATTAGAGAGCACTTTCTGCAGAGTTTGAACCCATTGAAGTGAGGAAACTTGTCTTGACTTCAGAGCAGTCTATTGATTTTGAAGCAGGGAGGTAGCTTGAACCTTGCAGCCTCATTTATTTGCTGATAGCTGGATATGGAGAAAGTGAGTGGTGAGGGGGCTACACAGTCCTCAGACAGCCCGACACTGAGTAACCTTGAAAAGAACTCGAGAAGAAACATAGAATTTTTTTTTATGTGTTTGAGGCGTCTCCTTAAGCATGTAGTAGTTGGGCTTCAGCATTGTGGTTTCTTTGCATGACATTTTTTGTTTGAGTGGAAAATTAAGTATTAGTCCACTTTTATTTCTGCTTCGCTTTACATAATGAAAACAGATGTCTTTTTTTTTTTTTTTTTTTTTTTTAATGACAAATCATATGCCAAATTGGAAACACTCCTGTTGTAAAATATGGTCAGGTTTTAATGTAATAGCTATAATGGTTGATGTGAAGCACAAAGGATTTTACATCGCTTAAAAAAATCTAAACAGATGTGAAGATGTGAAACTGACCTTTGGATTTCCTACTTTCTTTTCTTTTTCATACATACTGTAAAACAAGCTGTCGGGTCAGCTGCATGCTGTCGCGCATGATCTGTTGTTTGGAATAAACCTGCAAAATGCCTCCATCAACCTTTGATGTTTACACACACACACCCAAATTACACAGTGTTTGTCATCGGAGTGTCATGGTTAGGGTTCATTTGCAAGCAGGGGGTGATTGAATACGGGTTAAGGGGTGACACAGGATGATGTGATGAAAATCAATGCTTTCCCCCACTGAGCTGAACCACATGACCTTTCTGCCCTGACCCCGTTCGGTGTTGAGCCAAAGCCCAGAAGTGTCAGAGGGCTTCTCAACCGTGTTATCAAATTCTGTCATTTCCGCAGCTAATCCCACTCAGGCTCTTTTCAGAAACACCTCTGCTTGTTCAGAACAACGGCTTATCTATTGTCTGTCGGGGTGGGGAGTGTGAAGACAGGAGATATATATATATATATATATATATATATATATATATATAAAATATGTGTGTACACACACAAAGTGTGAAAGTGTGTTATGATAGTTCTTTTAATACCCAACCGTTAAGAACCATACATCTCACACTTAAATGGCTCTAAATTGTTGACTCGTTTCAAATGAAAGATTTCATCACTTTCACACTTCTATTCATAAAACACTCGTAGAACACTAAGTTCAAATGAACATACCGTATGAGCCGTGGTGAACTGAAGTGAAGGACTGCCGGCAATAGTAATTCAATCGTAATTTAGTGTTCACTGAATTCACAGGAATTTTTAAATTGAACTTTTCTGTTATCCAGAAAATCTTTTCCTTGAACATGTTTGTTTGTTTTAGGGTCAGAAAGCTGAAGCAGAGAAGTACTTTATGAAGGCCATTCAACTTGATCCTACTAAAGGAAATTGCTACATGCATTATGGTAAGTGCTGTTGTATTTTAAAGGGTTGAAAATATTTATTTATTAATTTTTTTATTTTATTAAATATATTCTGTACTTAATTTTTTTTCTTCAGAAAAATGTACACTTGTACTGTGAAGGTTTTTCTTTTTCTTTCTTTTTTTCTTCCTTTTAAGGAAAAGTTCCAATTAAATCTTCTTTAGAAACCTTAAAAAGCTAGAGCCTTTTAGTGAGAATGTTAGCGAATAAAAGTATTGCCTAATAAAATAATTACAAAGTCCTGTCAGTCATTAGTCTATTATACAACACAGTCATTTCTTAATAATTTTTTGTTATTTTAAAGAAGAAGTAAAACTTTTTCCTCACTTACAGTACAATTGCATTTAATGTTGTGAATCCAAGTAAGTTCCTTACATCAATTGCATTGTAATGTCCAATGTCTTTGTAGTTATAATACATTATGTATAGTACACCTTGTGATGTTACAGAGAAACCTTTGTCTCAAAGGCTTTCCAATATCAACAACCATACGTTTACAGCAACAAAGTGCTAACCTGTCAAACAAACTGTATTTTTCTCCTCACAGAAAATTTCACTATATAAACATTTATTAACCATAAGAACTTTGAACATTTTCTCTTTCTTCCTTTTGCATTACTATGTTTTAAGGGTTCTATCAAAGCTTAGTGATTATGCAGTATGGTGCGTCATACAGTATATGCTTTTTCAGCACGAAGTAGGCAATATGATGAAATACATTTTATTTCATTTTAACCAATTATATACCCATGACTAAGCAAAAACCATAACGAATATTTAAAATAACACAGATTAAACCTTTTTTACAGATTAAAATTATAAAAACAAATACAACTGATTTTTGTATATAAACAATAACAAAAATGACCATATAAAAATATATATTGTGCGTGTGTATATATATATATATATATATATATATATATATATATATATATATATATATAATTATTAATAATAATTATATATATAATTATATATTTAATTCATAATTATACTTTTTAAATGAATTGTTGTCAAGCACACAGACAGGGGTTAAACCTGATTTATATTGAAACGAAGAAGAGTAACATCTAAACCTAACACGCTCCAACAGTTTTTGCAGCATCCACTATGCCTCATGAACATTCAGTGTCTCTTCTGGTTTACACATCTGGGTCACATAGGAAAAGAAATGGTATGTGTTTTTATGGTTGTTTGCATTACCAAATTAGTAGTAGTAATAATAATAATAATATATTATAATATAATAAAATAATAATTTAATAAAAATAATAATAATAAAAATATAAAAGTATGCACATAAGATCTAGTCCAAACAAGCAGTCTAGCATTGAGTTTTCTACGGTATCTGCTGGTAGGCAAGGAAATACCATAGGCACATACGATCATGTGTTTTTATGGACGTTTTCAATTGTTTCTGTGATTAAACCTTAAGAATATGACCATTTTTATAATACATTGCAAATTGTGTCTTAATACTTTCGGCCTCCACTGTAGTTAAAATAATAACCTACTCCACATAGAACTGCTACTACAAGTTCTTCCTTTTCCTTACCCTGCTGGCCAAACCTGAGGCCAAGTTCGTGCTCTTTTTTTTCTCCATTAAATGAACCCTGTGCTGATGTAAGCCCTTGGTCCATCTGAGATTATTACCGCAAAAGCAGGAAGTTCATGCATGACGGATCGGAGGCACAGTAATGAGCTATTGTATCTCTATGGGGAATTGACATGTATTCATGTGTGTGCATGAATTATATCCTAATGATGTCCAATGGCCATTGGGAAGTCCTCTGAGGCTAGATTAAAATAAAGGAATTTGCTTGATTTCAACTGCATGCATTTATGAAGATACATTTCTAGTAAGCATGAAAAGAACAGGGAGTCACTTGTAATATTACCACAGGTTATCACTAGTAGACTCGTGAATACGTTTCTTGCCAACACCTGTGCATCATTTTCCACAAATTCCTTTTAAATCACTTTTTCACGTAGCCAACTGGGCTCCAGACAGAATTTTCTGGGTATAGCCCAGACCGCTATCAAAGTAGTGTTGACTAGACCTACTGACAGGTCTAGCTGCCAAGGAATCTACATAGTGCTGCGTTGTATGTCTGATCAGGGATCACATGGTGCCGTTTGGCCAATAAATGAAGAATCACACGTTTATCTGCATTGTTCTCTAAACTATACTGAGCACACTAGTGAATATGACTCCTAATGTTTCTTACCTCAGCAATACTGCGTATGGATTTCTAGAGTGGATCCTAATTCAATCTGAATCATTTCCTCGTGGGGATTTGACTGGAAAACATTTCTCCCACATAGCAATGCGCACAAGATTGAACGCAGGCTGTATTTGTCCTTTCAACCCACATACAGTATGTAGCCCAAATCAGTAATGGTGGAGCACTGACATTTGCTGGAGGGCACTTGTAGTGGTTCAGGTTTCCTCCACAGCGATTTGGGTTTGCACGGTTTGGCCAGACATTATGGGAGTACGATGCTTTGGAGACCTTACCAAAGTCAGCGTTGTGTTTATTCTAGTGCGAACCTGCAGCTCAGCTCCTCCCCTAGTCAGCATCCACATTTTTTATTTATTTTTTTTTTTTAGATGTAAGAAGTTTGAGACGTAGTCCTATCAGCAAATCTTTTCACACCTGTTGGCTTAGTCTTGAATCAGAGTGAATTTGATACTTTCGGTTCCAGTTCACATTGCACATAATCAAACTAGCAGAAAAGCAAAACAAAAAAAGCATCGACAGATGCATGTGTACAGCTGAAAATATACTCTTTTATTCATAAGACTAAAAAATACAGTTATTGGAAATAAATAAACCTTTGCCAAGTGTGCATAAAAATCAGATCACAATTATCAGCAACCCAAGTACATAAAAATGACTAAAAACATTTTGTGTCGCATCCAGTGTTTATTTTTTTACAGCTCTCGCTTTCTATGCTTGATTCAAAGATGTTTCTCATGGCAATCAAACCCCGCTTGTTCAATTAATTTTTGTCCTCACCTGAGAGTCTGCCCAACAAAAACGCACAAGGGTCAGAGGTGGAAAGAGTGATAAAATGTTGTACTCAAGTAAAAGTACTGTACTGAAGTACAAGTAAAGTTTCCACTATAAAAATCTACTCAAGTAAAAGTAAAAAGTAGCTCATAAAAAAAAAAGTAACTTTTACTCTGAGTAAATTTTTTAACAGCGGGGGTGGGATGGGGGATTCTATTGTAGTTCAGAAAAGACAAGCGGATATAAATATCAAACTAGTTGCTTTTAATTGAAGGAGTACCTTTGATTTCAAGCACATGAAAGGCAACAGCTTTATTATGCAAAGTGGTCACTTAAATATGCTTAAATATTGCTTCATAAGAATTTGATGGCATTTTGCTTTCAGCTGGATCTGAAATCTATCTCTGGCATCTGTTTTGTCCGTCTCCATCGTTCTTGTAAATCAATCCAGTCAGTGCAGTGGTTTCCCGGGTGCAATTTTTTTCCTTCCACGTTGCATTATTTAGATTCTTTTTCATTTTCAAAAACTACTTTAAAAAGTAAAAGTATACAAAAAAAAAAACTACTCAATTATAGTAAACGTATACGAGTAAACGTAATTCGTTACTTTCCACCTCAGACAAGGATCAGATACAAAAAAGTATTAATATCCATGCATTGCCATTTGAATTTAAACTTTACTATCTTGTATTAAATTTAGTAACTGGGAGGGGCCGAAACAGACCCATCTTGCAAAAGCCGAAGGAAGTAGTTCACATTTCAACACGCGCCCATGAAAACGAAACACCATGCAAATTCTTCTCTCAATTTCTGTCTCAGGTCAGTTTTTGCTGGAGGATTCCCGTCTTCTGGAAGCTGCAGAGATGGCGCAGAAGGCTGCTCAGCTTGACAGCGAGGAGTTTGATGTGGTTTTCAGTGCGGCGCATATGCTCAGGTAAGACTCCAAGCTGGGATTTGTTCTCGGCTTTCAATGAATTCATGAAATTCTGCCTCCAGAAAAATCTATCAATGATGAATTACATGATGATAAATGCAGGGATTAGCGGACACCTCTAAATCAGAGACCTGTCTTCTCATGCATGAGAGGCGTTTATTAGTAACCCTGCTGTGGTGAGGGGGAAGGACTCCACTGCTTCAAAAGTACAAACGTTTGCCAGAAATAAAGCAAATCAAATTCCTACCCATTAGTAAACTCACTCCTATTGCACAACAGCTACCGACCAGGGAGACTACGAGCATGCCTCCTCCAGGACAAATGAAATCAACCTCTGCTGTTTGTTCTGCATCACAGCACAGAATAATACACAACGCCCTCTTCCACACACACAAGCTTACAGGAGCCCATTGCAGGGAAGAGAGTAATTCCATCTCTCCCATCCAGAGAACACAGCCAGTTTAGTCGTCTTGACTACAAGCCACTATTTTTAGGCTTCTATTCCAATTTGCAGTCATCTAAGATAAGCAAGACCATTCAGTGTTTTATAGTTTTCATCTTTTTGCACTTAATGTTTTGTAGTACATTGTGCTCAAGCAATTAATGCCTGTTGTTGTTGTTGTTGTTGTTGTTGTCTGTCTTGATGACAGTGTGCATGGATTTGGCTGTAAATCACAGTCTTGAGCATTGCATCCTGCTGTCCTGCTGGCACGCAATCATACGCATTCAGAGCGCGTGTTATTTTAGATGTTTGTTTTGGAAGGACACATGGAAGTGTCTCAGCATGGGGGGGTGAGAAGTAAGAGGAAGGAGATACTGAAGGAGGCTTCAAATGTCCGTCTCTCTCCGTTTGCACTGTGGAACCCTCCTCCTCTGACAAGTTTGCATCTTCAAACAAATTCAGGATATTGGAAACCCTGGCAGTCTCAGTTTCTGGCATGCTAAGACAAATACACTGGACTTCTGTATCACAGAGGGAAGCCATTTTCCTCCGACTTCTAAAAAGTCGTTTTTAGGTCCAATTAACAATTAGCACGCTTTATTATTATTTTTTTTTTCTTGGATAAATGTTCCTTCCACATGCATCATATCCTGGGTCAGCAGTTTACAGATCGTATCTGTAAATGCGCACACTGGCCAATCCAGTGCATCACAGTGGTCTAGTCAGGTGATGCATACTGTAGCCACACGCATTTATTTATTTATTTTTTTAAACTGAAAGTGCCAGCGCATAAACAGTAGGCATGGCAATGTGGTAAGGCAGCAAATGCCAGGGAAAAAAATGAGAATACAAGTTCATGGAGGTCCACCTATAAACACATCTTCCTGCTGCACTACCGTCAATCACTCTTCGCTGTAGTGTTTATTCCTGTTTTGTCGCTGCGGTCTTGAGAGCAAACCAGTCGCATCTCACAAATATTTACTCGTTTAAATCCCACTTTCATGGAGGCCACTTTCCCACTGGTGGTACAATGGTGTGGCAATGGACCAAGGCCACGTTTCATTGTGCGTATGTAAATGTGAAAATAACGCAGGCCTAGTCTCATCCTGTAGAATTTATAAAGAAAAAGCACTTTTGTGGATTACACATGGATATGCTTAAATATCAAAACCACAATAACCATAACAGGATATTTTAAGCTTAAATATTGTCTGGTTCTTAGAACTCAAGAATGTATGGTAGATTTGTACTACTCTCTTCTGTATACGGGTCACACTGGTTCAAAATATCCCTGTAATTTCTTTTGATTTAATTTAATTAAATGTTGTGATTAATTTTTTTAGATAGCTATGGTATTTCATCCTTGAGTCAGTTTAGAAAATGTCACATCCACAAAATCCCCCCCCCCCCCCCCCCCCCCCCCCAAATTTTTTATTCCAGACCACTATTGTTTATTTTTATTTTTTTACTTTATTCATGAAGTAAACCAGTGAAACATGTTTGTAGGCTTTAACCAGCCACAAACAACGGAATGATGGGCATCTTAGTCCTTGTGCATGATGCATGGTTGTGATGTGTGATGTCCCTGCAAATAAAGTTGTGCATTTCCACACAAGCATGTAGAAGTGAATTTTTTTAACAGGGTCCGAACACATCTTCTTCATCATGCACTTAAAGACAAGAGTTAAATAAGGCATGAACGCAAGTCATGCTTGAGCCGCCTTTTTCATTAAAACAAGTCAGTCAACTGGCTCTTTCATAATTACTGTAGAATGACCAAGACTGCTGCATCCATCAGTTCCTCTTTGTTTTCTACCAAACAGCTGCATGATGCGTATAAAACTGTTTAGAAAGATTAATAAATGCAGGTTTGAGGGGAAATTAGGGATAGAAGAAGAATCCAAGAGTAGTAGGTTTTACAGGTGATGAGCATATGGAAAAGACTTCTGTCTTGGGTTTTTTTTCTTGTTGCTCCTACTGTATCATAGTCTTCTGGAATTTTAAGGCGTTGTTCACACGGGCGTTAAAATTGACCGTTTTTCTGCCGTTCGTAGCGTCCGGTGACCGCGGATGAAGTGCAGAGGGTTTTCTACACATAGGAGTCAATGACGGTGTTCACACGGGCTTTGATGACGTGCGTTTGTCCGGCTGCGCGTTTATACGGTGTTAAAAAAACGTTGCATGCAGCTTTTTCTTGGCGTTCAAATCCCAACGAACGCAAGGAAACTGCGTCTAGTTCGTTTTCTCCGCGTCCATTTTACGCTTCGGAGGACCGGATATATCCCATGATCCTACATGCTATACATAGGGAAATGCGGAAGAAAGGCAAAAATAAAATGCTTAAAAAATAAAACTTGCGCGGAAATGTTCGCATTTCTTCATAAACCACAAAAAACTTCCTTTAATCCGACGTTGTGCAGTCGGAGGGTGAACCCAATAGTGGCAGCGTTTTTTTTTCTCTCCCTACGTCGCCGTATTATTTTTAAAAATATTTTTATATATTATATAAAAATATAATAATTTAATTAGAATTTTTAAAACAATAAGATTAATGTCTAATATAGCAAAATGGTCCATATTAAAAGGAGGCACCTTAAATAAAATGACAAGGGCTTTCATATCCAGTACCCGACACACTGCCCCCTACAGGTTAAACACACAAACTACAATTTGGGCTGCAGGCTGTCGTTAGACAGAGACAAACAAACGCCAGTGTAGAAGTCAATCGAGCGGCACTACAAAACGCAACATAAACCTATAGGACGTTCAGAGCTCGTTCGTTTATCCAAAAATTTAACGCCCGTGTGAACAAGGCCTAAGAGTTTTTTTTCGACCAGTGCGAGTTTTACTCCATATTTTTTTTTTTTTTTTTTTTTTTTCTAGTCAGGATGCAGATTTGTAGGTATAGTTTGTTAGTGACTTTGTTTTTAAAAACCAATATGGATCATCTACTACATAATAAAGAAAGTACTGTGTGTACTCTAGTATATTCTGTAGTACACAGTAAGTTGCTCTTGAATATAGTTCGAAGATTAATTATTTAGGGTTTTTCTTTCCTTTCTCTTTTAGACAAGCCAGCCTCAATGATGCAGCGGAGGAGTTCTACAAGCAAGCAGCTAGACTGAGACCTGATGTGAGTAGCAAATCATGGCACTTTACGGTTCCTTACTGTACATTAAACATTCACATTTATAGGGCTGACTATACAGTGATTTTATCTGACTGAACAGCTGCAGAATTATTTAATTGAATGATGAATGAAAGCAGTCATGTTTTAAGCACCTTAAACAATTTCTGAATTTATATAATTAAGAATATTATAGATAAGGGACGGTTGAATCACCAGATTCCGGGTTCTTGGATTGGTTGCCATTACCCTGTGAAGCCCTCTTGATTTTTTTTCCTACATGAAGGCCATAGTGTACCAGGAAAAGATACAGCACAAAAATAATTTAAATGAATGCATTTTGAAAGTAAACACTTAACGATCCAAAACTAAGGCAAAAGAGGTTTCTGTTCACATCTTATACTTTGCTATATAAAAATCTTTTTAGAGCTGATAAATTCCATTTAAACAATACAATCGTACAGCCCTGAGGTACCTGCTCATCTCTGCTCTCCAGCTGATTTTGTCTCTTCAGCAGCTGGTTCTGTTGAGGTCATCTGATCCTCCCCACATCTGGAGCTGCTGTTGTCTCTGCATGCTTTAGGAGGGAGGAATGGAGAATGGAATGGGGTGGACAGAGGGGATTAAGGAGGGGTGTGTGGGTGAACGGATAGGGTTGTTTGAGCCTTTGATGGAGCAATGTAGAAAGCACATCCATCAGGTTTTTCATTCTGAGATACCAGCATGTAGCTCTGAGTGTGACCGTTATTCTTTCAGACAGTATCTCATCTTCAGAGGAAAAGACCTGAATTGAATGTTCTTTCATTGTGTTAGTTCCCCCAGAAAGAAACACGTCAAAGTGAATGCTGTTTTAAGGCTGCTGTAGATAACAGCGTATTTCTTAATAAAGACAGTTTATCACTATTCTTTTGTTGATTACGGGTATAGCACAAAATGGCACAGCACAAAACGTTAGATTGCATTTTATGCCATTGCAAATTCATTCTGTGCTGCGACTATAGACGTGGTAACAGATCTCCAACCACTTTAAGTATTTAATTTAAATGTGACGAGACATTTGCTCCCAATATAGAAACAAGAAGGCTGTTGGACAATAAAAAATAAATAAATAAATACATGTGTTCCCGTGAATATTCTCCAACACGTGTTGACTGTCTGATGTGTTGCCTGTGAATAGTTAATGTCACAGCAACACTTAGTTGGTCCCTAGATCTCATTCTGCGGTTTGACCTTTTATTGTAAGGGGTCACATACCTGAGTAATTTATAACTTAATGCGCCACCAAAATGACCAGCGACTTTCATATTGCAAGTCTGAGGCCTGGCAGCTCTCCAAGAATTGTCTGCTAAACCAACCTTTGAGGTCGAAGTCTCCTGAGTGTTGCAGAAGTATACTGCCTTCTTTCCTCAGAGACACCAAGTGAAGCGTGAAATGGTTCCAGAAATGAGTTTAAGATTAAACCGCGATCACTCACTTTCAATTAAACGCTTTAACATATTGGACACAGCGTGAGCTGGGAACTTTGCGCATGCCAGGCTTACCTTTACTTTGGCTTCAGCCACTGGAGTAAATGTGTTTTCTTATGAACGTACTGGGACACGAAACTCCTTCGACAGTACAGAGAGATTATGTCAAGACACATTTCATCTATTTACCTACTTCAATCCCTTTCTCCTGGAAGAATCACGGCGCTCGACATATTGTTCCCATTGAAATCTGTAAACGGGTGAACATAATTCATCTGACATTGACACGAGGAAAAGAGATGATGAGTGTCCAGGAGGATGATGGACTGTGAGATAAAAGCACTTCATTTTGCACCAAATTGTTTAAGTCTTCAGTAAGGTCAGCTGGTGGTGTATTCACAGCCGCCCAATAACTTAATGATAAAGAAGATCATTGTTAGGTTTGCCCTTAGATGTCGTTTTTAAACAAGTGGAACCCATTAATTGTGAATGTTGTGTAATATCTCATTTTCTTTGTCATCCAGTACCCTGCAGCCTTGATGAACCTTGGTGCTATCCTTCATCTCAATGGCAAACTTCAGGAGGCTGAAGCCAATTACCTGCGAGCCCTGCAGCTCAAACCTGACGACACCATTACCCAGTCCAACCTGCGCAAGCTGTGGAACATCATGGAAAAACAAGGCCTCAGGACAATGGCCCCTTGACTTAAACAAACAAATAGTGAAAGGTACCTTCTCATGCGAAGTCATACATGTTGAGCAGTTCAGCAAGAATGTTTGCCTCGTCGGTTTGCGATCAAAGATCGGTACATTGGAGAACTTGCTTGAGAACTGCAACTTTAACACATGCAAGAACTTTTCTGGAAATTCTGCCATGCACAGGACATTTTCAACAGGAGCACTTAAGTTGAAGTGAGCTGTTGGTACATACTTGAAGTTTCTTAATACTTTGGCTAGAATTGGTCTAATGGTATACTGTATGGAAGGCCGCGTTTGGTCATGAAGAAGTGCAAAATTAGAAAAGAATGAATTTTGTACTTTAAAACATAAAGAGAATTTTAGTATCATTGGATTCCTCCGTTTATACTGTATGATTAGATTTTCTGATCTTAAATGATGCAGCCATCACATATTTAACAAAGAAATTCTGTCCATCCGTAATAGTGCACCTTATTTTTTTCTACCGCATTTCTTTGGTTTGCCAGTTGCCCTTATATGACAGAGGGTGCAAAGTCTAACCACATGTTTCCTTCAAAAAAAATATGATCTTTTCACGTTGCTGCTCTTGCATCATCACATGCCAGCTGAAAATGTATGAAGGAAAATGTTAACTGTTATACATACAGTACATATACAGTCTCATAACTGTATACATAAGCTGACCGTGGTACACGATTATAAAGTAAACTACCAGAAAGAGACAAATAATGGCCACTAATAATGTTCAGGAATCGATGTCGCGCTTTCGCAAAAAGGCGACCTAATTATTCTCTCTTCACTTTCCAACCCGTGTGCCAGGATTTAAATTCACAATCTCCTAACATCGGGGGAATCTTTTTATACTTTAGCTATTCTGGATCCTTGATAATATACTGTAGTTTTTTTGTTACTGTATATCCAAAACATTTCCAATCTATCCAATGTCATATTTCACACAATGTTTGGTAATTCATGTTGTAAAATTCAGCTGCAAAAAAATATTTGTCATATGAAAAGAGAGATAATGAGTTAGCTCTGAAAGTGCTAACAAGAGATGATAATGAGCGGAAGAAATTTTGATATTCTGTACATTAATTTATAAGCTCTTTCGTGGCATTTTCGGGTGTCATGGATGGTGATCCTCTTTACCAGATGTATTCAGTTGAAGCGTTTTGCCCAGAAATTACCTGCATCCTTGAAGTTAATAAGCTACAGTACATGTAACTTGAAGGATTTTTTTTTCCCTTTAAAAAGCAAAACCTGTATTCTAGCATTGTTTCTCTGCTCTTTGTTAATTTCTTTGCTAACTAAGAAAGTTTTGTCTATATTGGACACAGAGCTAAAGGACTCTCAGATCACTTGACTCTGTGTTTTTGCCTAACAGGGTTTTATCAGTTGTAAAGATTGTACAGAAATGTATAGATGGAAGTAGTAATTTGTAGTAATTTGCGTGTAACCGGGAAAGGATTTACACACAAAGTGCTACACTTTGGCCTTATAGAAATTTGTTTAAATCATATTTTTTGCTATTCCAACCCAAAGCTTTACCTACTACAGTATATACATTTGTGCTAAAGCCTACAGTCTGCCTTTTGCTGCCATATGAATAACACAACCTGAAAATCACATTCCTCACTAATTTTGAAGCATCTGTTTGGATTGTTTTATTATTTATTTATTCGGGACAATTTCTAGTCTCTTTTTTTTTTTTTTATTATTAACCCAGCTAGAAGAAAATAACAAACATTGGGCCTCATTTATCATTCTTTTGGTGTAGGCCAAATTGAGCAAATGAAAAAAATATTTCAGACGTGCTTTCTTTGCAATCACGCGTATGTTTGCTGTTAAATACTAATCAATGGCATTTATGTCATTGCCATAGCTGATTTATATAGGTAATGAAAGGGGATGAGGGGCTCTCCTTAATCCAGGTGACAACTACAGTACCAACCAGGGAGAGCTAAGACTATCACATGCTGCCTCTGTGACATGTGACGCCAGCCGACCTCATCTATTTGCGCACTGCTGCTGATGCATTGTTAGGAATGGTCTACCCCCATGCCAGACGCCCCCATGATTGACTAGTGTTGCCATGATTGGTCTGAGAGCGAGGGTGTGCCATCTCTTCCCCATTGGCGAGAGCTCGGCCAATCTGCCCTCTAGACTCCCAGCTGCGGATGGCATTAACGTCAACTGGAAATCGAACTTGAGTTCACCACACACATTAATTCTTCCACCTTTCAGAGGATGCTAATTCTTGTTCCCTAATGAAATATATAGAATAATTCAGATTTTATTTATTTGCATTGGATTGTTTTTGAAATTAACTGTATGTAGAATTGCAGTCTTTTTAGACATAAATACACCAAGAGCTCTCCGAGGACACGGGCACATTATTTTCTGATCTACAGTAAGTGGGCGTTCATGAATAGCAAATTTCTTATCTAAGCGTACATTTACAAATTCACAATTTATGAATGCATTTATTCGTTTCCAAGATGATGAATGAGGCCCAATGCACTACTAGAAATATGTATGTAAATGTTTTTGTTTAAAGATGATTAGGTATGAGACTCGGAGCATCACCTGCAGTCCATGCATTACCATTCTGGCGCCAGGCATCATGTTCCTCCAGCAGAATGATTATACAAATGTTTAAAGACGAACCTTTTTTTCCTTTGCTCTGTCAGAACAAAGCCTGTGTTGCCTCTCTGAGCCAAAACTTCAGCTAACAGCTCTGCCAGTTGGAAAATAATTTATTTCAGCGGTAGTGCTAAGCAGGAAGCGCTGCAGCTACTACATGAGCATGCTCTTCTGATTGCCTTCATTTAGTTTCACAGCAAAACTGTAGCCGAACTTCGGAGTTTGTGTCAGATGCAAAGCTTTGAGAGTCTCCTAACCAAATATAAACCGCATTGCACTCATCTAACAATGCACAGCCATAGGTTTGTAAAGGACTGTTTATACGTCATCTTGGTGTATTATTTTTGTGATTTTCATGTCACTCATACTGAAGTTTAGTGTATAAAGTAAACCTAATATATGCCATTGTGTTAAAGATGCCCGAGATCTCACAAAGAACGTTGAGCCAGAAATCACTAAATCCTAACATTCACGTGTTTTTTTTTTTTTCTTTGTTTTTAATTCAGGTGTTGTACATACTGTGTGCGAATATATTACTTGTAATTAAATTTCATGTACTGTAGTCAACCCTGCCACTAGCTCATGTTTCTCTTGTCTATTTCAAATCAGAAGAATATTCTGATCTAAAAAAGAAAAGAAGGAAAAACGGTTGGTCATTATATTTGAAAAGCATATCATTGGATGTTTAGCAGATTTTAATTCGTAATTTATTTCCATTGTGATGTCTTAAAAAATAAAATAAACCAGCTGGCACTGTGTTGTATAACCACGTAACACATTCATCCATATTTTTCTTTCTTTCTTTCTTTCTTTCTTTCTAAACCATCTTTAAACAAAAAAATAATAATAATTGATTATTACAGTATTGAGTGACAACTTCCAACCTGTTAACTGTCCTATTCTTAAATATTTTTTCCCCCAGGAGTGCTTTCATCTACAATTTTAATAAACATAATTTATAATCTGGCTGATTACATTATCAGTAAAATGAAGAAAAATGCAAGCATGGTGCCACTGTCATTGTTTCTTTGCTTCTCCCTGTAGCTGAGCTGACCACAGCCTGTTTTTCCTCCATGGCTCATGATGGATTTAAACGGCTGTGGCTGTGTTCAGACCATGCCGTGTGTAACTACACTCAGCTAAACCATTATATATGAATGTAGTGCATCTTTTCCCACTGTCTTTTTCCCCTCACTTATCTTACTTGTACAAAATCTAAACCATTAGACATGAGTCTTGCGTGTGTTTGTCTTTCCTCAGGGATTTCAGTCAGTGGGGTTATTGCAGAAAAGTGCTTATTGAGCACTGACAGTTTACTAAATTTCAGAAGTTTTATTTTATTTTTTTCAAACTGTGCTGTATTTGTATAAATTATCAATTTGTAGCTTCTCTTTCTTCCCTTTTTTTGTAATATAAAATAAAGTATGTGCCAGATATGACTTTTGCGTTTTTGTCACGAGCTGGATCATTTTTTTGTTTTTGTTTTCCCATAAATTTATCATTTGTACTGAAGGTTTTAGGCCATGGGTATTCCAGTAAAATTTGTAAAGGTCCATTTACAGAAAAACTCTTTCCTTAGAAAAAAAGATTGGTTAAGGATCTTGGAACAGATGAAACACATCTGTTTTAAATTTAATGCTGGGAATATAAACATATAATTCTCTCCGTAATCTTTTTTGTCATTGACCATTGGCAGATAATGATGATAACCTTTCTAAGATAATGTCTATAGGCCCTTTAGCTAGTTTCTGCACCGATGAGCTGACTTCAGCTAAATAGTTTACATAAATGCATGTAATTGAATAAACTGCAACAGAGAATCTGCTACAGAAGCTGCAACGGTTTATTGCTTAGAAAACTAGTCACTGAATTTCAGGTTGTTTCTGTTTTTCAGTTCTGCTACCCCCCTATTATTCTGACCATTATCCACAGCTATATATATATATATATATATATATATATATATATATATATAGATATGTGTATGTGTGTGTATATATATATATATATATATATATATATATATATATATATATAAACAGCTATAAGTACAACGTTCCTATGGTAACTGGTCTGAGTTTAAGTGTGTGGTATGTTTGCCTGAAGTACTCTAATGAACTTATGAACAAATTGTTACTGTATTTTTTGCTTTCCCTAAGGCCTGCACATTTCCGCACGTCAACAGTAGCAGTCTACATTACACATAAAAAAATCCCCTTTCAGATGTATTAAATTGTCATAACCTGTGCTGCCGGGTTTGGAAAATAGACTACATCATGTAAATATTCCCAGATGTACAAGTGGCTCTCAACGTATACATCTGGACCTGTGGTACAAACCTCCTATATACAGACAACCATACACACACTATCGTGATGACAAGCAGAAGCTAAGATCTGTGTGATTTTTCTTACATGTCCTCTTCTGATCTTTTTCATAATTGATCATATGCTATGGGAATTTGAATATGTACCCTTTTAGAAATTCATGTGAGACATGATCAGTGTGATGTTCAGAAAATTGCTTGTGGAATATTCCATTAATTTCATAGGGGTAATTTGTTTAACAGGGTTGAGTGAATGGCAAATCACCCTAAAATATATAAATATTTTTATAACTTTAATTGGGTTAATCAATGTTTAAAAAAAAAACGAGACACTAAAAAAACGAGACACTAAATGGATTGACATCAATGTAAAATAATTGATGAGACTTCACACTCGTAAAGTGCAGTCACAGTGGGATGGGACAAAAATACTGTTTTTTTTTTCTTTGTCTGTTGCTTAATGGTTACGTGGCAGTCTGTTTGAGTTTTCCTACGAGTTACACAATGATTGCTGATCTCCCATCTACGTTTTGTTTTGTTTGTTTTTTTTCTTGAAACTGGTCATTTCATCTGATTTCCTTCTCTATCAATAAATTCTAATCTGAGTATTAGCCATTAGGTCATGGACTCTCTATGTCCAGCACTCAAAGCAAATCAGGCACATCTGTCTCCAATTTCCATGACCCGCTTCATTCCAATATTGCCTTTCTGCATTCGGACGACTTTCCACTGAAGCAAAGGAGCTTACAGTTTCCTTATGAGCCTCTTTTTCTTATTACGTTGTAGGGCAAATCTGCCAGCTGTTATCAAACGAGGTATTGCTACATGTAGGAATGCTGAAAGGACGTATCGAGGCTTTGATCTGACCAGCCAGGTTCAGCAGCTTTAGACGGTCGTGCAGGGGCTTTTGAGGAGAGCTGGGTGCGTGACTGGTAGAATCTATCTCCTTTGGATCCAATAGCTGTAGTTATTGCATGATAAAAGTGGTATTAGAAAAGGAGTTGTGCTTGGAGAGTGCAGCTTTGGAATCTTTATGCCACTGCTTCCCATTATATTGTTTTCAGAATATTGAATTAGGGGTTTGATTTATTTATTTTTTTGTTTTGTACTAAAGCCTAAGTATATGAATTGAAGGATTAGGCTGTGCCAGGACATTTGTAAACCTACTGAATAATATGTGGCTAAGAATGAATAAGATTGTTAAAATTGAAATAGTTAAGTTGTGGAACAAGATAATTAAGTCATAACTTTCACTTTGTAACACGAGGGAACAAGATAATTGTTAGCCACACCTGAGCAACAAGAAGGAATGAAATAATTATGTTGTCTGCACTGCATACAGTAGTAACACAAGGGAAAGAGGTTATTAAATAATAGTCACGACTGAGTAATATGAAAAAAGGAGATTATTAAGCTGTGGACACAAGGTAGGAATGAAGGAATGGGATAATTGAGTTGTGGGCACACCTTAGTCACATGATTAAATTCCATCATTAAGTCATGGTCACGATGGAATGCAAAGGAGCACGAAGGAATGATAAAATTATGTCTCGTAAAGATACAAGATAATGAAGCCATGGGTACTCTTAACCAATATAAAGTAATGAGATAATTCATTTGTGGCTACTCCTCAGTAAAACGAAAGAACAAGGTAATTAAGTTATGGCAATGACTGAGTAACAGGAAAGAATGAGATGAATAAGTCACTGATACTTCATAAAGCAATAGAATAAGGTATGTACTGTAATCATGTCCCCTGCGTAGTAACATGCGGGAACATGATAATGAAGTACCAGCCACAATTTACAGTAGAAACATAAAAGAATTAGATGATTAAGTTGTAAGTAAGGCTTAGTAATATTAGGGATCAAGATCATTGCCATGGCTACTGATTAGCAACTTGAAAAAAATAGATAGTCAAGCCATGACCACAAATAAGTAATGTGAGAATGAGAAATTTGGCTACATCTTAACGTGGTCATTGTGTTACATTCCCAAAGTATGTGTGTGTATACTGTATAGTGAAACGAATAGACACTAGAAACGTTTGCATGCATTCTTTTGTATTACAACATTTTTTTCTATGATAGAATGTTCTTTTTATGCATTTGTGTAGTTAAAACCATCTTTAATTTAAATGTGAATTTCAATTAAATGAATTGTTATACACTGTCTGGCTAAAAAAGGTGATTATTACAGAACTGCCTACATCAAGCAAGAAATACAAGGCAAATGCTGGAATTGAGATAAGAACTGTCTAGCGCATTATTAAAACTTGGAAGAATAGTGCAGAACCGCCAACTTCACAGAATAAATGTACTGTAGTCGGAAATCTACACTAGAATTTACTTAATTAATTTAAAGAATAGTTTAATAACTCATAGGATTAGGACAAAACAGCCATGTGTACATGTATATAAAAAACACATTAATTAGACTAATCATAAAATGACTTTGAAAGAGAGAATAAATATTGGACTTTTAAGCAAATGATAATGGTCATGTGGACTGATGAGTCCAGATTGAGTTTATTACAAAGTACGGGCTGCTTCAGGGTAAGAAGGGAAGTGGATGAATTGATGCACCTACAGTAATGCATAATGTTTACTGCACAATCCTCTGGAGGCAGTGTTATAAGTGTCTAGAGTTGCTTCATTTGGTCAGGTCAATGCCCAGCAACATTATGTGGCAATAAAATGAAGTCTGGTCCAAATCCCCTCCATAATCAAAGCTAAAGGCGGTTGACTGAAATATTAGTGTGTTACTTTTTGGGTGCCCGGCCTGTATATAATATAGGGATAAAACCATTGTTGTATTAATGGTGAGAGATGTACAGTACTACATTGTTTTAGCATGAAGTCAGTTTAAAGTGATAAATTATTTGTGCCATATTCAGTTGTCCTCAAGCATTATTTTCATGCTTTGAGAATGTCTCAGATAGGCCTCCAAACCGACCTGATTGTAAGATCAACTTCATTAATGTACTCAAACATGCTTTGATGTAAACCTATAATCTGTCATGCTGAAAAATTTTTATCAGGTAAAAAATATTATTGAGGGAAACATGCTTACATGGGTATTCAGCCTGTCATAAATATCCTGGGCAACAATAAGCAAACAGATACAGCACCGAGATTAAGAAATGATTCATTTTATCCTTTGCTCAGTGTAGTGACAGCATCAGTAATAAAAACCTACTTTAGTACTTTTTCATCACTGTGCACCGTTTTCATACCACTGTTTTCAGAGTCAATGCAGAACACTATTATTCATTAAACTGTCTAAATGCAAAAAATGTCCTGGGAATATGTAACCCAGGCAGTGTTATCACGTGATGATTAATGTTTTCATAAGAGGAACTGCAAAAAAAAAACCTTCTTATCAACTCTCTTCATTAAAAACTGCAATGCGCCACCATAATTCTCTCATGTTCTTTGGTACATCTAGGGCAAAATCAAATGCAAGGTATACACTGGGCCAAATTTATATTCATGAAAGAGTTTTGTTCCAGCACTGAAGCGATTATTTTAGTGATAATAATATTGTAATGGTAGAGAAATGCGTATAAACCTTAAGTCGTTGGCAGGTTAGAGCTGCTTATCCCTGAGGGAAATCATTAGTTCCACAGACAAATTAAACACCTAAACAAAAAAATATGACAAGCTAAAGGTAAAAATCTTCCTGGTAAAAGTTGTATTTTCTCTGTTTTTTAGTACATCAAAAAGCACACACAAGCCACAGCTACAGTATGACAGAAAATTAGTGGAGCAGTGTCTAGCCAAGTAGAACCATAACAACATGTGGAGCCATGTGTTTTTGTTTTATTGAAAACTACAGGATATGTTGTGCAAAGTATCCTCTCATCGTAATAACACCTACTCATATTAGTTTTCTGGCCTAAAAACTGCTGTTTGATGGCTAACGTCTCTGAGAACTGTAGCATATGCTATAGCTAGCTAATGATTACCACAACACAGGTCAAGCAAATCGGGTGGCTCTGCCAGATGCTAACCGCTAGTACTGCTTTATCATAGATACATTTTGTTTTGTTTTTGGAAAATCTCAATCATTTATTAATTTATTTAGGGCAGTGGTGGCTAAGGCTCAAGTAATAAGGGAGCCAAAATATTTAACCAGTTTGAATAAGCTGCATTTTACTGCAGAGAGAATTAATACTGCATATAAGTGAAAGGGATAACTCGTGATCTAGAAAAGAAAACATGTAATTCCTTTTTAGGACCTCAGGATAGTCTCCACAACTCATGGCAAATCAACTTCAACAAAGTAGCATTAACATTAAATAAATTCTACTGTACGTTATATACACAAATATTTGCTTTAGATCAAATAACTCTAATAGTAGCCTGTTGTGAGGTAATATTTTCCTCTATGGAACAGCAAACTGCATACAGACTACTGTATACAGTTTGCTGTTCCAAAGAGGAAAATATTACCTCATCACCATGATCTAGCTAGCTTCTTGCTAGCATAAAACAAAAAATAGTGTATAAATATACCATAAGGTTTGAGTGAAATTGAAAGGATGTGTTTTCCCTTTTTAAAACAAATTAACATTTGTAATTTTTGTAACCATATTAGCATGTCGCTTGTAACATCATTAGAGTGTCGCTGACATGATGCTAGAGTGCTTATCATGTTGCTAACATTATGCTAAGAATATTAGCATGTTGCTAGCATCATTTTTAATTTATTTTTTTAATTTTTTTAATTTTAATTTAATTTAATTTTTTTTATTTTATTCATCATGCTAGCTATATTAGCTTTGTGCACTTTACATGATTACCATCTCCCTATCATGGAGTTAAGCTGATTAGCTAGCCTCGTGTTAACTTGCCACGGCAAGCACCACTCACATTTTCTTCAGGAAATGTACCTCTCTAGTTTTATATGATATCTTGTCTCTTGTCTTGTTCTTGTTTTTTGAAAACTGATTGTGATTCAAATTGGTTCATGAAGACTAATAAAAATAACTTGTATAAAGATTGTCATTGCGTTATTCACTCAAAAATGGTATCAACTTAATTTGATGTTTTATTGTAATTTATAAAGTTCTCACCACAATCTAACTACTCAAACTGAAGAAGTAGTAAAAGTTCTGAAAACCGCGGCTAAAATGAATCTGAATTTGTCTGTTTGCTCATGAACTGTACACTAATAAGAGGGATAACTGATGATGTTGACATACGGTTCTGTAAATGCTATACAGAAAGTGTGTTGTAAAGGGAACAGGATACAGGCAGTGTGTAATACATGTCATGTTTTACTGCTGACTCTACTGGCTGTTTTAAATAGCACCCTTTTAAAGAAACAAAAGCTAATCCCCTCGAAGCGAATGACCTTAAATCTTTGTTTAATGCCCTACACTATCTGCCTGCATGCATGGCTTTACAGGGTATAATCAGACTGGGTGTTAAATGAGGAGTGACTAACATAACCCAGACCTAAATCATCCAAAAACGTTTCTCTCCACAGAATTACATGGAACAGCAGCCCTGCCAAGATCAGAGTGCTTTTGGAAAGGTGACATGCCAGGCAGAAAACATATACTCTGAGAATGACAGCACCATCAACTCAAATCACGCTCTGTCAGCGTACTGTATTCACTCATCACTCCCTTCTTTATATGTACCCTGTTTTATTTGTTATCGCTGTATTTCCATCCCTCTTTCTTATCTTTATATTGTTTGACTTCTGTCCTACTCAGTCACAGCTGGGCCCGGCTATGGAGAGGACTGTGTGTGTTTGGGTGGGGGTGAGAGTGTGAATTTGTGGTACGGTGTGTATGTGTGTATTTGTGTGTGTGTGTGGTACAAGGCAATGAGATTGATTAGCGTTATATTCCACAGATAGACAGGAGCACCCAGTGGCTGACACCTGACAACACTGAGGTGCCGACTTCCGGCTGTAACGACAGCTGGAGATCAATGCCCAAAAAGATTGAATGGTGCCTGGAGAAAGGCCAAGAAAGGACCTCTCATATGTGTGTGTGTGTGTGTGGCTGTTATTATGCAGGAAAATCCTCAGCTGGCCAAAAGGAGTGCTTTAAACAGCACGATATGTACGAGGGAAAATGGCAGAGAGTTTTACCACCTGTTCCTCTTTCTCTCGGGATCGCTGTGACCATGAAGGAAAGGGTGAAGCTGAGCTTTCCCAGAACACAAGCAGATTAGTATGGGATTATGTACAACCATGAGTAATCATGAAAATCGATTATACACAGAAAAATGACAGGCCATGTAAAGTAGTGTACATTACATCCACCATGCTCATTTGTAATATGTAATGTATAAAATATCAGAAATAACTGCTGCGGTCTAAATCTTATGAGTTATTACAGTAACTAGGGTTTGAAGCTGGGCAGAAAATGTATTTTCTGCATCGTAAAAGGGAAATGAAAATAAGCTATCACTGTCAATCTTACAGCAACAACATTTCTCACAACTTTCACATTTTTTGTTTTGTTGTAAACTATACTACCACGCAAATGTTTGGGATCATTTGCAGATTTCTTTGTTTTTGTGTAGTGATTTATTTTCTACATTCTACAGCAATACTGGGGATTTCAAAACTATAAAATGACACAAATGGAATTAGGTAATTATGAAACAACAACAACAGTCAGTAGTTATTCTAACGCACAGCAGTCAGCCCTTCTGGAATAGTTCTTGCAAGAACAGTATTGTCAAATGCATTTGCAAATTCCCTCAAGCACCATGATGAAACTGACTCTCATGAAGACCATCCCAGGAAAGCAAGACCAAAACTTACCTCCACTGCAAAGGAGGAGTTCATTTAGAGTTACCAGAGTCAGAAATCACCAATTAACAAACAGAACCTCAGATTAGGGCCATTATGAAGGTTTTACAGAGCATAAGTAGCAGATATATTTTAACATTAATTGTTTAAAAGAGCTTATTGCTTTACAATGTAGAAAGAAATTAAAATCAGGAACCACCATGGAGTTAGAAAGTCTTCCCAAACTTTTGAGCAGTAGGGTACTGTACATTCTCTGCCTATTATTTAATACATGTTATTTTTTGGTAGTAGAAGCTCAGTAAGGAATTTCTTTTAACTGTATCTCAAATAAATATTAACAGGGTACCGGTAGGTTAAAAAAAATCTGTTAATTGTAAAACATTGTTAAAGGAATAATTTATTAATGAAAAACAACCCCCCACCCCCAAAAAAAATCTGTCAGTGGAAAAAGATAAATTGCCCCTAGTTTTGAATGATCATGTGAATTAATGAAACGCCACACTGACTGACTTGGGTCCCATCCAAGAGACAAGGGCGCATCAAGTTCCCTGAGATGGGATGCAGAGTGACTCTGCACCTTTTTTGATATACACTAGGCTGCACAAACTGTATATGGAGGCCACACATTGGATTAAGACAGAATGTTCTTGATTTTGTGACCATGAATTTTAATTACATTTTTGAAGTATATCAAATGAGACAATTTTACTATGTATTAAACAAAAAATTTAACTGTAGACAGCAACTCAAATGCTATAAATATTCTGCCAGATTTTGGAAACAAATCACTTACCATAAAGATCTCATAATAATCTGATGACATCATCCCGGGTATCACTCTCCATAATGAAATTACAGTGTCTGTTTTTCAACACTTAACAATTAGCTCCCCTTTGGATGTCACCACATGTGATGTTTAATACTGTATTTTAAAACAGAGCTCAAAGGAGTACTGGTTCATGCTTGTGAATACTGGCCCTATTCTCTGAGTTGTTTCTAGTCCATCTTTTTAAATTCAGCCCTTCCTCTGAGAAGTCAAAGATCACACTTTTTTAGCATACATGACCGCAAAAATCTGCTCACTGAAAACGCACATAGTTTATTCTCTCCAACGTTATGTTTAAAATAGCTCTAGCCAAATCTTACTTGGTCTGTGCCCCAGCCAACTAAGAACTTTTATAGTGTGCTTGTATCCCTAAGAACTCAGGCCACAGAAATAAACTCCTCACTTTATGCTAGGTTTTTTTTGCGTTTTGTTTTATTGTATCTCAACATTTCTGGAACCACTTAACCCATAAGTAAAATTTCCAATGTATTGCTTTAAGCAAAGCCAGAACACCTTACACTGCCCACAGACATAGATTCAACCAGTTGATAATCACGCGCACACACTGACAGATAGGCCTCGGGTTCAACATTAGAGCTTATACTGAGTGTATACTTACCTGTCTATCATGCCTTCAAGTCTAATTATGGGTATTATCTTTTTGAAAGCAGCCCACTAATTCACTAGTGCAGGATGATGCTGTAGAATGCTCTTAGAATCCCAGGGTTGAGGCAAAGCAGCTCATTATTCATCCATGTAGCTTCAGCAGAACCTGACTGAGTTCCTTTGGGAACTATTAGACCAGATGATCCATCCTAGCTAACCACCACATTCATCCATCATGCAAATCTGAAAAGCTGCCAAACAGCCAGTTTTGCAGCAGGCTCCACCATGTGCAATACCACACCAGCATGTCGAAAAGCGTCATAGAGTGTTGCTAATAGGTATGGACACTTTGTAGAGGGGGAAAAAAAGCAATTATGCAAGTGCTAGAAATGCGACACCAGTGGGTAGCTAAGTAGGCATGACATGAGTTCTAGTGAAGAGGATTGTCTTACCTGTTTTGACACTAGTGGCTTGGCTCAGCAGACCTTGAACTAAGGAACCTTCAGCCTGTCAAGACATTGGTGTTATTCAACAGGCTGGACCCAGAAGGGGGCAAATCTTAAAATAGGTCTCAGTCAACCAATGTACTTCTAAAGCATTTGACAGTTATGACATGAAGTCCAATTGAATGCAGCTGTAGCACTTTTTCCTCCAGCCAGGGTCTTCAGGTGGTACTGAAGCTGTTGCCAGAGTTTAAACTTAATTTGGAAGCAATCTATTGTAAACGTGCTTGTTTAATTCAAGCATTAAAATCTGCTCATCTAGAACATAAAATTCAATCCAATCAGTATAACTTGATACATCTTCTAATCCAACGGGCATTCATGGAATGAATAACTCCATTCATAAATCCAGTCAAAACCCTTTTCTTGCTTCTATATGTTTTGTTAATCTAACAGGACAAATTTGAGAATGTACAGAAGAAAAATAAGTCGTCATTTCAGAATGGTCAAATTATTGAGATCCATCAAGCAAAGAAAACAACTAAAGAGATCTGAAATTACTGGAACCCTTCAACACATTATAAAAGCCTGGAATAATAGTGCTGAACTGTCAACTTTATGGAAGAAATGAGGTCGGAAAATATCATGACTTGAGACATTTAAATATTTGAAATTGCAAGGTAAAAAAAAAATCAACAATTTAACAGTGAAAGTAAGAGCATTTCCATACGGACACAGTGTGATGAGAACTAATCAGAATTGGCACTAAACAGCTGTGTGACCATAAGAAAAGTGCTTTTTACTGGGACTTATTAGAAAAAAAGGCTCCAGTTTGCTACGGTACAGTACAGTAAGTAGCATAAAGACTAGATTTTGGAGTAACGGAAAAATGTCATGGGGTCTGATGAGTACAGATTTACCCTATTCCAGAGTGATGGTTGAATCATGCATAGTGGCCACTGTACAAGCCTCTGGAGGCAGTGTTATGATCTCGGGTTGCTTCAGTTGGTCGGTCAATGTTATGTGGCAATAAAGTGAAATTAGCTATCAACTTCAATGTACTGAATATGCCTGTGGCATGAGGGAAGAAAAACTCCATATATATAACGTCCTGGTGTTTTTCTTCCCTCATGGCACAGGCATATCCCAGAACTCATTCCACACATGAAAGCTGTAATCAAATCTAAAGGTGATCGAATGAAATTTTAGATCATGCAACTTTTTTTTTTTTTATCTGGCCCAGGCTTTTATTTTTGTTCAACATTTTAAGAATTAGAATTAAGGTCTTGATTTGCATAAAATTAACAACTCAGTTCCATACTGTGCTGATTGCTGTTACTCTGGGTGCAAAAATACCAAACTCTGTAGCTGTTGGCAGGGAAGTCGTTTGCAGATTGGCTGATGTACAGTACAGTCAGTACTCCATGAGCATTAGCTCAGTGTGAAACACTTGTCCTGTTTCTGTGGACCTGGCTATTGCCTGGGTATTTGAACAGCAAAGAACTGACCTTTTTTTCCCCCTAACACGTTCACAGCAAGATGTTCCAGATCCTTGTAGGTTTTTAAGCATAATCCTTGATTAAACTGAACACTAAAATTCCTTTTTTTGTCCATACTGCTAGAGGGACAGCACCTTGTTGTAATCAGACCATATGTCCCCCCCAAAAAAACTACAGGTTCAATCTGTTCTAGTTATATGCAACAGAAGCTCATACAGTATGTATCTTTCTTTAATAACTGTAGAGCAGCATGTGATAACCCAAAGTATATAATAGAGCTGAAACACAATGAAACATCTGTATCTATATTTGTACCAATTCATAAATAATTGTAACTTTCTAATTGATAGATTTCTACTGTATAAACGTGGTACTGTAGTATAGAGGTTAGCACTGTGGCCTCATGACTGTGTGCACACATACAGTATTAAATAAAAGCTCTACCACCATGTTCCCAGAAACACTGGGGGAACAAACCCAAAGATAGAAATGCCAGTACCTTTAAATTCTAGCATAGCCTTTAAATTCTGACTCGGACAGTTCCTTAACCTCAATCCTGCTAGTCTCGTTATTTCGTTTTGTACCTGTCTGTGATATTTACATTTAAAAAGAACAGAAAAAAAATCACAGCTTCATACTGCATCTGAGTCTCATCAAAATAAAAATCTCTCACATGTGCAATGTTTTGCTTATGTTCCACTGAATCACAATCCTGATGCATTAGAAAATATGTGAACAATATCCCATGAGGACGAGTGTTGTTGTACTGAATATCTGTGGCTGTTATTTGGTTGTAATCATGAGGTCAAAGGTCAAACAACACATGTAATCATAGCCATGCTGAGATTTCGTACAGCAGCATAATTACAAGTGTGATGTTGCTTTTTTAAAAAACAGCGCTATAAATCACAACTTGTTTTTCGTGCAACTGACATCAGATACTGTACAATGTGGTCTAATATTTGGTCTATTTTTTGCTCTGACAAATGGAAATATTTTCCGAAGAAGATCCAGCTGGAGAGAGCATTATGTGTGGCTACAGTATGCCAGCACACAGAGTTATAGTAAGTGTAGTAATAGTTTTAATGTAAGGAACTATTGCTAGAATTTGAATTTAATGTAGCGTTAAAAACACAGACAAGTCAAGTGGTACAAACAGTGAAATGTACCCGTGATGTTATGTTAAATAGCAACACTCTTGGAGCACTGCTTGTCTAGTCAAATTAGTGAGCTGGAACTAACAGTTGCATAATATTGGACGATTCCATATACTGTATACATATGATGTTACTTCAGTAGCATTTGGGAACAATAAAAGAGTGGAAATACTTCTGTCTACCTCAAAGTCTATTTGCATTTAGTGAATACTCATTTAGAGTAACATGAGGTACTCATTTATTTCATTTGAGTTTTTTCAGGTACAAACCCTGACACCTGAAAGGAAGTATTAAACAAGCATGAAAGGCCAGTTTGATCTTTTTACATCAAAAGGCTCGCTTTTATTAGAAGTATAAAAGCTGTAGGTCAAAGCAGGACAATTTCACCTACACTATTCATATAATTCCAGCAGGAACCTTAAATGTTACCTGACCGTTGTAATTTGGTTGTAACAACAGTGTAATGATGTTCAGAATGTGCCAGGACAATGTTTTTTTTTTTTTTTTTTTTAAGTTAGAATTTTTATTTTTAAGTTAGAATGAGTTTGCTAACATGCTGGGGAAATGATTTTGAATGAATTACAAACACAACAATTTTTTCAACCTATATTTGGAGCACTTAGACCAATTAACATTCATTTGTAAAATTTTGGAATTAATTTGATTTTGAAGTCGTTTTCACAACATGATTTTAGGAATATTTGTTATATCCCGTTGTCAGGTACTCAACATGTTGATGACAATGTTCCGATGACATTTTATCAAATTAAATCTAACTTGAAAAACAACCTAATATTAAAGTTGTCCCAGCATCTCTAACGTTGACAACTTATCATCAACACAAAATTTCGGTTTCGAAGGGCTCTGCTACCAGCTTGACCGACCAAAGTGCGAGTGGGTATACTGTAATGGCCAAGTATTTAGTTCAGTTTAAATTGTACTTAGGTACAAATACATAAGGTATTGTAATAAGGTATTGTCTTTGCTGTAGTGATTAACACTGTGGCCTTCGAGTACACAGTTGATAATATATTCCCCCTGTGCTTGGTGGATTTCTTCCCACAGTCCAGAGACAGACGATATAGGTTAATTGGCATTTCCAAATTCCCCGTAGTATGTAAGTGAGTGTAAGTGTGTGTGCTTTTGTACTCTGCAATGGATTGGGACCTTATCCAGAATGTACCCTGCCTCGTGCACCAAATCCCTGCGATAGGCTCTAGACCGCCAGCGACCCTGTACATGATCACCACTACAGAGACTGAGTGCATGAATGAGGTATTATCACCATCACTAAGCAGTTGGTAACCTCAACAAAGTAAACTTCATATCAACTAAAACACATTTCCTGTTATACTGTACAGTTGCACTTTTGATCTCAGGACACAGTTTTAGAAGAGATTTTTTTTCCCGGCCGTACTGTCTGGTATCACCCAAATGAGGATTCCCTTTTGAGTCTGTTTCCTTTCAAGGTTTTTTTTTTCTTCTCATCTTTGTTTAAAAAGCTGCTTTGTCTCAGTGTCAATTGTTCAACTTGCAATACAAATGAAATAGAATCGAATTTAAATATAACTACTGATACTGTTACAGTTATCATAATGTACGTAGATCTAGATCCCAGTTGTGACAGTGACTATTAACAACTGCCTACGGTGACACAGGGAAAAAACTTCAAGGAATCAATCTCAAAAGTAAACCTACTGTATCCTCTTCTGGGTGTAGGAGTGTTCTGTCAAACAACACTAGTGCACTTGTGGCAAGAACATACAGATACCCCAACTGATGCTCATTTGCCCCTGCTCTGTGGCATTGGCCATGTGTGCATATGTATACGTATTGTATGAAATGTCTTAAAAAATCCTCTCAATTATGTTTGCATTCTTCCAGAGTCTTCTTTGTAGTAACATCAAAGTAGTTAAATAAACATCCCTTGGCTGTCTGAACAGCTGAGGCACTATCTTCCAACAAAAACTAAAGATTTAACACTTTTTTTCAGATCTATCACTTTTTAAATAATTTAAATAAACACAAAACCTTTAATAATAATAATAATAATAATAATAAATAATTAATTACTCACTCACCCATCGTCTATACCACTTTATTCTGTATATAAAGGTTGGGTACACCCTGGATGGGCTCCCAATCCATCGCAGGGCACACATTCTGTATAGTACAGTACACACACTCATTCACACACAACAGACAATTTTGAAACGCTAATTAGCCTAATTTGCATGTCTTTTGGACTGTGGGAGGAAACCGGAGTACCCGGAGGAAACCCACCAAGCATGAGGAGAACATTGCAAACTCCATGCATATGGACCCAAGGCAGGAATTGAACCCGGACTCTGAAGGTGCAAGTCCACAATGCTAAGCATTACGCCACCATGCCTTTCAAATAATTAATAAAAATAAAAGTTATGTGTAGTTTCCTTGCTGTATTAACGCCTCACTATCATGGATTTACACTAAAATTATTCTTAGGTGGTGATCAGTTTGTACTAGCTTGAGGACATATTTTTTGATGAAGATGACACAGCTAAAGATAAATCTCCCAAATGCTGTAAATGTAAATGTGCTCTTAAAATAAATGTAATATTAACTGTTGGTTAGAATTTAAATTTTTATGCTGTATCAACACCGAAAGATCCATGAGGAAGAGGAGGAGGAGGAGGAGGATATCTGCTCTTTCCTTATGAAACCAAAAGGCTGAACCTTACAATACATGTGTGAGACACCTTGCTAAATAAAGCAGTGTAAGCAGACTCCAACATGTGTGTACCATTTGTTTCACACAATAGCCAAGTGCAGAAGCCAGAAGTCCTGTACTTTGTATGTAACCATGTGCACGCGATCTTAAAATTAATGTTCAGGGTCTCTGAAACAAAACAGATGATTTTTTTAAACGGGTGACCTTTTGTGAGATGAAAATATTTTGTGTTTACATGTGTAGGTCTTAGCATGGTAAACCCTCTCGATTATGAACCCACAGTCGATGGTCAGAGGAACTAATAAACCAGGCAGCAGGATTTAATTGGAAACTGCATGCATTTAATCGAGGCACTGAGAATAGAATTATGCTATGTTTTTCGAGAAAGGATGTATGAGAAGTTAAATATGTTACTGATACTTCTTATGGTTTGTTATTCAAAGTGCTAATTATAGTATTTGTTTTTATCTATAAGACATTTTTATGTTTTTTTTTCATTCTTTGTAATAATTTGTTGTATAAGATGTCATTTTTCAATTAGTTTATTTTTAGTTGCTGTGCAGGATGTTTGCAATTATTTATTATTATTTTATCTATTTTATCATAAGATTGTAGTAATTGTAATGATAATTTTCTCATTTATTGTATAAGATGTTTGCATGCAAACCCCAGTCAATCGATGCAGTGCCAGTCCCAATCCCAGGTAAAATAGGAGAGTTGCATGAGGATGGGCATCCGGCGTGAAAACCTGTGCCAGTTTGTTGTGTGGATCAGATGGTCCAGTCTGGCGACCCCATGACGGGAGCAGCCAAAAGATCAACAACAACAAAAATACCAGACTATTTATTTAAGAAGGCAATGTTCAGTACTGTTCTCAATGATGCATCAATACATACTATGTTCTACCAAATATCCTAACCAGACTATTTATACATGAACATATTTATTTAAAATCCACCAATGGTTTTCTACCGCTTTTCTCTGCGGACTTGTTTAAATAAAAGCATGAGAAAATAAACTGAGTGTTACAGTATGCACAATATTCATTACTGTTCTCCAAAATGACTTCTTAAGGTCACATAAGCAAACACACTAACTCTTGGTTTTTACTTCCTTCCATATCTGGATAGATCATTTCACGACTTATAATTCCTTGGATTAAAAAGATGCAGGAAGACCATGGATGTGTGCTTAAACAAAGATTTTCTTTAAGCATCCTGTCGGCACAGCTGTGATGATACAAAGCCTGCAAGCTGAGCGTTGGAAAATTAATGCAGCTTAACTTTTAAAAATCTCAAGTGGCAGTAAAACATTGTGTTTTTTATAACACGGAGTACCAAGAGTAATGTTGGCTGTGTAGAAAGACATTAATCAAATAGCTATAACCTTTTACAAGAACAACCATATCTAACATGAACCACATGAACACCCTTCTCTTATAGTACGTTCCAGATATTATTCAAGAATACAGAGGCCAAATATTCCTGTAGTTTATATGTTGTGTGTAAATAAGCCTACGATTCGTGGGAAAATTACTTAAGGATTCTCAAAATTTGGAAAGGTGTGATGCAGCCTGACACCAGCCATGTGTTTTGATATAATACAAGAAAACCCAATTTTGGCACACTCACTCACTTACTCATCTTCTATTCTGCTTTAGCCTGTATTCTGGGTCGCGGGGGACCTGGATCCTATCCCAGGAGGCTTAGAGCACGAGGCAGGGTACACCCTGGACAGGGTGCCAATCCATCACAGGGCACATACACATACACACACTCACACTCATTCACACACTATGGTCAATTTGGGAACGCCAATTAGTCTAACCTGCATATCTTTGGACTGTTGGAGGAAACCGGAGTACCCGCAGGAAACCCACCAAGCACAGGGAGAACATGCAAACTCCATGCACCCAATTTTGTCACATAAAAAAACAACAACAAAATACGCAAAGCCCACTATTCAAAAGGCCGTGTTTCATTCTTATGCACTGTGTTTATTTTTATTTTATGAACATAGTATTATAAGGGTAAACCTGGATTAAGAATGATAGGGATTAAGGATAGTAAATGAGATCTTTAACTATGAACCAGGTATGCACAAGAAGAGAAGACACATTGGGCCTTGTTTATGAAGGTGGATATGAACAGATCAATTTCCCAAATAGCATTTACACAAGAAATCTGGTATTCATGAAAATCCTGTAACTGTGTAAATTTACATATACAAATCCTACCTTATGCAAACTTTGGCTGATTGGGTGCAAATCACATCATGTGCTTGAATTCCTCCATTTCTGTTAATGGCTGCCTCACAGCTCCAGGGTCATGGGTTTGATCCTGAGCTCTGATTACTATCTGGGAGAATTGCAACATTAGATACTTCATTACTGACAAAGTATACACACAAAGAAACGAATTGAAAAAATTCAAAACAATTAACAAATAAGGTAGGGTGGCAAGTGTAAAGTGACATGCAAATGCCCTGTTATTAGATCTGCATACTGTAGGTTGGCATGGGTTTCCTCCAGGTTTACTTCAACAATCTATATCTATGCAAATTGGTTGATTGTCGCAGTGAATAAGTATGTAAATGACAATGGCGTAGGATTCCCATTCATATGATAGCTTTAGCGCTGCAATTGACATGAATAGAAGTCTCAACAGAAAATTGACATGAACAGAAGTCTCAACAGACTTAATGTTAAAACCGCAATGAAAGATGTGAATGGATGAAATCCAACAATGACCATATACATCTCCATCAGTCAGTCTGTTTACATTTGTTTAAGAGGCCTTCAAATTTGAGAAAGTGCCTTTTTCCAGCCATTGTAGATGACATAATTGGTCCAGGGCCCAAATCCGAACATTGTTCCACTCTGTTCTTCACTGGTGCCCTCTATGGGTCAGAAGCACGTGTGTTAACTTTACTAGTGCTGTGGAGGAAAAATGCAGCCAGAAACGGGGCAAAAAGCTTGTGCTTGCTGAACACACTTTTAAGCTCCACCTTATCCTTCATTTGGTGGCTGTGCCAGAGACAGCATTTTTCAGCATTTTGGTTTAATGAAAAAAAAATGCTAAATCACAGGAACTATGTTGCTAGATGCCAGCAGTAAAAAACAATTTATAGTGCTTTTGACAGTGGACATTGTTGCAACTCAAAATGGTATAGATTATTGTAAGGTTTTATGACATTGTAAGACAGTGTAATCTAATAAGAAGATTCCTGTGCCTTGAGAACAGACCCCACTGTGCTTCCTCATGCCTTCTGTGGTAACACCTTCTATATCCTGTATCTAGACGAGGATACATCCAAATGGCTCCTGTCTGCTAGAACCCTTTTGTTTAATCAGGAGAATGCAAATGCATCTTCTCTCACCTGTCTGTCTCCGGGTCTCTCTGTGACTGACAAGTTAATGACTTTAAGTTAATTCTTTTGATGTCCTGGACGTAGCACCGTTTAAATGTGCTCTCTTTGCTGAGAATAAAGAGAGATCTTCAGACATCATGCCGGCGTGTGTGTGTGTGTGTGTGTGTGTGTGTGTGTGTGTGTGTGTGTGTCTCTCCCTGTCGATCGGGCCTGGACCGGTAAGTGTATCAAGGTGCAGCGGACACAACAAGAAATAACTTCTATTCTTAGCTTAAAACTTAGCTCGGACACACTTCTTCTACATTTTAAACTTAACAATTATACATTCATAACTTTGGTGTTTTATCCCTATTAAGCAAGGGAGAGATGGCAAGGAAATCTCATGGAGATGGCATAAAAGGAAAACATAGACTTAAAAGGGAATTCATCCTCATTTGGGTGATATCAGATAGTTTGCCCATAAATAAATCCCTTCATGAAGCTGATGAAGGCTTGGATAGAAAGCTGTTAATTTATTGATTGATTGATTGATTGATTGATTGATTGATTGATTGATTGATTAATTGATTTATTGATTGATTGACTGCATTCAAATGTAAAATGTATGCTTTTTTTTTTTTGCAAAATCATTACCTCATATGTTCAGTTTTGCTCTCTAGATGTGTCTGTTTCGGATGGGAACTCACTCACTTCACAAAAACTGAGACTCTTGGCTGACTGACTGGATCGCAAATATATATATATTTTTAAAGCTTTATCTATTTTAAGCTATTATCTTTTTTTTAATGATTTATTTAAAGCTTCCATGTAACATAATTAATAATTATTTAAGTAGGTAAGTCAAATAAAACAGACAATAATAATTAAGCCCTTATATAATAATTAAGACTGAAACATTTTACTGGTTTATTCTGCAAATTGTAAATCATTGCAAATTAGCAGAGATCGCATTAACAAGTGATATACTGTACTGTATGTAGTACTCTACAGTACTATATTTTACTGTACATTTTAAACACATTGTTCAGTTCATTATTCAGATACTTGTGCAAGTCCACTTTCAATTCCAACAACCCATAGGCTACAAGGAAACTACACCTCTCCAATTTATGAAAATTGTTTTAAAATGATGCTAAAATACTCACATCGAGAAGTACAGTAGTTTGGTAAATGTGTATAAGACTGCATGGGTGGCTAAAGTCTAGTGAAATGTCAATGTCATTCTTTTAAGTGCTTGTCGTCTAAAATGAGCTGAGTCAAGATCTTTATAGTGTGATTACATTTCTGAAATTAAGCTTACAAGCCCTGATGGACTTTATTCATGTGAACCATTATAACAGAGTTTATATCCAAGAACTTCCTTCCTGTGGCAAATACTGTGCAGAAGGCATTACATGTCATGTGTGGGTGAAGGTTTCATAAAGTGGCATTTATCTAACAGCACAGCATGGCTGTTTTTATTTAAACCTGTGATTAACTGGTGAGGTGTATTAGGAGAGTTTGAATCATCAACTAGACACTAGCAAAATGCCAACCGCTCAAAGCCTAATGCCATGTAACAATGAAAATATTACTAGGATTTTAAGATAACGTATAAGATATTTCTTATAAAACATTTCGGCATGAAAGAAGGCTTCAGTCTATGTCTTCCAAAATGAGACACAGTGATCGCTGGATTTGATATTGAATGATCCCATGCAGGAATGGGTCGCTCAGTACTTAAATACTGTTTCATTTAAACTTACACTTCTGTTCTTTGTCCCACTAAGGAAATTTTCCTTTTAATGCACAACTTATGCTGAGTGATGTGGGTGCCACAAATTAATCTTATTTTCAAATAAAAATTTCATGTTACATATACCTACACAGTTTGATGAAATAAAGAAACATTTAACTGCAATGTAAAAACATTTTTACTAGATAGTACAATTAAGGTGAAAATAGAACTTTTCAAAAAAAAAAAAAAAAAAATATATATATATATATATATATATATATATATATAATTATGCTAGATATTTACAATATTTACAAAATTACAAAATGTAAAGAATATTTAAGTATAAAAATATGACTGCAGCAGTATTTTAATGATTTTTTTGTTTGTTTGTTTTAAAATGGGAGCCACTTATCCTTTCTAGACTATTTATACCAGTCTTAAAACCTGGCAGTAGAATTCGCTATTGATGGTCTGGTCCTTGTGGATGAATTCATGATGTACAATGCCATGAATGTCGAAAAAGACGATGAGCATGCACTTAGTCAAGCTGCTGACCTTCCTTTCTTTTTTTGGTCATGGAGATGATGAGCTCTTCCACTGGGAAGACTGTTGCTTTGTCTCAGGGTCGTACTCATAACCCAAGTTTCGTCACTGGTAATGATCCTCGACATGATGGACGGGTCATCCACGGTGCTGTGACCGAGTTCTTGGCAGACTTCGACGGGATGTTCCTTATGCTCCTGGGTCAGCAACCTGGAGACGAACTTGGCAGCCTATCAGCGCATGTTCCAATCACGCGTGAGGATTGCCTAGACATTGCCTTATGACATACTGACAATGGAAACAATGTTGTGGATTGTTCTTTCAGTGATGTTCTTCCGTTCTTGTAGCAAAACACCTTGAATGAGTAATTGCAGCAATGCTGTAAACTTGCTGAATCATGTCAAACGTCTCTGTGGCAGACGCACGTGGTCAGAATAGCACCAGTTGCCCAGCCTCCGATGTACACAGGGCGATGGATTTTGGTATATTGACTTATAAAGAGGCGGCGCGGTGGTGTAGTGGTTAGCACTGTCGCCTTGCACCTCCAGGGTCTGGGTTCGATTCCCCGACCAGGGATTCGATTCCCGTCTCTGTGTGCATGGAGTTTGCATGTTCTCCCCGTGCTTGGTGGGTTTCCTCCGGGTACTCCGGTTTCCTCCCACAGTCCAAAGATATGCAGGTTAGGCTAATTGGCGTTCCCAAATTGCCCATAGTGTGTGAGTGTGTGTATGTGTGTGTGCCCTGCGATGGATTGGTACCCTGTCCAGGGTGTACCCCGCCTAGTGCCCGAAGTCTCCTGCGATAGGCTCCAGGTCCCCCGCGACCCTGAACACAGGATTAAGCGGTATAATGAATGAATGAATGACTTATAAAGATCAGTGTTACCTGTGACTGCGTGTGCAGGCTTGTGCCGCCATCTGCTTGACGTGTTACAAAACTAGTCTTGAAACTTTTTGTTACAGCCTCTTATTACATAATGTAATAAAGAAATCTGAACAATTTGTACTTCTGAAGTGCAGTACTTTATAATAATTCAAAATATCTCTTTAGAGATTTCATAAATCAAATTCAAATTTCTTTGTAGTACTGTTATTTATTGTCATGTTTAAATTAGTTTAATGAATATTGTTTTGTTTTTGGATGCAATACTATAAGGTTTTGTTCTATTCTTCACTCCTTCTTTCAAGTCATATGCCAGGAAGGGGCCATTTTACAGTATACAGTAATTTAATCCTCATAAAAGGTAGTTCATCCATCTTTTAAAAGGAATTAAACAACAATAACAACAATAAACAGTAATGTATCTTGGGTTTTGCTGATACATATTGTTTTTAATATTATTTATTATTGATAACAAAAACCAAAAAAACATTTTGTCGGGTTGGGTTGGGTCGGTTTGGTTGGGTTATATAATTGTGAATGTTGTAACGGTTTTTCAAAAAGCTATAACTTCACATCGTGTTCAAACAACTTCCAAATCACATAATTCCGTATTTCACAGAACGATCACGGATGTCATTTATTACTATGGGGTGACAGCAATGGCAGTAACAGAGTGAAACATCTTTTTCTTGGATTGAACAGTCTCCAAAAACTCTTTGTACACATTAATACCACTTGTGGCAGCCGCAGTGTTGCAATGGGATTATATTGGCTTCATTGATTATGTGACAGAAAGATGCAACATTGGCTGACAAGGATTGGCTGGTCACAATGAATCAGCTTTTGCTCGAAAATTGCCTCTGTGTCATGCTTTGTTTAAAACGTGGAAGTTTAAATTTTCTAAAATAAAGTTTATATAGCAGGTTTTAAATATATTGTTGTAGAAAACCTTGTGTGTCAGAAAATAAAAATTGGGCAAAAAGAGTAATACTCTACAAATGGCTTTTAGTGTGTTCTGCCGTCAAACTGTTCATAGATTTTTTATTTCCTATTCTACAATATAAAGCATGCAAAATATAAAAACAAAGCGGCAGTAATTTTACTACACACTCATACAGTATGTGCATTTGCACTGCAGAAAATGTGTTACACTTATTGAGCAGTGTTACCGCTATCTGTCATTTGGAGTATACTAGAATTGCTGCAACTGTTGTTCAGATGTTTCCTTTTAACATATTTCATTGTAATGTTTCAAAAATCCTACAAGAAACATTTTACCTTGCTATAAGCAATATAAATTAAAGATAATATTGTTGTTCCTTTTGTGTCTTTGTTCAATGTGCCAGTTCCCAAGCTGTTTCAAATAACATGAAGGACACTATGTTTTTGGCCTAGGGCTTAGGAGAGGGTCGGAAAAAACAAAACAGAAGTCCTATGGGGAGAAGGACAAGAATAGTACCAGATGACTGGGACAAAGCACTGTCCTATGCAACATCCTTTCAAATGCCCTTCGACTGTCATGCTGAATGTTGTGCTTCTCTTCTACATCAGTATATCAAAATTCTCACAATTAATGAAGTCATTTTGTTTATACTGTCCCTTTTCTCTTTTACTTAGTTACTTTTTCCAGAGAAAGTGATGTATGCCTACAATAACTGATATTATCACTTTTACCTGGGTTTCCATTAGATAGTGCGGGAAAGAATTTAGAGCAAACTGCTGTGGCGGAATGGTGCTGTAGTGGTTAGCACAGTTGCCTTGCACCTCCAGGGTCTGGGTTCGATTCCTGGCCAGGCTTGATTCCTGTCTCTGTGTGCATGGAGTTTGCATGTTCTCCCCGTACTTGGCAATTCCCATTCCCAAATTGCACGTGGTGTGAATGAGTGTGTGGGCCCTGAGATGGATTGGCACCCTGCCTAGGATGTATCCCACCTCGTGCTCTAAGTCTCCTGGGATAGGCTCCAGGCTCCCCACGACCCTGGATACAGGATAAAGCAGTATAGACGATGAACGAGTGAATGAGTAAAAGACATGGTGTCATGCAGATCAGCCTGGGGTTTAAAATGCAATGCTGCAAACTTATCAACTATGGTCCATTCAAATGCAACCTTCCTACAAATGGTAGCTTCACTACCACCACTCCATGAATTACTGCTTTACAGTACATACGTATCACTGTCCTCCAGTTCACACATCATCCATATCTGACTTCTCATTAAATCATTGCCTTAATGAACCTTTGCCATTGCTTTAATCTGGTACTATCCAGTCCAGGTCCCCTAGCTTCTCACTGACAGAGTTACCCTGGTTTTGCACAACATGAAACACTTAAAGTTGCTTCCTCTTGTGATAAATCATTATTCAATGAACCATAATTATGTTTATCAAAGTAGCTGCCTCAACAGTGGTCATACAGTCAAGCTGAGTCAGAGGAACATGTTATCATTGGCCTTGCCAATGTGCAGAACTAATGGTTACTCCATTTAGCGTTGGACTGAATCCATTTTGTCCCAGAGCTTGCTTATGTTTCTTCGTTTTGGGCTTTAAACTAAGCACAATAGCTCAGCACATTAAACGCCAATTATAACACGCCTCATATAAGTTTGAAACATTATTCATAGATGCTCTATTCCTGATTGCCAAGTCTAGCAGCGGGTCAAATCTTCCATGCAAACTTCGACTCAGTGCTATCCAGAATTAAGATTTTTTTTTTTATGCTGTTTTACTTTGGTCCACAACATGTATTGGTTTTGGATGCCATTTGTTAATGTATCGTTTGATAAATTTATGGACGTCAGTGGATGTTTGCTTAAGCCGTATGGCACATTTAGTGTGGTCATTTCTGAGACATTCCAGATCAACCACTGTAAATGTGAAGAATAAATAATGTGAGTTTAAGAGCACTCTTAGCATGCTGAAAAGTCAGTATTTGTCTCAAAGCTTTTTTTTTTTGCTTAGCATGCACATACCCAGTCACAGTAGGCGTGTGTTCTTTATTTATTTATTTTTTATTTTTTTTATAAGGGGTAGAGGGGGTGTCTGTTTATTACTGACTATATTGCTAAACTATAAGTATATTGCCCTTAGCATTCTGCCTTTTAAAAATATATGATATTTACCTTTTATGCTTGTACATGTGTGTGTATATATATGTGCATGCGTGCGTATGTATGTGTATGTATGTATATATATATGTATATGTGTATATATATGTATGTGTGTATATGTGTGTGTATGTGTGTGTGTGTATATGTATTTATGTATATATATACTGTATGTGTATGTGTGTGTATATATATATGTAACTTTTTTCCTGTTCTTTGCGTAAATTTTTTTTCATAATTTAGTTAATATTTTTTTTTATGTTTTGTTTTTATCAGCTCCCCTACTTTCCTTTGCCAGGCCACAGTTGTAAATAAGAAATAAGAAAATTCTGTCTTGCCTGGTTAAATAAAGGTAAATAATTTTTTTTTTTAAAAGCTTAGAATTGAATTTATAATTACACATAGAACAGTACAGTAAGTCCCTAACATACAAAGGCACTACATTCTGAGAGGTTGTTCATAAGTTCAATTTGTTTGTAAGTCCAAGATCAAGATTCTTTATTTGTCACATGCATAGTTATACAAGTACAACACGCAGTGAAATGTATCCTGAACCGCTCCTACTTTGTGCAAATAACAAGAAACAAAAGAAATAATCTATAAATAGAAATTGAAATTGGAAAAAAAAAAAAAAAAAAAAGGGGTGTGCAAATGCAAACATAATAATAAAGTGTGTATATGAGCAGGATAAAATGTTAGTGCAAGTAATGCTTACAGTCCAGACTAAAGTGCAGTGTGCAGTGTGGAATGTCAGCACAACAGTGTGTGGGTGAACTGATACCAGTCCTATGAACGGGAGAGTGGCCCATCATGGTTGAGGAGTCTAATCGCCTGTGGATAAAAACTCCTCCTGAGTCTCTCCGTTTTGGCCATAATGACCCGGAACCTTCTGCCTGAATGGAGAAGTTTGAACAGTCTGTTGTTGGGGTGCGACAAGTCTTTAATGATTCGAGCTGCCCTGGTTTTACATCTCCTGGTGTAGATGTCCTGCATGGAGGGGAGAGTTAACCTGCAGCAGCGTTCAGCTGCCCGGATCACTCTCTGGAGGGCTTTCCTGTCCTGTACACAGCTATTCCCAAACCAGGATGAAATGTTCTGTGTGAGGATGCTCTCAACAGCACCCAAGTAGAAAGCCTTAAGGACAGCAGGGGAAACCCCAAACTTCCTCACCTGCCTCAGGTGGTACAGACGCTGCTTTGCCCTTTTCGTCTGAGCACAGATATGCTCAGTCCAAGTCAGATCCTCGGAGATGTGGACGCCCAAGTACTTGAAGCTGCTCACTCTCTCCACTGGAGCTCCATTGATGATGAGGGGTTTGTGGTCCAGTTGTCCCCTTCTGAAGTCCACCACCAGCTCCTTCGTCTTACTGACGTTCAGTCGGAGGCAGTTTTCTTCACACCATAGTGCCAGGTTCTCCACTTCATCTATGTAGGCCGACTCATCGTTGTTGGAGATGAAGCCCAGCACCACCGTATCGTCAGCAAACTTAACGATGGTGTTGGAGTCGAACATGGCCACACAGTCTGAAGTGTAAAGGGTGTATAGCAGTGGAGAGAGAACACATCCCTGTGGAGCCCCTGTGTTGATGGTGATGCTGCTGGAGAAGCACTTGCCCACTCTCACCGCTTGAGATCTGTCCGAGAGGAAGTCCAACACCCAGGCACACAAGCGTTTGTTAAGTCCTAGATCTCTCAGCTTTGTGAACAGTCTGTTAGGCACTATTGTGTTGAAAGCAGAGCTGTAATCTATAAACAGCAATCTCACATAGTTACCTTGCATCTTGTCTACGTGGCTGAGAGTGGTGTGCAGAACATGGGAGATGGCATCCTCTGTGGATCTGTTGGGGCGGTAGGCGAACTGAAGTGGATCTATGGAGCTGGGGATGGAGGAGTAGATGATGCTTTTTAGCAGACCCTCAAAAACCTTCATGACCATCGATGTCAGTGCAACAGGCCGGTAGTCATTCAGGCATGAGGGTTTGTTGGTCTTGGGCACGGGGACAATGGTGGATCTCTTGAAACACGCCGGGACCACAGACTTCGCCAGGGACTCATTAAAGATACAGGTGAACACACCTGACAGCTGGTCAGCGCAGCAGGCGCCCAGAGATGCCATCTGGACCCGCCGCTTTCCTGGTGTTCACCCTCCTCAGCGCCGTGCGAACGTCGTGCTCTGCGATGCTGATGACGCAATCCTCGCTGATGACGTCATCATTCTCAGTCAGCAGGCTGCTAGCATTAGCCGCCTGGCTAACCTCGAACCGGGCGAAGAATGCGTTCAGCTTGTTGGCGAATGCAGAGTCGGCGACGATCGTCGTGGTGTCTTTGGCAACCTTGTAGTCCGTGATTGTGCGGAATCCGTGCCACATGCGGCGTGTGTCACCCTGATGGAAGTGTGATTCAGTTCGCTGTCGGAACCGTCCCTTAGCTTCCCTCACCGCTCGCCTGACGCCATAAGAAGCCGCTTTGTATGCGCTCATATCGCCGCTAATGAGTGCGGCATTATAAGCAGCGGTCCGGGCATTCACAGCATCGCGGAACGATCGGTCTACCCAAGGCTTCTGGTTCGGAAACGATTTGAACCTCACTGTTGGGACAACTTCATTTACGAGCGTGGTAATGAAGCTAACTGCTACATCCGCAAACTCGTTGATATCTACTGCGCAGGCTCAGAACATGTCCCAATCTACGTCATCGAGCGTGTCCTGTAGCGTAGCGTCTGATTGGGCAGACCAGCGTTGCACCTCCCTCATGACCGGAGCTTCACGACGAAAGCTTTGTTGATATTCCGGTATGAGGAAAATGGCGTTGTGGTCTGATTTCCCGAATGCTGGATGTGAAACAGCTTTGTAGCCCCGCTTGTATGGTGTGTAGCAGTGGTCCAGAATGTTGAGTCCCCTCGTCGGACATGTAACATGTTGATGAAAGTTTGGCATAACCTGTCTGAGGTTCGCTTTATTAAAGTCACCTGCTACAATGTGCGCTGCGTCCGGGTGTTTGTTTTGGAACTCACTCAGCACATCATGTAGTTCAGACAGAGCAGTGCCTGTGTCCGCGTGGGGTGGGATGTAGACCGCCGTGGCAATGACCGAGGTGAACTCGCGAGGCAGGTAGAAAGGACGACACTTAACACTCAGATATTCCAAATGAGGCGAGCAGCTACTGGAGAGAATGGAAACACTCCTCGCATCGCACCACTTCTTGTTGACCATGAGGGCAGGGGCAGCTCAGTGGTTAAGGCATTGGACTACAGTTCGGAAGATCCCAGGTTCAAACCCCACAACCACCAAGTTGCCACTGTTGGGTCCTTGAGCAAGGCACATAACCCTCAACTGCTCAGTTGTGTAATGAGATACAAATGTAAGTCGCTCTGGATAAGAGCGTCTGCCAAATGCCTAAATGTAAATGTAAGCACACACCTCCACCTTTAGCTTTGTTAGACTCTGCCGTCCTGTCCATGCGGAACACAGATAATGAGTCCGATCGGGTTACGACTCGGTCCGGCACAATGGGGGTCAGCCATGTTTCTGTAAAGCACAGAAGATTACAATCCCTGATATCTCGCTGGAAAGTAACTCTGGCTCTGAGGTCATCAAGCTTATTCTCCAGTGACTGTACATTAGCCAGCAGGATACTCGGCAGAGGGGTGCGATGAGCTTGTTCTCTCATTCTGTTACGGACGCCGCCGCGTTTCCCTCGACGCTTCTTTGTTCTTTGCCGCGGGTTAGCGTCCCGTCCATTGTTGTTGTTGTCTGAGCAGCGTAGTATCTCAGAGGGCCACGACGGGTCAGGCTTAAAGGTGGTATAAGTAAGCGCCGAAATCTGAATTCCTATATCCAGTAGTGTTCTACTGTCATAGGTCACTAAACCTGAAGTACTCTTAGCGATTGAAAGTAAAATAAATAAAGAAAGTCCAACAAGCATTTTATATGTACAATCGTATCATAAAAATGATACAGTATGTTCCGTGATCTTGTTCTTTAGAATTGTGCTAAATGTGTGTTAAATGATTCATGTTAAAAGTATGAGCAATGTCTGCCATCTTTTCTCCTTGCTCCATTCTCTCAAATATTTTCACTTTTGTCTCCATCATTATTGCTTGCTGCTTTTTAGCAGTAGCCAATAGTTTTTAGCCTGCCGCTTTTACGCTTGCTTTAGGACATCATGGGATGCACGCTGCACACTCATGACATGTGATCTACAGTAACTTCCCGCAATTTAACATGGGAAAATGCATGTTCGTATATTTGATAGTTTGTATGTAGGGGACTTACATGTACTTACTTACAAGCAATTTAAAATTATAATCAGGTGTCTTAAACTAATTCTAATTATGGATGATTAACAAATATGCACATTTAAAGACTTCTCACTGTACTGAAAATAATAACAAAATAACTGTTCCCTATAATAAATAAAGGACAGTTGCTAACAGTTGCTGACTGCCAAGTTAAATGGCATTTAAAATGCCCTTCACAACATTCAAACTGAAAGCAGAAGGCCACATATGTTCAATGTGGTTCTATTTCTGAATCTCGTTTCTATCTCTGTTACCTTTATAAACTAGTAGAGTCTGTTTATCAGAAATAACATGAAGATCCATACAGACACTGCCTTGCCAGACAGTAACAGAAATCACTCCTGAGTAGTGCAAATACCATTCTTTATTGAGACTTCAAATCCCTGAAGTCTTAAAAACTCCACTAGTTCTCCAGAGGAGATCACCCAGAACATTTCTGAGAGGAAGGAATGTGTGGTTATGTTCAAACTACGTACAAAAATGCTCTTATTACCACTGGATTGCACATGGAGACAACTAAACGTCACGGAAAACATAACATGTTGGAGAGTTGAATAAAACTGGTTTTGAATGTGGGCTATGTAGTTGTGTTGTTCTCATGTTCTCGATTTTCACAAATTCAATTCAAGTAAATAGGTTATATGTGCAATCACTCACATAGAAATAAAATGCTTGTGAATTCCTTAGCTCCTTTAGTGGGTTTGGAGACATTGTGCTAAATATGTCGATGATATCTGATGTCTACACTGAGCTCCTTTGTCGTGCTGACATTTATGAGGAGATTGCTTTTTATCTGGCACCAGTTGTCTAAACCTTATATCTCCTCTAGCACATCATTATTAAAGATCACGCCAACCACAACAGTGTTATCAACAGTATAAACAAAGGTGGTAGAGTAGAGTGCGGACACCCAGACACTAGTGTACAATGAGTCAACAGTGGGGGCAGGACATACTGTACTGTAATGTCGACGGTGAGACATGCCTGCTTACACATACTGCTAGTGGTGAAGCCAAAGAACCACTGATACAGAGAATCCTTCATTTCTAAAATATGATGGTCATTACTTTCCATGGTCAAATATGCACTTAATCTATACATAATAAATCATTTATAAAAATGCATACATTACAATGTAAAACATGTCCTCGACAGACATATTGTGGTTTTCTTTCTCTTCAATGGCGCATTTGGCCTGAAAAATTGAAATTCCAGTGCAGCCTTCGTATCCATTAAACTCAGGAGCCCATGACCAGCTTCCACACTGCCATGAGTTTATTTCCCTTCTGATTTCATTTCCTTCCACAGAACACTTGAGTGCCTTCTCCTCTTGATAGACCGACGATCAGGGGTCAGCGGTTAGCCCAGGGTTCAGTACTCATTGTGCTAAATGATTTCTTTGATGCAGTTAAAGAGCTAGAACGTATTTCCATTTGTATGTTATTTCTCAGCAATTGCATTAATTTGTTCAATAATAATTGAAAAAAAGATTCGTACTGTATAGGTCTGTCGTAACATTTTAATGAAATAATAATAATTATTATTATTATTATCTTTCATACTGTATATGGTATATACATACTGATATTTATTTTTTTCAATAAATTCTGACCAGAAATTATGTTTGGGTTTGTTATTTCAATAAATCAATTTTATGAAAATAAACATGCCTCACTATCCATTTATACTTAAAACAAAATAAAGTATGAATTTAAATAAGGTCAGTCAGCTTCCTCAGAGAGCAATGTTGCTCTATTCTTACTGTATGGCCCCTTTTATAAGATTGCTCCAGACATACTGACGTCATTTCAATAAAGAAATCATTGTGTTCACGCCATATTTATGATATACGACACCACCATTTTATTATTAGGCGCCTGGAGGATTGTGACTCAATGTTTGCTGTTGTGGAAAGTCTCACGTCAATACTCATAAGACCTGCGCTTCCCAAAAACAGTTTAGGCTATGGTTTGAACTGCCGCTGTAATTGTAATTAATTACCCTGTGCTCATCCCTGGATCCCAGTACATACTGACCAGACCAGCCATTTAACGCTAACTTTTTTTCTAAACTTTTATACTCTAAGTATAACTTTTATACTTTTAACTCAATTCCCAGTGTCATCTCAGTGTCAAGGAATTGTTTCTATAATGTCTGTCATTTCCACCTCTGGCTTGCTCAGTAAGGACCGGAATCTACATCTGGATTTCTGCAATGTTGAACTTTTCTATTGTTAAAAGAACGTTTTATGAAACAAAAATGAATTGAATTGAATTGAATTGATTTAAACCTGATTGACAGGTGTATACTCAGATTGTACTTTAGTCTAAATACGGCATATGGTTCAGGTTTTCAAAAGTGATGCAGTGGGATTCAGAGTTTTCTCAAAGTCAGCTCAGGTCCAGATTTGCCTCTGGGAAATTTAGTCTACACACTGCTCAGCCTCACAATACAGCTGCGTCGTTTTTAAATCTCTCAGTGTGGTTTCAGACTTTTTTTTTTTTGACAGCGCAGACAGGGCTTTCAGCAATCTTTTCATCATATAAAAAGATAGAAACCTAAGGTTCATCCAGCACCAACACAGGAGTTGATCAAGGGTTTACCCAAATACAGAAGTCTTAATATAAGGCATTTGTTACACAAGACTGAAGGAATCATGGAGCACTGTAAATGATAAATAGATGTCTGATAAAACACGGTGAGGGATATATGGAGTATTTGAAGATATAATAGACTTTCCCCTATTCACATCTGTCAACAGGAGTTTTGGAGACACTCTTACCCTCCAGATATATTTGGATCTGTAGTACTTTCTTATAGCAGGAGGAACAACTCATGTGGTATGTCTCAGGTCTGTTTTTTTTTTTTCTCCTATGGAAATCTTTTCTTCTTGGCTGACTTATGACCAGAGCTCCTTCTGTTCACCAACTTCATATTTATTACGTAATGTGAAGGCTTAAGTTCCACCTACAGGCAAGATCCATCTGGTAAAATAGCATTACACATTTTTTTGTAGTTAAAAAAAAAAAGGTTGCAAAGCATCTTGCGGTTTGATTTATATTCAAAGTAGCTGCTTTTATCTTCTGCTTTGCTAAAAGAGATACACAAAGCTAAACAATAATAATTTGTGTGTTTTATATCGCAACATACAGTAACATTATGTATGCTGTTATTGGGAAAATGTACAGTACAGTATAGGCACACACACTGAAGACATGATGACTGATTAAAAAGAAATCTGTTCCAGGAAAACCAAATTTTAGCACCACATTCTACATAAAGAAATCATGTTCGCTATACTGTAGGGCTGTAGGGGGTTTTGTTCTTTCAACATTGACTAGAGAAATATTACCCTTGGTTTACATCCCCATATATGTCACACAGCAAACCGAGATGAAGACATCAACAGCAAAGACACGTCCAAAGCCACTGAGAGGGCAAAGAAAAATCAAGCCCTCTCAGTGGTTATGATATTGAACTACTGATCAGGAAGTCAGAGGTCAAACCCAACACCACCAAGCTGTCACCCTTCTGGAGAAGGGCATCTGCCAAATGCACTCAAAAAAATAACTCGTTGAATGAACAAAATTAAATCATGGAAAGAATTTCCATGTGATTTAATGGCTTTCTTTCAGCATTAAGCAATTTTTTTGGCCCAACTTAATGTTCTTGGGTTCAGTCATTAGGTTCATTTAACTTATTTATTACAGCTGCGTCCAACATAATTTAATACTGTTAACATAAATGAATAGGGCTGGTACGTACAACAAATTTTTCAGTTATAAATTAAGTTGATTGAACTCAGGTAAATTTTAATTTCAAGCTCTGGTCAACAGAATTCTGTGAAGGAAGGAAGCAAAAGACAAATGGGATAAAACAGAGATTTTTATTTAATATTTAATAAAAACCCTGTTTTACACCAGCAGCAACTTACAAATGAGGTCTTAATTTGAAAAGATGTACAAAACATAAAACACCACAAATAAGTATTAATCATAGAGAAAAGAAATTAAACACCAACAGAAACGTTTTGTACTTTATAACTGTACGTTATGACTTTTAAATATGACCGTTAGATCCGGTTGGTCAGGAAACTCCTGAAGTCAGATGCAGACACACTTTCAGTCACAAACTGCTTTGAAAAAATACAGAGATAGATATTCAATTAAAATTCATGATACTTAATTTAGCAAATGAACAATATTTATACTTTGTTCCTCTCGCTTCACAACTCATGAGAACAGACCGAAACCAGAACCGAACCGCAGCATATAACCGTCGGTATTTTATGTGTGATTAAAAATACAAGAAATAACTTAAACCAAAATAACATGACTAAACATCGCTAAACAACAGGAGACATTTATGTTCAGTATTTAATTTCTATAATGCCTAAATGTAAATGTAATATAAATGTATTTAGAAATGTATTTATTCCTGCTTACCTTTTCCACACGCCCGCCAAACGTTTGTCATCTCAACAAGCTGTGTTCTCTTCTCGTGATATCTTCTTGCGATGTTTAATCTCTAAAATTTAAATTGTACATACAATTTGTATAATATACAGTTAACACCCAACTCCCAAACTGTATAAAAAGAAAGTGCAGTAAATGCAGTCACATTAATTTGGCATCCCTAGTGTTAAACATGTTCAACCTTTTTAAAATGTTTTCTTAAGCATTTCAATCTGAGAGAAAATTCCTGTTATTTATTATTATTATTATTATTATGGTACCCTAAGCCAAATTATGGAAGTGTAAATAGCCATTTGATAGACATTAGTTCTATTTCAAGTCTCATAAGACTCTATGATTATGTTTACAGTAAGTGCAAACATGTACTGTATATAAGGAGCATTTCAGGGTTTTGTGTAAAACACATTCACAAATTTATTTTTCCTAGACATGTAAAAAAAAATGCTATGTAATGCATATTCACAAAAAATAAAAGAAAATTTATGGAAGTGTGTATGTGTGTGTAGAAAAATATGTCTATATAATGAGATTGTCCCTGATGAGCAAGCCAAGGGTGATGGCAACAGTGGCAAGGAAAAACTCCCTGAGATGGCAATAGGAAGAAACCTTGAGAGGTACCAGACTCAACAGGGAACCCATCTGTAATAGTGTTACTGTAATAGATAGAAATTATATAACATCATGAGGCCTCTGAAAGTTCAATATGACAGAAGTTATTGAACATGAAGTCCAGTTCAGCACAGGGATGAGTCAACAGGTGCACAGGGCAGATGGGGTCTGGATCACTGGGAGGACATGAGCAGCATATGTAGCTCCAAACCATCATAAAGCAGAATTTTGCTGGAGTTGGTCCTTCTCTGGATGCCTCAGGATCCTCACAGTGTTGGCCTTTGTCTAATGAAGCTGGCTGAGACCCGAGGCATCTCCAGATGCCTCGGGATGATTAGAAAAATAAAGAACAGGTGGAAAGAATTAGCGTAGTTGCCAATCAGGATAGATGTACTGGAGTATGAGGTTATGGGATGTATGCCAGATTAAAGAGATGTGTCTTGGGTCTACTTTTAAACTGGGAAACTGTGACTGAGCTCCAAACATTGTCTGGAAGGCTATTCCAAAGCTTTGGAGCTAAATATGAAAATACCCTACCCCTTTTTGTAGATTTTGAAATTCTGGGAACTACTAGAAGTCCGGAGTTTTGTGATCTTAAGGAATGTGGTGGATTGTAGTGTATAAGAAGACTGGTTAGGTATGTGGGAGCTAAACCATTTAAGGCCTTGTATGTAAGTAATACTGTTTTGTAATTAATTCTAAACTGAACAGGTAGCCAGTGTAAGGATGATAATATTGGGTGTCATGATTCATGCCCTGTCTGACTCGTGCTCTCTCCTTTTTTTTCCTACGCTGTCACTTTCCCCATGTGCTCATGTTTACCCCTGTCTGTCTGTATCCCTTCCCACGCCCCTGTTTCCCCCCGTCTGCACACCTGTCTCTAATCCCCGCCTGATTACTCCAGCATTTAAGCACGCGCTGTTAAAACTCCACCAAGGTTCACGTTCAGCCTATGACTATGCCATAGAGTTCCAGACCCTAGCTCTCGCCAGCGGGTGGAATGGTCGGGCCCTAAGTGACACCTTCTTCGAAGGCCTGACTGCGAAACTCATGGATCTGGCCAGCCGAGTAGATTCGCGCCTCCGCCTTGGAAAGTCAACCAAACCCTCACCACCCAGAGACCGCCCACAACCTCGCTCCCCTCAAACTAATCCTCAGGAGAGACCCATGCGACTGGACAGGACCCGCATTTCCCCTGAAGAACGACGACGCAGAGTGGATGGTGCGTGCTTCTACTGTGGGAAATCATGTCATCAGCTCAAGAACTGTCCTGTAAAAAGGGAGCGTCTTCTAGTCCAGCTGGGAGGATTGGAGGGTGTGTCACCAGGAAGGTTCCCAGATCAACGCCTCCTGTTTCCAGTTTTTCTCATCCACGAGCAACGGACCCACCTGGTGCAGGCATTGATTGATTCAGGTTCAGACCGCAACCTGATCAATGCGACTTCTGCCAAGACCCTAGGAATCCCCGCTCTACCCTTGGAGACCCACCTCAAGGTTCAGACACTTGACGGCAGCCCGCTCCCATCTATCACACACAGAACTCCCCTTATCGGGCTAAGGGTCTCGGGCAACCATTTAGAACAAACTTCTCTGTTTATCATGGAGGGATCACATGCTACTGTTGTCCTGGGCCTGCCCTGGCTAACCCGACACAATCCTCAACTCGATTGGGTCAGGAACACAATCGTAGCCTGGAACCCGTCATGCGCCACTTCCTGCCTCAGCCCTGCATCTGTGGAGGAACCACGGGACCTCACCGCCGTCCCTTCAGAGTACCATGATCTCAAGGAGGTCTTCAGTAAATCTCGTGCTGTCTCTCTGCCCCCCCACCGACCATATGACTGCGCTATCGACCTGCTCCCAGGTACCACGCCCCCCAAGGGCCACCTATATTCTCTGTCACCCAGGGAGCGTGAAGCTATGAATCATTATATCTCGGAGTCCCTCGTGGCGGGGATCATTCGCCCCTCCTCCTCCCCGGCGGGAGCCGGCTTCTTCTTCCTGGGTAAAAAAGATGGGCCCCTTCGTCCATGCATCGATTATAGGGGCCTAAACCAGATCACAGTGAATGACCGCTATCCCCTTCCGTTAATGGCTACCGCCTTTGAACTCCTCCAGGAAGCAAAGATTTTTACCAAACTGGACCGACGCAACGCATACCACCTCGTCCGAATCCGAGAGGGTGACGAATGGAAAACTGCTTTTAATACCCCAACAGGACACAATGAGTACCTGGTGGTCCCGTTTGGCCTGACCAACACCCCGGCCATCTTACAGGCCCTCATCAATGATGTCTTCAGTGATTTTCTGAATTTATTTGTGTTTGTTTATCTGGACGATATTTTAATCTTCTCCCGAGACCTAGGAGAGCACCAACATCATGTTCGACAGGTGCTACAAAGACTGTTAGAGAACAATCTTTTCGTCAAAGCAGAGAAGTGCGATTTTCACACAACAACCACCACTTTCCTGGGGTTCGTCATTGGTCCCTCAGGCATTGAAATGGAGCCTGCTAAACTCCATGCAGTCACGAACTGGCCCACGCCCACCACAAGACCGGAACTTCAGAGATTCTTGGGTTTCGCCAACTTTTACCGTCGCTTCATCCGAGGCTACAGCTCCATTGCTGACCCCTTAACAGCCCTGACTTCCCCCAAGACACGTTTCCGTTGTGACATGAACTCTGAAAAAGCCTTCTCGGAACTCAAGAAATAGTTCACGTCTGCCCCAATCCTGACTATTCCAGATCCGTCATGCCAGTTTGTTGTGGAAGTCGATGCCTCCAGCACGGGGGTAGGAGGTGTCCTTTCCCAGAGAGCTGCATACGACAACAAGCTACACCCCTGCTCTTCTCTCACCGCTTAACTCCTGCTGAGGTGAATTATGGCATCAGTGATCGAGAACTGCTGGCCATCAAGCTGGCCCTAGAAGAATGGAGACACTGGTTAGAGGGGTCGGAGACCCCATTTTTGGTCTGGACCGACCACAAGAACCTCGAATACCTGCAGAACGCCAAGAGGCTAAACTCTCACCAGGCTCGGTGGTCACTGTTCTTCGCCAGATTCAACTTCGTCCTCTCCTATCATTCTGGGTCCAAGAATTCCAAGCCAGATGTACGCTCCAGACAGTTTTCACCTACTCACGACTCCACTGCCAACGAAACCATCATTCCCTTGTCATGCTTGCTCGCAGCAGCTGAGCTTGATATCGAGACCAAGGTCCAGCAAGCCCTGTCTCATGAACCTGGGTCAAGTAACGTGCCTCCTAATTGCCTGTTTGTTCCACTTCCTCTATGTTCTCAAGTTCTGGAATGGGCACACAGCTCCAAGCTCTCCTGTCATCCTGGCTCAGCTCGAACCCTGTCTCAAGTCCAACAACGTTTCTGGTGGCCCACGGGCAAGGAAGACACCTCCAGCTTCATGGCAGCATGTGACACCTGTGCTAGATGCAAACACACCAACACCACGATGGCCACTCATGCATCACGACCGTGGTGGATCGGTTCTCTAAGGCCGCCCATTTCATTCCGCTACCCAAGCTCCCGTCCGCCAAGGAAACCGCTGATCTCATGATAACGCACATTTTCAGGCTGCATGATCTCCCCAATGACATTGTCTCCGACCGTGGGCCCCAATTCACATCACAATTTTGGAAGGCATTTTGCAGACTCATTGGAGCCACCCCCAGTCTGTCCTCAGGCTTTCACCCCCAGTCCAACGGGCAGACCGAAAGAAAGAACCAGTCCCTCGAGGTAGCCTTAAGGTGCATGGCCTCCTGAGATGTCGCCTCCTGGAGCAAGTTTCTGCCATGGGTGGAATACGCCTACAACTCCCAAGTATCGTCATCTACTGGTTTGTCTCCATTCCAGTGCTGCCTGGGCTATCAACCACCCTTATTCCCATCTCAGGAGGAGGAGGTCTGTGTCCCATCCATCCAAGCTTGTGTCAGGCGATGCAGAAAGACCTGGCTGCAAGCGAGGAGAACGCGTTACGGGTCGGCAGAAGATATAAGACACAGGCTGACCGCAGACGCTCTCAGGCTCCCAAGTACAGGATGGGGCAGAGAGTCATGCTCGCCGCCAGAGATATCCCCCTAAAGACCACCTGCCGCAAGCTTTCCCCTCGTTACCTCGGCCCCTTCACCATCACTAAGATAGTCAACCCCTGCGCTGTTAAACTCTTGCTCCCCTCAACCATGCGGCGAATCAATCCTACGTTCCACGTGTCCCAGCTGCGCCGTCTTGCCTCATGCCCATTAATTGGGGTTATATGATCATATTTTCTTGATCTAGTGAGAACCCTGGCGGCTGCATTTTGGACTAAGTGTGGCTTGTTTATTGAGGATGCAGGACAACCACTTACTGTAGTAATGCATTACAATAGTCCAGTCTGGAGGTCATTAATGCATGAACTAGCTTTTCTGCATCAGATACGTATAAGATGTTACTAAGTTGGGCAATATTTCTAATGTGGGAAAATATTGGGGACATGATTTTCAAAGGACAAGTTACTGTCTAATATTATGCCCAGGTCTTTCACTGTTGAGCTGGTAGTAACAGTACATCTTTCTAAATGCGAGCTGAATTGTGAGAGCTGATGTGTACTGGCTTTTGGGCCAATAAGTAATATATCCGTATTATCTGTATTTAGTAAAATAAAGTTATTGGTCATCCAATCTTTTATGTCCTGGACACATTCAGTTAATCTAGACAACTTAGGTATTTTGTCTGGTTTTGTTGAGATATATAATTGGGTATCATCAGCAGAATAATGGAAACTAATCCCATGTCTTCTAATGAAGCGTGTACAGTATATTGAGAACAGCAGAGGTCCTAAAACTTACACTTATGGGACCCCATGTTTCACTGGCATTACACCAGATGGTTCTCCATTTAGATCTACAAAATGGTATCGATCAAACAGACCTATGTGATTTTGTAAGTGATCTGATTGATAGTGTCGAATGCAGCACTAAGATAAAGTAAGACTAGTATTGAGTAATGGGTTGAAGATAAAAACAAGTCATTTGCAATTTTAACTAGTGCAGTTTCTGTACTATGATGGGGCCCGAAACCTGACTGAAATTCTTAGAGGATGTTGTTTTCCTGCAAGAATGAGCATATTTGAACTGATACTACCTTTTTTTATATTTTTTATATAAATGGAAGGTTTGAAAATCGGTCTGTAATTTGTTATTTCATTTGGGTCTAAATTAGATTAGGTTTAATAACTGCCAACTTGAAAGGTTTAGAGACATGACCTAGATATAATGAAGAATTAATAACGTTTAGAAGTGGCTCTCCAACCGTATGCATCACTTCTTTTAAAAATCTGTTTGGGACTGGATCTAACAAGCAAGTTGTTGATTTAGCCGAGGTGATAAGCTTATACAGCTCTTCCTGTCCTACACCTGTAAAGCACTGAAAATCTAAATGTGAAGTTTAGACTGGACTGGATCATGAGATGCTATTAGAGAACCTATTAGATGCTATTTAGAACCTATGTTATTTTCTTCCTGATACTATACATTTTTTCATTGAAGAAATCCATAAAGTCTTCACTTCTAAACTGTGATGGAGTACTTACTGCAGGCATCTTAGGTTTTGTTAGGCAAGCCACTGTACTAAATAAGAACTTGGGATTGTTTTGGTTCCTTGCTATCAGTCGGCTCAGATTCTCGGCAGCTTTTAGAGCCTGTCTATAGCACAGTGGTTCTCAAACATTTTCTGTCATTCCCCACTTAAGGAGTTAGCAAATTTTCAAGCCCCACTTGTCAACAAAATAATAACGAAATCGGCCAAGTTTACTGTTTATTGAAATATCAATTTCTAAAAAAATAAGATCAAACAACACCAAGTGAAAAACAGATAAAATACATGTGCAATTGTTATAAAAGGCTTTCGTTGTCACTTATCTTTGCATAATTGACCCCATGTTTATTAGCTGCTCAGTAATCGTTTGTAGTTTTTTTGCACTGGCCAATTCTGTATGCAACTTTGAATGAAGCCATTTGTGCTTTGCTGTCTACTGATTCAGATTTTACCATGCGATTATCCTGCTGTCTGTATTCTGCCAGCTTTCTTTGAAAGAAGTCGGGTGGATTATTAACGTGACTGGAGTGTGTTGTCTCTAAGTGTCTTCCTAGTTTTTTGGGTCTCATGCCAGCGGTATAAGACACAAAACACACACAGGTCTCTCTTCTGCCCCCACCATCCCCACCATGAATCCAAGCTCAAGATAGGCTTCATTAGGGGTGGGCGATATAACCAAAATCTTCTATCACGGTAAAAGCAATTTTCTACCTTGATAACGATATATATCACAATATAGCAATTTGTATCTGAAAATGCATAAATAAAAATTCAAACACAAAGAAACTGTTTTACATAATGTAATTTTATATAAACCGTGAATTGCTGAGGTTTGCTGCATTTTTCGACTTTGGCCATATTCGTTTGGATGCTTGGATTTCAGATGATAGAAAAGGTTTGAGGTGTTTCCACCACTTGTTAAAACAGTGCACTTGTGTACCTTGCAAATCACATTCATCTCATTCGTATCACTTTTCTTATACCCAAACCAATTCCACAACACAGACGATGCACATTTTTTCTTTACAATTCCCTCGTTGTTGGTTTCATCACAGGTAAGCAAACTCACTGCTGCTGCACCGTCTTCTTCCATTGTCGAAGTGTATGTGAAGCCAAACACATCAAAAGTGGGACGAAACCGTGGCACCCGATTGAACCAAATATCTGCGCAAACACAGCGCAGCGCGACTATCTGAATAGCGCAGTGATGATCTGGTTTATTTGCGCAGCCCGGTGGATCGCGCAGCGCAGACCAACTTCAGCAGCGCTGCTCGAATCGCAAACCTGCGCAACCCACTGTTTTTTATTTAAAATGTCAGGACTGTTTAATATTGTTTCCGCCTTGCCATGCCTACTGTAGTTTATGGGAAGCCAAACTCATCAAAAGTGGGACGAAACCGTGGCACCCGATTGAGCCGCTCTGCGCGGACCAAATATCTCCGCGGCCCAGTGGACAGCGCAGCGCAACAATCTGGATACCGCAGAGATGATCTGGTTTATTTGCGCGGCCCAGTGGATCGCGCAGCGCGGACCAGTTTCAGTCGCGCAGCGCTGCTCGAATCACAAATCTGCGCGACCCACTGGGCAACGCTGCGCGACTCTGATAGAAATAGCCCCGCCCACCGTCATATTACATTTTGCTGGTTTGCGCAAGTACAAATCAGGTATGGCACGGTGGAAACAAAATTAAACAGTCCTGACATTTTAAACAAATTGTCGTCAAACACTGCAGTTTCCATAAAGGAAAAATAAACATAATAAATTTAATAAAGTTCAACTTCATAATGTCTGCCAATATCATTATAGCCTAAGTATGAAAAAAACTGTTTCCACTTTGTGCACTCTAAACTGCAGAATGATGGTGGGCGGGGTCTATTTCTGTCAGAGTCGCAGGTTTGTGATTCGAGCCGATTGTGATTAAACCGTTATTTTTCCACTATGGTTCCACTTTTTCTCCCGGCCCACAACTGATGTTATTTTAAATTTACTTGTATTAATGATTCATTTATTTGTGTGTGATTGTTTAGTTTTGAGTGTACGCTCTTCATTACCAATAAAGAAAAGCATGAATTAGAATAGGTACTTTCCTGTTATTTTCCACTAATTTCCTCCCGTTCATTGCGCCCCACCTGTCATGTCTGTATTCCCCACTAGTGGGGCACGCCCCACACTTTGAGAACCACTGCTATAGCTGCACATGCTATCTTTATACGCAATTCAAATTTACAGTGTCTAATGTACTGTACTGGTAAAAATAGTGCCCATGCTATTAGTCTCTTCATCTATATTGTCTGCATTTAGGGTCTAAGAAATTTGGACAGATCCGGCAGAATACGTGGGAATCTATCTTTAGTAGTCGGACTCATATTTCTACCAAATTCTGTCTAATCTGTTCTGCAGGTAGAGTATATACTGTATCAGGAGGAGATGATCTGTCATATCATCACTTTGAGGTAAAATCACTATATTAGAGACATCTATACCATGGGATATACTGTAATTAAATCTAGCGTATGATTAAAGCGGTGAGTTGTTTCATTTATATTTTATTAAACCCCCAAAGTACTGTATATCTACAAACCCTTTTAAAAAAGGTATTCAAACATATGCTTTATTTGCATCTGCAGACATCTGGCCAGCATACAATGCCACCTCTTTTTGAACACTGGGGATGTGTTCTACAGTAGGCCCAGACAAACACAGATGTTCAGTGAATTTTTACCATCTGGGGACCAATGGGACCGTGAGAGAAGGCCTCAGCTAAACTCAGAAGGTTAAAGTCAACCTTAAAACATTGTCACTTCAAGGTTGTCTGGCCTGTGTCGTTTTTTTGTAATTCATGCTAAGACATTATTTTGTAATCACTAAACTATTTAATACCTGCTATGATACCGGAGAGGTGTAGTTACAAGAGTAAGAAATCTAGGGACTCTTTGTCAGGTTCTAAAAATGTAGGGGTTAATTAAAGCCACCCAATTCACATACTGTACACTTCCTAGCTATATAAAAAAATTATAATATTTCTATATTTAAATATTCTATATTCTAATATTTCACTGAGTCACCTGTAGCTTTGATTACAGCACAAGATGTGGTGAGCGGTTCATGTGTGAAAATGCTTCCTCATGCTGCCAAGAATATGTCTGTGACATGAGGTAAGAAAAAGTCCATAGATGTGATAACCTGGTCGTTCAGTACATTTAGGTCATCACCTGACCTTTTTTTATTGACATATAAGGTTGCTGAGCCTAGATCTGACCAACTGAAGCAACCCCAATAGGATTGTATAGGAGCACTATGCTTGATGCATACTGTACATCATTTCATGCGCTTCCCTTCTTATCCTGACACCAACCCCTGAGGAGTAGGGTCAATCTGGACTCATCAGACCACATGAGAGGACCACAAAGTCCAATCTTTATTGCTCTCTAACAAATGTAAGCCTTTGTTTCCGATTAGTCTCACTGAAAAATGGTTTTCTTATAGCCACACAGTGGTTTAGTCCCAATCCTGTGAGTTTTTATCACATTGTATGTATGAGAATGCTGTTACAGTACTTTCACTATTAATCATATAGTAGCTATGTTTTTTTCCTGTTGATTTTTCACCATGCACCTTCACAAAGTTGATGATCTCCATTCATGATTTTTTTACGACCACATTTCTTCCACAGAGTTGAAGGTTTGACACTATCCTTCCAGGTTTTCATGATGTCTTTAAGGGTTCTTAACCCATTGTTTTCTTTGCTTGATGCAGCACAATAATTTGATACATCTAAATTGATGACTTTGAATGAAGAACTGAATGTTTTTTTTTTTTATGAGACAGTGTATCAGCATTTTACTATGCAGACCTTCCAATTTAAAACACAAATATTTGAGGCATGTAGACAAAACAAATGAATTATTCGGAATGATATAATATTCACAAATAGAATCGTACAAATAGTTAATTAAAAAAATGGAATAATGTGGGACAGAAATATATAAGAATGGCCCTTTTTATATTACCTAACAAAATAAACAGGACTAAATTGAGTGTTATGCTGGGGTATTTTAATATACACCACTAGACGTACCAGTATGTTTTAAAACAAAGATGAGGAACACTGTAAAAAAAATTCTTGCTACTCCAACTAAAAAATTTCTAGTGACCTGTTGCACCTAAAATTTTTAGTTGGCTCAATTTACGTTGTGTAAACTATTTTGTTTTTGCTGTGCTGATTACCTCTAAATGTACACACAAATTGAAATAAAACATTCTGTCAACTAAATGTTCTATGCTGAATAAACATGCCTAGTTAGGCCAACAAGCAGTCTCAAATTGAAATATAATGTTGTGTCAATTAAATGTTCCAAGTTGACTGAAAGGTACATTTTGAATCGGAAATTATGCTTGCATAATTATAAAATTTACATCTTAAAGTTTACTTGAGTAGGTTATTCACTGTAGCCACATTTCAAATAACATGACACATTCCTCTAAATTTGAATATTTTTTTAATGTAAACTTTAAACACCTGTTAAAGACTATCAACATTGATTAAGTGCAATCCAGCTACTCTTTCAACAAATAAACAAATGCTGCATTGTTATAACAAAATATGCAAATAACATTCCAAAATGCAAGAATGAAACTGTGCCCTTAACATTCATGTTACAAAGCTTACTAATATCACACTCAGTCAAAACAGTATACTGGATAAATAGACTTCTGCTTTGTAGAACAAAACATACTGATATTTCTCAGTAAAAACGTGCAGTGGCTTATTTGAGTGGCTTTAACTCAGAAATGGTTTAAGATAAAAAAAATAAATAAATGTTGTGAAATAATTTTGCCAAGCTCCAGGATTGTTTGCAGATGCAGTAAGCACTGTTTCCCAAATATTCTCCCTGATACCTGAAATACAAAAAGAAAAATATATGAATAACTAATTAAGTAACCGTTTGTAGTTCAAAACCATAAAACAACTATAGTGAAATGTGCCAATAATTAAAAAATCCTAGACAAAAGATGTCCGTTTAGCCATTATAACCGTTTTCAGACACTATAAGGTTAATGAATGATGAAGGAGTGAGAACATTAAGCTCCCTCAGTGCCGCACTAACGCGCCGTCTTTTTCAAATAGCCTTTGAAATTATCAGTCATTAAAATGTATGTAACGTAAGTAAACTTTAGCGGTTTCATAGATTAACATTAATGTCAATGTACATACCATCTGAAAAAAAAAATGCGTTAGGAGCTGAAACGAGTGCATTGCCAGATAACTTCTGTAACACTCCAAATTATATAAATAAACACTCGAAAATATAATGTTCTAAAGCTTGCTGCTGGATAATATATATGTTATAAAGCTAAAATTGCTGATTACTTTGCAGGACAGTTAGTTTCCATTAAGTACTCACCATTTCGGGAGGAAATAGCGGGAAGTTCGAAAATTCTGGAAGAACGCTTTTGCGCATGCGCAGAGGTCCCTCTTGTTCGTCCAACATAAAATTGTTTGTGTGCAGTTAAATGCTTAATGAACACAGTTACAGTATACTCGTTGCCTTGATGAAACTTTCGTAGTTGAGTAATGAAATTTATACAATCATTGAGAAAACATATTTTTCTTTTTTGACACCAGCATTATATTAGCCCAACATATATTTCTTTTTTCCAACAACTATTTTCAGTATTCATTTTTTACAGTGTAGTGTCAAATAGTCTTTTTTTCCCTTCCAGTATTAGCAGCCAGTATGAGAACCAGAAGAACAGAGATGCTCTTCATCTAACCAGAATCTTCATTAGCTGTCCAACATCCTTCACTGGGTGTTTGAAATGGATTACAACTTAGTGTGCACAGCTAAATACTGTACTTTGGAAAACATTAGTATGTTGGTAGCAGAGGTACTATTGAAAGGAATGGATCACTGGCAGGGTTCAGAGAGCGGAAATTGGAAACAGCTGTGGCAATAATCTCGGGGAGGACATGTTTGCATGACTGGCACTTGGGAGCCAAGCCTTAAGAGAAGTTTGGCAAATGTGGATTGGACTCCTAGAGGTGAGTTCAGTTTAATATGGTTACAGTATGCTGAAAAGCAATATTGTGCTCAAAACAGAAATATGTGAATTTGTCAGTTTACTCGAACTGTATTTCATTTATTGTTCACTGAGCAAGAATTAATATGATTTAACATTAATATAAAATGATGTGGCCTAAATAGATACATAAATATATATATATATATATATATATATATATATATATATATATATATATATATATATATAAAGATTTCCAAAAATCACCAGGTATCCAGAAATTACCTGAAATCATGCAAACATGCTTTAACAAGAAAGGAAAAAATGCCACATGTTCTTACTTTCATGCCTGCATGCAACATGAACATGTCAGGGTCTCTATGATTTAAATAGAACTAGGCCACACCCACTTTGGGTTTGTCTAAAAACAAGTCAGGCTTTGAACTAGTTGAATAAATGTACAGGTGGAAAAATCATATGTGCTGGTGGCAGGGGGCTTGAGGTTGGATTTAAGAGAAACGCTGTCTGCAAACATTGGTTTTGGTGAACAATGTACACTTTATTGTGTATATTGCAAAGACTGGGATAAAAGGAGTAAACAATGACAATAATGGGATTTTTTTTTTGGATACTACAAAGAAATGTACTGTATGTGCAAAACAGTGATTTTGTTCTTGATGGAAAAATGATACTGCAAGTAACCAGATTTCCAGTTCACATACTTCTGTGGGTGATTTCAGGGTATTTGGGCAGCTTTATGGGACAGACTGGAAAGTACCTAAAGATATAATAAAAAAATTGGTTGTTGATGTAACTAGTTCAGAAGCAACCTCATTTCCCTTCTCGTCTGTTCTAACCACTCAGCATTCAGTATTACATTTATACTAATCATCGGCCTGATCATCTTTCATCATCCGCACAGGTTTCTCAATTGTTCATGGCTTAAGCTAGATCTTTTTTATTTCTGAATGTTTCATACAGTAGGTCACTGTTTTATCAAATAAAAACATTCCCCTGAAAAAGAACAAAAAAATCTTTCAGGAAGCTTGGAGAACTAGTCCTGAAGTCTACATTAAAAAGATAAGAAAGTCTGGTAAGCTTATACAGTATATAATAGATTAATTACACACAGGCTCATACAATATATAAGTGTTTATGTCTTTTGATGATTATGGCTTACAGCTAATGAAATTAAGAAATTTGAATATTTCTGAAAAACATATTTTTAACATAGAAATGTTGGACTACTGAAAAGTATGAACATGTACTGTACAGCACTCAAAACTTAATAATAATAATAATAATAATAATAATAATAATAATAACAGCAATAATAATAATAATAATAATAATAATAATAATAATAATAATAATAATAATAACAAAATATATATTATTATTATTATTATTACTACAGGGTGATTTTCTAATTTTTAAGAAGCACAAGTATGTATGTATATATAAAAATACACACACAAACACACTGTGTTATTGCATTATATCGATAAGATCTCTTTTGACTTAGATGTAAAGTTTTTAATGTACAGTATAAACATCAAAGCATTCGTGTGCATTTTTTATACATCTGTACCTACTGTAACAGGGCCTTTAAGTACAGAAACGTGTAGGATTCAGGTCTGGACCACCATGGCTCAGTGAAAGTAGGTGAAGCACACTCTCTTGCTGTCATATTTGCCTCATTATTCATCCTAATGGCCTCAGCTGATATATCCCATACATTTCACTGTTGTGAGCTATTTCTGGAGCTCAACTCCCAGGATATCCTGTGCAAAGCTTCCCATGAGAGTTAAAAACCCCTTTCACAGGAAGCTATGGCAGATATATACTCACCACGCCACATGAATCTTAACTTTCATTTTAACTCTTAATGGCATTCTTTGATGTCTGGGTTGCAGAGAAGAAATGGGAAACTAGTTGCGAGAGGGTCTGTCTTTTTTGCCCTGTAAAACGGCTCCATGGTGGTTTGCCCTAAAAGCAGCTGTAAGTCTACCATGGAACTGAACAGAGGCCTAACTCTCTTACTACTTCACCATGTTAAGAATGAAAGAAGAGAAAGCAATGGCTAAACATAAAGATGAAGAAAACCGGGCCACTTCCTGCAGACCAAAATCAGAAACAATAATTGTCCTGGAATTTTTATCTCATAAGGTCTACAATGTGTTGGGGGAAAGAACTAATAGTAATATCAAAGTCCGATAGCCATGTTTTCATAAGGTTTAATCGAGTTCTGCTTTTCTCAGAGCTAAGGGAGAATTAGGCAGATTAAAACATGAATTGGACTCAGACACCATTACCTGTTTTTCAGCCTTTGCTTCCTTTCACATTGTGCGCTGAACTTTACATGGTTGATTCACAATGAAAACAGTTCAGCTGAAAAAGAAAAAAAGATCTGCCTTTCATATGGATAATTTGATCCAGCTGTCTCAATTAAAGTGGAAAAGGAAAAGAGGAAGTTCCATCCACGTTTATGGTCCTTCTCGAACCCCAGAACATGCGGGCTACATCATTGATCTCATATGGCACACTGACCGTAAAGCCGCTGAACACTGCACATGCAGTCGTAACTGTTTAGTGCTGACATTGCGCAGTGCACACAAGACTCAAATATTACCTCCAAACATAAAGCAGTGTAAAGCAATGTAAGGCAAAATATCGGCATTGTATTTGTACGTTAATATAATCGTTGCCTATTGTATATTAAAATCTATTTACAACGATGTCACCATTGTGAAATCAGTTTTTAATGATGAGGTTTCATTCTTCTAAAAACAAAGTTTTGCTGATGCCTTGTTTGGTTGTACATTTATTTGTTGACTCATCTTCAGTAACCACAAGCTTTGTGTGACTAATGAAAGTTAAGTCCCTATTATTCAATAGCCAGTACTTTGATGAGTAGTCTTGTGGCTCGGGTAGGTCGTAGTTAATACAGATGATCTTAGCAAGCTTCTGCTGAATCTGCTGTGAAAACAGACCTCACCTTCAGCATACAGCAGACCTCAAATTGTTGAGTGCATGCATCACATTGACAAGAAATGTGCACGGTATCTTTAGGCTTTAGCAGCATTTAAAAGTCTTTGCCACCATGAAGTGTTATTAAATACAAAAGCTTGCCTACATTATGTTCGCAGATTCTATTTTAGATCAAGCTTCATCATGAAAGCCAAATATGATCTTGCACAAACTTAATTCAATAAAACAAAGTTTCAACTTTGTGCCTTGTGATCCCAGCAGAACTAAAAACCGTATTAGTCAGCTTCAAGACATTTCTAGCGCACGGTGTATACACCTGGTGACACAAAAAGGTGCTCACTTGTCTAGCAGGGGCACCATTGAGGCCAAACATCTGGGGGCAGAGACTGGAAGAAACTGTCCGATCTATTTCTGACCTCAAGCCAAACCTCATACTGCGGTCCTTCTCTCCGCCCATGTGCATCATAGAAGTTAAAGTGCACTGGGACGATGCCTGCCAAGGATGAGGCCAACGAGTGCAAGAGGATGCCACAGGTTGCTGAACAATATAAATGGAGAACCACCATCCATCCTGTAGACGAACTGTAAAGGATCTGAAGCCATGTTAACAACTAGGTTTCTGAAAGAGTAACTAGATTGAGGCCAGGCTCATTGGCAAAAAATCAAAGGCCTTTCCAAAGCCTCAAAAGCCACTGAGAAGAGCAGCTGGTGGCTCTGGATGAAGAGGAAGAACCCTTCCTGGGCCAGAGCTATCAAAAAGAGTAAATTTGTGATTCAATGTTTTAATGGTTAACCCTCTGGATATGTAGTGGTTTCATTAGTAAAACACTGAGGAAGGAGAGCATTTAATTGATAACCCTGGAAATGCCACTACCATTTGTGGCGGGAGTTCTTATGTCATTACTGCAGAGACTTATGTGTTACCATGTTAAACTAAAAACATGCATAAATTGGCAAACATGAGATTAACTATTTGTAGGCAAATACACATTTAGCATGAGATTTTATAAAAAAATTTAAACTGCTTTATTAAGCACATGTACCACGGTGTATTACTGTGCTTTATAAATAAACAGGCAGCTTCAAGAAGTCGCTTTCTCATTTCCCCTACATTCCACTAGTCACCACAAATAGTCTGCTTTATTCTGCACTGCTTTTATCTTACACAGAATAATATGTTGTCTAAGTTAATTTTGAAACAATGAACTATACCTTTATAGTAAGCATCAGTCCGAACCAGTTAATCTCATTCCTGTTAACTATATTATGAATTATTCAAACTATATATGTGGAGTACATTTCAGAAGAAGGCCTACAAAGAACTAACATCAAGAATACTAAATTGGCTCCAGAATTGGCTCATAGGACCTGAGGCTATTCATTAATTTAGTGTTTCCAAATGTTTCTGCTACAAATATGCCACAGACTTGAAAAACTCAATGCAGTTTGAAAGAAAATGTGCCAGTGTTGTATATTTATTAAAGAACGTTATACTGTACGTCGTTCTCTGCTTTTTCACATCACATGTTGTAAATCTGCAATGGAACTGTATTAGAAGCAGATTTCAGAGCTACACAGTAGGCCATGTGGAAAAGACATGCCACGTATCCACATCTCAGATTTATTACGCCTAAGCTATCTGTCAGCTACCTTGTCATGGAAACAGTGTGTTTTGATCGTGTACGATCCCCACGCAAAGTTGCTATTTGACAAATTTACATATGCTTCAATTTTTAAGACGTTCTTTGAACTTCTAATCTAAAACAGTGTTTGGTGCCAGCTATTTCTATCTTAGCAGTAACACACTCCTTACTGGGAAGCTCAGCTATGCACAAAGTTCTCATCTTATGGTTTCTCTGCTCGAGATACAGATGTCACGTTAACCCAGAACATGTGGGCTGGGTTTGCTTTTATTTTACATCAAACAGTCTGTTTTTGTGTAAAACAGACAAACAAACAAGTAATAATAATAATAATCATCATCATCATCATCATCATCATCATCATCATCATCATGATGGTAATAATACTTTTATACAGTATATATACACTCAGAAAAAAAAAGAAACGTCCCTTTTTCAGGACTGTGTATTTCAACAATAATGTTGTAAAAATCCAAATAACTTTACAGATCTTCATTATAAAGGGTTTAAACAATGTTTTCCATGCATGTTCAATTAACCATAATCAATTAATTAACATGCACCTGTGGAATGGTCGTTAAGACCTTAACAGCTTACAGAACGTAGGCATTTAAGGTCACAGTTCTAAACGCAGGACACTAAAGACTAACACTAAACCTGTATATTAGATACTATACCGACACATTTTCTTAAACAGATAGTACCAGTAATAACAGAACCGCTGTTGAGAATAATTAATTCCTCACTCAGCATTGGTTATGTTCCAAAATCTTTTAAATTAGCAGTTATCAAACCAATGATTAAGAAACCTGACCTCGACCTCTGTCAACTGTCCAATTACCGGCCAATATCAAACCTCCCCTTTACCTCTAAGATTCTGGAAAAGATAGTAGCGGAGCAGCTATGCTCATATCTACATAGAAATGGCATACATGAACTGTACCAGTCAGGATTTAGGCCTCATCACAGCACAGAAACAGCACTCGTTAAAGTAGTAAATGACCTCCTATTGGCCTCTGATCTGGGTTGTGTAACTATGCTTGTATTACTCGACCTCAGTGCAGCTTTTGACACCATTGATCATGCTATTCTTCTTCACAGATTAGAAAATGTAGTAGGAATTAAGGGTGCAGCCCGCTCCTGGCTCAGATCCTATTTGACTGATTGTTATCAGTATGTAGACTTAAATGGTGATTATTCTGCATGTTCTCTAGTGGAGTTTGGCGTTCCGCAGGGTTCAGTTTTAGGCCCACTGCTTTTTTCCCTTTACATACTTCCTCTGGGCAAAATAATCCGTAAGCATGGTATTAGTTTTCATTGCTATGCTGACGACACACAGTTATACAGTATGTCTCAGCAAAACCTGATGAGAAAAACCATCTTACTAAAGTTGAGCAATGTGTGCAGGACATAAGAAATTGGATGCTAATTAACTTGCTTCTGCTTAATCCGGATAAGACAGAAGTTCTAGTCATAGGACCGCATACAGCTAGAAGTAAAATCTTAGATCACACCGTAACTTTAGATGGCCTTTCTGTTCCATCAAGTGCAACAGTAAAAGACCTCGGCGTGATTATAGATTCCAGCCTTTCATTTGAAGCTCATGTAGATAATATCATCAGGATAGCATTCTTTCACCTCAGAAATATTGCCGAGATAAGAAATATATTGTCGCTAAACGATGCAGAAAAACTAGTTCATGCTTTTATCACTTCTAGGTTGGACTATTGTAATGCCTTACTGTCTGGTTGTTCAGCTAGGTGCATAAACAAGCTTCAGCTAGTCCAGAATGCAGCATCGAGAGTCCTCACTAGAACCAGAAGATATGAGCACATCACTCCTATCCTATCATCACTACATTGGCTCCCTGTGAAATTGCGCATTGATTTTAAAATACTACTCTTGAAATATAAAGCATTAAATGGTCTCGCGCCGCAGTATCTGACCGAACTGCTAGTGCCATGCCTACTTCGATCAAAGAATGCAGGCTGCTTGTCAGTACCGCGTATTATGAAAACTACAGCTGGGGGCAGAGCTTTTTCTTACAAAGCCCCAAAATTATGGAATAGTCTTCCAAATAGTGTTCGGGACTCAGACACAGTCTCAGTGTTTAAGTCTAGGCTAAAACATATTTATTTAGCCAAGCATTTTTATAAATAGATTTGCCATAGGTAAAGTAGCAGATCTGGGGGACTCATGGACGTAGAGTATTATGGTGAACTGGTATGTTTAGATGCTGTCTTCCTCACTCTCATTTGATCACTCAGGTTTGTTGACGGTGAGGTGATTGTTTGCTTTACATCTCAGGGAGCCCTCATGTTTGTGTTTCCTTCTGGCTCTCCCTTTTAGTTATGCTGTCATAGTTAGTCCTGCCGGAGTCCCTGCTTGCACTCTACAGTAAATATACATTCACATTATACATTATGTGAGTGTGACCATACCTAACTGCCATCTCTCCTCTTCTTCTCTTTCTCCCCCTCTTTCTCTTTCCTCTCTCCCCCTGTCTCCCCCTTTCACTCTTTCTCTCTCTCTCTCTCTCTGTTGAGCTACACATGTCATTCCTGAGCTGCCAGTGATCCAGACTCCCTCTGCCCTCCGGACCTGTCTGATCCATCCTGGTGCCCCGTTTCTGGTTGGAGGTCTCGTTGCATGGATGCCCCGTGTGTCTCTTTGGGATGAGTCTGGTGTCTGGGGATGATTCTATCTACTTAGAAGATGGTTCTGGCCTCAACTGGTGTTGTCAGCTGTTTCTCTGAGGACTTGACAATTCGACAGTTCAGGACTGGAACTTTCTACAAGTCTATCTGAGTCTCCAATAACTACCTGGACTCCATTTTAACATCAATTAACATCAACTATTATAGCGGAACTGCCTGCCACCTAACACACTGTATAAATGCAGATCATTTCCTGCTATCTGTTTCACCCAGATGAGGTTCCCTATTGAGTCTGGTTCCTCTCAAGGTTTCTTCCTATTACCATCTCAGGGAGTTTTTCCTTGCCACTGTTGCCCTCGGCTTGCTCACCAGGGACTATCTGACCATTTTGATTCATACACATTCACATTCCATACAAACTTAAATAATTCTTTTGATTGTGTAAAGCTGTTTTGAGACAATGTCAATTGTTAAAAGCGCTATACAAATAAATTGAATTGAAAGAGACTTGTCTACCAACTGTGAAAAACACCCAAAGAAAGATGCCCAGGGTCCCTGCTCATCTGCGTGAACATGCATTAGGCATGCTGCAGGGAGGCATGAGGACTGCTGATGTGGCTAGGGCAATAAATCGCCATGTCCGCACTGTGAGACGCCTAAGACGGCGCTACAGGGAGACAGGAAGGACAGCTGATCATCCTCGCAGTGGAAGACCACGTGTAACAACACCTGCACAGGATGGGTACATCCGAATATCACACCTGCGTGACAGGTACAGGATGGCCACAACAACTGCCCGAGTCACACCAGGAACACACAATCCCTCCATCTCACAGCAAGAACTGACAAATCTGGTCCAGTCCATGAGGAGGAGATGCACTGCAGTACTTCAAGCAGCTGGTGGCCACCAGATACTGACTGGTACTGACTGATTTTGAGCCTCCCTTCATTCAGGGACACATTGTGAAACATTTTTAGTTTATGTCTTATGGTGTTGACTCTTTTAGTGTTCATACAAATATTTACACATTAAGTTTACTGAAAGTCAGAGGACGTTTCTTTTTTTTGCTGAGTATATATATATATACGCACACAGTATATACAACAATAATTATGATGATGATGCTATTAGGAATATTATTATTATAACAACAGCAACAACAATAATAATAATAATAATAATAATAATAAATAATTCAGCAGACCAAAAATACCTTGAATTAAGACCATACGTAGGAATTTAGTATACATGTAGAAATTTTCCACAGCCATAACCTTTTCATCATATTTTTGTGATCCATAAAGTTCAAAATCTGTAAGCATTATAAATCAACATATTTATAGCTGGTGGAGATAATAATTTGGAAACATTTTTTAATTCTGAAAACATATTTCACAAAACTATAATGTATAATGTATGGCATATAGGAAGTTCACCCCTTCGACAATATATTTACAGTATGTATAATTCATATTTATACTATTCGTGTTCATGTTATTCTGTATTCCATTTTGTGCACTATATGAGCAGAAATAAATGTCCTGTTGTATTCTCTTGTCTCTGTCAGGTTGATTTTGTGTTAAAATACTAATTCAGAACACAGTTGGAATAATGTTAATCAATATACCGGCTCTGTGGACTATTCTTGGATGATTTATTTTATGTACATCAGCTCAAAATAACAGCTACTAATAAATTACCTACCTGAAATCCTTTATTTTTTATTTACATCATGTGGTGACTGCACCTGTCACAGCATAAAATTAATAGGACATTTTTATTTCAATGGATAAAATGATAAAATGTGTGCAATTTATCTAAAGTCGACTTTAATTATGCCTTAATGTACACATGATATTTCACAAATAAGATGGTTTTCAAAGACATGTGTATGAAAACGTGGTAAATAAAATCTTCTTCATTCATCTTCTATACCGCTTTTATCCTGTATTAGTGTCGCAGGGACCTGGAACCTATCCCAGGAGTCTCTGGGCACAAGGCAGGGTACAGCCTGAACAGCGTGCCAATCCATCGCAGAGCACACACACACACACACACACACACACACACACACACACACACACACACACACACACACACACACACACACACACACATTCACACACTATGGTCAATTTGTGCATGCCAATTAGCCTAATCTGCATGTCTTTGGACTGTGGGAGGAAACCGGAGTACCCGGAGGAAACCGGTAAATAAAATGGTTGGATAAAATTCTTTAAGTTAAAAGAAAAATCCAACATGGTTATAGTGATCACCATCTTGCTGCATATACAGGTAAATGCCATTATGTCCCTATAATATGCCACATCATAAAGAGCTTGTTTTGGAAAGAAAAAATCAATACCCTGTCTCCTTGAGTTAAGGAGATTCGATGTAACTCATCTGATGGATGTAAATGCTACTGCAGACTAGATATAAAGATATAATAGATATAAATGATATAAATTTTGTACATTTAAATATTTCCTCCTTACTGGATTTATTGAAAATGCATCCAGTCAAATGAGATGCATAGATCTTTGATAATGGTGTATAAAGAGTATTATATGTCTAACTTATTTGTTATGGTTCAAAACACTAAATGGCTAAAATTACAGGTATTTTAGATAAAGTTGTTGGCTTTGAATTGAGAATACATGTTTATTTTTGAGTCTTTTAAACTTCTATTAAGTATTAACTGAAAGTGAGACATAATAGCTAGATCTAATGGATGGATGTAGTTTATTGACATGTGTAAGGGATCACCACGGCAACAATCCGGTCCACACACAAGCTTGGCACAGGTTTTACCCCAGATGCCCTTCCTGACGCAACCCTCTCATTTTATCCGGGCTTGGGACCGGCACTGCGTCCAGTGGCTGGGGTTTGGGTATCGGCCCAGGCCTTCTGCATGACAGGTGAGAAATCTACTACTGAGCCACCAGTTCCCTTTATCTTTAATAATGTATTGTTTTATATTAGGCAGCACTATGGCTCAGTTGTTAGCACTGTCCCATTAAACCTTCAGGGCTGGGGGTCCGAACTTTGCTTCCTTTCTGTGTGCATGGAGTAATAATGTGCTTGTGCCCTGCGATGGGTTGTCAGCCCTTCCAGGATGTTCCCTACATTATGTCCTAAGTTTCTAAGTGACACTACACAAACAGTATTAATTTTTGTTACAGTGTTAACAACCTCTTTCTAACAGGAACATTTCAATAATAATAATAATATAATAATAATAATAATAATAATAATAATAATAATAATAATAATAATAATAATATTTTCAATAAAAATAATATGTATCATGGATGTTTGACTTAAAATTATTAAAAATGTGTTTTCATTGATGTGGCCTAGTTTCTAAGAGGGGAAGTGTTTATCATTTTAGAATCTTCAGGCTTTTGCGGTTTTTCAGTAAAATGACAAGCTGCGTTCTGCTATTAACTTCAGAGCTTGGGGATAACAATACTTGTGAGGGAACAACTGTTGATAGCTGTTATAATGACTAATGCCTTGGAAAAGAATCATCTTTAACAGAAAACAGAAATTACACTACAACACTTGATTATTTTCCTATAAAAGTATGGCACATTGTGATTTATTGTTTACAAATGTACTGTACATAGAGTCTTAAGCTCTTTTTTTTTTTACCCTTGGTTGTTTAGATCTTGCCATTGTCGAATGGAAAGTGTTCTGCACTGACTATTTCAAGAAATCTTAAGTGCACCCTTTTTAGTACCAGCATGACCATATGATTAGTGTCATGAAAAGAGAAAGATAAATGCCCCAAAAGTTTCCCACTTTTTAGCCCATATTCTGTTGAATAATGAGTTCTTTCATTACATTTATCTCATCATCCGTGGCTTACCCTGGGCAAAACTACTCCACAGTGCTGAAATAAGTTGTGATAAAATGATGGGATGTAATTAGAAGAGTGTATAGGACACCTTCGAGACAGTTACATATGCTCATTAGTAAACATCTCAGCACTAGTCAATGACAAAAAAAAATCTCCAGTCACATTTTAATTTAGCTAAAACAATAAAATACACTCATCGTTTTCTAAACACTATGAATCTAATGTTATTGTATTGAGCTCACTGGATTTCATGCTTGCATTCATTACAACAACTGAAGCAATTCAGTTCGTTTATTTTTTTTTATGAATGCATAATTTATATATTTTGAGCTATATTACACCCGTGATATAATTTTGTCATCTGATTGGATATGTTTTGGATAGTTGTAATGAATGTTGTGTATTTTCTATTAGATAAACTGTGTCCTTTTAACTAATTATACTAACCATTGGATGCTGGTCATCAAGGTTAAAAAATGGCCATGTGATGGTACCTTTGTACTTAATATTATGGTCTGTAAGATTTCTTTCTTCATGCAACAATGATGGGCTAAGAAAGTGAAAATGTTTTGCAATTTTGTAACTTCATTTCCTATGAAATTTAGCTTTGCTCTGACATTTTGGATGTTATTTTAGAGTTTTCGAGTCACACTGTGCCCAGCTGCTCAGAGCCAGAGAGAGTTTCTGTCAAGAGAAAGATGAACAGCAGGAACATTTAATATGACTATAATTAAAGTTGCTTGCAACATCTCATTGTGACTTTCTCATCGGGTTTGAACAGCAGCATCTATCTGAATCATTAAATCCCTGCAGCTATGGAATCACCATACTGGGAAAATCTTTGGAAAGTAACATAAAACAGCCGCTGATACAAAAAAAAAGCCTTATATTGTAACTATTATGGTGGTTTCTGCAGCCTGGCTGTTATTAATGTTAGCGTTTAGCTAAAAATTAATAAAAATAAAAAAAGATTTAATGATATATACTATAGTATTAATAATTCAATGATGCATAGTATTAGTCAAATTAATGTGTGAGGAGCTTAAAATGTGATTTACACATTTCTCATTTAGAACAAAAGGCACCTGTCATATACTGTATACTATAGGTCTAAAACCATTATGGTAAAAGAACATCCCATAATTTAATCTTCGGTTTATCCAGTCCATATTTAGACTACAAGCTTTCATAAAATAAATAAATAAATAAAGTATATATTTACAATTTTTACTCTCTTTTGGCTTGTCATCTTGTGGCTTTCAAAGAAATTTCATCTTTTTTCACATGTCCCTTTAAAGCTGTAACTTTGTAAGATCAACTCTGTCCTCTTACAACAGAATGAAGAATCCCCCAGTGGCAGGCTTACTTGCACCAGATGTTCGTTCCCTCCACGACTCGATGCTTGCATTCTCTCCCACAGAGAAGCCCTGAAAAAACTAAATAAAGAAATTATTTCGAGTTAAGTCAAGGTTATAAATCAGAGATCTAGTTTAACAGGTGTTTAAATAAAATATAATATGAGACATGAGCAAGTAAAAAAAAATGTTACATTTTATTTTAATGTACTGTACAGTATTTCCCCAAGAGAAGTCAAACTTCTAAACTGAAGGGGGGAAATCAATCTTTCTTTATTGTCTTTATTGTCCAAAAACATGATCTAATTCAACATAAAAGATAATACAGTAATTTTTCTGAAACATTTAAGAACATTAAATGTCACTCTCACTGACCCTCTCATTTCCCTCCAATGACATTTCATCAGTTACTGTATTATTCATAGTCAATCCACTGGATTCATTTTTAGAGTCAAAGTTAAGATAAACACAGTTTATGCAAAAAATGCAAAATTAGCAAAAATTTAGACCTGAAATTGTAATTGCAGACTTTGGAGTTGAAATGAAAGTAATGCATAAATAACATAAACCTGCCGAGATGTGACCTACAGTAGTCTCTCTTGTCACTGTAGTGTTTATCAGCCCTGCCTACTTTTCACACTTTGTGCTTCTGTACCTCAAGTTCATTGTGCAAAAAACTGATGTTCAGGATCAAGTGACTTTTTATGGGGCACAAAATAATGATAGTAATTAATAATGTTAATAATTATTCAAGTAGCAATCTTTATTGTAATCTCTATTAGATGTTTATTAAAATGCTTGTAATCATATTAACTGTTGTAAATGATTGTCATTTATATAATGTATTAAACATTTTTGTGCATTTGTATCTATTGTATTTCATTACATTTGACAGCAGAAAAAAACCCCACAAACACACACACATCGACTCAGCATATAAAGAGCTTGTCTGCTGTAGCATCGCTCTCTGCAACCTCTAAATATGGTTCACTATGAATGAATTAAATGAGCACCAACAAGTATCAATCAGAATCTCATAGTATTAAAAAGTTTTTCTTTTAAGTTATTTCACGGCAATTACTTACATTTACTTTCATCTATAATTAATCATGTCTATAAACACAACACAAAATGTCTTTTTATACCGAGAAATTTAAATCTGATAGTCAAGACAGCGGAATTAATCAGTACTTCTTTGTCATAGTAGATATAATAGTCCGTCTAGACATCAAAAATCTCTGATCTTTCTGAAAGGCACTGCAAAGCTTTAGTTTTGTTTTGTGAGGAAGTTGAGAGAGTTGTTGAGAGTGAAGTAAAATCACAGCCAGTGTGTGATGAAGTGAAGATTGGACCAGATGGAGCGAGGCCTCATTTCACATCTCACCTACCGAGTTATCACCACTTAACTCGGTTTAGAGAACCTCCTGCCATGTGAATGTCGAGTGAAGGACAGGTACCGTCCTCACATCTACACATCTTGCAGATGTGCTGCTTGTTTGTGACCTCATGATGAAATAGTGTAGATCCTAGTGGAAATGTAAACCTTTTTAAGAAAACCAGGTTTAGGTATACTGAGCATGAGCATTTCAGCATGTACTGTAGATAATACTCAACTGAAAAGGAAAGCAGGTAGCATTAAATACTAGAAAGCTGTTAAGGTAACTCACTTGTCAAAATATTTAAATATATTTTTCAGATCTTGGCACATTGTGAGTGTCAGTGAAATGATATGTGATGTGTATAAAATTACTCAGGATATCATTTGTTTAATCTTGAACCTTCCAAGATCAAAATCTCTCTCTCTCTCTCTCTCTCTGACACACACACACAATGCAATGCACAGTAATAGAGTAGCAAAAAGTCAAATGGGATGACCTGTGCATGACTGCAGAGTATAATCTGCTTGTGATTATTTTAATAATTATAATTTTCCGCCCAAGGCCATAACATGGCTGTATTAAATAGCAAGTCTACATTCTGCTATTTTGCTCATTTGGACCTTCTTCAAAAGTCACCAGATGATTGTTATGGGTTGCCTATGAAATGTTCATGACATGCATGCTGGATGACAGGGTATTTATTACAAGGTTCGATTCTCATCAGTCCAGGACATACGGATCTGCAGGAGAATAATGCTCGATGACTCATTTTTGAAGCGTAAATGATTCACTTTGAGTCAGTTTATTTTAAGAGAGAAAGAAAAACAACTCACGCTGTTAAAATCTTGGAACGTTCTTTTTTCTTTTTTTTTCTTCCCTTTTTTTCTGTTTTAGCTACAACGCAATTAACCTGGGAACACTCAGACCTGAGATCAGTCATCCATGTTTCCATTAACTCTGCAGACCTTAACAATAAACTCATGAAATGCTCTGGAGTCTGCTTTTTACAAATGATGAAAGTCTGATTTAGCGAGGAAGGGCGTGGCAATGATTTAAAGCAAATTAAGCTGCCATCTTCCTATAGATTGGAATTATTTCCCTTTTTAAGACAATGGATACTACAATATGTACTGTATATGTGATTAAAAAAACAGAATTATACTCATACTCAGTTTATTCATATAGCATCAACCGTATGCATCAATTACGCTAATATGAAACATCTGCAGGTCTGGTAGATGATGGCATCATTTATAAGATACAGTGAGTCTGTCTGAGATCAATTTTCACCACTGAAGAAAATTCTAGGAGGACCACATTTGCTCTGTAATCTGCAATTATGAGTCTTTAATCCTCAAATATGTGTTACTATGATACTGGTGATATGCGGGGCAGCAGAACCCCAGTGATCTCTGCTGCGGTTAATGCTCTTGTTTTTGTTCTCCACAGAAGGCTTCCATTATATCATAATCTATGGTACTATCATCTCCAGACAGCTGTGCTGACAATGGAAAAAAGCTCTTAACTGGTTTGGAGAATGTGTAAATTTCACTCCTATAAAGATATGGCACTTATAGTTTGAGTGACACAGAACTCCTAAGGTAGCTCTTTAAAGGCACACATATGCACATACTAGTCAAAATACTGTATACATGTTTTTATACAATACAGTACACTGGCTATTTTATTTATGTAATTTATAATGTTCGGGGTTATGTGATACTGTAAATTAATTAAAAAGTAAGGAAATAAAAGATAATGCATAAGTATGCTGTTATATAATAAACATCAGTGAGGTAGTATGATGCAGTTATAATTGAAAAAAAAAGTATCTTGTCATTTTTGTAATAAAAAAAGTTAGGGTTGTGGAAAGTTAGTTCATATTATAAAGACTGTTGTTTTTCCTTCTCTAGAGGTTAATAAGACAAAAAAGCACAGCTTCTTATGTTATTGATAGACTAGAAAGAATCTAATGTCCTGAGGACCTTTTTGTAAAACAGTGTGTATAGTACAGTACAGAAAACACTATATACTGTGTCTTGCTTGCTGGCACAATCATAATATCATATACTCTCAAGCATTAAAACATCAAAATGAATAGTTGCAAACATAATTATTTTACTTAATTAAACAAAAAAAAGAAATTACACTTCCAGCTCATTAATGGACAATTTTTCTGATTTTATATTTTCCTATATTCCTATACAGTAGATCTTATAATATACAGTAATTATGGTGGAAAATTGCAGGAAGGGTAGGTGCAGTTATTAGAATGAGGAATGTCTGGAGTCTGGACCTCAACTAACAAGTTCAACAAAGAATTAGCAAAGTACCATTTGACCGGATGTACTGCTTGTTACAATTCAGAAAAAAAAATGAGACATGTTTCCTTCAGTATGATTGAGGTAGCTAATGTAAGTCAGAGAAGTGAATTATTACCTGGGCATGTTCGTACATTTTAAACTTCAAAACTTCAAACTTCAAAATTGTGTGTGTGTGTGTGTGTGTGTGTGTGTGTGTGTGTGTGTGTGTGTGTGTGTGTGTGTGTGTGTGTGTGTGTGTGTGTGTGTGTGTGTGTGCGGCTTTTAAATTAGACAAACGAAAGCATACACTTGTCTCATGAGAATAATGTACATACTGTAATCAATAATAAACCAATGGGTTTGAAATTTGAAGGAATAAAGTCATTAAAAACAAGTGTGTCTTGTCATTTGCCTTGTTTAATATGAATTGTCATGAGCTTTGAGACCTTGTACAGGACAGTTTTTCACATATAGCATTCGTCAAACGATATTACAGTTCCCATTCACAAGCTCCACTGAAAGCTTTAGTGTTGCATTGAAGTATATGGGGCACGAAAAGGATGAATGCACGTTTTTAAGCTAAGATCAATCAGCCAAGTTCGGCAACTTCGGCAGATCGGTCCAAAGTTCCCATCCAATGCTTGCTTTTTCCTCTTTGAGGTACGAAGGATTTGGCAGAGGTGATTTCTGGCAGGAGTATCCCAGTTTCTGGCTAAAATCCCAGGACTGGTGTTCTGCTCTCTGCCCTAGTCGCCGTTGGGTGGGCAGCAGTGCACAATGTGGCTAACATGATTTATTTCCCTTCTTTCCTACTGAGTCAGCAGGGCAGACCACAGTGTGACCTATATCAGCTATGAACCTAAATCACTGGTAAACTGTTGATGCAAATATAAGCCGACTAAGAGTGAATAAGTCCACTCATCTTGACTCACAACACAAATAACTTGTGTTGGGAAACAGATTTCTGGCCTGAGTAGAACAGTAGAACAGTAGACTGCAGTGTATCTTGTGCTGTAGAAGGCAGCAATATGATCATCTACAGTCACTCATCTCTTCTAATGTGCTTATGCAACCAAAATATTACGTTTCCATAGCAAGCATTTTTCTACCATTTTTCCTTTTTATGTAATTCTTAATTGACTGTTTTGCCGCAAAGTAAAACATTAGAATTTGCACAACCACAGGACATAGGACGTTTAAAGTGGATAAAAATAGTTCCCATCTGAACATTGCATGGCTGTTTTGAGCTAGAACCAAAATCAAGGTTTGGCCAGCTTTAGTAAGTCCAGCTCAGAGACTGTGGTCCACAATAAGACCCACTTCCATTCGGGAAAGTCAGTGACTCACCAAGTGAGGAGCATTTTCCAAACTATTCACTCGTGGCTTTCATTCCCAGTACAATGCCTGTATTATCCACCTATCACACCTGCCATGTTTGCTCTTGAAATCATTTGGCTCCTTAAACTCATTCACAACACATGTAGTCACTTGGTACTTTGTACTTCCCTTCTTTATACATGAATGAAAAATCATGTCCTAACGCAGCATGATTGTGAACACGGTTCTGTAGCTCATAACTGTAATTGCTTTGCTTTTTTTAGTGAGATTTGAGCAAATATTCTTCTAGTGCTGATTACAGCTTTAGTTAATTATGCATACTCAAGTGTTTTTCTCTCCAATCTAACATTAAGGAAGCAATCTATGCATCAATCATCATTAGGAGCCAAAGCTAGAGTTTTTTTTTCTTTAGTTGTTAATTGTACTGAAAACACAAACAATCTAGGTCATGTGTTACTATAGTGGAACAGAAACAAATTAAGTTTCATTATTTAAATCATTTATCCTTAGGTTGCATGGTGGGGCAGAGTGTAATGCTGCCTTAATTGGGTTACCAGTTGGGAGACGTTTCCTATATGGAGTTCCACTTGTCTTCACTGGTTACCTTCAGGTCCTCTTACATCCTGGCTCTTTGAAATTGCCCCTAGGAGGTAATTAGTGTATAAATATACCGTATGTGACCAGGGTGTTTATCATCCCATCCAGTATATACAGTACTGTATGTCTCCCTTATGCCCAGTGTTTCTGTGATAGGCCCTGGATCCACAACAACAACAAAAAAGGTTACTGAAGATATCAGTCTACATAAAGGCACTGACTTCAAATAATCTAAAATAACAGTATAAATGCAGCATTTCTAAAGTGTAATTCTAGCATTTTCTTGCTTTTATTTGGTCACCTGCCATTTCCCACTCACAGTTCAGCACTCTCCTATCGCACAACAGCTACCAAATCTGCAGGATAAAGGCTGACACGTGCAAAATGAAGTCAGTCTGCATTTTTGAACTATTAATGCATCACGGGGCAGATTTTAATATTCATAACTACCCTCTTCCACATACATCAGCTCACAGATGTCTACAGTTGGCTATGCTGCTGTGACCTTATTTATTTTCTAGGTGAATTCCATGATTGAATATTCCAGCCTATAATATTTCTATTGTACTTACAGTAGAAGGTGTCACTGAATCATTTTGTGAATGATTTGTGAATGTAAGTCCACTAAAAATTCTCACTTTTATGTCTATCCCTCTGTCTGATTTCCTTTATGGATGTCTCATTGTCTCATCATTTATACCACTGTATCCTGTTTACAGGGTCATGGAGGACCTGGATCCTATCCCAGGAAACATGAGGCAGGGTACACCCTGTACAGGGTGCAGATTCATCGCAGGGCACACACATACTGTACAGTACTCACACGCCCATTCTCACACAACAGGGAATTATTGCATAAATGATTTGCAAACTATTGACACATCCATGGGCCAGAATAGACTATATTAACAGAGAACTGTTTTTGCTGTCTGAGAATAAATGTTGTGTTCAATCTAAAGATAAGAAAGCATATATTACTGTATTATATTATTCTGAATTAGTCCTAAGCCTCTTTTCTGTGTCCGATGTTTTTGTGTTTTGTCTCTTGCCCTTGCTTTAATAACGTTCGAGTTCTTCTACACTACACAGTGCCAGTGTTTACACCTAGCATACTGTAATGAAAGTGTCTCCTCTGACACTGTTATACACAATTATCAAGTTAGTCTTCTTCTGCATTTATTTTCAGGCAGAATGTTCCATGAAACCTCTCATGAATCTTAATCACACAGTCTTTTCATAAATCTGATAGATGTACAAGTCGATGAATGACACTTTGAGAAATAGCTGCTTTTGTCTTTTTAGCTGAGCAGCTCTATCCTTTGAAAATCCAAGATGACACTTTTAATGCCTTACTTCTTTTAACTTCTTACCTTAGAAGACCTTTAACTTCTTACCTCATCTTGGATTTTCAAAGGATAGAGCTATCTGCTGCTCTGCTAACAGATAAAAGACAAAAAAGGAAAGAAAGCTAATGTTTGAGTTAGCACCCTTGAAGAGGGTAAATTTCATAGGTAATAAACCTTTTGAAACAGTTATATTGGTTCATTAAACCTTAAATTTTCAAACAAACAGCAAAAGCATCCAAATTATATTAAATTTGTCAACAAAAAATGGTACCAAGCCTTTCTGACAAGAGCAAAGCATACAGTACAAGGTTTATCAAAACGTTTCAAGACTATTTTTGTAACACACCAACAGATGGCAGTCACAGTCACAGGGAGCACAGGCCTTCATACTGTAAGTCAGTGTGCCAAAAGACATCATCCTGTGTACATCGGGAGCTGTGCAACTGGTGCTATTCTGACCCTGTGCGTTACCACGTCTGCGATGAAATGTAAAAGCATGAATGTGAAATTCTGCGTGAACCAGTGCATCCTCTGCCACAGAAACGTTTTACAAGTTTTACAAGAAGAACACCACTGGAAGACGACATGAGACCAAAAAGACCTTCATTGAGCTCAACCATCGAAAAATGTCAAAACCATGATCGTCTGAGACCGATCTACAACATTGTTCCCATTGTTGGTGTATCATACGGAACAGTCCAGGCAATCCTCACGTCTGATTTGAACTTACGCCGTGCTCATGCCAAGTCCATCCCCAGGCTGTTGACCCAGGAGCAGAAGGAACATTGCATTGAAGTCTGCCAAGAACTCCATCAGCGTGCTGTGTATGACACATCCTTCATGTCGAAGATCATTACCAGTGACGAAAATTGGGTTTATGGGTACGGCCCTGAGACAAAGCAACTTTCTAGTGGGAGAGCTCAAAAAGGCGAGGCAGGTCCACAGCTTGACCAAGTGCATGCTCATTGTCTTTGTTGACATTTGCGGCATCTTTATAACCCTGTATGACTGGACTGAATAAAACTGATCCAGCTGTAAATTTGTTTCTCTCATATTTTTATGAAATTCATAGGTTGATTAGGTGGAGTACTTGCCCCATAAATGTTTTATACTAACAAAGTCTTAACTCCTACAGTGGAATATATTATTTATATAAGAACTTATTAGTTACCTATAATAATCATTGTGGCACACCTTGTTCATGTGTTCAAAATAACTCAGATATTTTATGAAATTATGATAAAAATGTTCTTGGACCTCTATGTGTTTGGGTATTTGTATTGTGGCAGCCGTCCATTTGGAGTTCGACCAGATGAAGGTGTTAAGCTTCCTCTAGCAGGGTTAGCAAAGCACATTTACTGTACACCTGTCACTAAGAAATCTTATTTAGCAATACAGCTGAAAAGCTGTAATGTGCTTCATTTGTGAGATGGTTTAATATTTCTACTAAAATCAGAAAAAGAAGTCATTTTTATTTGAACCATCCAAGGACACATTTACTCATTTGTGTTCATTCAAGTGTTCATTCATCTTAATGCTTGAACCCGATCTCACACACACCCACGTTAGACAGTCCACCTTTGGGTATCTTTTTTGCAGGTTTGGGGGAATAAAGAAATGGAGGTAACCCCACACAGACATTAACTCAAGAACAAGATTAAACAATGAATCATGTAGCGGTGAGGCAGAGACATTACCTAATCCTCCAACATGAACTGTACAGCCCATAAAATGATGCATCATAGAATTTTATTAAGGAAACATGCATGGATTTTTTTTCATCATTTTCCTTTCTAGTTTCTTTCTGGGAATCTAAATTTGAAGTTATGTGACTTTCTCGAATTTACAGCTGAACTGTTAATATAGCTTAATAAATAATAAATAACTTCGGAGCAAGTGAGATCCAAAGCCAGAGATAACTATCCTGAATATATGAGAACAAGGTTATAAGTGAAACGGAATATTCAGAAATCTTTGATCTGTATACAGTATGTACACATGGTGCATATAAAGGTTCTGTAACTCTTCATTCTTATCTCCTGTTGTCCATGCTACCTTTCTTCTTTAGAGTGGTCTGAGATATTTCTCAAGAAATGTTCAAGCTGTAATGGATTGTAGTAACTCCCTGTCCTCACAGCACATGTTCATGTGTTCTTTAATTCTATGAACCTGCAATCATTTGTGTAAGTCCAGGAATTTCTCTCTCTCTCTCTCTCTGTCTTGTACCCCCTGTTTTAATTTGTGTGTGTGTGTGCAGAGAGTGTCCGTCTGTATCTGTGTGTGAAGGGGAAGTATCTGTATCTGTGTGTGGAAGGGGGGCTGTAAAGGCGAGAGTCTGTGTGTGTGTGTGTGTGTGTGTGTGTGTGTGTGTGTGTGTGTGTGTGTGTGTGCGTGCGTGTGTGTGTGTGTGTGTGTGTGTGTGTGTGTGTGCGCGCGCCGTAATTTGACACCATGTTCCTTCACTCACAGCAACACACACACACACACACTTTTCAAAGGTAAAGTGCAGGTTAATTAGTTTTTTTGTTGTTGTTTTTTTTTACTTTACAGCAATGATTCCGTTAGTATGCGCTTGCGCGAGTGTGATTAGCGATGTTCCTTGATAATTTTTCCGATAAAACAGTCTCTCCGGTAATGTGTTTGTGTGCACGCACATTACACACACACACACACACACACACACTCGCCTTTACAGCCCCCCTTCCACACACAGATACAGATACTTTCCCTTCACACACAGATACAGACGGACACTCTCTGCACACACACACACACACACACACACACACACACACACACACACGCATCGCCACGTGCACAAACGGAAACATTTATCTGTCGAGATTTATTTTTACGTTTTTTAAAGGTAAAGTGCAGGTTAATTTGTTTTATGTTTACTTTAGATTTTGTATTAATTATTTTTATGTATTTATTTATTTGGGCTGTGGAACGAATAATTTAAGTTTCCATTATTTCTTATGGAAAAATTAATTTTGGTTTTACGAGTGTTTTGGAATACGAGCCCGCTTCCGGAATGAATTATGCTCGTAATCCGAGGTTCCGCTGTACTTTTTAACAAATTACCATGCCGTTATTTAATTAGCAAAAATTAAGCCAAAAAGAAAAAAATACCCCCATGATTCAATAGTTTGTAGATCCACCATTAGCAGCAATAATTGCCCCGCTGGAGTATTCTTCTTTACAATATTCAGTTCACTGAGGTTTTTTGGGCATTTGCTTATGCACAGCGTTCTTAAGGTCCCGCCACAGCATTGAATTTGATTTGAGGACCGGACTTTGCTTTTACTAAGCTTGTTTTTTTTTTTTTTTCAGCCATTATGTACAATTACTTTACAGTAATGTATGTACACACTTATATTGCCAGTCAAAAGTTTGGACACAGCTTTGGACACATTTGTGTTTGCTGGCACAAGTCATAGCTTTGGACTGTATCCTCGAAGCTCCAAACCCTGCTGTTTGTGGACCCCTGCCCTGCACGTTTTAGTGTTTTCTCAGATCTGAGCTGAGCAAGGGAACATTAAAATGTGCAGGCCATGGAGTCCTCCAGGACCAGGGTTGAGAGCCACTGCTTCACACTGATGTAAGTGGCCAGACTCTGACAACCGCAGAAAGTCTCAACACTGACCCTTAAATGTGTCACTAATAGAGAGTCAAGGACCAAAAGTAATGGAACTCAGTGGGAATGTAAAAATTGAGAAGAGCTATAATGTGGATACATGATCATGATTTTACATAAATCCATTACTACCATTAACGTCTGTACTCAGGGGTGGTCAATCCATGTTTGAAAATGATGTCTCATGCTTGCTGAACCACTCCTTCATAATTTGTGCTATTTAATCCAGGCATCATCATCTTTGAATATGCCCATGCCATCAGGGAAGAACAAAACCATTGATGGAAAAACCTGATCATTCAGTATTTCGTTTGGTTTGGTCTGGGCATTGTGTGTGTGTGTGTGTGTGTGTGTGTGTGTGTGTGTGTGTGTGTGTGTGTGTGTGTGTGTGTGTGTGTGTGTGTGTGTGTGTGTGTGTGGAAATGATCTTACCTTCAGTATTAAACATAGCCATGAGTTCTACTTTATGATTTAATTTCTCTAAGCATTTAAGTGATCTTTAATCACGTTCATTTACAGTAGAATGTTTTTCCAACAATGTTTCTTCCTCAAAGATGATGGTCTACCACTATCCTTCCAGGTTTTAATAATGTGTTTCACCATTCATAACTCAATTTTAATAGTTTCATCTCCTTGGTTGTAACAGGATATGTTTTCTCACATGGTTGTTTATGAAATGAGAACCAAGGAACCTTTTGGGTTCTCCTTATTATTTACCATTAAGCAATTAAAACACTCTCACTGTCACTCATCTTCTATACCGCTTTATCCTGTATTCTGGGTCACGGGGAACTGGAGCCTATCCCAGGAGGCTTAGGGCACGAGGCGGGGTACACACTGGACAGGGTGCCAATACATTGCAGGGCGCCCTATGGGCAATTTGGGAACGCCAACCAGCCTAACCTGCATATCTTTGGACTGTGGGAGAAAACCGGAGTACCCGGAGGAAACCCACCAAGCACGGGGAGATATTGCAAAGTCCATTCACACAGAGACGGGAATCGAACCTGCACCCTGGAGGTGCAAGGCGACAGTGGTAACCACTACACCAACAATATTAAAAAAAAACTTTCAGCATATTTTCATGTACATTTTCTTAATCTAGAGTCACTCAGTGGAACTATCAAAGAATCATCAGACTGAAAAATGAGCCATTTTTTGCTGAACTATTATGCTAGTGGAGGATTTAAGGTTGGCAACAAGGACTAAAATAGAAGGTACATGCTTTTTTATTTGAATTTAGCTAGCTTAAATTTGTGAGCATTTCTAATTAGTTGCACACTGAATTTTGTTGCCAGTGCCATTTTTAAATCAAACAATGTTTGATTAGGTACACTTTCACTTTACAAAAAAAGCACATAGTGTATATGCATTATATAGTATACTGTATGCACGTATGAACTGTGAAATCTGCACAAAATGGAATGAAATCTGTTACAATGGAACCAGGTTTCTTCTTTTACTGTACTATAAATCACTCTCTTCCACTTTTTTGTATAAATCCTAAGCTGTACAACTTCATTCCCCTTGTGCCATTGACCTCTTCCTCTAATCTCTGTCAGTGTTTTGCTTCACGAGTGGACAATTCCCATCTGAGCAGCGGATAAAAACAGCTAAGAGATAAGAGGATTATAAGCCAGCATCGTGGTGTTGTGTCTTCCACTTCCAGCAACCTGCAGCTGGCTCATCTAGCACTCTAGAGAAACGAGTTAGAGACTGGAACAAGAAGACCAGGATGTGTAACAGACCTTATTCAAGTCATTGTCTCCAGAGGAACCATATCCACAAATCCCAAAAGCACTCAGATAGCTAAAGAGAGAAAAGTTTAGTTTATGCTGGATTTCTCATGGCCTCCTCTGTGAAATGTCACGTTTGTTTCCATGGAACGTGAAGAGGAAACCATGGCCTAGTTACTGCATCCGCGTTTAATGGAGTGAACTGGTTATACTCATGGTTTGACCATCAGATGGTTTGGCTTTATGCACATCATGCTGTGCAACTTCAGTAATTTAGATGTCTTCCAAATGACAGATGAATGATAACAGGTGGCTGATGATGACAAATTAAACTATCTTTAACAATATCTCTTTATCCTTCTATGTCTTAGACTATGAAAAATGTACCATTTGCGTTGTGTAGTTCTTCTGCCAAAAAAAACATTTGGAGGTTTGTTTGTAATGAACATTGGCCCTTAACATAGGGAAATGTCATTTATATATAACAATGAAACATAACTTTTCTTTATCATCATCATCACCATGCGGACACATCCTGGAGCATTCTTCTGATTGAATCTCTTATCACATACATACTTGGTGCCTACACAGTTCTCATAACCTGGAGACCTCTACAGTATCTGCTGCTGAGGATGGCCCTGTGTGGTCTGATTGGGGATGCATGTGGTGACCGAGGACGGTTCCACTCAATGACCGTGAAGATTGCCTTGGACTGGGCTGATGCAGACAGTTTTTCTGTGATGGCTTGTCCTTCTGTTTCTGTGTTGGCTGCAGTTGCTCGGGTTTTAGAACTGAAATCACCACAGTTTTGTACCTGAGTTACCATCACTGAAAGTGGACTTTGTATTAACTAAAACATCTTTCCAATAATTTAATTGAACTTTCAAACTTGTAATGCACAGACATACAGTAGCAGGGATTGATTTATTGTTCCACTATCTGGTATCATCCAAATGAGGATGAGTTCCCATTTCTAAGGGTTTCTTAAATAGGGTGCATATTTATAAAAAAAAAATTTCACCCCTCATTTTATTCGTATCCAATTCCCACCCGTCATTGGTGCGTTGCCCTATCAAGGCGAACCATGTGCCATCTTCCAGCTGCATCTTTTCAAACTGCTCGCTCACGCATCATTGGGGGTACCAAAACACATTTTCTGCTTCCTTTTGCATGAGCTCACAGACGACCAGAATCATCTTTCTCCAGGCCTCTGGCTGTGAGAGGTTACACTATCACCCGGGAATCAAACTAACTCGTAATTTCTGTATGATAGGGTGAGCACTTTACCCATTACATATCATTTACAAGGTACTGTATATATCATTGTGTGTACATACACGTATATATGTATAAACAACATTTTATGCATATTCGCACATTATGCACATGGCTTACATGCTGCAACATCTCATGTTGGACTTTGCACATTGTTCTGCGCATGTTTGGACATTGCTCATTTTTAAAAATCATTAAAAATTCATTAGCAATCATATAATCTTGTTTTTACAAACCTCTTATTTACAAATTTACACATATACATTAATCATATTCTCAGAATGTTAAATGGCCCATGGGTGCTTGTTTAATCTCTTTGTTAATGACTCTTTACTTTATCTCACAGATGATTTGTTTAGAGACCATTTCAGTAAAAATATGTCAGGGATACAGAGATATTCAAATGACATTTTCCAGATTTTACTACTAACTATGCAAATTACAGGCCAAATATTTTTTTTCAGTAGTTTCTCAACATTTTTTAAATTATGTTCAATACCATGTTCACCATTTTCTGCTGTATCTGAACATTGGACAGTTGTTTCATCTTCTGTGAAATCTTTGTACATGAAAAAGTTTTTGCAGTGATTCATTTCACAATAAATCAAACTGGCAAGTTGCTGGCACTAAAAAACTCTTTCTCTTATATTTTTAGATACATCCTTTGTTTGTATATTTTTTTAATGCATTTAAAATTCTCATTTTGAGGCCTCCAAGAGGCGCAGTGGTAAAGTGCTCGCCCTATCATCTGGAGATTGCTGTACCCTCTCGCAGCCGGAAGTCTAGAGAGAGCTGATTGGCCGAGCTCTTTCAGAGAGGAGGGATAAGAGGTACTTGGTGCTCCCACATTAATCACGGCTCTACAGGCAATCAGGGGCGTCTGTGAGCTAACGCAAGCGGAAGGAGCAGATAGCGCTGTCCTCAGAGTATGTTACACCGCCCCCAATGGTATGTGAGCAAGCAGTTCGAAAAGATGCGGTCGGCTGGCCTCATGTGGTTCGGAAGAAACACGATAGTCATCGGCCCTCGGCCCGGCTGACTGAGTGGTAGTAGTAACCTTAATGTGGGAGCCCCCTAGTGACGGGGAGGAATTGGGCATGACTAAATTAGGGAGAAAATAAAAAAAATTCTCATTTTGCACCAAATGTTGTAATAAAAGATGACACTAAGATGAAAAGATAAAAGATGACTGCATTGACCCTGCGCAGGATGAGCTCTACAGAAAATAGAGGGATGGATACTGTATAGTTATATATTTAATAGTCCATATTGTTAAACTGTCATTTATGCACAACACATTGTAACCAAATTGTTTAAAAACAAAGTCTAATTCTTTGAAATGTAATGCATTACGCTTATATTGAACATCTTAAGTATTTCTAAAACATTTAATGGCATTAAAATATTTTAAAACAATGATTTCAAGTAGTTGTGTTAATAAAAAAGCATTTTAACTTTGTCAAATTAAGATTACTTAGATTACTTAGATTATTTTAATTTAAATATATTTATATATTTATATATATATATTTATATATAAATCTTTTTATGTTTTTATGAGAGTTTGAACCCTGACACATATAACAACCTTATTACACACTTCAGGGGAAAAATATAACAAAAAAATAACATCCAAGGCACTGACATTTAAACAGATTTTTAAAACAACAGATCCTATTTGAGACAATACATTTTTTAAGAAGCTTACCAATTGTAATTAAGGGCACTGGCGCTCAGTGGTAAGCTTCTCACTTGCCATGCATTCAATTTCCAGCCAATTTTCCAAACCCAGCCACTGGATGTAGGGCATCTTTAGTTTTGATTCCAAGCCTGGATAAAAATGGGAGGGTTGTGACAGGAAGGGCATCTGGCATAAAACCTGTGCCAAGTCAAATGTGTGGATCAGATGGTCTACTGGGGCAACACCTTAACGGTCGCAGCTGAATGAGCGACACCAATTCACAAATTGTTACCATTCAATATTCAGATGATAGTTATCCCAACTCACATCCACTTTTAAACATAGCTGTGGTGTCTGCTGTTTTTATAAAAAAAAAATTGACAATTTGATTTCACCAAAAGTTTATGTGATCTCCAATCACGATCATTCAAAAAACTATTTCCAACCATGTTTCTTCTTTAAAGATGATGGTTCAGCACTATCCTTTCAGGTTTTAACACTGTATTTGACAGTGGCTAATCCAATGTGAGTAGTTTCAGAAATCTCTGTGGTTATTTTCTTTTCTTGATGCAGTTCAGTAATTTGACCCTTCTGAAAAAGAGGGACATTTTTGCCATGACCATACGATATGTCATGGTTGCTTAAGAAATGCGAAGCTACTCACTGCATCAGTGAGGGTTAAATATCTTGTTGCAAGCTGAACCATATTAATCACTGAAGTAATTAATCCAATGGAAGGCCTCATAATTATCCGCTTAGTTAAATCCAGGTGGCCAGTGTACAGTATAAGAGAAGACTAATAAAGCACCAGATATACTGTACATATAATTCTATTCTACTTTACATGGGCTGCATTCCGACACTGTGTATAAACTACATAGCATTACCACTACTGTTTTTCTTACATCAGTATTAAGATATTGAATGTGTGACATTGATTGAGTAAATTTCATATTCATAACAGCAGCTCTGACAAGAGTTATAGCCATAAGGTCTTTCTATATGTGTTCACTCTTGCATAAAGGAGACTCCACATACTGTAAACAGATAAAAAGTAGTGTGCCATTCCTGGTATAAATCTTTTTTTTTTTTTGTCAGGAGTTGGTTTAGTACTTTAGTACGAATCTCCAGTGTCAGTGCTTTGTAACAGTCAGAAGTAAAACTGCAGCTGGGTATTTTTTGAGTTCATAAAAGGAACTAACTTGCTTTTTTGATGTTCAACAAGGTGAAGAGTTACTATGGGGATACTATGAATGAAAAAATCTGTAATGATGGCAAATTATTGTGGATTAAGGAATTTACAGCTTCAGTGCAAGCTGTTATAAGATTATGGCTTTAACTATCAATTATTAGCAAAAATCATTGTGTTTTATTTAACGGACAATGCCTAATGTCAAAATGTGCAGTTCTTCGAATGTCCACTGGGAGCTGACTCCAAAACCGAGTCAATCCCCATGTTTGTAGCCTGGTAAGAAAAAAGTGGTTCATTCTTATTAGCTAGATTTCCCACTCATTACAACAGTTCAGGGGTGAATTTCTATGTACATAATTCATGAGTTACAGTAAATGATAGCAAGCCATAAAGTTATGCAGTTTAGGGGTATTGAGATTCAATCAATTGCATTAGCATGTAAATTAGCATTAGCGAAATCTAATGCGGGTGATAACTTGAATTACTGTAGGCGAATTCCAAACAACAACCTGGTTCTGTTTGTTCTGCCATTTGCCTATTTATGGATTAACCAAGGTTTAGACAAAGTCAGCTCGGGCCAAGATGGCAAAAACCAGAGCTCACACAGCTTCAAAATCACTCTTTAGAAAACCTTACCATGACATCACTGCAGTTTGTTCAGTTCTTTATAGTCTATAGTTTTTTTTTTCTTACTTAATTTGCTTAAATGCAGATGATTCACCACTAAGTAACTAATATATTAGATGCATTTACAGTATCTAATTTGTCCATCTATTTAAATGGAAAATGTCTTGGGAGTCTTAATTTTAATTAGAACAAAGGCAGAAATAACACAGGTTAATTAGTCCTTGTGCACAACAAAAAAATCATTTATGCGTTTAATTCATGAGAAGTTTTTTTTAAATAATACTGATAATGTTGTTAAAGTGCGATAAAAAAATGTATTATTATTTTTTACATTTATTTTTATTATTATTTTTGTTGGTATTGTTTGACAGTAGTGTGTGTGTGTGTGTGTGTGTGTGTGTGTGTGTGTGTGTGTGTGTGTGTGTGTGTGTGTGTGTGATTTTCACATATTTCATTCTATAGCACATCTGAAACAACAGAAAGTTTTTTGGGGCTTTTTTGCATTGTAAAGTATCCTGTATAATATTTCATAGATTTTTATATTAGACAATCAGGAATTTTCATGGACTTGCATATAAATCAGGGATGTAATATATTAACCACATTGAGACGATCTACCACAATTTTTTCCACTGTTTTCTGCTCTCTATTCCCCCAGCTGTACTGTACACACTCCTGAAACATGTTTCATAGTCTATTTTACTTTCGCGTGGGGTCAACAATTGTACAAAAAATGCCCAGGGGAAAGCACAATAACTTCTTATGAAATAACAGGTCAAGTTGGGACCAATTCATCTATCCAGATGGTGTTATGGATTGTTCCATCAACTCTGCACCTTGGAGACATTCCAAGACAATAATGTTTATCAGAAATGTAACAGGTGCACTGTTATTTGTTCTCCTCTGGATAGATACAGGTGTTTGAGGATTTTTTTAAACCTAGAGAGCATGCTCTCTCTTTTTTAAGTTACATAATTTTACTGTCAAAGGTTAAAAATATTAGTTTTACGTATTAGTTTCTAGGCCAAAATCAATCTTTTCATGACAGATATTCTGTAGTTAACTAGAGACATCTAGTGCATCATTAAGGCAAATGCAAATACTCACTCATTTACTCATCTTCTATACCGCTTTATCCTGTACAAATGCAAATACGTTGTGGGTAAATTTACTTTCCAGAAACAAGTCACTTCATGTTCTATTCACTATCTACACAATTACACTGACAAATGAACATGTGCATCATATTCAATCTAGTTCAAAACTACTGCACCCCATCATAAGAATAAATATATAACATACAATATGCCTGATTGATCAAGATGAATATGAACAGATTAAGTGGTATATGGGGAATTTATTAAAATCTTGAAATATAAACCTCATCTAATAATATACTGTAATTTAAAGGCATTACACTAGGCTGCAGTTATATTTAGTTTATGATTATTATTTATTTAGTTATTTTTTATTATGTGACAAGGACAAGCAAAGATAAATCCATAAAATAACGATACCTTAACAGCAAAACACAACCAACACCACTTTACACCATCACAGGGCAGGGCTAAAGTTGCCTGAGCATTTGCCCCTTTCCCCTCTTTTACTGAAGTAAGAATGAACAAAGTAAAAAAAAAAAAATCACATGTATTTCCAAACAATGCACAGTGTCACATTTGCAATACTGGAAAACGTAAAAACATGCCGTCTTTCTCACCTTTACTATAACTTCAATTCAATTTTATTTATATAGCATCTTTAACAATTGTCTTAAAGCAGCTTCACAAAATGAGAAATTTTATGGAAGTGTGTATGAGTGAGAAAAAATGTGTTTAAATAATAATGAGACATCCTCATTTGGGTGATAATGGATAGCAGGAATTATATAATGACATCATGTGTGTTAGGCTGCTGGAAGTTCAATATAACAGAAGTTGTCTAGTTACAGTAACATGGAGTCCAGTGCAGCACAGGGATGATTTAGCAGGTGCAGAGGGCCAAGGGGGGTCTGAATCACTGGGAGCTCAGAAACAGCATGTGTAAATCCAATCCATAATGAAGCAGAATCCAGCTGGAGCAATACAGTAGCTTTATGGAATCACAGAGATTTAATTCAATTCAATTCAATTTTATTTATATAGCGCTTTTAATAATGGTCATTGTCTCAAAGCAGCGTCACAAAAATGACAGAAAATTTACAAAAAAATGAAAGAATTTTTTTAGAAAAGAAAATAATTGGAAGTGTGTATGTGTGAGAAAAATGTGTCTAGATAATAATGAGATGAATAAATGATGAATGAAATGTCTCTGATGAGCAAGCCAAGGGTGACGGCGACGGTGGCAAAACTCCCTGAGATGGCATTAGGAAGAATCCTTGAGAGGAAACAGACTCAACAGGGAACCCATCCTCATTTGGGTGAGCACAGATAGAACTGATGTGTGTTGTGCAGGTGAAAGTTCAATATAACAGAAATTCTTTAAATTAACATGAAGACCAGTTCAGCATAGGGATGAGTCAGTAGGTGCAGAGGGCAGATGAGGTCTGGATCACTGGAAGCACAGGAGCAGCATGTGTAGCTCCAACCATAATAAAGCTGAATCCAGCTGGAGCTGGTCCTTCTCTGGATGCCTCAGGAACCTCGCAGGGCTGGCCTTTGTCTACTGAAGCTGGCACAATCTCCAGATGCCTCAGGATGGGTAGAAAAATACAGAACAGATGGGGAGAATTAGCGTAGTTGCCATTCAGGATAGGTGTACTGGTGTATGAGGTTATGGGATGAGTTATGTGTATGCTTAAAAAGATTAAAAAGATGCGTCTTGAGTCTACAGTACTTTTGAACTGGGAAACCGTGTCTGCTCCCCGAACACTGTCTGGAAGGCTATTCCAAAGCTTTGGAGCTAAATATGAAAATGCCCTACCCCGTTTTGTATATTTTGAAATTCTCGAAACTACCAGAACTCTGGAGTTTTGTGATCTTAAGGCGCGTGACAAGTTAATGTCTAATATTACACCCAGGTTTTTCACTGTCGAGCTGGTAGTAACAGTACATCCTTCTCAACGCAGGCTGAATTGTGAAAGCTGTTGTGGGCTGGTTTTTGGGCCGATGAGTAATATCTCTGTCTAAACTGAATTCAATAAAAAAAAAGTTATTGGTCATCCAATCATTTATGTCCTGGACACACTCAGTTAATCTAGACAACTTAGGTATTTTGTCTGGTTTTGTTGAGATATATAATTGGGTATCATCAACATAACAATGGAAACTAATCCCATGTCTTCTAATGATGTTATCCAAGGGAAGCATGTATATTGATCATGTATAACAGCAGAGGTCCTAAAACTGACCCTTGTGGGACCCCATATTTCACTGGCATTACACCAGACGGTTCTCCATTCAGATCTACAAAATGGTATCAATCATACAGGTATGATCTAAACCATTTTAATGCCTGTCCCTGAATACCTATGTGATTTTGTAAGCGATCTATGAGAATATTATGATCTACAGTGTCGATTGCAGCACTAAGATCGAGCAGGACTAGCAATGAGATGCAGCCTTGGTCTGAAGCTAAAAACAAGTCGTTTGTAATCTTAACTAGTGCAGTTTCTATACTATGATGGGGCCTGAAACCTGACTGAAATTCTTCAAGGATGTTGTTATCCTGCAAGAATGTGGGACGTGACCTAGATATAATGAAGAATTAATAATGTTTAGAAGTGGCTCTCCAACCATAAGCATTACTTCTTTTAAAAAATCTAAGATTTAAGCAATCTAACGATGCAAAGTGCTGTTGTCACCGAATGAAATGAAACTCAAACTGGTAGAGTACGAAGCAGATGATGCTGTAAACTAAACAGTTTATATTGTTTTTAGATGATCTTCAACACGTTTTATGTTTTATTTTTTTGCTGCCAGTATTCCTCAATACAGAATCAAGTAAAAACAGAACAAAAGCATGAGTTTGCTATGATTTATATTAAAACTCAACACACATATTATTGATACTAGATTGTATACTTAACCCTTTGTACACTGGAGTTACTAAAGTAACCAAAACCGTATTATCCAGTAGTGAGGAAAAAGGTCATGCAACATGGGCTGCATTACTACCAATGCAACTTCAGGCTGATTTATCCATTTTGACAAAACTGTTGAGTATAGCATTTACAGTAGTAAAACCACACAAACCTCATACTGCTATACCTAAAACAATTGAATAATATTTTGGTATTTGTGCTTGCCACTCAATCAGTACATGCACACAATTCTCTGTTGGTTTGTAATACTAGCTCACTATCTCACGTTGCTGCCAAACTGTTCAAATGAAGATGGAGAAAAAATCCACCAACTAAAAGTAAGAAAGACTGCAACGGCTCAGTGTATCTGTCTTTTCTGTTATGTCATTCTGCAACATTTCATTAAAGTCAGCACTCATTGGACATTAAGCAACCGATCTGGTGTATCTCAAGCTCCGGTGTGCTACAGTACAGTACATCCTAGTTTGTGGTGTGCCAGCATTGGGCTTCCTACTACAGATATACTCATGCTTTTCCAACACAGCAGAGAGATGGCTGGCTGAATGTGGCTGAGAATCTTAAATAATAAAATAGAATTTTCTTCATATATTTTCTTGTATGTTTTCACAACACATCATTTTCTTTTCACCACAGTTAACTCACATTCTAATGCAGATTTTGGATTTTTCAGCTGCTGGTATGCTCAGACTAATCCTTTGTTTTAATATGTATCTGTGTTCCTTATAGTTGCTATTTCAGAGAATCGTCTTATATAGAGAGAGTTTTAGGGTGTTTTTCAAACCATTTACAGTACAGGTGATTGGCATTTATCTATGTCAATACTCACTAAGCAAGTGAATATAAAGAAAATCCATATTACTAATACCCCAGCTAACATTTTTAGTTCGCTTAGGCTTGCATAAACATTTATATATACCTTTACTATCCATCCAATATAAGTAGCACAACCAGCTACTGATGTTTTGCTCAAAGCATCTCTACAGTATAATTCATATTTGGTGTCAATAATGTTCTGTAATGTATAACACAGGTCTTAGAGACTCCTCCAGTAAGAACATTTAAACATTTTAAGCTGAACTTTTAAAGCCACTCAGTACTCTTGGGTTTGCTCATGTGCATTAAACACTTTAAAACAACAGTTTTAATGTTGATTTACTGTAGATGCGTGTTTGGGGTCATGATTAACTTCAAGTATAATGTTGATTGACAGGAAGAAAGAGTGAATGCCATCGATTCCACCTTGAAAGCAGAATCAGGTCTGTAGCATTGTCAGGATTAGAAGTTTAATTCGAATCTCTGCAGTTTCTAGGACATCTGGAATACAGCATGGTTTACCCTATAAAATTGTCTTATTCTTTAAAATTCAGGAGAGCAAAGATATTATTCTTTCACTCATCAACCAGAGATTTTCTTGTAATGTTTATAAATCAAGAATGCAATCAATAAAACACAGTAGGAAGACCCTCCGCAGTTTTTCCATTACTTTATTGTCTCTTGCATTTGTCTCCATGATTAAATCATCTGAACACACTTTCAAAACATGATTCAATTTTCTCTCTACTTGAAGTGACAATGAATGTCGACAGTAAAACAAAATACCTTTTTCCCCCCAGTATAACAGACTTATTGATTAGTTTTCCATAATGTGTAACAGGCCTGTGGGTCAATTATGCACCTCAGAGACGCATTCCATAAACAGTGCTTGGCCAAAAAAACTCAAATACTCTAATATTTCGTTCGACTGCCCTAAACTTTGTTTAAGGCATGCAATATGGTGGCCAATTCATGTGTGAAAATGATTCCTCATGCTCCCAGAACCACTATTTCAAGGCTTGAGTTCTGGAATATGGCCATGCCATCAGGGAAGAAAAAAATCCACTGATGAGATAACCTGGTCACATCGCAGAGTCTAGACCTGACCAACTGAAGTAACCCCAGATCATAGTGTACCATTGCCTGCAGAGGCTTGTACAGTGGGCACTATGCATGATGGGTACATCACTTTGTGTGCTTCCCTTCTAACACCCTGATGCGCCACAATGGTACTGCACTGGTCTCATCAGATCACATGACCTTTTTCCATTGCTCCAAAGCCCAAAACTCATGAAGGAAGGTTTTAATTTGATGATCCGCTATAACAAGTGTTTTTTATGGCCATACAGATTGTGTGAGTTCTCCTTGTATTCTGTGTGGAAAAGCTTAAATAAATATTTAAGCTATTAAATATTGCGGAAATTTCTGCTGTCTTGTTGCAAATCAACTTAACCAACTATTTAAGTGATCTCTGATCACAGTTATTTATGTTTTGTAACCCAATTCCAGTTATTTTAACAATCTCATGAGCTGTTTTCCTTGCTTGATGCAGCCCTATAACTTTACCTTTCTGAAATAAAATGTTTTTTGGTGTGATGCTAAAATAGTAATCATAAGTTGTGTTAGACTCAGAATTTCATTTAAAACCAAAGAATTTAGATTTAAACAACAGAAAATGTGAGGAAATAAAGGTAAGATAGTATAAATAGAATACTGATGGACGGACATGCTCTGCAGAGAAACATAGTTTTGCATGGTGAACGGGCTCGTCTTTAAAAAAAAAACAGGAAGATTAAACATTAAACATCAAGCAACAAAAATCTGTACGGTCAGCACTGCATCTAGAATTAGACTGAAAATTTCAGTTCAAAACCAAAGAATTTAGATTTAACCAAAAAAAAAAAATTATACATACTGTAGCAAAATAATGCTAAAAATATATAAAACATACCCTGGGTTTTGAGCGGTATGTGCTGTGATGACCAGTGCCATCTTTGCCAGTTTTGGAACTGCCAGTTAGTGTAATCTGCATGTCTTTGGATTTTGGGAGGAAACAGGAGTACCCAGGGGAAACCCACCTACTGTAGCATGGGGAGAACATGCAAACTTTGTGCACACAGACCCAGAGGCTGGAATTGACCCTCGACCATGGAGGTGGAAAGTGACAGGTCTAACCACTGAGACACTGTGCTGCCCTACTCAAAACAACTAAAACTAATATGTATTTGAACTGATAAAGAACCATCTAAACTGGCAATATACAGTAGGTAGATGTTTGGTCAATGTATGCAATAAACACACAAGCTCAGGCGTTTTGCTTTTAATTCAAAAGTCAGAATTAAATGTTTTTTTGTCTTTATCCAATAAACCCTTTTTTTGTTTGTGTTTTAAACTGATGAATAAATAAATGTGGTATTTAATGCTGTACATTCAATAGAGCAATAATGAATTGTTCAATTGTTCAATAATTATATAAAACATTATAAATAGTGTTGTAAATAAATATTATTTATAATACCGCTTCTTATTGAATTTTTATCCAAGTCTGCCCTCTTGTGGAACTACATGGTTGAATCGGATTAGTGTTTCTGATTCATACACATTCACATTCCATACTAACTTAAATAATTCTTTTGATTGTGTAAAGCTGCTTTGCGACAATGACAATTGTTAAAAGCACTATAGTATACAAATAAAATTTAATTTCACTGAATATTTCCCATCCAAGTCCAAACAAATGCTTGAACAGTTCATGTCTTGAGTCTATCTTAGATTCTGAACCAGTAATGATTACTTATACATCAGCCTTAGAAACTGTAATTGTACCAAAGTGTGAACTGCCTGTAGTTCCATGGAATAGTCATGTGCTGATATTAAATTAAGGTCACAATAAACAAGTGTGCGTGCACCTAAATCTCATCACTTTGGAAAAACTGCAAATTTTAAAAGACACAGTCTACCACATCTAGCATCAACAAACATACTGTACTATGATCAAATTCACTGAGACTTTTCCACAGTCTGATGTTTGATGTTAACATTAAATGAATCTTTTGATCTGTATCTGCATGATTTTATGCACTGCACTTCTGCCATGTGATTGGCTGATTGAATAATTAAACAAATGAGCAAAGTATCAAAGCAAACTTGTGATGGAATTTAATGTGAATAAAGGCATAAAACCGATTGACATTTACGGAAGACTTCAAACACAGTATGTTGATGACGCTCTTAGCCATAATACAACATTTGAATGGTGCAAATGTTTTAAAGAAAACTGGACATCTGTGAAAAGTCCTGGCTGAAGTTATTCGGAGCTAACGGCTGTCATTCTTGTGAACATTTCATTGAGTGAAAAACCTGATCTTTAAAAATCCGTATGTTTGGCCCATTAAGGAGTTCCTGGGAGGTCAGCGTCTCAGCCATGAATCAGGCAATCTGATCATCCAGGGTACTGAGAAAACTTCCTACTGTACCTTGATGGTATCCAAGCACTAGTGCAATAGTGTAGTAGGAGATTGTATAGAGAAATATAGCTATTTTTTCTCACAACTGTGTTCTGCACAATGAAAAAGCCCTGGTCATAAAATAAGGATGCAAGTTAGTCATTTTTAAAGTAATGTCAGTAATGTAATGCTTTTAGTTTACTAGGAAATGTAATTGCAACTGTGCATGTGTAATGTCAGTACTTTTGCAAAGCAGTGTGCTCTGGACTACAATGACTACAATGACCTGAATAACATGTTTGTATGTTGCAAGTCAGAACAAAATATTAGTGTTTGTATGGATTCTATACCAGGCATTCTTTTCCAAAAGAAATCATGTGACATTACATTACTGCACACCTAGAGATGCTGGACAGTGTATCCAGTTTATTCTTGTCACAGCTCTGAAGCCTTTCCTAGCAGTACAGGTCACAAAGCAGGAGAATTCTTTCAATATAAAAATTCATTTAATTATAGGACACCTATATGCTATTACGCTATTATTTTTCTGAATGATCTGTTTACCAATGCTGTAACACCAGCAAGAATCAATTCGCCTCAACACCACCAGAGGGACCCCTTCCAACTTTAGACATGAGATTACTCTCTCTCTCACCTGACTACATTTGCCACATTATGTTAAAATATATATACTGTATATTTTTTTATGAAAAATAACTTGAACTTTCCAGTCTGTCTGGAACAATGTAGCAATCTCTCTCTCTCTCTCTCTCTCTCTCTCTCTCTCTCACTCACTCATCATCTATATTCAATTCAATTCAATTAAATTCAATTTTATTTGTATAGCGCTTTTAACAATTGACATTGTCTCAAAACAGCTTTACACAATCAAAAGAATTATATACCACTTCATCCTGTATACAAGGTCATGCGGATCTACTGTAATGATCCGATGTTGCAACCCCAAGGATAAAAGGGACAAAGTCCAGGGGAAAAAAGTATGTCATGCATTGTGTTGTACTCTGCCCTTATCCAGGGCACTGATTAATCTCACTCGTGCAAATGTAGCCAATGCAAATTCAGTATAATGACACCATGATGTAATCAGTGATAGTTATAGTAGTAATTAGTTTGAAACATGGTCTGAGATTTCCCGGTTTGGAGGATTTAATTACCTGCTCCCATTCCTTCATTATAATGTAAATCCTCAATGTATGCACTGGATATGGCTCCACGACTGTAAGTGACTAATCAACATGAACTAGTCTATTAAATGTAGCTAACTTTCTAAAATACAACTATTATGTCTGTACACTCTCACTATTGTTTTATGCAATCTGTGTTGTGCCACCTGGGTAGCTCATGACCTCTGGGGTGTGCTGTGGTGTTTGGCACCATGACGTGGGCACCGGAACATTTGGGGGCTGTGGGTTGTGGGCTGGGACCTCAAACCCATAGGTCCCATAGGTGCTCCATCGGATTGGAATATGGAGAGTGTAGAGTCCAGCTAGTGGCCTTTGGCTCTTTGCATGCTGGGCCCCATGCATGGCAAGTTGTGATGCGCCGGGGGTTCTAGTGCCTTTCTGTCATGGCCAACATTAACTTCTTTCTGCAAGTTATGTTACTGTACATTGGCTTTTCTGTAGGATCAGACTGGATGGTTTGGTCTTTGCTCCAAACAGGTTTAAATGAGTCTTGGATGCCTATGACCCTGTCAACAGTTTACTGGTATAGTATGAATAATCAATGTTACTATGTTAGCGCTATGTGGTGTTAATGGCTGGTCGATGTATATACACACAAAGGTGAGCAGACACTCTCAATATAATTTTTTATATTGAGAGAAAATGACCTTAATAACATTAGGGAATGACCAGACTGCAGTTTGAAGAACTGGCATCATTACAAGGCACACACCTTAGAAGTCTTGCATTGGTGCAGAGGTGCATTGACTGATATTTGCTTTGGTTCAAGACCTGGGTGTTCTTAGAGGAGAAGACTTGGAGCACACAGTGTTGACATTTATATATAATCTCTACAAAGCAATAAAACATCAAATAGAGGAACCATCATTCCTTACACATCAGCTTGGCAGAAAAAAAGTATTACCATTATTGCAAATAAATATTTCAAATTTTTGTATTTTGAAAATAAATCTATTCGCGTGATCCTATTTCCATATTTTATAGGTAAAAGTCTGACGTTTGTGTTCATATCAGTACAATATCATATTATTGATCATATCATACCATATCATATCACATAATATAATATCATGTCATTTCATATCATACATCATATCAAACAACTATAAATGATGTTTTAAAAAATAGTTTAGTATAAAAGACATATAGACAAGTCCCGAACAGCTGTCCCAGCTCAGTAGTAAGTTCATACTGTAGTATTTAGGATGTTTTTGCGTGACTTCAGCTTTCACAGCTTGGCCACACAAGAGGATTTTAGGAAAAGTGGAGGCCTAAAAATGGTCATCCATGATTACAGTGCAGCCACTGCTATGATATGTGAGTCATCTTTGCAATTCTCCTTCTTTTTAAATGAAACAGAGTTGCTGGATGTGTCATTCTGTGCTCTGGTTTTATGTGAAGGGCAAAAAGGTATATATCTAATCCAGGAGTATGAAGCAAGACGAGAACTGATGCCACAGGGAAGACCATAGACCTCCTCACTCTCCACAAGGTCCTGGGACTCATCTTCATGGATCATGTTCCACACAGCCATGCCCCGTTCAGCTTTTGTTCCTATAAGAGAGAAAGAAAAAAAAAACATGCTAACCTTTTATTAATTCAGCACTTTTATTCCTGGAATTTAAACTTAAGTGAGTTCAGTCAAGCTTAGAAAACTGCTACAGTACATACAGTACATGTATGCATTTCCAAACTCACCAGGAATGGTGTTATCAAGAATGAATCCAAAAAATCCTCCAACAAACATGCCAGTTGTTAGAAAAACCTGTAGCACTTGATCCAACTCCACAATTCCTGAAATAATGTGCATTAGCATATGTGGACAATATTCAAGGACAGTTATTACAGTACCTCCGTCTTTACCTGCTTTTATCATATCTACATATGAGATGGTATAAGGTCTCCTTTTATTTTATTTAGTTTTTATTATGTATTCGCGATACTGATCAACACACCTGTGTTCAGGACATTGGGATTTTTTATTATCCAGTTTGGAATGACGAGCCCCATAAACATTGAGAAGCCAAAGATAAAGATGTTACGTGAAGAGTTCATGTCTGCATACTACAACGAGACGAACAGCACTGTTAGGCTTTTTTTTTCCATTTTCTCAAGTAACTGCTGAAGTTAAACATTTTGTCACCTGTAGATTTGAAACACCAACTGCAGCTATGACTCCAAACATGACTAAAAACATCCCTCCAATGACGGGTGTCGGGATTGTACTAAAAATGGCTCCAATTTTCCCCAACAATCCCATTATGATCAAGATCACACCGCTGGCAACAATCACCATGCGGCTGCCAACCTGCAAAAATAAATCGAATAATATCTACAATCAAATTTTGTTCTCTTTTTCTAAATACCACAAACACTGTGGTGCATTTAAAATGATGGAGTTTGAAAAAAAAAAGCGGAACAGCCTCTCACCTTTGTGATGCCCAGTGCACCTACATTCTCACTATAAGAAGTCGTCCCATTGCCCGTCCCCCAGGCCCCGGCCAGCAGGCAGCCCAGGCCTTCAATTCCAATCCCCCTGTTGATTGCATGTCTTGGTGGAGGTGGAGCACCACTTAACCTGGCACAAGCATGATAGTCACCTACTGACTCAATCATGGAGGATATGATTCCTGCCAGGATTCCTAACACCCCTGGTAAACTCACAGTTGGTATGCCCCACTGGCCTAAAAGTTAAAAGGCACTGAATTAAAAAAGCAAAGCAAAAAACATCATAGACATCAACTTACATAAGAATGTAGCATGTTGTGATTAAATAACATTTCACTATGTTTCTCCATTTACTTATTATTGATACAGGAACATGCATTATATACAGTAAATGCCATATGTTTAACGGCCCTGTTTAACTCATTTTCATTTAACTGGCTTCCTCCTAGGCGGCACAGTGGTGTAGTGGTTAGCACTCTCGCCTTCCACCTCCAGGGTCCGGGTTCGATTCCCGTCTCTGTGTGCATGGAGTTTGCATGTTCTCCCCGTGCTTGGTGGGTTTCCTCCGGGTACTCCGGTTTCCTCCCACATTCCAAAGATATGTAGGTTAGGTTAATTGGCGTTCCCAAATTGCTCGTAGTGTGTGGATGTGTGTGTGAGTGTGTGTATGTGTGTGCCCTGCAATGGATTGGCACCCTGTACAGGGTATATCCCGCCAGGGTGTATCCCCCCTAAGTCCCCTGGGATAGGCTCCAGGTCCCCGCGACCCTGAATACAGGATAAACCGGTATAGAAGATGAGTGAGAGTGAGTGAGTGGCTTCCTCCTGTTAACAATTCTAGCTTCTGAGATGAATTTACCATTAACTGGTATATCCCTTCCACCTCAACAACATGGCCAAGTTTGTCTCTGCATCAACGGATTCAAATTCTTTCAGTAGTAAATACTTGGTTGAGTGGCAGAACCAAGTGGCAACCCAAAATGATTTTTTGGTCAACCTTGTAAAAGTCAACATCATTCCGGCATAAGTACAAGTTTAAGTATATTTTTTTAACATACTGTTTGGTTACCTGGATATGGAAACCTGAACCAAGGTGCATTCCCCATTACATCTCCTTTAACGTCTGTTCGAGCAAGATACCCATACACCTCTGGATCAGATGGAAGGACGTTGTAGATAGTCAGAAGATAACAGATGAGCCATGAAACAGTGATTCCCAAGAGAACCTGTGGAACAAGTCAGATGAGACATTGTTTTTTGTTCAAGCTTAAACACACCATGATGTTCTGGCTGAAAGTATTTATAGGCTTACAGGAAGCATCTGAAAGATGTTTATCCTGGAGATGTGGAACTTTTTGGCCTTGTTGTACGTGGGGAGAGGAACAGCGATGTGGCGGAGATACTGGGAAAACAGCACAATTAGAAATGTTGTCCTGTGGAAGAAAGGTGAATTTTGTGTTATTTCAGTTTTTTAATATCTGCTTATCACACCTATATATTAGTCTTCCTCAAATTGTTGTGATAAAGTACAAAAGTGTGGGTTTAAGTCCAACAACTCATGTGGCCTGCACAAAGCTCTGATGTTGAAAAGAATTTGAATCCTGATGACAACCCAGACCTTTTAAGCCAGCTTCACTTTCTGACCTCACTAATGCTCTGGATGATTGCATACAAATCAGAAAGAATATTAGAGGTCATTCTAACAGCTAAGTGGGGGGGGGGGGGGAATTGTTCAAAAGTGCATATTGGCGTAATAGGTTATGTGTAAAAAGTACATACAGACCTTAATATCCCATTATATTGTATGCTTAAAAAGAATACTCCTATAGTATATAGAAAAATTACACTTGTGTTATTCTCAGTGAAGGTAAACTTATTGCGCTTGGTTGCACCCACATGGCTGAGATTCCCCAGTGGCTTCCTGCTTCCGTGCCAGCAGAGTCAAACAAAGAAAAGCCAATAAGTGAAATGGTAGGCGCAATTGTCAGAGGACCAATAAACCGCATGAGCAGACCGATAAGACCAGAGAACCCCACCAGCACCTGGAACAAGGAGCCCACCATGATGGAACCCTGAATCTGTCAAGACAAGGAAATAATTCATTATTTTTGTTCCTTTTTACCACAAATGTTGGTCTTGCTCATCCAGCTGTAACACTCACCACCCGTATGCGACTTTGCCAGACCTGGATGAACTCAGGGGAGGATGTGTTGACCAGGGTGGCATTCTGTGTCCAGGCAGGACATTCCCACTCTGACATGGACAGCAAGGATGTTGTGGGTGCAAGAAGACTAAAAGTCCCACCTTGAAGAATAGGCAATCTATCATTGAGCACAACAACAAATCACATCTTTCACATGTGCTTTATTAATACTTGTAAGACCTTTAGGGAGAGATATTCTCAAAAAGCCTGCCTTCTTAGAGCAGTTCCAGAAACAAAGGAGCAACTATTTCGTCAATCTGCTCATGACTGTGTGATCACATGGGAAAATTTTGTTCAGCGCTCAGATCAGATCAGTTCCAACATGAACCAGCCTGTGGAATGCGGATTTAAAGTGTGTTGAACCTAGACATACAATTCTAAATTCCTGTGTAATCCCATTAAAGCTTTCAGTTTTTGAGCTGATCAATGTTTCACTACATGCATAATTTGATTAGATCTAATGTTAAACCAACAAACAAACTTCAATAGACAGAGGATATAATCATTTCCTGATTAAAGAAAGTATTTAATCTCAGAAGATTTAGGGCACGAGGGCACACACACACACACACACACACTCAAACGCTCATTTGCATACTATGGCCAATTTAATGAGTCCAGATTGACTCTATTATAAAGAGAAAGGCATTGCAGGAAATGATGTACCCGTCATGCATATTGTCCAATGTACAAACCTCTAGAGGCTGTGTTATGATCTGGAGGTGCATCAGTTGGAAAGATCTAGGCTCAGCGACATTATGTGACAATAAAATGAAATCAGCTTACTACCTGAATGTGCTGAATAACCAGGTTTAATCCATCAATGCATGTTTTTCCCTTTCCTTATTGCAAAAGCATATTCCAGCACTCAAATTGTGAGAGAGTGTTTCTGAGAGCATGAGGAATAATTTCCATATATGAATTGGCCAACACAATGCACACCGTAATCAATCCTAACCGCAGTATACTGTAGATGTTGAAATATATTATGGCTGACAAACAATATTTATGAGCCACAGCGTTTTTCGAGGCTTCAGTTTAGGTTCCTCATAAACAGAATGGATTAAGTGTCCTGTGAAATATATTTGCTACCTGACACCGAAGGTGACCTGCAACAGGGTGCATATTCCTGAAACAAAGAAGATGGTGCTGATCAGGTGGCTCTGAGTGAGTGCATCATGCTGCAGACACAGGCCCTGAGACAGGATCAGCGGAATGGCAATGATTCCACCAAACGCAGTCAAAAAGTGCTAAGAGAAATGGCAATGAGAGGTTTTATTGAGCTTGTTTAAAGTTTAATATGCTTTATCTTATCACTCCAAATTATTTTCTTCATTTTATTGTGTGAACTGACCTGAATTCCCAGGATGATGCATAGGTACCATGGTGGTACATCAGTTACACAATATGTGAGTTTGTCTCTGCTGTTGTCTTCTGATACATCTGCATTGTGCTCATCACTCAATCCACAGAAATTATTAACCATACCGTCAGCCTGGAGAACAAAGATCCCCAGAGATAGAGAGAGAGAGAGAGAGAGAGAGAGAGAGAGAGAGAGAGAGAGAGAGAGAGATTGCTACATTGTTTCAGACAGACTGGAAAGTTCAAGTTATTTTTAATTAAAAAAAAAACTATTTTAACATAATGTGGAAAATGTAGTCAGGTGAAATATGCACAATTAGTGCATAACTGGCTATTAGCAGATTTTGACAAATATTTAATTGGAACTTTTAAGTTTAATCGAAGTTAAGAAAAAAAATGTAAAAGAACAAGGCAGAAATCTAAATAACATTAAACAAAAGAAGGAAAGAATGAAATGTTTAGCAACTCACAGATTACTTACAATTAGTTCTGTGAAATTTCATACACCTTAGAATATACCCACTGATGAGTAGAATATTATAGAGTTAATATGGAACTGATATTAACAGACATGCAGACCTTTCAAACTAAAATAACTAAGCTTTAGAATATTTTAAATGTACTTCACCCCTATTAAGCATATACACATACCAAATACTATTCTAAAACCTGTTGATTTATTACAGTAGTTCTATACTTACTTTGTACTGACCCAGGAAATGTGCATATAAATGTCTTACATGGCTAATTACAAGAGAATGATACAGTAAATCACCCAGAACCTTAAGTAAAAGTGCAACTTAAAATTATTCATTCAAAATAGAACACAGGACACTCTTTCTAATTCAATGTTTTTTTGTTTAGTGATTTATTTTCTACATTCTAGAACAATACTGGAGATTTCAGAACGATGAAATAACACATATTGCATTATGTGATTTAGTAACAACAATCCCAGTCAATTGTTATTTTAAAAAGGTCAGCTGTACTGGAATAACATTATTTCCTTACAAGAACAGTGTTGTCAAGTGCATTTGCAAAACCCATCAGGCTCTCATGAAGACTACCCCAGAAAAGCAGAGGTGTTATAAAGGCTTTACAGAGCATACTGTAGGTAGCAGACACATCTCAATATCAACTTTTCAAAGGAGATTATTGCATATTTTGGATGCCTTCAGTATTGTTTTACAGTGTGGGAAAAATAAAAGTCAGGAAAGACCACTGAATTAGACGTCCAAACTTGTGACTGGTACTGTATCTGTTTCAACATCACGCATTGATCTTACATATTGTTGTAAATTATTGGCCACTTTATCAAAGACTAACTAACAGCTCTATTCTTATTTTCTCAGACATTATCTAGCACATTGCAAACTAGCTGAATGTTGACAGTTAGATCTCACAGTACAAACTATATTGTGCAGAAACAGCAAAAGAATTACTGATATTGATAAAGGTTTACATTTGTTATGAATTTAGATCAACTTTATGAAGCTCTCAGATGAAGATGATGTCACATGATGATGTTACTGGAACTATATGAACCTTAAAGCCACAATGTTTTGACAAAACTGCTTGACAGTAAAAAAAAAAAAAACGTTTACTGTGCAAAACTTTTTACTTATTTTATTATTATTTTTCTACAAACTATGTAATACATGTTCATTTTATGACTTTATTATTAAATTGGTACAAAAAAGGTTTATGATTTCCAAACATTATTATTCCATCTAAAATTGGAAGAGGAACATACAGTATCTGTAGGTCAGAAAAGAAAGCACTATTCAAACTTTGGGGTTGTAAATGCATAAAAAGAGAAACTGGGTCAATAAAGTCTTAAGAAGGATTGTGGCTGGTTCGGCAGGATGTTCAGTAATACTATGCAGCCAAGTTCCTTTTAAAACTGTACAAACTGTATCTGAGACTATATTTTAAGCAATGTATTGACTGTTTTCTTAATTAACTGTTTACTGCTTTTTATAGTATTTTTTGAAAGTAGAAACTTTTATTAAAGACATAATTACGGTTATTTGCATATGTGCCTAAGACTCTGTACTGTACAGCCTATAAGAGAGAATAAACCTATTGTATTTCTCTATTACTGTAAGTATGGTAGTTGCTAAAGTAAAGAGCAGGTAGACTTAACAGATCACTTTAGCAACTACCGTACTTACAATAATAAAGAAATACAGTAGGTTTATGCTCTATCTACTGCATTTTTCTTAAAGCACCATGGTGGCAAAAATTATTCGGATAACATATGCTATGTATTATAATTCTCCCTCCAACAAAACAGGTGACAATCCGAATTAGTTCGAGCCTATCTGGCTAAAGTGTTTTCCTAATTAGTATTAGCTAGTTTAGTAGTTTATAGAAATATACTAAATATTAATTTTTAATAGCAATTTCAGTGCATTAAATAACAATTTATTCTTATTATCTTATTAATTGTCATTATTAAAAAACAATTGACATTATAACATTGAATTTAACTTTTGTTTCAATACTTTTGGCCACCACTGTATTTTACAGTACTAATCTTGAGATTTACACACATAGCATGGAACACAACTCCTATCATAGTAATGACCCATGGCTATATACATTACAACACTGTTTAACACTAGAAGCGCCGCGCCAGTGTCACCTACTTTACAACACTAATCAAGCAACCAAATCATAAATTCTCAGTCATTCATTATATCTTCCCAGCTTGAATAATATATGCATAAAAATATGTCGAAAGACAACAATCATAAATACAATTGCTGCTACCATATACAAATAGAATTTTAAAATAATAATTGCCAGTGTTTAAATATTACTTGTTTGTATGAAGCCCTTCAAAACAGCTCATATGTCAGTTTGTAATGAAGCATACTGTATGTAAGCAGTAATGGTAATCAGGGCTTCTGTATTTGCCTTAATGCAGAGGACACATAAGCACTAAATTACACCTACAATTGCAAATAGGTACTGTAGATGCAATTATAATAATAAACATTACATTGACTGTATTATACAGCATAAGGGTTTTTAATAGACCCGTACATGTAGTAACACATCTGTAAAGCATTTACTGTAGTTAACTAAAAATATTAAGTGTACTTACATGAAATGAATAAATGTTCTTGCTCTTCTCTTCTGAAGCCATGAGTCTAGTCTACCTAAAACAGTAACAACAGTCTCAGTAACACCAAGAACAGGAATGAATGAGGAGTGAGAGTGAGTGCAGGAAAGTGTGTGAAAGACATTGTGTCTGTTGTTCAAACTGATTATAAATCTGCTGATCACGTGAAAAAAAAATCAGCTGACTAGAAAACCTCTGTCTCTCTCTCTCTCTCTCTCTCTGTCTCTCTCTCTCATACTGTATATGTTGTACTGTATGTATGTATGTATGTATGTACGTACGTATGTACAAACACTTTATTTCTCTTTATCAGTCCTCCGGATCCACAACCCTGCATGTTTTCCAGTTATCCCTGCACTCCGTACTGCCGAGATCATGTGTGTTCAGTCAATAAGAAGGTAGAAGATCCCAATTCACTTTGTCTTCCCCCACATTGAACACACCAGGGTTTGACATTAACTTTTTTGCTCACTGGCCAATGTGGCTAGTGGATTTTCGGAGTCACTGGCCATTCAGCCTTTTTACTAGCCACAATTTTGTTACCAGAAAATCGCAGTTTTTTCCTTCACCATGATACGTTAATGGTTGTTACTGTATATCTAGATTTACTTATAAGTGACAGCATACACTGTATCACTAGAGCAGTAGTCAAGTATTCAGTACTGTTAAGATCGCTCCCAATATAAAAACATGCAAACATGAACAGTATATTCTGCTTATTGAACTTAAATTCAAGCCTCTTACAACATGAAATTGAAAAATAACAGATTCAGTACAACTGAACTCATTCTGATATTAAAAATACAGCAACTCAGAACATTTATCATTTTAGTGTTATTATGTGTACTATTATCAGGTATTATTATTCATTATGTATTATTATATCAGAATTGTTCTTATGTAGTATACTGGTCAGGAATGGAAGCCAACGTGCCATTACAGTAACATAATTTTTAGTGTTGCATTGCTAATATTCATTCTATTGAATGTACTATTAAGGATTTACACATCCCTCTTGCTCACTATGATTGGGCTCAGTCGGGTCAGACTGTCAAAGCAAGCTAGATGGCTGTTGAAGACAATGTGCTTTGTCCTTTCGTCTGGTACTTGGCTACCCTAAAAGTCATGTTGAAGGTCATGCTGAAAACAGGTTGTTTTTGCTAGTTGGTATGTAACAAAATTTCTGGGACATAGCCTTGAATTTTGTACAAAATGTGTCTTGATGTCCTGGTCCATTAGATTTTTCGACATGTTAGTCTGTAAATATAAAATAACAAAAAATATTTTTTGTATCTGCTTTAACTTTATGGTGTTTGTGGAATGTAATCTCAGGGCAAATGAGTCTGATGAATTCTAACATCATGTACCAGAGATTCTCCAGGAGTATATACTGTACTGTATATGCATAATCTTATTTGCATTTGAACATCAATAGCTAATTCTACTGGCTGGTTTTAAGACATCTGAAAGAAAAACATACTGTACATTGAAAAAACAGAGCTTGTAAATAGAGGTAACCTTTAAACTTTTTTAAACCCCCTCATAGTATTTCTATATGTACTGTACGTATATTATGCCTTATATTATGAAACCTTGGTTCGTTTGCTCTTGAGTTCAGTTATACTGTAGTTTTACTGGAAAACAGAGTTTAGCATGAGCCCTGATCACATGACTGTCATCTAGCGACCTGATTCAAACTTAAACCCAATCATCAAGCTGTATGCTACTTTTGGAACACTCACATGCTTTTCTCCAGATTTTTTCACATAGTCTTCAAGGCACTTTCACATAACTTTGAATCAGTCAAAGCTGATTCAACATTTTTTTTTAATTCCTTTTACAATAAAAAAAAAATTCAGTTACAAGATCATTGAATGAATGCAAAGTAAAATTTTTATTTCCTAAATGTTTTTTAAAGTATTTTAGTGTTTTAAAGTATTAAAGTATTTAAACGTTTTTGCTGATCCTGCAGGACATTCGACAGGACTGACAGAGAGAAACATCAACTAATAAAAGGGATATGTTTACTTACAGTAGGAATGACAAGGAATGACATGCAACCTCACTCTCCCTCTCTCTTTCTATCTATCTCATTCTCGGAAGTTTGATTTCTGTGTATATGATTTACGGGAATATGATTGTATATGATTTAAGGGAATCAGGACAGTATTTTCAATATGAGGTTGTCATGTCTGGATTACTGAGATTGAGACGCAGACGCAGGCTTGCAATATCACACAGTGTCTTTTATTGAATTTCGTGTCCCTCGCCTTCTCTGAACACTGTCCTCGTGAAAAAAACACAACAGAAAAACCACGGCTGGATCTCCGAACGAAATGAAGAAAAGAAAAAAAGGGTCCTCGTGTCCGCTGTCCACGGCCCACGGAGTCCAAGCTGTGAATCAGTTCAATCCTGGGTTCAAAAGAACAAGGCGGACGTGAAACCACAAGCACTTAGAAAAAACATGCATGAGCACATACACGGGTTGGTGCACAACTGTGAACGAACAAGTGTCTATGGGGTCGGCTGGTTAATATAGGAACACACACTAGGGATACACAGGTGAAATTACTTTAATGGTGATTGTGATTTGACGTACAGACAGACACACTAGGGGGAGACAGAGTGTCGGCTCAGTAGTCCGGAGAGCCGGATCTTCTTTCCTGAGGCCGTGGTGGTTCTGATGTTACAGTACCCCCCTCCCCAGCACCGACCTCCTGAGGGAGGCGACGGCGCCCCCCTCGCATTCTCGGGGGCCGCCTGAGCTCACCTGTCTGCCGCACCTGCCGACGGGGGGGGCGACCCGGCGGTCGCGGAGCCGGGCGATCCGGTCTTGCCCTGTGGAAATCCGTGACTAGCTCTTGGCTCAGTATGCTCCGAGCCGGAACCCAGCTCCGCTCCTCCGGCCCGTACCCCTCCCAGTCGACCAAGTACTGCAACGCCCCCGCCCTTCTCCGACAGTCCAAGAGTTCTTTGACTCGGAATGCTGGGGCGCCCCCTATGTCCACTGCCCCAGGGAGTGAGGGTTCTGCTGTTCCTTCGTCCAACGGCCCCCGGACCACTGGCTTAAGGAGAGAGATGTGAAACACAGGGTTAATACGTAAATGTGCAGGGAGGGACAGTTTAAACGCTACTGGATTTACTTGTGCCGTTATGGGAAACGGCCCGATGAACCTGGGAGAGAGTTTCTTGCAGGGGAGGTTGAGGTGGAGGTCCCGTGTCGAGAGCCACACCCGATCGCCTACCTGGAGCGGAGCGCTTTCCCGTCGCCGCCTATCGGCATATTTAGAGAACCGCTGCACTGCTCTGGAAATTTGTGTGTGTGCGTCTTCCCACACACTCTCCGCCTTCTTAAACCATTCATCCACTACTGGTACATCGGTGGGCGTGGCATCCCATGGACATAGCGGAGGTTGATAACCTAATATGCATTGAAATGGCGTGAGGCCGGTAGATATTCTAGTAGTGTGCCGGTAGTGCATATTCTGCCCAGATAAGACAATCAGCCCATTCATGTTGCCGACCACTACAATATGCTCGAAGATATCTCCCAAGTTCCTGAACAGTCCGCTCTGCCTGTCCATTCGACTCGGGGTGATAGCCCGACGTTAGGCTAACTGTAGTCCCCAACTTCTGGAAGAAAGCTTTCCAGACCCTGGCGATAAATTGGGGCCCACGATCGGAAATAATATCTTCGGGGATGCCGTAGTGGCGGAACACCGAAGTGAATAGGGTTTCTGCTACCTGGAGGGCTGACGGGAGAGAGCAAAATGGGATAAACTTGCATCCCTTAGAGAATCTATCTATTACCACGAGAATCGTGGTGTACCCGTTCGAAACCGGCAGATCCGTGACAAAGTCCACTGCGATATGGGACCACGGTCTGTTCGGCACCGGGAGGGGCATTAATTTTCCAACGGGTAAATTACGTGGGCTTTTCGTGGTCGCACATGTGGCACAAGACAGAACAATCTTTTTCACGGTTTCTCGGATTTTTGGCCACCAGAACTTTGGTTCCAACAGGTGGTAGGTGCGTGCAACGCCGGGGTGTCCCGATGCTAGGCTCGTATGAGCTTCGATCGTCACTCGCTCTCGAAGCGACTCCGGAACGTAGGTTCGGTTCGGAGGGCAGCTCCTAGGCACGGGGTTGGACCGTGCCCACTGAGCTATCTCCGCCTCGAGATCCCACATAACCGGGGCCACTACGAGTGACGATGGCAAAATTGGTTCCGGATTTGTTATTGGTTCCGGCGACGGGTAGTAGCGTGATAGTGCGTCCGCTTTAATGTTCTTCGAGCCGGGGCGATACGTAATCATGAATTTGAAACGCGTGAAAAAGAGCGCCCAGCGGGCTTGACGTGGGTTCAGTCTCTTCGCCTGTTGGAGGTACTCAAGATTCCGATGATCCGTGAGTACCGTAAATGAGTATTTTGCCCCCTCCAACCAGTGCCGCCATTCCTCTAGCGCCGCTTTTACTGCTAGCAGTTCTCTGTTACCGATATCGTAATTTCGCTCGGCAGGTGTTAATTTCCTCGAAAAAAAAGCGCAGGGGTAAAGTTTCTCGGGGTGGCCATGGCGTTGTGACAGCACTGCTCCTAACCCTACCTCGGACGCATCGACCTCTACTACGAAGGGCTTGTCAGGGTTCGGTAATTTTAAGATAGGTGCTGATGTAAATGCCGTTTTGAGACGCGTAAACGCTTCACGCGCTTCACCTGGGAACTCGCGGAGGCGTTTCGGCTTTCCTATCAGTAGTGAAGTGAGCGGTGCTGCTACCGTGCTGAAGCCCCGAATGAACCGCCTATAAAAGTTAGCAAACCCCAAGAATCTTTGTAGCTCCTTCACTGTCGTGGGTTCCGGCCATTGTTGCACCGCCGCGACTTTGGACTTTTCCATCTCGACCCCCCGTGGCCCCATGCGATAGCCGAGGAATGCCACCTCCCGCTGATGAAATGCGCATTTCTCTGCCTTCACATAGAGCCCGTGTTCGCTTAGGCGCCGAAGGACGGCGGTCACATGACTGACGTGCTCCGAATATGACCGTGAATAAACCAAGATGTCATCTAGGTAAATTATAACGAAACGGTTATACATATCCCGGAACACGTCATTCATGAACCCCTGAAACACCGCAGGTGCGTGGGCGTTGGCTGCGGAGGTGCTGATCGAGGGAGATGGCCAGGATGATTGTCTCATCCAGCGATAACTGGGCGTCCCGGCAGGCCAACTCCAGTTGGATCTCAGGCTGGAGTCCGTCGCGGAACCTGGCGAGCAGACTCTTCTCGCACCAACCGCTCTCCGCGGCCATGACGCGAAATTTAATGGCGTATTCCGCCACAGGCATAGCCCCTTGCCGGAGCCTCAGGAGGCGCTGTTCTCCGGAGCGTCCGTGATCTGGGTGGTCAAACACTGCTGCTAGTGCCTCCACGAACCGCGGATACCGGACCGTGAGCTCCCTGCCCTCGCTCCATATGGCCGCCGCCCACTCCATTGCTGGACCTGTGAGCTGTTGAATGACAAATCTTATGCGCTGTATCTCTGTCATCTCGGGAAAGTCCGCCAGGTACAGCTCACAGGCCAGCAGGAACTGTTTACAGCCCTCTGGATCACCGGAGTACCTCTCGGGGGGGGGGGCAGCGCGTGGTGGAGATGGCATGGTCCGTCTCGTCGCCCCCGAGGTAGAGGGGTCAGGGAAGGCGAGGTGTCGGACGCAGTGCGCCATGTCGCTCACGGCTCGTGCCAGGCCTTCAATCTCCTTTTGTTGTTTCTCAATACAACGTCTCAGGTGGCGATCACCCGACATCGGAATGCCTGCTGCGTCTGGGGTGGTTCGTTCATCTGTCATGTCTGGATTACTGAGATTGAGACGCAGACGCAGGCTTGCAATATCACACAGTGTCTTTTATTGAATTTCGTGTCCCTCGCCTTCTCCGAACACTGTCCTCGTGAAAAAAACACAACAGAAAAACCACGGCTGGATCTCCGAACGAAATGAAGAAAAGAAAAAAAGGGTCCTCGTGTCCGCTGTCCACGGCCCACGGAGTCCAAGCTGTGAATCAGTTCAATCCTGGGTTCAAAAGAACAAGGCGGACGTGAAACCACAAGCACTTAGAAAAAACATGCATGAGCACATACACGGGTTGGTGCACAACTGTGAACGAACAAGTGTCTATGGGGTCGGCTGGTTAATATAGGAACACACACTAGGGATACACAGGTGAAATTACTTTAATGGTGATTGTGATTTGACTTACAGACAGACACACTAGGGGGAGACAGAGTGTCGGCTCAGTAGTCCGGAGAGCCGGATCTTCTTCCCTGAGGCCGTGGTGGTTCTGATGTTACAGAGGTAGGTGGGATGTCTGTTGAAAACACTTATTTTGAGTTTCCTTATCCATTTTCAGAGTAATTATCATTGGCTTCACTTTCTAAATATCTATTCTAACTTCTAATTATTCCTCATAATTTCTAGTTAATAAAAAAATCTATATATCTAATTAATATCCTAATATGGCTATCCTAAAGGGGAGAACTTTAATATTGTAAAAATCTGAAGAAAATCAATCCATTCGTCAGCTTCTTCAGCTTGATTTATTCACACATTTATCACTTGTGTAGGGTTTATATGGTCTTCTTGGGTGGAGCTAAACACTGAGCCAGAGGGGGGACTATGTACATTGCTTCATTTTTAAATATATATTTTTTATGACTTCATAAAGTGATGAAAATCTAAATGGTGTGTTTAAGCACAGGTCTCTGTAAATGTCTTAATATGATCAAAAGGTGAATTTTTTTTCTAAATAAGTTGCCTTTCAATTTTACTACAAATGAACAGTTTGACAACACATTCCAATAAGCACCATTTTCAGAATTTGTATTAGGTTAAGACACATAGTGGCAGCATTTTCGAACAAACCTTGACACATTGTGACAAGCCGATTGTATCGCTTTCTTGTTACTGGATCAAAGTAACACAGCAGTTCTCAGCTCCAGTCCTGGAGGACTACCTGCCCTGCAGATTTAGGTGTTTTTCCTGCTCTATCACATCAATTAATGAGAACCAGTTAATTATCTGATTACCTAAATCAGATGTGCTTGGAGCATTGGTTTTGCTGCATAAGAGATGGTGGCAATATTTCACACCACTGTACAACACCTAATTATACATCTCATTTTCCATCTTGATTTTTAATCACATCAGCACCAGATTTAACCACTTTGAACTTAATTCCCATCAACTTTACAGACTATAACAGATTATCTCACATGACGTCTTTATGACTTTCACGTGTTTTGTGTTTGTCCTTGATTAGGGTCCATATATGTTTTTTGGTTTCTTTGTTTCCTAGATAAACTTTTACTAGATCTTAATTTTCTTATTCTTACATTGCATTTTTTGTGTTTGTCATTGGTACTATAAAGTGTACTACTGTATATTCTACTGGTCCTTGTCATTTGGGCTTCTAACTGTGTGTTTTACCTGTAAAGGTGGATATAGTATTAAAAAGATTTAAGGTACATACAGTAAACATATACTTTTTGTACCTAGTGAGGCTTCCAATATACACTTTATATTGTCTCTATAAGTGTTCCCCAACTCAGTGACAAGGAAAGGCGGTTTAGTACTCTATTCAAATGAAAGTACAGTGGTGTGAAAAACTATTTGCCCCCTTCCTGATTTCTTATTCTTTTGCATGTTTGTCACACAAAATGTTTCTGATCATCAAACACATTTAACTATTAGTTAAAGATAACACAAGTAAACACAAAATGCAGTTTTTAAATGAGGGGTTTTATTATTTAGGGAGAAAAGAAATCCAAACCTACAGTACATGGCCCTGTGTGAAAAAGTAATTGCCCCCTGAACCTAATAACTGGTTGGGCCACCCTTAGCAGCAATAACTGCAATCAAGCGTTTGCGATAACTTGCAACGAGTCTTTTACAGCGCTCTGGAGGAATTTTGGCCCACTCATCTTTGCAGAATTGTTGTAATTCAGCTTTATTTGAGGGTTTTCTAGCATGAACCGCCTTTTTAAGGTCATGCCACAACATCTCAATAGGATTCAGGTCAGTACTTTGACTAGGCCACTCCAGAGTCTTCATTTTGTTTTTCTTCAGCCATTCAGAGGTGGATTTGCTGGTGTGTTTTGGGTCATTGTCCTGCTGCAGCACCCAAGATCGCTTCAGCTTGAGTTGACGAACAGATGGCCGGACATTCTCCTTCGGACTGTCTCCGGACTGTCTCCATTCTGTCTACAGCCTTCCAGGTCCTGAAGCAGCAAAACAACCCCAGACCATCACACTACCACCACCATATTTTACTGTTGGTATGATGTTCTTTTTCTGAAATGCTGTGTTACTTTTACGCCAGATGTAACGGGACACGCACCTTCCAAAAAGTGCAACTTTTGTCTCGTCGGTCCACAAGGTATTTTCCCAAAAGTCTTGGCAATCATTGAGATGTTTTTTAGCAAAATTGAGACGAGCCTTAATGTTCTTTTTGCTTAAAAGTGGTTTGCGCCTTGGAAATCTGCCATGCATCCCGTTTTTGCCCAGTCTCTTTCTTATGGTGGAGTCGTGAACACTGACCTTAATTGAGGCAAGTGAGGCCTGCAGTTCTTTAGATGTTGTCCTGGGGTCTTTTGTGGCCTCTCGGATGAGTTGTCTCTGCGCTCTTGGGGTAATTTCGGTCGGCCGGCCACTCCTGGGAAGGTTCACCACTGTTCCATGTTTTTGCCATTTGTGGATAATGGCTCTCACTGTGGTTCGCTGGAGTCCCAAAGCTTTAGAAATGGCTTTATAACCTTTACCAGACTGATAGATCTCAATTACTTTCTTCTCATTTGTTCCTGAATTTCTTTGGATCTTGGCATGATGTCTAGCTTTTGAGGTGCTTTTGGTCTACTTCTCTGTGTCAGGTAGCTCCTATTTAAGTGATTTCTTGATTGAAACAGGTGTGGCAGTAATCAGGCCTGGGGGTGACTACAGAAATTGAACTCAGGTGTGATAAACCACAGGTAAGTTATTTTTTAACAAGGGGGGCAATCACTTTTTCACACAGTGCCATGTAGATTTGGAGTTTTTTTTTCTCCCTTAATAACGTAAACCTTCATTTAAAAACTGCATTTTGTGTTCAATTATGTTATCTTTGACTAATAGTTAACGTTTTTGATGAGCAGAAACATTTAAGTGTGACAAACATGCAAAAGAACAAGAAATCAGGAAGGGGGCAAATAGTTTTCACACCACTGTATTTTATACCCAGAACCACCACAAGATGGACACCTACACCAAACATTAACAATAATAATATAATATAATATAATATAATATAATATAATATAATATAATATAATATAATATAATATAATATAATATAATATAATATAATATAATGGACTGTACATTTTGATATCTTTTTCAAAATTTCTAAATTAGGTAAGCTTTCTTCCCATGAATAAAATAAAATGACCAACAAGTGATACATCCCTTAAATCCAAACATTTTAATGATAGGTTTTAACATCTATTGGTTTAGACCTTTGATTCCATTCTCAATGACTTCAAAGACTCAAAAAATTGCATAATAAAATAACACTATAATATTTTATAGTTATACACAAGTTAAATTTATAGCAATAGCAGCACTTCTTATTCAATGTATTCTTATATTGTTTAATTACAGCAGATTAAGTAAGTATGACTAGATATTATAATAAATGTTAAGTACTGTAAATGCCTGAGTAACATTTTATAATCCTTTCCTTAGAGCTGTAACAACAATAACAGGGGTCTACAGTATGTGCCGCCTGGCACACCGGGTGATGGACACCTCACGGGTCCAACAGTGACAACCCGGCACTGATCAGGGTGATTAAAGATCAAATCTGAAACATTGTTAAATAAAATCTTCAGAACCTGAAATGTACTACTCATGCATCATATACTGTATATCATTTTATCCCGTAAAAAAGGTCACAGGGAGGCCTGGTTCTAATCAAGGAGACTTAGGGCACGTGGAGGGGTACACCCTGGACGTGATGCCAATCCAATCCATAGCAATGCACACACATAAACATATTCACTCAAACACCATGAGCAATTTGGAAACGCCAATTAGCTTAATCTGCATGTCTTGGGACTGTTGGAGGAAACCGGAGTACCCGGAGGAAACCCATCAAGCACAAGGAGAATATGCAAACTCCATGCACACAGACCCAAGGTGGGAAACAAACCTGAAACCTGGAGGTGCACGGCAACAGTGAGGCAAGCATCTCCTTCACCCTGTTTTTATTCACAAGTAAAAATCATAAAGTGAGATCTGGACTTCTTGGAGGCCATTCATGAGATCCCAGCCTACTTCCTGGAAATTGCTGGAGGACACACTGGAGGACTTGTTGAGGAGGTTCTCAGCAATATCCCAAATGACTTCCTTCAGCAATCCAAATTCAAATTTTATTCGTCACATACACAGTCATACACAGTACGATATGCAGTGAAATGCTTACACGACCGCCAGTGACCTTAAAAAGAGAATTAAATCTTATAGTAAGAAATAAATATGAATAAAGAAATACGATAGGAAAATTTTAACTTAACTAGAATAAAAATAGAAATAAAAATAAAAGTAATATGTAAATAAAATAGAAATAAAAATAGAAATATAAGGAAACTGGTTGGCACCACCTGTGCCTAAAGATTTGCTTTCATTCTAGTAATAAAGTACAAGTACATTTGTTTTAAAAAACAAAACAAAAAAAAAAACCATTGTATTCGAAATATGAACTTTATTTTTAATGCATAGTTTCTTTTCACCCACCCTGTACTGTATACTAGAAACACAGTACCCTCTGTTTTATCATTTCACTTCAAATAATTGTTGCATGTGCTGTATCACTTAGATTGATTGATTGATCTACAATGCTCGCGTGCACTGAAGCTGATAGAAGTGGCCCACGCGCTGATGGTGACGTCACGAGCCGGCGATGCAACGCTCTCTTCTTTTTGAACGTTGTACACAAAAAAAAAAGTGTTTAGGTTAACGTGGACTACAAACCGAAAAACAAAAATAATGAAGATAACATTTTAAACAAGAATAAAATAAATAAATAAACAATAAAGCTGTTCCTGGTTTTTGCTGTAATCTCTTGCGCACGTACGTAGGGGCGCGTGCGCGGCGCTCTCCGCAGTGGCGCTCTCTCCGCCCGGCCGCTGCGCACTGACAGGAGGAGGAGGAGGAGGAGCCGCTTCACAGCTCAACCTGTATTTTGCACAACAAGGAGGCAGCAGCAGACAGTGCGATGGCGGCTGGAGGAGGATGCACGGACAGCGCGGATGAGTACCGGGCCGAGGTGGAGTGCCTGAGCCGCGAGCTCGCAGAAGCGAACCGGGAGAAGATCCGCGCGGCGGAGTGCGGCCTCGCAGTGCTCGAGGAGAACCAGAGTCTGAAGCAGCAGTGCGCCGAGCTGGAGGCTGAGCAGGAGGCGCTCAAGAGGGAGTTGGAACAGCTGCAGGAGGTAATGCACCAACACAGACCACATTACTGCACCTCAGCACACAACACACAGCCCACAGGTTCTCAACACACAGCCCACAGCAAATACATCCTAAGATCATGCAGGTGTTAATATGCATGTTAAAATCATCTCTCTTTCTCTCTCACTCTCTCTCTCTCTCTCTCTCTCATCCAGAGATGCTATTTCACACACTGATCACACATTCTACGCATTAAATGGATTGCAATAATATGTAGGAGAGAAGTTATTGACCTAGGAGTAATATATATCACACATGCACGCCCACACAAGAAGTATAATAAAAACAAAATAAAATATATGAACCAAAATTTGTAAAATAATAATAATTATAATACCTTACAGCACAGTGAAATAATTTTTTCACATTTCCCAGTTAGGAAGCTTGGGTCAGAGCGCAGGGTCAGCCAGGATTTGATCTTAAATATTTCTACTGCAGTTTATGGAATTTGTGTGGCAACGTTGGCCAACATGTTAAGTTTCACTGTTGAGACCTTGAGCAAGGCCCTTGAGCAAGGGCTCAACAGTGGCAAGTTACTGGTGAACCCTCGATCCCTCGATCAGTAACCCGCAGCCTCAGCCTAGGGTTTAGCCAGAACTGCCCATTAGGACCTAGTAATACTTTGTTGTCTTTCCTTTAGTGACTTTAAGAGCAACAACTTGCTTAGGTTTATATTTCATCCATTGAAATTTCATCCTTTAAAAAAAAAAAAAAAGTAATGCATTGTTAAATCATTTCTGTAAATAGTAGAAAGTTCGCATCATAGTATTTCAGGTGTCTGTGTACTACTGTATCTTGCATGTCTGTGTTCAGTGTGGGCAAAACGTAGTGCAACATATACTGTAGCTTAGCCGGCTTTCACTTTGGCTCCATGTGTATAGATTAAGCTGTCACGGTAAGCATTTTCTTCAGGCGTCTTAGGTCTGTTTGGATGCACTATGGCACTCCGAATTGCTGCTTTATCTGTATGGAATTTTATTTTCTCTCAATGCTTCTATTTTTATAAAAGAATTTAAGTGGGATTGGATAATAATATTAGCATTATTAGAATTAGAATGTCCTATTTTGCCATTCGTGGATGAGTTTAGAGTTGTTGTTGTTGTTGTTGTTTTTGCCATTTTGTTATGGGTGTTTATGGCTGGTGATTATGTACAAGGAATCAATCTTTAGCCTTGTCACTCTCATTACTATAGAATAAGCATGGGAAAAGTAAGAGAGACACCAAGTTTATACTTTTGGATTAGCATCAGGCAGGTATTACAGTATCCCCCAGTACAACGATTTTACTATCAAAATTATTATATTTATTATTTTATCAAATAACAGCTGGTCCTGGGAATGAGAAAAAAATGTAAGAGAAAACAGCGCATCGCTAAGCATTATTAAAATTTTGGTGCAGGTGATTAGTGCAAGTAATTAAGAGAAAACAAAAACATAATTATAGAGTAACGTGCATTAATTAGAAAATGTTAATTTGGCAGATACCAGAGTGAACCTGTTAGTCCAACTATAAATGCCATTTTTGTGACTGACGTGTCTTTCTATAAAGTTTCCGACATGTCTTTCTAATTTCCGACATTATATTTAGGGGCAGATTTACAATTGCAAGACTGAAGCATTTGTATTTAATCTTATGATGGTTATGATGCATTGTCGTTTTTGTGCAATTGGACCGAACAAGCTAGTCTTTGCTCCCCACAGGCAGAAATAAGTCTTGGGTGCTTATGATCCTGACAGCAATTTATTGTTGTATAATTGATATTGTTTAAATGGTATGTGGTGTTGATGTTATGGCTGATCGGTGTAGTCTTTAAAAAAATGTAGAGTAACCAATGAGACCTTCCTTTAGCTTATTATTATGTTTTGTCTGTGACAACAATAATGATAAAATTATAAGAAAACATAAATTGGAGGTTTTTGGCAGTGGTTATGCAGTATTGTGGACTAAAGATTTTTGAACAGGTCTCCAGGTTGTGTCAGTCTTTGTGTCAGTAATTGCTTTTATGCCCTACAATGGTTCTAGGTAGTCGATCGGTAGAATCAGCCCTGAAGGCTTTCATGGCTTTAATTAACTGCTGACTTCACACACACAGACTTTTCAGCAACCATGCTAACCTTCAAAAAGCTCCTCTTTAGCACTGTAATGGGTTTTGCTTTCACTGAACGTCATGTGGAGTAATTATTTCATTAGGTATTTCATGAGAAAAGAGTGTGTGTTTGTGTGTGTTTATGTGTGTTTGTGTGTGTGTGTGTGTGTGTGTGTGTGTGTGTGTGTGTGTGTGTGTGTGTGTGTGTGTGTGTGTGGGGTGTCCAAAGAGGCAGCAGTGTGTATCTGAGCTTGTTCTCTTCTTATTATCTCTCAATCTTTCATGTTTTTAATGAATATTAAACAGTAAATGAATAACGGTTTAAATCTCACTTAATCTAAACACAGACCAACTAAAGTATCTTCTTCGTCTTGGTAAGGTGGCATTTCTTAGGAACGAAGCAGTATCTACGAAGGAGGGTCCTTGAAAACTGTTTTATTCTTTTCTTAATATAACATTTCAGAAAGTATCCCTGATGAATCAAGTGTTATAAATAGTCTATCACAAGTCTGTTATCTAAAAGCAAGGACGAAAGCCACTGCAATTTAAAATCTTAAGGAAAAAAGTAGATGATTCAGTCCTGCTATGTTGATCCTTTATGTAGACAACAGGGATTGCAAGCCGTTTTGAATTTGCTGTGAAATGAACAAACTGTCTAGATACAGTAAAGATTAGATGTGCATGCATGTATTGATATTTGTCCTAGTGTTTCCTAAAATGGCAAAGTTTTCAGGATGGATGGCTTCATGCTTCTTGGTAACATAAGAAGCTGATTCTTTTTGTCTTACTTATTGAGATGCAAAAATGATAATGGTGAAGTCATCTTTATATAACTTTTAAAAATGAAGTACAGTAAAAACAGGATCTAGCTTACTGTGCAGATATCCCACACCATTAAATGTTATTGAAAATAGATAATAAAAAAAAATAAGAATGTTGTTTATTAATTAAAAGAAACAAAACCTTAATCGATTAGGGCAGATTACTGTGGTGTAAAAGGCAAGAAAAGACACTTCATGATTTGTGATTATCAGAAAATAATCTACTTTGGGTCATAGTACATGAGTCTGTTGTTGATTACTTTTTTATAATAGCATGTCCTATAAAGTGTTATTTCTTGCTTAATGCAGTGTGTGTGAGTGAACACATAACTCAGCTCTGCTTTAAGTGTGCCTTCACGAATGCTGGTGCATATACAGTACAGTAGATGACTCTCCTGTGTACGCTGTTGCAGCTCAAGCCAGGGGAACATTTCTTGGTTCTCAGATAAAATGTGCTGTGGCATATTTTTTAACTGGTTTATTACCAATTCAACGTAATGCAATACAGACTCAGGCCTTGTCCATGTCTACATGGATATTTTTAAAACCAGGATACAGTAAGTCTTCTACATATGAACATTTGAGTTAAGAACTTTCGAAGATTCGAGCATGTATTTGCGCATGATCAATCGTGGAACTTAGATCAAGAGCATGATAAATCGTGGAAGTTATGTCCGGCGTACATTGTCGCGTGCGTGCAAGGTTCATCCCAGGATATCCATAATGCAAGTGTAAAAAGAGCGGCATTGAAGCTGGTATTGCTAAGAAACGGCAAGCAATAACAATAGAGACAAAAGTGAAAATAATTGAGAGAACAGGGAGAGGTGAAAAGTTATTTTAACATTATTTTAACTTGTTATTTTAACATGAATCATTCAACCATCGGAACGATTCTAAAGAACAAGGACAAGATCATGGAACATGTTAGTTTTATACTGTGTATAGCCAATTGTGTTAGTAACCTAGTACCTAGACAATGTTTGTTTGTTAGACTTACGAATAAAATGAACGAGCTCACAGAACAGAACTCATTTGTATTTCTATGTTACTATAAAACGTACACAAACTCCGATTTCGGTTCACCTTTTGGCAAACTCCTTCCAAAGTGAAGATTCAAGTGTGTGACGCATCTCCTAAGTTTAAGTGTGTGGTACTTTGTGGGTTTTTTTTATGTATAGGGTTAAATCTCCGCCTGTTGGTTTGGCATGCTCATGCCAGCGTGTTTTTGCGTTTTTAAGGGTTTTGTTTCACAAAAAAAAATGTGTGGTTTTTTGTGAACCCTGAAACCAAGTCTGTATGGGAAAAGTAACAGCCTGAAATGTGCCTGCACTGGTGCACTGGATCAAAAAAATTAGCAAGTTAAGATAAATTGCAGGATTACATTTACTTTCATATCTTCAGGGCTCTTGAGTTTAATCTGTTTGCAGCCTGGGGGTGTGTACACCCTGCTCATGCCCTTAAAGGCCTTTTTTACTCACCCTTTTCAGCTGAATGGCATGCTATTGATTCCTGACTGCAGTGATAAATGATGTTTATGCTTTAAGGTCTATTGTTAGCTCGAGATGCGCATACTGTATTTATTTATGTCCCCTTTGTGAACTCGTAGAAATAACTAAGTGTTTACTTACTTTCTCTCTAACATTTTTGAGTTTTAGCAAAGCACATAATCTGAAAAATGTTTACTCTTTTTTTTTTGTTTTGTTTGGTATCTACAGTACAGTATGTGAGGATTTTAGTGTGTCCTGTGGCAACGTTGCTCTGATTTGGCTGCATAAAAGAATGACTTCTCTGTTCGTCTCTGTATGGTGAAACATTTTTGCGCTCCAAATCCTTTGTAATATCTTAAAAATGTTTTTCTATTTTTGCTGCAGCAAAAGGAAAATTGGGAGCCGCGCTATCGCTCCCGCAGGCACGTGTATTGATTTCTGACCTACTTGAACTGTAAAAAGACTGCAGTCTCCAGAGCAGCAGTGTGTGTTCTCTTAGTGCTTGCTTTGTACAGTAACAATGCCCATGAATTTTGGTTATTTTCTTTTTAGGATCCTAAAGAGTACTTACTGTAAGAAATGTGATGAAAAAGAATGCATGTCAGTGATTGGTTAAATTCAAGGGGAACAGTCCCATTTGGGAGTGGAAAAAAGGGATAGGTTAGATATTGGACAGATAACGGTTTTCTTTAAAGATGTTATATATTTTTTTCCCCTTGTCTACCTAAATTTAGACAGTAAATAAGCTATTTAGATAATTATGGGGAGTTATAGAGCAATCAGACATGACATTAAAAACCATTGCCATTAAAACCACCTAGGTTTTGGGTTCCCCTTGTACCCCTGCTGCAGCTCTGGCCATCAGGCTTACAGTAGAGGTGTGCTTTGATGTCTAAAACCAGGACATTTGTGGTGGATACTTTGGGTGCTGTGGGTTATGGAGTAGGGCCTCCGTGGATCGGACTTGAAGTCCGACACGTACAGTACCATGGGTGATTGCAATCCAGGGAGTTGGCAGCCTACTAGTTCCTCTAGCGATGTGATTCACTGACTGTTCTGATGCCTTTTTATCGTGGCCAGCATTGACAGAGGTTTGTGCTGCATTGGCTTTTCCATGGGATCTGACCATACAGTCTTGCCTTTGTTCCTGGCTGGCACTGGATGAGCCTTGGGTGCCCATGATCATGTCACCAAACTGCTGGTAATCGATGTTGTTATGTTCACCTGTCACTTGTTATAATGTTATGACTGATTAGTGTGCAATTGCTTTTTGTACAGTATTTGCACTAAAGTATGTTTTAGGCAAATCCAGATTTTTCTTTGTTGTTGTTTCGGCTATTTGGTGGAATTCATCCATAGTGATACCCAATGGGTTTTCTCAAACCACCAAAATACAGTAGTCCATGCATAGTTTGCCAAAATAGTTTGTTACTACACATAAAAGTGTGCCAGAGAAACAGTATCTATATCTTAGTTGGGGATGTCATCTATCTTGCAAGAATTACTACTGTACACCAAAGACATTTACAATAGTGTTCAATTAAATTAAATTCTATTTTATTTGTATTAGGGCTGCACAATATATCGAAAAATTATCGTTATCGCGATAATGGTATACGCAATATCTGTATCGCAAAGAATTGCGATAAATGAAATTGATGAGTGTATGGTTACACGTAAATAAAAAGTAATGTTTGAAAGTAATTCATATTGTGTTGGCAGGTTTATAGTAACAGCAAACCAGAAGTCAGAATATCTGCTGAGGGGTTTAAGTCAGTCATAGTGTTTTGAACTTCCATGACATATAGTTTCTTTTTAGCCTGAATTAGATTTAATTACATCAGACGAATATCTATTACCTGTTTATTTTAGTATGATCATTATATATATAAATGATTTTTTTTAAATAGCCAATAATAATAATAAACAAATGCATTTCTCTAGGGAAATGTTATATCGCAAGAAATATCGTTATCGCAGTATTCAACAACAATATCTCATATCGCATATTTTCCTAACATCGTGCAGCCCTAATTTGTATAGCGTTTTAACAATTGTCATTGTCGCAAAGCAGCTTTACACAATTTTAAGTTTGTATGGAATGTGAATGTGTATGAATCAACATGGTCAGATAATCACTGATGAGCAAGCTATTATATAATAATGTTTTATTCCCTTAATTTATCTTCAGATTTTGAATAATATTTCTTAATGGACAAAATAATTTATTGTGATTGTGTTAGAAATGAACATTACTGTACTTGGAAACTAATGCGGTCTAAGATTGGATGATGTACTTAATCAAACACTCAGATTTCACTAATGTACACAGTTTTTTTAGTAAAGAAAAAGGAAGTGTTTGTAGTCAGTGAGTGATGTGGCTAGTGATGTCCGTGCCAAGGCTGGTTTTATGATCTGTAAGGGTGGTTGGAGATCATAAAGAAAAGAATAATTAAGACTATTGTATTTGTAGTGGAAGGAAATTGGACCGACCACACACACACACACACACACCAAGCCAAACAGATGTAACTGTGTACCCTCTGCTCTCTAACCTGTGGGTAATGTATACACACACACACACACACACAGACAATGCAGTAAAAGTGTGTTGAGTGGCTGAAAGCCCTTTCTTCAAGCCACACTGTGCATACTCATCTGTCTCAGCCTCTTTTGTGTAATCAGTGTGAATGAGCCATTTGCAACCCCACAGACTTTAGTGGGTGGCCCACTAACACATGTAGCTACAGTATAATCAACACAATTCCTTTCTATTATATTAGTCATTTATCTCTCTCACACACACACATGTACATAATTGTGCTTTATATACTCTATAAATGATCAAATCAGTGTATCTCTATTATATACAGTAAATGAAGTGAGGCCCATTTATGCCACAGCAATCTAAAAAAGAAAACCTCCCCATACAGTAGTAACGCTCAACCTAGGTAGCACTGTTACTTGAAAAGGAAATAATAATCTCCTAAATTCAAATTTAGCCCATCTACCTCAACAATATAGTAGGAAAATCATTAATTTTTACAAAACAAGTCAGCATCAAAACATACAAAACACCTCATCCTGTATTCAGGGTTGCAGGGACCTGGAGCCTATCCCAGGAGACTTAGGGCACGAGGCGGGGTACACCCTGGACACCTGGACAATCCATCGCAGGGCACACACACTCACACTCATTCACACACGGTGGGCAATTTTGGAACGCCAATTAGCCTAATCTGCATGTCTTTGGACTGTAGGAGGAAACCGGAGTACAGAGGACAGAGAGAACATGCTGGTGTATGCTAAGATAAATAAATCAATGTATTTATTCCTGGAGTGTATGATCATCAGAGAATATCCAGTAGTTACAAGTAGGGTTGGGTACCGAAAACCGGTGCCAATACGGCACCGGTACAACCGGCATGTACCGGACCGAAACAGAACGCGAATTTCGGTGCCTCATTTCGGTGCCACTTAAATGCCTGAACTGTCGATTGAAATATTTGTTCTCTAGATTCATATATTTTTGTAGATTAATAGTTTATTAGATTAAATAAAAAAATTAAAAGCACAAATAATCCGAGATGCGCGTGAATGCAGCAACTAACGTTACACTCGCTCTGACGGCAGCAGGAGGTCTACCGATAGCTTAGCATGCTAAATTAAACAACTCTCATTAAAATGCCTAAAACTAAACGATCGAAAGTGTGGCTGTATTTCACAAGAAAGGATTCCGGCACCGCGAAGTGCAGCGAATGTTTCACAGCAGTTACAGCGTGTAAAGGCGGAAACATGTCAAATCTAATGAATCATTTGAGGGCAGACGGAATAAAGTTAAAAGCAGAATAAATACGCGGAATAAAGTTAAAAGCAGAGGGAGGCACCGTGTTTAACAGCTTGTGGACAACAGCTGGCGCTATCAGTGTGGACGACCCTCAGTCCCAGTCACACCAACTGTAGCAAAATGGAGTCACTGATTATGATGCCGACAGCAGACTTTCCGCAGGTTAGTAGTAGGATAATGTAATGTTAATAGCAAAATGCAAATCTTGCATTCATGTCCTGTGCAGGGCAATAAGTCAGGAAAGGAGTCGTATTTTGACAGAAAAGGCAAATATGGTGAAATTTCTGCAAAAGAATTGCTAAAATTTGAAGCTTACATATTCACATATACTTTAAACTTTTAATATATTGTTCAATTTTAAGCATAAAATTTTTTGTTTAATAAAAATTTATTCTTGAGTCATCCACTATAATTTCGTGGCTTAAAAGTATCGGTTCAGGCACTGTTTTGGCACCGGTACCGTTTTCAAAGTATCGATTTGGCACCGGTATCGAAAAAAATCCAAACGATACCCAACCCTAGTTACAAGTCAGAAGTCTCCGAGAACTCTATATAGGCTCACATAGATTTCTTTCTCCACATCCCTCTAGAGGATTAATCTATGCTTTTCCACAATAGTGCAATTAATGTATCTTCCTGCCTTGTAATAGTCTAAAGTCAATAAGCATAATGGTTGCAGTTACAGCAAAACGTCCGGATGAATTTCAAGTACACACAGTTTGGCAAGAAATGGAACTTTTTTCCCAACTACAGTATAAAACATACATCCCAACACATATTTCCACATTCCGTGTCATTTTGTACATTCCCATAGACGATGAATTAGTGTGCCGTTCTCCTCTCTACACTTAAAGGCAATGCAGTCTTAACAGTAGAACAGGGAAGCAACCATTTGATAGAAATCATTAAAATTGATGTCAGTTTCTAGTTGGACATGATATGCCATAATGATGTGGCTTAAAGTGCCCCTATTATGCCATTTTAAAGGTTGCTAATATTGCTTAATGAGTCTCTTAAAACAGTTTTACATGTATGCAAGGTCAAAAAACACTTTAGTTTTCTCTAAAAATAGATTTAATTTTACCCCATTTCTAAATGATTCGCAAACGACTCGTGTGAAGCAGTTCGAAGATTCAGTTTGTCTAAACCGCTCCTTTCCGTGAGCCCTCCCTGCTGTGATTGGTCAGATGGCGCGGTCCTTTATGATTGGTCTACCGCTACAGCGTGTGTCGGAAAACGAAACGCCCATTTGGTCGGGAGACCCGTCAAAATATAGAAAAGATGGTGTCGGTTTTACCGTATCGATTCGAGCCGGAGTCTGACGATGAAACGGTTGAAGTGGCACATCGACAAGAAACTGTTTCGCAAGCACGACTAGAGCAGGACGTTTCTCAGTGGTAGGTGTCTGAAACTAAACTCTAACACTCGCGAAGTGCGCATGCCCCTTGCCCTTCTACGGCAAGCCCCGAGGGGAAAAATGCACAATTTTTGGTGAATGGTGGAGAATAAACAGTTAAAAAGGATTTCGTGTGCTTTCGTTTTTATAGTTTTTTTATATTACAAAGTGTTTAAGCGAACCCGGCATGTATGCTCGGTCACATTAACAAGAGTGTGGTAACGTTAATTGTAAGATGGCGGGCAAGTTGTTCGTGACGTAGAACGTGAGCGGACATTAAGCAAATATGTTACGTACTGTAGTGACGTGGATCCGTAACAGAGAAAGATTTTAATTGCTAACGACTCGTTTAGGCGAATGCGAGCCGACTGTTTTTTTAATAGGCAAAAACTTCATTTATCATGCACTGTCGGCGTCACAGATAGTGCAGATAGTTTATGTTCACATACAGCTACATGACACACTGCATGAAAGATCATATTTGAAAAAGCATAATATGGGCTGTTTAAGCATGAATAATCTTTCATAATGAAACTCTGCATATACTTTTGTCTCTTACAGGAGGGCTATGATATTATATTGTTACATTAGTGAGAACATGACCTACAAAGTGCTATAGAGAATGTTCCACTTAAAGATACACCCAATATGCAAATAAGATGTATATAAAATGGTTTAAGGAGAGTTTGTTTTTTTGTGCTCCTACTGCAACCCATGACACATATACTGCTTTCAATTATACATAATTATTAACTATCTGATCATCCTGGTCATGGCCTGAAGGATTTAATGTACAGTGAAACCTCGGATTGCGAGTAACACGGTTTGCAAATGTTCTGCAAGACGAGCAAAGATTTTTAATAGATTTTGGACTTGGAAAACGAGCACTGTCTTGTATTCGTGTATCACGCATGCACTCCTTGTTTTGATGCCGAGTGTCACATGATCACAACTGAGCCAACGGTTTTTCTCTCTCTTGCGCTGTGGAATTGTGGGTAAACGTCTCCCTTGCTGGGTCTTAGTGCTCATCTATTACTGGTATAATCAACATCCGTGCACGCGTGTACTGTTTACTATAACACTGTGACAACATGTGTGTGCGTAAAACATTTTTTTTTTTCACGTGTAAAGCAAAAGCAAGTCTCAGTAGAGAGGTTAAAGATCCATTTTCTCTCTCTATATCAGCCTGCTCTTTGTGTCTGTGTGCGCACACACACACGCACTTTTTCTCTTTGGTCTACACATATAATTTGTTTTATTTTTACTTTATGTTTTGTGTTAATTATTAGTATGTATTTATTTTTTGGGGCTGCGGAACGAATAACTTGAGTTTCCATTATTTCTTATGGGAAAATTTGATTTGGCCAAATGCATCACAAAATATTGCAAACTGTAATAAGTCTAGGAATAGACAAAAAATGTCCTGCGAACTGTCCTGTGCACACCTAGAGTCTTAGGAGCAAGACCTTGGCACTTGGTTTAGAATCTTTTCCCTTTTTAAATTAGAAGCTTGCGAAAAATTAGCAATGTAACTGTAAACATAGAGTATGTATATTACTCAGAAAAATTAGGGGGACATGTAGTCCTGGTTTGACTGAAATGACTGAAAATGAGAGACCAGCCCAGGACTACACGGGAGGAGCTTGTGAATGATCTCAAGGCTGTTGGGAGTCACAGTCACCAAACAAACCATTGGTAACACAATGCGCCAGCATGGATTGAAATCCTTCAGCGCAGCAAGGCTTCCCCTCCTCAAGAAGACACTCAGACCCGTCTAAGTGAGCAAACTTAGAAAATCTGTAGGAGATCAAATACTTATTTCCCCCCACTGTATATATCTATGATGATGATTATTATAGAGGGCTACATAATATTACCATGGTGCAATAATTGTACATTAAATTTAATTAATAAATCCTTGCTATTGCATACAGTATCCTAGTAATCTGTAAAAAAAAACTGCATAAGAAAAACAATTTCTCTTTACATCATGTGAATTAAATAATTTATTTATGAGTTACATATACGCTTTTCAATAGTATACATTTTATAATGGTATCAGTTTTTGTTTTAAAAAAAATTCAGCATTTAATGTTCTTTGAGTGAAATTTTCATAGTAGCGGCAACACGTATCTGAGGTGCTTATGTTACCGTAGTAACAGACAAAGGACTTGACGTCTGTGCTGGTGACCTTGCAAGGTGTTTCGAATGGTGGAATTTTGTGTGGGAAAGTTCCCTTCACGGATCCTCCCTGTGCAGGCAGTAGGGAGCACCCTTAAAGTACACTGTGGAATGGAACACAGCCATTCTTTGTGATGCTCCACTGAACATTATCTATGTCCCCTAATGCATTGTGTCCTGTGAGGTTTAATTCTTGTAATTACTTTGTTTGCTTGCTGTGTTTTTCCGTATCTTCATCCTTGTCCTGTTTCTATGTTCTTGTGATGAGAACAGCGGGCCTCAGCATGAAGCCTGTCAAAAATTTGCGCATGCTGTTTGTGTGAAAGATGTAATGAATGAGACAGGTGATTCTGGGAAACTGGCGGAAAGCATCCTGCTTTTTTCAAGTGTTTCATGGGACGAGTGATTAATTTCTTATGTCTATACAGTATGTACCTCCTTCTCCTTGTGTGTCTTCTTCTTTCACTGTCTGTCTCTATCCACATCAGAGCAGTTCAGAAGTGCTTTATTGGCATGAATGTTAACAAAAAAAAAAGCACACATTGTTCCCAAAGCAGTAGTAAAACATTGATTACACAATTCAACATCAATAGAAATTTATAAACATATATAAACATTATAAATATATATTATGAATATATTAGATCTAAAATAATAACAGTAGGTAAACAATAAAAAAAACTAAAAAAAATAAATAAATCAATATTAACAACCACAAGTATTAGGTAACTGTCTGAACAATGGGGATATTTAATCTGGGAATATTTAATTTTTGTGTACAGAGGCTTCTGTTAGATATATATACAGTATGTCTTAAGAAATCAAACAAAAGTCATTTTTATTTATCTTGCTTACAGTTCTGCACATACTGTACAGTACATACTACACTTATGTTATCTTATTATCATCTCTAGTCTCAAAAAACATGTTGTTGTTTTTGTCACATTTGCATTCTCTGCGCACTTGTAGCAGATTTTGAGCTGTGTATTAGTTTAGCTTAGCAGCTGCATCCTGCTTCACACCCATCCACTCCCCCTCCCACACACACATACACACACAAGCACACACACTCACACAACCTGTCATCACTCTGTCTGGAACAAAATGCTACAAGCACCAATCTGCTGTCCAATGCCACCACCCCCATCCCACTCTCTTTCTCTATCACTTACTTGTTCTGTTATTTATTCTCATTCTCATCATAGAATAGGACAGAATTAAGGCCATACAATAAAAATTAATTTTTTATAATTACTGAATTAGGTTTCACAAATGATGACAAAAGAGGCTTTAAATTGATTTGGACACGCACACACACACACACACACACACACACACACCACCTCACTTGTGATCCCCAGATGTTGCAGTTAGTTCTCAGGTTTCAGGTTTCAGTCCCTCTCCTTGGTGCTGAAGTCTGCCATCTGTCTCATACTCTAAGTTCATGTTCTTCTAAAAATTACATTTTAGTTATGATATTGTTTTGCATTTTTGATTATTAAAATGACTGATTTGCGAACAGATTTTTCGCGCTCATCCTGGACATTTTGCACTCATCCTGGACATTCATGGACACTTATGGACACATTCATGCACACTTACACTACATATTTATATTTTCATTTCTGGACAATTGCACACAAGGAAGACACTTTTCATGCATATTTGCAAACCCTGCTTTGTTTTTCTTTATTTACACTAAATTTATATATTTTCTATATTTTTCTGTATTGTACAGAATGTCTTTATTTGTACAGAATATTTTAATTTTTACCCTTAAAAATTTAATTTATTTTCTATTGTATGTTTTTTATTCATTTTTATTTCTTATCTATAAGCTTTTATTTTTAAGGTCACGGGCGGTCGAATAAGCGTTTCACTGCATATCGTACAGTGTATTATGTCAGTGTATTATGTCATTTATTATGACAAATAAAATTAGAATTTGATGGAGGAAAATCTGGAAGCTAGTCCTTATTGGATTATTGGATAAATCTATATCTATAGAGATGTTTACAAGAAAGAATGTGGTTCTTCAATGTAGTCATGGATATTATAAAGTTATAATCAATACAACTCCTGGATCAGGGTTGGAAACCTACTGTATTTGGTAGATTAATGAACAATTAACTCTACGTCCTTACTCCATTAAAAGATAAAGCATGTCATACGTACAGTATCATAAAAATGGAAGTGACATGTGAGGGGAAAATGTATCTCTGGGAAAGTCCTTGCTCGGTGCTGCATTGACTTTACAACTGACAGCTTGTTTGCCTGAAGGAGAAATGCTAATGAACTTCACCATGAATGACACCATGAAATCATTATAAGGTAAGGTTGCATAAATAATATAAAACTGACCATGAACTCTAAAAATGTGATTGCACCAACTGGTCTTTTTTTTATACATAATCATTCAATGAAATTTGGCTCTTTAGCTGATGAAAAAAAAAAGTGTGATACTCTTAGCTTAATTTAGCTAATCAGATTATTCAGTGTTACGAATGGTGTTTTGCTGACAAAACAATTGTCATTGCTTTTGTTTGGTAGAACTGACATTATTACTAGCACACTGGAAGTTCTGTTAATGTATGTTAAAAAAAAACATACAAAGCACATTTTATAGTTACCTTAATAAGAAGAAAAGTATTATTCCAGCCAAATTTTTCATGATATCACTTTCAGCGCATTTTCTTATTACAGATACAACAACAGTGTATGGAAGTGTATTAATGTATATGCAGTGTAAGGTGCTGACCTGTGGTGTCTGCGTCACACTCTTCTCTAAATAGCAGCAACCAGATGGAGAAAGTGGGCTTTACGGACACAATACTTTCACAAAACCATCTGCCTCTTGCATTAGCCATCCAAAATGTAGTCTCTATAGAACAGTACTGATCCCAACCGTCTCTCTCTCTCTTGCTCTCTCTCTCTCTCTCTCTGTGAGCCCCCGCAAGTCCATCTGGGAAGCAGAGGTCCCTCAGCAAGCTACAGGCACATTGACTTTTCCTCACAATACGAGATTATTCATGCTGGAACTGAATTAATGAAAGCTTTTGTATCCTCTCGCCTTTCACATCACTCCCTCATAATAACTCAGTCCACAGGGTAAAGAAACCAAAGTGAGGCACAAAGCTAACCTGCTATTGTTATTGTTGTCACTGTCGGTTTCCCCAGCTTGGTTGTGGTACTTTGTGATTATAAATCATGTTGAGTAAATTAATTTAGGGATAATTAACACACAGACTGTTGGGGCTTACCTACGTTATCACTATGACATCTTTCCTGCATACTGTAGATGTATATGCATTTTACATTGTAGTACAGGAAAGATGAAAAGAAATTTTAATGGCATTGATTTGTGTGGAAGCAGTGCAAAGTGTAAAATCATGCAGATACAGGTCTTAACTAAAGTTTATACAGAAGGGTATAAAAAACAGCAAATGTCTCTTTACAGTTGTGTTAAGCAGAAAAACAGCTCAGAATTCATAATATGCCAAAGATTGAAGGGTGAGCTACTGCAGCTTAAGATTACATCAGAGGTCTGCTTCTGTCAGCCAGGAGCAGAAATCTGAGGTTACCGCGGGGACAGCCTTATCGAAACTGGACAGATTGGAAAAAATATGTCAACTGTAGGGCTGCACGATCATTGGCAAATTCTGAATCACGATTCTTCTCCATGGGAATTAAGATCACGATTCTCCTACATGAATCTCTTTTTTTTCTTCTCCAAAGCATTTATTCCTCTCAAGTAAAAAAAGAGAGAGGCTAGCAACTTACTGTATGTGCATACTGTAAAGGTGCTTCATGATTTAATTGCGTGAAAGTACTACCACATCCCACCACTGATAACAGCACTGACAATGAAGAGCGAGTGTCCGTGAGCTCCTACACAAGCATAGCAAGTTAGCGTCATATAAATCAATAATCTGAAATAAATAAGCAACAAAACTAACACACAACAATTCACAGTATATGAGTAAACAGCTTTGGATATTCGATTCCGGATGGCGGAAGCCCACCCTCACTATACCAGTAAGTACCAGTAATAAAAGATAAAATACTAACATGGAAGCAATTCAGAATGATTTAGGTAGGAGCAATTACTAAGGAGACAACGTGTTGTTTAAGATGACGTAATGTTATCAGATGTGTTTCCTTGAAGTCCTGGAAGGGCTTTTGTGACTGGTTTTGAATGTGAGTTTTGGCAGGCAGCTGATTTTTCCTCTTCCCAGTATCCCCGGTCGCTGCATACCGCCACTCCATCTTTAAGTGGTATGAGGTACCAAACCATAAAGGCCTACTTTACCTCACTGATTGGAGGAATTGTAGATTGTAATTATGGCACAAGACAATTGCTCATTTAAAATACTACTTCACAACTGGTAGAAACTAAATGGCTGCATATTTACAAATGCTCAGCCCAGTCCTACAGTATGTTATCATTCACTGTTAGTTTATCTGGATTGTGTCCATTCTGTGCCTCTGCTGTCCTCACTTCTTTTTCTAAAGTAATGCCAGCGACAGTGTGACAAGTTGCATTTTAACCAATTTTCACTTGGCCAACGCTTGTGAAGGAAGCTGCCATTGCTTTACAAATGTCTGAAAATATAGAGATCACTGTTCTATCACTCCAGGAGAATGAAATCATACATGCAGCCTGGATTTTGAGTACATGAATGTGAGTTATTAAAGCCAACTGTGAAAATGTATTGGATCCAGTATATAGTCGTCTTTCAGTATTGTCATAACATTGCTAAGGCTTAAGGAATTATACAGTACAGTATAATATATAAATAAAGAATGAAGTGCTGCAGAGCAAATGTAGACATGATAAATGACCTCTGTCCACCAGAGGACTTTGGCGAAGCCTATTCTATACTTCGTCTGCTTCTGCACACTCACAAATATGATAAAACGTGGAAGAGAGAAGGCAACTGAACCGCAGTGAATTAGCAAATGATATGCAGTACAATGAATCAGCGGTTACGTGATTAATAATTCATAGGTTTGTTTTTTTTTTCCTAGTGAGTGGGCTTAAGTGGTATTTACGGTTCCATGCTGTCACAATTTAAAATAAAAACATTCTGCGGTATTAAGAACCACTTCATAGCTGAGTGCTCAAAGAGTGAGCCTGCATTAGGTAATGTCTACGATGATTTTTATATTTGTGTTCATAATAATACTATTTATTATTAATAGTCTAATAATATTAATATGGTACTAATATAAATTTGTATTTATTATACAGTGGTGTGAAAAACTATTTGCCCCCTTCCTGATTTCTTGTTCTTTTGCATGTTTGTCACACTTAAATGTTTCTGCTCATCAAAAACCGTTAACTATTAGTCGAAGATAACATAATTGAACACAAAATGCAGTTTTTAAATGAAGGTTTACGTTATTAAGGGAGAAAAAAAACTCCAAATCTACATGGCCCTGTGTGAAAAAGTGATTGCCCCCCTTGTTAAAAAATAACTGTGGTTTATCACACCGGAGTTCAATTTCTGTAGTCACCCCCAGGCCTGATTACTGCCACACCTGTTTCAATCAAGAAATCACTTAAATAGGAGCTACCTGACACAGAGAAGTAGACCAAAAGCACCTCAAAAGCTAGACATCATGCCAAGATCCAAAGAAATTCAGGAACAAATGAGAACAAAAGTAATTGAGATCTATCAGTCTGGTAAAGGTTATAAAGCCATTTCTAAAGCTTTGGGACTCCAGCGAACCACAGTGAGAGCCATTATCCACAAATGGCAAAAACATGGAACAGTGGTGAACCTTCCCAGGAGTGGCCGGCCGACCGAAATTACCCCAAGAGTGCAGAGACAACTCATCCGAGAGGCCACAAAAGACCCCAGGACAACATCTAAAGAACTGCAGGCCTCACTTGCCTCAATTAAGGTCAGTGTTCACGACTCCACCATAAGAAAGAGACTGGGCAAAAACGGCCTGCATGGCAGATTTCCAAGGCGCAAACCACTTTTAAGCAAAAAGAACATTAAGGCTCGTCTCAATTTTGCTAAAAAACATCTTAATGATTGCCAAGACTTTTGGGAAAATACCTTGTGGACCGACGAGACAAAAGTTGAAGGTGCGTGTCCCGTTACATCTGGCGTAAAAGTAACACAGCATTTCAGAAAAAGAACATCATACCAACAGTAAAATATGGTGGTGGTAGTGTGATGGTCTGGGGTTGTTTTGCTGCTTCAGGACCTGGAAGGCTTGCTGTGATAGATGGAACCATGAATTCTACTGTCTACCAAAAAATCCTGAAGGAGAATGTCCGGCCATCTGTTCGTCAACTCAAGCTGAAGCGATCTTGGGTGCTGCAGCAGGACAATGACCCAAAACACACCAGCAAATCCACCTCTGAATGGCTGGAGAAAAACAAAATGAAGACTTTGGAGTGGCCTAGTCAAAGTCCTGACCTGAATCCTATTGAGATGCTGTGGCATGACCTTAAAAAGGCGGTTCATGCTAGAAAACCCTCAAATAAAGCTGAATTACAACAATTCTTCAAAGATGAGTGGGCCAAAATTCCTCCAGAGCGCTGTGAAAGACTCGTTGCAAGTTATCGCAAACACTTGATGGCAGTTATTGCTGCTAAGGGTGGCCCAACCAGTTATTAGGTTCAGGGGGCAATTACTTTTTCACACAGGGCCATGTAGGTTTGGATTCTTTTTCTCCCTAAATAATAAAACCCCTCATTTAAAAACTGCATTTTGTGTTTACTTGTGTTATCTTTGACTAATAGTTAAATGTGTTTGATGATCAGAAACATTTTGTGTGACAAACATGCAAAAGAATAAGAAATCAGGAGGGGTTTTTCACACCACTGTATGTATCCTCTGATGTTGCTTAGTTTCTTCTACTTTCTCTGATTTTCTCCCACTCTATAAAAACAGGAAGGTGGGTGAATCGCCGCTAAGTGTGAATCGGAATGGGTGTATTCATGCCTTTTGTCACAGTTCTGATCAGGAATTACAGACATTAAATAAATGATAACATCATATTAATAAACTGTGATATGGTTATTTCTGGCGGCACGGTGGTGTAGTGGTTAGCACTGTCGCCTTGCACCTCCAGGGTCTGGGTTCGATTCCCCGGCCAGGTTCGATTCCCATCTCTGTGTGCATGGAGTTTGCATGTTCTCCCCGTGCTTGGTGGGTTTCCTCCGGGTACTCCGGTTTCCTCCCACAGTCCAAAGATATGCAGGTTAGGCTAATTGGCGTTCCTAAATTGCCTGTGTGTGATTGGGTGTGTATGTGTATGTGCCCTGCGATGGATTGGCACACTGTCCAGGGTGTACCCCGCCTAGTGCCCGAAGTCTCCTGGGATAGGCTCCAGGTCCCCCGCGACCCTGAACACAGGATTAAGCGGTATAGGAAATGAATGAATGAATGAATGGTTATTTCTTTTTACACTATATAAGACCTGCATTTATATCATAGACTGTATAAGAACTAAACAAACCCTCCATGAGGATTTTCTAATGAGCGGGTTTGAAGCTCAGCTGGGAGAGCTCTGGTCATCATCATGGCAGGAGCTGACTCGACCCAAACCCTCGTTAATCCATAAATGGTCAAATGAGCAGAACAAACGAAGCCTGGCTGTTGGTTGAAACACATTGGCTTATCTCAGGTACCACAAGCTAGCTAGCTTAGCTTTATCTTAGCTAAAAATTCAAGATTCAAAGAACCGTATTAATCCCAAAGAGAAATTGCTTTGTTAGAGGGAAAATGTTAGTGTGGGTAATTTAATTGTCACCTCCTACATTTCTCCTACATGTGGTCTGTTAAACTACAACAATTCCAGTTACATGGTTAGGTTAAGGCAGTGGTTCTCAAAGTGTGGAGCGCGCCCCACTAGTGGGGAATACAGACGTGACAGGTGGGGGGCAATGAACAGGAGGAAATTAGGGGAAAATAATAGGAAAAAACTAAACAATCACACACAAATAAATGGATCATTAATACAAGTAAATGTAAAATAACATCAGTTGTGGGCCGGGAGAAAAAGTGGAACCATAGTGGAACAATAATGGTTTAACTTCGGGCCAACTTGATCAGCGCTGCTCGAATCACAAACCTGCGCGAGCCACTGGGCAGCGCTGCGCGACTCTGACAGAATTAAACCGCGCCGACCATCAAAATACATTTTACCCCACTGGGATGCGCACGTACAAACCAGGCATGACAAGGCGGAAACAATATTAAACAGTCCTGACATTTTAAATAGTTTTTAAATAAAACACAGTGAGTCGCGCAGGTTTGTGATTCGAGCGGCGCTGTGCGATCCACCGGGCTGCGCAAATAAACCAGATCATCACTGCGCTATCCAGATAGTCGCGCTGCGCTGTATTTGCGCAGATATTTGGTTCAATCGGGTGCCGCGGTTTTGTCCCACTTTTGATGTGTTTGGCTTCACATCCACTTCGACAATGGAAGAAGACGGTGCAGCAGCAGTGAGTTTGCTTACCTGTGACAAAACCAACAACGAGGAGATTGTAAAGAAAAAAGCTCCATCGTGGGTATAAGAAAAGTGATACGAATGAGATGAACGTGATTTAGAAGGTACGCAAGTGCACTGTTTTAACAAGTGGTGGAAACACATCAAACCTTTTCTATCAACTGAAATCCAAGCATCCAAACGAATATGGCCAAAGTAAAAAAAATGCGGCAAACCTCAGCAATTCACATAAAATTACATTATGTAAAACAGTTTCTTTGTGTTTGAATTTTTATTAATGCATTTTTAGATACAAATTGCTATATTGTGATATATATCGTTATCGAGGTAGAAAATTGCTTCAACCGTGATAGAAGATTTTGGTTATATCGCCCACCCCTAATATTTCAATAAACAGTAAACTTGGCCGATTTCATTATTATTTTGTTGACAAGTGGGGCTTGAAAATTCGCTCACCCCCTTAAGTGGGGAATGACAGAAAAAGTTTGAGAACCACTGGGTTAAGGTGATGCATAGCAGATAGTTAGCGGTTTGACACCTGCACGCAGCTGTCACTCAATCGCCCACACCCCTAATTATGCAAAATTGTATGGCTTAATACAGGTTTAACTGATGAGTTACATAGATACCCCATGTACAGGTGAAATGAATGGAAAATATATCTATTAAGACTTTAACCGTTTTTTTTTTCTTCTAGGCTGCAAACGTGTTTATTTCTGTTGTACATTTGGATATTTTAACATGGGCAAGCATGCTGAAGCAATTGACTCACTTTTGGAGCCAGCGGCTATTAGTGGCCTCTAGTGACCATTTGAGGAACTGCACATTTTGGCACTTCCAGAACATGAGTTTGCCCTTTGGTTTATATACTGTAATATGCCTTTGTGCAGAATGGTGTAAAAAAAAAAATAAAAAAATGGATGTTCAGCGTGGCAGTTTTTTGTGGGTCATGAGCAGAGGTGGAAAGTAATGAATTACATTTACTCGCATTTCTGTAATTGAGTAGATTTTTTTGTGTACTTCTATTTTTTTAATTAGTTTTCAAAATCTGTAATTTTACTTTTACTTAAGTATGTTTTGTTTAAAGTATTTACGTCACTACATTTTAAATCATATTCATTACTGAGTAAAAAGCAAATGAATGAAAATGAAAAATAATACAAACAATACAACGGGGAAAAATTGCACCCCGGAAACCACTGCACTGATTGTTTGATGGGCGTGGAGAACAAACGCGCTAAATTCACAAGAACGATGGAGACGAACAAAACAGGTGCCAGTGATGCAGACACAGCTGAAAGTGAAATGGCAACAAATTCTTATGAAGCAAAGCCCTGGACATATTTAAGCGACCACTATGATTTCAAGCACAACAAAGGAAACAGATTTATTATGCAAGGGTGTTCCATCCCCCATCTCAGCACTGCTGTTAAAACTCAGTAACTTTTACTCTGAGTAAATTTTTAATGAGCTACTTTTTTACTTTTACTGTAATTGAGTAGATTTTTATAAGGGTAACTGTACTTGTACTTCAGTAAAATTTCACTAAAGTAACAGTACTTTTACTTGAGAACAACATTTTATTACTCTTTCCACCTCTGGTGATGAACTACCGTAAAAGATCACTTGATAATACACCTCTAAAACCTCGAAAGAAGCTCATTATAAGAAATAATGTTTAAAATGCACTCACATAGCAAGAGTAACTAACCAAGAAGTTAACACAGGTAAATAAGGTGTAAAGTTGATGAACATATTAGTCACGCTGAATGATCTTTGCTTAAAAAATTATCAAAACTGTTCAAACAAATTTAAAAAGATACTTCTCAATGTTTTTGAATTAACAGATGAGACCATATTTAACTTACAAAACCTTTAAATGACCAGTACTAAAGGTAAAACCAGTATTATTTTATTGCAACATTTCAATGTTAATTTTAGTGGCCATATGGTATCATATAGGCAAGGTCATCTCTGGGCTGTTAGGTTTTGTTTTTGCTGATTTCACCTTATTAACAATATGGACAATAAAAAAAAAACATATGGTATTCCTGGCATACTGCTGAATCTGCTTTGAACTTTACTCATGCCTGCTGTTGTTCTTTCTTTACCATGCTTCCTTATCATAGAGATTTGGATTTCTATTCTCTAGACCTGCGTGATTTACAATTTTTGTGCTTGCACACATTTTTTTTTTTTTAAATCGAACATCCATGTTGGAAATCAGATGATGGTAGTGTGTACAGTGTATGACTGATGGGTTCCGTACCCTGTCAGCAATTTTTTTTCAACCCCTGAACTGCCCTCGTAGTGCATTGATTTTTTTTATGCCCTTCATGATATCTTTCTCTTCATCTTTCCCAGTAAGCAATCCATTGATTTACTTGTTGGATGGGAGCCCGCTATGAGAGATGCATTTATTTTCATTATATTATACAGTATCTTCAGAAAATAAACTACAGTATGTACATCAAAAACATTCATTCATCTTCTATATCACTTATCCTGTACAGGGTCATCAGGGACCTGGAGCCTAAATGTTAAATTAATTTCTTCAGACCACCACCTTAATGCTTTTCTCTGTTAAATGACCACACAATTCAAACAGTTTTCTGTGTTTTATTATACAACTTTTACTATATTTTGCTATAAAAGAATGAGTGAATTAATATAAACCTTGGATTTGAATTAGAGCCATAACTACCATAACCGCTGTTTTATTCTCACATTCTGACCAATCAGATTTAATCTGCTCTATTTTCAAAGATATTTTCACGCTGCTGTTTCCTGACCCAAGCACATATCTTATATATCCTAAACGTTGAATGTACATATCTTGCAAGTGTCTGTTTAGAGTAGGTGTTGTTTTCCAATAAAGGCAGGATGCTTCATTCATGATGTATCGGATCTATGCAGCGGGAAAACCTGTGTCAGCAGAATTGGAACGCTGTTATTATTGATCAGAGTAATGTACTGAAATATTATCTCATTTACCTTCAAGTGCACCTGCATCAGTCAAGCATCTGCACAGGTGATTAGTATATACTGTATACTGTAGGTTGTGTCTTTGTGCTGAAAAGATCATCAGCTTTATTAAATACTGCGCTGGGATTGAAGATTAAAATCCGTAACCTCAACTAGACAGGCAAAATCACTTTTCTTCTCCAAAACACATATTTCAAATTTAAATAACTGCATTTTGCTTCAGATTCCAGCCTTAAAAGCAAAATGCATTTTCTTTGATGATGCTTTCTTTTTGAAACATTCTCCATCTCTTTGCTGTCTGCAGGCATTTGGCCAGGCGTATTCTAACCAGCGGAAAGTGGCGGAGGACGGCGAGACTAATGAGGAGACGCTTCTACAGGAGTCCGCCTCTAAAGAGGCTTATTACAAGAATCGCCTGATGGAGTTGCAGACGGATCTCGTCCTGAGTCGCTCAGTGGCTTCCAACACACAGGCGGAGAGCGAACGCCTTAACATGCTACTCCAGGACTTAAAAGAGGTCGGTTTACATTAGAATTAATATTCATATAGATGGTTAGGAAGCTAGGGTCAGAGTGCAGGGACAGTCAGTATACCGCATCCATGGAGCAGATAGGGTTTGCTCAGGGTCTCCTTGCTATTGAGCCTCTAATAATGAACAGACACCATATTAATTTAAACACATCTTCTGTTATATTGAACTTCCATCCCTGTTGAGTCTGGATCCTCTCAAGGCTTCTTTCTTTTGCCATCTCAGGGTGATTTTCCTTGCCACTGTCACTCGTCCTTACACATATTTTCTCATACATTTCATACACATTTCCATATTTTTCTTTTGATTCTGTAAAGCTACTTTGTGGCATTGACCATTGTTAAAAGCACTATGCAAGTAAAATTGAACTGAATTGACCAGTGGCAGCTTGGCAGTGCTGGGGCTCGAACCCCTGACCTTCCGATCAGTAGCCAGTTTTCAGTAAGGTCTTAACCGTTTAGACCTTCAGATCCAATTTAATGTGTGATTTGCTGATAACAAATTTCAACCACAACTTACAGTTCACCTGCTCAAGGACTCAAAAGTAGCAACTTAATGCATGGTATTGCAGGGGTTTGAACTCACAATGTTCTGATCAACTTCTGAACACTGCTCATTACTCATATGCATTTGTATTGGCTTTCTTATTAGGTCAGGGCCTTAATGCACTTCAGTAGGCCTTGACCGGGGTCATCCAGAGTGCGTGCATGTGTGTGTTATTGTGTTTGTGTCAGCAGTCGTCAGAGACCTGGGGTGGTGTCACGGTCAGAGATTGTCGCCATGGGCTATTGTCCATTACTGAGCTGGGGAATAAGGGGAATGTCTTGAGGTCGGCATAAAGACACATACCACACACATATACAGTACACACACGGATCTTCTATAGTCCTATAAGAGTCCTGTAAGATTCAGTTAATTGCTAATTCTCACAAAAAGAAAAAAAACATCTCAGATTTTATTACCTTTCTTTAAAAAAATGGTGACAGGATTCAGTGCAAACCTAATTCTGTTATGGATATCTACATTTTTTTGCACAGACAATGCATCATTTGTAGATAATGATGCTCAGATCACGTGACTGTTTCTGACATTCTGGGTCACATCCAGTGTCATGCTGGTGCACTGCTGCTGACCTCAGTGCATATGTGTGTGTGGGTGTGTATCCTGCTGGGAAATTATTGGTCAGAAATCCTTTGAACTTTACAGTACATTCAGGATACAGACATTTTTTGAATGTGTTATAGTTGTACACACTAATCAATAACACTACCCACCTTTCAAGGTCACTGTTGAAAGTCTAATATAAAAGCCGATTATAACATTTTGTAGTACTGAAAAGCTTCACATTATTTTGAAGTACTATAAAGAAGAGATTGGTGGCACGGTGGCTTTAGTGGTTAGCGCTGTTGTCTTGCACCTCCAGGTCCTGGACTCGATTTGGGTCTGTATGCATGGAGTTTGCATGTTCTCCCCATGTTTGGTGGATTTCCTCCAACAGTCCCGAAGACATGCAGATTAGCCTTTGCCCAAATTGCCTATAGTGTGTGTGAATGTTGACTGGAGATCCTACCACACTTGTACAAAACGGGAATAAATTGGCCTCCACGATCCCTAGTTGGACTGCAGAGGTTCCTACTGTAGGTAGATGGATGGAAAAAGGAGATGTTTTATACAGTTCATCTAGAAAAGTTGCATGCACCAGCATACATTACTGATAAATATATTTATTAGCGTGGTGTAAAGTCTTGTAATTGGTACACAGGAGCCGGGAGAGTAAGAGTAGAGAACAGGGAGAAGGACATCTCTGAGCTGAGCTCAAATGGCTGCACTGTGTGAGAAAGATTCACTTCACTGTGTCTCTACAGGACCTGGCCAGACTCCAGACCGCCACACACACCCACCCACACACACACACACACACACATACACACACGCTAACTTCTGAATCAGCACTTCTGTGAGCGCCTTCATTCTGCACTGGGATTTCACCCTGCATGTTTGCACGAATCAGCAGTGTTTGGAAATGTGTGAATATTTTCAGAGAGAATAGCCATGGTATCCAACTGTCTAAACTAGAGCTCAAATAAATAAAAAATAAATAAATTAATTGTTGTCGGCTGAAACATATGATCACCAATGATCTAAGCAACGGCACTTCATTATTTGTTCATTTAAATCCATATGGCACCTTTTTTCCCGCCGGTTAGTGTACTCCAAACCCTTTAACAGCTATGAGATTTACTCACTACTGTATTTTTGCACTGCATGAATTTAAAAGACGCAAGGATTACTAAAAGGTTTCTACATGAAATGATTTTCAAGAACCCCTTATAAACATTATAACTTTTTTCAGCATACCAAAGGTATGGGAATGATTTTACCCCAAGGGGACCGTTAGCTTCGTAGTGCCCTGGCATACTCAGCTGTTTGCGCATCTGCTGATTGCTTTGGTCTATTTTCTCTCTGTGTAGAGTATCCAACGAAGGAGGTAGTACATACATCAGGGCTTCCTTACAAGGAAAGCAATTTATTACCCAACATCCACATTAGCAGAAGCATGGACAGATTGTGAACACCACCATATACCGTATGAGAAGTTTAATAAAAAACAATTATAATGGTGTTAAAAGGGTTGTGTGATAGTGATTATGTGCACAATGTGTCCTGTATGAGGTATTATAGTAAAATGAATGTTGAGGGTTAATGAACTGGTTTAGGGACCATTGCTTTAAATCTATCCTGAGTAGTGCTTCTGTTCTGGTTGGATGTTCTGGTTGGATGGTGTAACAATCAGAGGTGGGTAGAGTAGACAAAAAATGTACTCAAGTAAGAGTAACTGTACTTATTATTATAGTATTGCTCAAGTAGAAGTAAAAAGTAGTCTTTCAAAATATTGCTCAAGTAAGAGTAAAAAGGTATTCGGTAAAAACACTACTCAAGTACTGAGTAACTGTTTCAATCGTAATGTCCGATTTATTGTTTTAGAAATTATATTAATTAATTCATCTTCGATACCGTTTTATCCTTCTATTCAGGGTCGCGGGTTGGCAAAAGCCAAACAAAGAGCATATGAGGACTTGTATGCTAGGCTGGACAGTAAGGAGGGAGAGGTGGATCTGTACAGGTTGGCGAGGCAGAGAGATAGAGATACAGTGGTTACAAAATCGGAGCGTCGTATGTAACGTCGCCGCCGCATTACGGGATGTGCATTTGCTGTGCATTTGCTGGCTTTTACCACTGAGTGGCGCTATATAACTACAGACTGACGCCTCATGCCTTAGTTCATTCTCTGCCTCAATAATACACGTAATAGCCGATAACATCAAGTGAAACACTGTAGTTGACCGAATTCATAATCACAGTACTATAATTACAGTACAAATGTAGAATTCAAATTAAATCAAATCTTATTAAGATCAAATTTAAGCACAATAAATATTAACACAGTGAGTCTTTAGATTTTATCACGTGTAATTAGAAAAGAAGTGTGTAGGGTTTTATTTAAATATAAATTTCTAAACCAATAAGATCAAATAACACCAAGTTATTATTATAACAGGCTTACTTCGTCACTTATCAAAGACGTACACTTGCTTTCAAAGAAGTCGAGTGGCTTATTAACGTCTCTGGTGTGCATTGTCTCTAAGTGGCTGCTTGGTGTAGCGGGTAGAACACTCGACTAGTGATCTACAAAGCGCCAGTTCGAATCCCGAGTGATGTTTTAAAATTGTTTTATTTTAAAACTAAATAAAATGTTTTAAGTGCGCTTAAGGTAGAGTCTTATAAAGGCTATGTAGACTTATATAGTTTTATTATATATTTTTGCACATTAATCTGAGTCCTCATCTGTTAGATCTGTTTAGTTTTTTTTCCTGCCGGGACGAATGCGCGGTTCCATCCCTTTCCCGCCTATTCAGGGAGCCTACGGAGTGAGCGATTAACCATAGTAGAATCGATTGGTGTGCGTCCAACTCACGTTACTCGTTTGCTATTCATGCCGGCTGGTGATAATTAACGTTAATATGATCTCGGGCTTGCTCACGATGCTCAACATCTATAAAAATAGCAAAGTATTGTGTATAGAGTGATAAAAAAAAAAAACTATCTAACGCATGTTAGAAAACATAATTTCCTGCATTTTTTTCTGCTTCAGGAGTCAGTCTGTTCTGAGACAGTGAGAGTAGAGGATGGGGCAGATTCAGAACCAGGGAGGGAGCCGGAGACAGCAGAACAAAGAGATGATATTGCCAGCACCAGCACAGGGAGCACAGTTTTTAGTTTAGATCTCATGTTTACATTTTATTGTATGTTGATGGCTTGACTGTAAACAACATAAACAATGCAATAAATTTATAAAAATATATATTTATTGTCCCCCCTGCTGTTAAATGAAATTTGCGTTATTTTACGTTAATGTTACGTTATTACATTATTAACGTCGACAGAATAAAGTAAAGTTTTATTTCTGGAATTGATGCACGGGCTTCATCTTAGGCTTTTTTTTCTTTCGGTTCCTTCGTTTCTCAGCGCCGGACTGTTGATGTCTCTTTCCAGGACCAGGCATATCGTTCAATTATTATAATTCTTTTGGCCAAATACTGTAGGCAGCCGTAACAGAGGTGAGGGCGCGCGCGTCATCACGTGTGCTTAGCCGACTCTGCGTTCACCGTAGACTTCAATATAGACGTTTATATTTTTGTTTATTTGTATATGTATGTTATTAATATTAATTTTTTAGAGATTGTGTGTGTGCGTGCACGGAGAGTTTGTGTTGATAAGTGTATGTCGATAAGTTGATAAGTGTATCAGAAAGCATTAAAATGTTCATTTGAATTAAAATGACACACACACGTCTGTATATACAGTATATCAATTACATATATATCAATTTCATTAGTTCGTTCATTCTATTTGAAGCTTCGGATGTTTGTTTTTTTCTTGGTTTGGTTAGATTAGTTCTGAACTCGCTTCCGTGAAACTATCGCTAAAACAATGTGTGTAAAACAAGAGTGTCATAGTCCATTGTTAGTTTTAATGATTTGGCTGAAACTAATTATCACTACATAAGTACCCTAACACCATTGATCATGAGTCTCAGCTGAACCTAATTCTATACTTGTAACAGAAAATGTAGATGCAGATTCCAAATGTGTATTTATATAATAGATAGATAGATAGATAGATGTGTGTGTGTGTGTGTGTGTGTGTGTGGGCTCTACGCAGGGGCAAGAGAGGGCAGCGCACCCTTAAATGTCTGCACATGTTAATATATTCCTAAAATGTATATATTACAAGTTGATAAACTGATCTGCGGTAGCGGAAAAATCCGCTGAAAATGACAGGCTGCAGCGCACACACACACACACACACACACATACACACGCGCGCACACACACACACACACACACAGACACACCTCCCTTGAGCCCTGCGTCTGTCGGATTTCAGCGGTCACGGGGTGGAAAGACTTTGAAGCAGTTTATATATGAATCTAAGCTTGAACTTATCAGCATTGTAAATATATAATACTTTTCAAATAAAATCGCTATTACTTTGACCCTGAAGTTTAGTTTAGCACACACAAAAAACAGAAAAGTCATTTCTGGTAAATCAACGGAATGTGTAGTTTATTTACAGTAATTCATTAAAAAAATTAATATACATTGTACAGTACACGGTAAACACGGGAAAGATTACAAAATGAAAAATCAAACAGTGTCTACTTTATAAACAGCTTAGTATGTGCGTCGAGATGCTGAAATCCCTTGCATGTTTTTGCTTCCAAGTGGAGAGATATTTGACCGATAGCCTAGAACAAAAGATCTATAGGTGTGATCACAACCCCCTCCGACCGACCGTGCCATCAATCACTGACCACCTCAGAAGTTCCCTCCAATGTATGGCTGCAATACTTGTTTTGCAAGTATTTTTAACACCATTCAAAGGCTTACAAGTTCCATTCAACATATAATGATGTCTCCACATGTTAATATATTCCTAAAATTTATATATTACAAGTTGATAAACTGATCTGCGGTAGCGGAAAAATCCGCTGAAAAAAGCACAGGCTTCAGCGCACGAGCGCACACACACAGACACACACACACACACAGACACACCTCCCTTGAGCCCTCGGTAAACATCCAAGCACTGAGGCACGCAAATCCCCTGACCACAATAAGGTGGCAATCCCTCAGGGGGGGAAGATGAAAAATACAAATTAAATAAATAAAACAAAATAAAATATCCTTAATCCAGATTTTATCAATCAACGACATAATATTGATCTTAGCTGGATGGTCTAATTCTCAAAACCGTTTAACCTAAAGAAAAACTTAACACACTATAACTAGAATATTTACAAAACTGAAAGGTTGTCTTATGTATAATAAAAAAACCTCATAACTCAAAAAAGATCATATTATGTTTTTATATATTTTTTTAGATTTTTTTTATAGTAACTGAACAGCTCTCTTCTCTCCAATCCACTCCTAAACCACAGTCTCCTATTTCTCTGTGCGTGCTCTGGAGACTGTGAATGAATACACGCAGCGGAGGTTTTGTAAACTGTAGAGATACAATAATTTTACTGCTGGAAAATCAGCATTTTATCTAATTTGAAATATAAACCTAATATTATCTGTTACTTAATATATTTTCTTTTGATGATGACAATAACAGCCTACTGCATTTCATTATTTATAATAACACAAAAACAATATTACAATATTTGATATTTTAATATAAACTCGGTATCATTATCCTCCTTGTGTATGTGTAAAAAACATTTGATTTGTTCTATTTTTTATTCTGATAGTGTGCTCAATTTGTTTCTAGTAATTTATTTATTTAAATTCGGATGCCTTTTACTGTTACAAATTTAACTCTTTGCTGTACAAGCCCTTGTGTTGTTGTTTGTGCTGCTGTTCTTTAATAATACCAATAATCAGATACAAACAGTCTGTCTAAACGAAAATTAAGCAATGCTTCTTAACTCATCATTATGTGGATTTTTTTCATGTTCGTTGGATAAAGTATGTACTGTAATGATTTGGTCTACTCTGTACTGTATGTGCGTGAGAGAGAGGGGTGTCGCGGTCGTGAAACAAAGGCTCATTTCAGCTCATTCAGTTTCTCTGAATGGATAGGTGAGAACAGCTGATTCACGGTGAATAATTTGCATTTGAGTGTTGCCAAGTGAAAAGAAGACAAACATCAAGACGAACAACATATAAAACTGAGACAATATTTTAAAAAGAATCGCAATCAACCTGAACAGGTAAGCTGGAATAAAATCAGTAGCAGCATTAACTAAAGTAATTAGTAATTATTAGCTGCTACTGATTTTATGGACTCATCACGGTTAAATACGTTGGTCACATGCCAGCTGTATAAGCCGGTTACGGGACTCATTACGGTTGTATATCGTGCTCTGAATAATACATTTTTTTGTTTGCTGTTTGTTTGCTGAGTAAAATTAAAATAGAACAATTTTTTAAAACAGCATTATCCAGGATTCGAACTGACGCTTTGTAAATCCCTGACCGAGCGCTCTAACCGCTACACCAACCAAGCACTAAGAGACAACACACCTCCGTGGCGTTAATAAGCCACTCGACTTCTTTGAAAGCAAGCGTTAAATAAGTAACGAAGTAAGCCTGTTATACAATTATACTATTTGCACGTGTATTTTATCTGTTTTAAACTTGGTGTCATTTGATCTTATTGGTTTAGAAATGTTTGTAAAAAAACTATTGTTATCAAAAATGTAACAGATGTAACACCGGACTTCATTACCCACAATGCATCTCCCGCACTGGACTACACTGCCGTAAACAGCTGTCGTAAATCAAAACTCCCGGTACGGCAGATGGCCAGCACTTTTCATCAGTATAATGACACACACACACACACACGCAGCAGCAGCAGCAGACCGAGCCGTCACTCCTCTAAATTTAAAGAATACAAACTGGTTGCGTGCGAGTTTGCTGTTTTTTCTATAGTATGCTGAAGCAAAATCAAAATACAACAATTTTTTTTATTTTAATTTTGCTATAATTAAAATAAAAAAATTTAAAACATCATCCCTCGGGATTCGAACCGGCACTTTATGTGTCACTGACCATGTGCTCTAACCGCTACACCAAGTAAGCACTTAAAGATGATGCACCCAAGGAACGTTAAATAAGGCAAGGTTAATAAAGCAAGCTCTGGATAAGTGACGAAGTAAGCTTTGTTGTTTGTTATTTGATCTCATTGGTTTATAAATTTATATTTAAATAAATAGTAAACTTGGCCGATTTCGTTATAATTTTGTTTGATGAGTGGGGCTTGAAAATTCTCTTGAAAAATATGGTCATTTATTTCAGTTAATAAATCTACTATAATTTTTTTTTACTCATTATTGTACAGTACACATTAATAGCTCTGGTTCAGATTTTTCATGTTTGTTGTGGAAATTACCATCACTGTTGTATTTACTGCGATGAATGAAAATGTCACTTTGCGCCACCTGGCGGCCATTTTACGAATGACTTTGAAATGCAACTGATTTATTTTGGCCGCTGTTGCCTTTAAACGGCGGTATACGCGGCGAGATCGCCATTCCAATTTTGTAACCACTGTAGGAAGGATGTGCAGCAGGTTAGAGTGATTAAAGATAGAGATGGAAATGTACTGACAGATGCCATGAGGGTGATGGGAAGATGGAAGGAGTACTTTGAGGAGTTGATGAATGAGGAAAACGAAAGAGAACAAAGAGTAGAAGAGGTGACTGTTGTGGAGCAGGAAGTAGCAAATATTAGTAAAAGTGAGGTGAGAAGGGCGTTGAAGAGGATGAAGAGTGGAAAGGCTGTTGGTCCTGATGACATACCTGTGGAGGTATGGAAGTGCTTAGGAGAGGTGGCAGTAGAGTTTCTGACTAGTTTGTTTAACGAGATCTTGGAGAATGAGAGGATTCCAGAGGAATGGAGGAGAAGTGTATTGGTGCCGATTTTTAAGAACAAGGGAGATGTGCAGAGCTGTGGCAATTACAGAGATATAAAGCTAATGAGCCATACAATGAAGCTGTAGGAAAGAGTAGTGGAAGCTAGGTTAAGGGCAGAGGTGAGAATTTGTGAGCAGCAATATGGTTTTATGCCTAGAAAGAGTACATCAGATGCAGTATTTGGTTTGAGGATGCTGGTGGAGAAGTACAGAGAAGGTAATAAAGAGTTGCATTGTGTCTTTGTAGATTTAGAGAAAGCATACGACAGGGTGCCGAGAGAGGAGCTGTGGTGTTGTATGAGGAAGTCTGGAGTGGCAGAGAAGTATGTTAGAGTGGTGTAGGACATGTATGAGAGCTGTAAGACAGTGGTAAGATGTGCTGTAGGTGTGACAGAAGAGTTCAAGGTAGAGGTGGGTCTGCATCAAGGATCGGCTCTAAGCCCCTTTTTGTTTGCTCTAATGATGGACAGGATGACAGATGAAGTTAGACAGGAGTCTCCATGGACTATGATGTTTGCAGATGACATTGTGCTTTGTAGCGAGAGCAGGGAACAGGTGGAGGAAAATTTGGAGAGTTGGAGGTACGCTCTGGAAAGCAGAGGAATGAAGGTTAGCCGCAGCAAGACGGAATACATGTGTGTGAATGAGAGGGACCCAAGAGGAACAGTGAGGTGCAGGATTTTAAGTACTTAGGGTCAACGGTCGAGAGCAACGGAGAGTGTTCAAAGGAGGTGAAGAGACGAGTACAGGCAGGTTGGAATGGGTGGAGAAAAGTGTCAGGTGTGTTGTGCGATAAAAGAGCATCAGCAAGAATGAAAGGAAAGGTGTACAGGACAGTGGTGAGACCAGCAATGCTCTACGGCTTGGAGACAGTGGCACTGAAGAAAAGACAGGAGGCAGAGCTAGAGGTAGCAGAGCTGAAGATGTTGAGGTTCTCTTTGGGAGTGACAAGGATGGATAGGATCAAGAATGAGTTCATCAGAGGGACAACCCATGTTAGATGTTTTGGAGATAAAGTCACAGAGGCCAGATTGAGGTGGTTTGGACACGTTCAGAGAGAGTGTGAATATATCGGTAGAAGGATGCTGAGGTTGGAACTGCCAGGCAGGAGGTCTAGAGGAAGACCAAAGAGGAGATTTATGGATGCAGTGAGAGAGGACATGAAGTTAGTTGGTGTGAGAGAAGAGGATGCAGAGGATAGGGTTAGATGGAGGCAGATGATTCGCTGTGCCGACCCCTGAAAGGGAATAGCCGAAAGACAAAGAAGAAGATTCAGGGTCGCGGGGGACCTGGAGCCTATCCCAGGAGGCTTAGGGCACAAGGCGGGATACACCCTGGACAGGGTGCCAATCCATCGCAGGGCACACACTCATATTAGAAATTATAATAATTATATATTATACTATATTATATTATATCATATTATATTGTATTGTATTATATATATATACTCAGCAAAAAAAGAAACGTCCTCTGACTTTCAACTGTTTTTACTTTCAGTAAACTTAATGTGTAAATATTTGTATGAACACTAAAAGAGTCAACACCATAAGACATAAACTAAAAATGTGTCCCTGAATGAAGGGAGGCTCAAAATCAGTCAGTACCAGTCAGTATCTGGTGGCCACCAGCTGCTTGAAGTACTGCAGTGCATCTCCTCCTCATGGACTGGACCAGATTTGTCAGTTCTTGCTGTGAGATGGAGGGATTGTGTGTTCCTGGTGTGACTCGGGCAGTTGTTGTGGCCATCCTGTACCTGTCACGCAGGTGTGATATTCGGATGTACCCATCCTGTGCAGGTGTTGTTACACGTGGTCTTCCACTGCGAGGATGATCAGCTGTCCTTCCCGTCTCCCTGTAGCGCCGTCTTAGGCGTCTCACAGTGCGGACATGGCGATTTATTGCCCTAGCCACATCAGCAGTCCTCATGCCTCCCTGCAGCATGCCTAATGCACGTTCACACAGATGAGCAGGGACCCTGGGCATCTTTCTTTGGGTGTTTTTCACAGTCGGTAGACAAGTCTCTTTAGTAACCTGCGTTTTTAGAACTGTGACCTTAAATGCCTACTTTCTGTAAGCTGTTAAGGTCTTAACGACCATTCCACAGGTGCATGTTAATTAACTGATTATGGTTAATTGAACATGCATGGAAAACATTGTTTACACCCTTTACAATGAAGATCTGTAAAGTTATTTGGATTTTTACAACATTATTGTTGAAATACACAGTCCTGAAAAAGGGACGTTTCTTTTTTTGCTGAATATATATACAATATTATATGTATATTATAGTATAATTATAATAATTATATATGCTAACATTGCAATGAAACAGCTAAACTTACCGCGGCATGTTTCCTCAGGTTAAACGTCGAGTTTTTATATGCTGAAGTGTGTCTGTTTTAGCAGACAGAGAAGACACCGCAATATGAAGCTGTTCTTTTGCAGTGTGTAAAATGTAAAAAATTTTGCATGTTTTGTTTAATAATTTAGTTTGTTTATTTATTTAGTTAATGTTTAATTATGATATTATGTTTTCATTTCTACCATTTCAACCGTCTACCACGGCTGAAGATTTTTTTTCCCGCCAGTTTGTGTGTGGTCATGTGACTACAGTACATGTTGCTGATTGGTCAAACGGAGTCATGTAATTATTGTTGCTATGTCTGATTGGTGAAACAGTCATGTGGTAGATCCACAGGCTGCATGTGTAGAATAAATAGTTAGAAAAGTAACGAGTCGGGCGTAGCCGAATGTAGTGGAGTAAGAGTAGTGTTTCTTCTTCACAAATCTACTCAAGTATAAGTTAAAAATATGGTGCAGTAAAACTACTCATAGAAGTTTTTTTTTTTTCAAAACGTTACTCAAGTAAATGTAACAAAGTAAATGTACAGTAACTCGTTACTACCCACTTCTGGTAACAATGTAGTGTGTGACCTAATGGTTACTAGTTTATTTGTAATCGATCTTTTCTGTCCTCTTTCTCTTTGTGCATACTACAGTATAACAGAGATGACTTTGCTGTCCTCTCCCTCTTGTTAGTAACAGAATAACAAGATGTTGTTTCATCTCGTTTGCTGCAGAGTAATGAGATGCTGGAGCTGCAGCAGGCCAGAATGAGAGAAGAGATTAAGGAGTATAAGTTCAGAGAAGCCAGACTGCTGCAGGACTACACCGAGCTGGAGGAGGAGAACATCACTCTGCAGAAACTCGTGTCCACACTCAAGCAGAACCAGGTGAATACATACTGTACAGATAAACAAGCACACACACACATACTCCAATGTTGAACCCTGTTCCTGATTTACAGTAGTTATGATAACCTTTATCCTTCCACTCTTCCATCAATCTTGCAAATAAATTAGTCAGCCTATTTAAATAGTGAATAGAAGTCTCTCTGCTGTTTGGTATCATGGTGTGAACCACACTGCACATGGACCAGAGAAAGAAAAGTAGAGAGCTGTCTGAGGAGATCAGAAGGAACAAGCATGTTCAAGGTATGTAAAGGCTGTACAGTAGGACCATCTCGAAACAGCTTAGTGTTCCTGTGACTGCAGCTGCAAATATTATTAAGAAGTTTATGGTCCATAGGATTGTAGCCAACCTCCCTGGATGGACCGCAAGAGGAAAATTTATGTCAAATTGAACAGGAGGATAATACGAATGGCAACCGGAGAGCCAACGAGAACTCCCAAAGAGATTTAAGGTGAACTCCAAGGTCACCATCCGTCACTGTTTGAGGAAGTGGACTTGGAATGGAGGACGACCCAAGAGGGCTTCACTGTTAAAAAAAAAGCCAGACTGTATTTTGCCAAAACGCATACTGACAAGCCACAATGCATCTGGGAGAAACTCCTTTGGAGATTTTTGAGAAAGTCACATCAGCTGTACAGTATGTGCACAGATGCAAAAAATAAGCTTTCAAAGAAAAGAACACTTTAGCTACTGTGAAACACGAAGGAGGCTCAGTTCTGTTTTGGGGCTGCATTTGGTGTGCCTTGAATCTTTGCAGTGTAAAATAAAACCATAAGACTATCAAGGCATTCTGAAGTGAAACATACTGCTCAGTGTCAGAAAGATCTGTCTACAAAGTCACATGTCATGCGTCCTCCAACAGGATAATGATGCCAAAACAAAGCATTGGATTATTTGACCCCTGTTTAAAATTTTATGGAACATCTGTGGAAAGAACTGAAATGCGCAGAATGGAGAAGGCACACTTCCAACCTGAGACAGCTGGAGCAGTGTGCTCATGATTAATGGCCGTACCTGTTTCTTGCCTACCTGATGACAGGTCTAAAAATCTCACTGAGACCCACAGAAATCGCTCAGTTGCCGTGATTACCTCAAAAGGTTGTGCAAAAAAATATTAGGTCACATATCCCATTGTTTTTATCCAGGCCAGTTTCATTAGTTTTATTTTCCCTAATCTGTTGAATCATAATTGAAAAGTAAAGTCTGATTTGCATGAGTCAAAGTTGTACCAGTAAACATAGTGGGATTTTCTTTCTTTAATGGAAGGGTAGCAGTTTACTGTATAACTTAATTCCATACAGTAGGTGTTTTTTGAGATTTGATATTTGAAAGGAAAAAAAAAAGTATTGTTCTTGAATATACTGTAGAAACTTGTGTCTGAACTTTTGACTGACATGTCCACGCTTTTAACTGGTATTGTCAGAATTAACTTTTTTAAGTCTAAAATAAATACAAGTGTGTGTTTCCAAATGATGTCAATGATTATGAAATTGTCGTATTTATATTACATATTAAATATTATTTAACATGTGCAGGCAATTTAGGATTTTATAAAAAGTTTGACATTTATACTCCTGTTTTTTTTCCAGTGGTCAGTATATTATTAAACAAAATTAAGGGGACACTTCCTTAACCTGTCATACTGTATATGTATGTATGCCTCAATTTAAACGGGAACTAAGGTGCTCCCTTAATTCTTTGAGCATTATGTTTACATAGTGAAGCTTTCCGTGAGATTTCTTTTGTATTACAGATAGGAGTGTCCAGTGTCAGTTAGACACAATTAGAGTTATGTCAGTGGTTAAGCTTGTTTAAGAAACTTCTTTTGTGGACATTCCACAACATTATTTATAAGTATATTTGTTGAAAACCTATATAAATGGAATAAAACACTTGGATGTTCTGTTATTGAAAAATGATTAACTTCATGGTGATAACGGTCTCTTTGTCATTATACCACCCTGCCACTGGTTATTTTCCTACAGTATCACTCCCCATCATGTTTACAACGTCTTCTATTCACAGGTGGAGTATGAGGGTTTAAAACATGAAATTAAAGTGTTGGAAGAAGAAACAGCTCTGCTCAACAGCCAATTAGATGATGCACTGCGTTTGAAGGACATCTCTGAGGGACAGCTAGAAGAGGCGCTGGATGCTCTGAAGAGTGAAAGAGAACAGAAGAACAGCCTGAGGAAAGAGCTATCCCACCACATCAGCCTGACCGACTGTGTGTATGGGACCGGCACACAAATCCCCATGTCCGTTGTGGAGGGATTAAAGTTTGCAGAAGAGCCGACCAATAACAGCACCTTGGCCACTGGCTCTAGTCCCAATAATGAGGACAGTAATAGATGTAACGGATATAATGGCCATGGGCCGAAGATGAACGGCGACTACCACCGGCCGGTTGGGAGGAAAGAAACGCTAAATCCTGTGTCTGATCTGTTCAGTGAACTCAACCTGTCTGAAATCCAGAAACTGAAACAGCAACTTTTACAGGTCAGTAATATGGATCTTATGTACCTTACCGAAACTTGTGGGAAATACATGTTTCTTCCCCATGTCAAGTGGGTACGTTCTTCTGTGTTTTTCTACTCTATGTGGATCGCTTGGTGTTTTGTCTTGTATAGAGATTAAAGGTGTAGTATAATTAAGCTACTTAATCTTACATTTGGGAGCTATGCAGGGAAAGAGAGTTTATTCAGCCTGTATAACAGGCACTCGGTAAATGTCTTAGCTTAAAATATTCATTTTAATTATTCTACATTAAAATGACAATTAATTATTAATTACATTTAAAGGATAATGGATTTATAACGTTCAGTATGAAGCAAAACAGTTTAACTGAGTTATGGTTACATTATTGAAAACGGTAGGCTCCTGCATTTAACATTAGACTTTGACAAATAACTTAGTTACCATGACCATCCAAATTCAATCCAAGTTTAATCCATAAAGTGTTTAAAGCAAGAACTCCATCTACTAATGAGCAGGTATTGGCTGTAGCCTAGCGATGAGCTTTTTATGTTCCCTCCTAACAGGAACTGTTCATATGGACACAGAGCAACATTACCTTCACTCAGTGAACTTCTGATACGACACTACAGTAGACAGCATGGCCTATGGAAAATGCATTATTAGGAAAGATATAAAGAAAGCCATTTGCCAAGACTGAAGACACGGTTAGGTTCGATTTATAGGGATCGCAGTTATACTGAATTTGAAAGTGAAATGGAATTTGAAAGTTGTCTTGAATCCAGATACCATGACTCATCAATGTTTTTATTAGGATTAGGATTTATGGGAAGCTGTGAATCTGTTGACTCAGCACCATTTGTGATGATTCTTTAGAATTGGATTAAGAACACTTACTTCTTTCCAGGGACAGTTTTCTTTCATATCATATGGTGTTTTTTTGTAAAGTCTTGTTGGTATGGAGAAAGGAACCGTAAAGTGATACATAAGTGATGCATTTGTTTAGGGCTGTAAATTGTAATATATTTTTTGGGACATGACCAGAGCATTATATGACAACAGAATCAGGAGCTACAGTACAGTTCAACAGGAGTAGATAGTTTTATTTTGCACACATCGTTTAGCCTGGGCAATGTAATCCAATCACAGGCTGTGCGATATCCATACTAAGCGTAATAGGAAATTTTAAATAAACCCTCAGGGTATAAAGAACCAACCATATATTATAGTGTAGTATGGTCAGCTCCACATATTTACAGTATATCTGTCGATGCTTATATTTAATAACGATAAGTTTATTTTATACAATCTTTGGTCCGTGTGTGTGCGTGTGAGTGTGTGAGCACCATTGGCATGTTGAGTGGGAAACAGTAGGAGACAGGAATAGAAATTCTCACTGTCAGTAATGCACAGTGATGTCCATTGTATACAGTGCTATATATTAGTAATGTAGCCGCGACAAGCCTGGCATATACTGTGTATTGTTTTTTACCACATACTGAGTACTGAGTCATCAATCCTGATACTGTTATGATTCACCGGTCCTACATACAGTAATCCTACTAAATCCACTCATGAATCATTCCTTGATTCAAGACAATTGATTTTTTGGTTTCTATTGCATTGTTATTAATTGTAATTTAGAATTATAGAGTAAAACTATTTATCTTTGTAACGGAATGACAAACTGGCACTGGGTAACTGTGATCCATGAGCTGGAGGTTTATAAGGCATCAATTCACAATCAAAAATGCATGGAAATAAAGTGGGCAGTGGACAAACCTGAATTGAGCAATAGAACAGGAACAAAGTGGACAAAATCGAAAAATAACTCACACAATAAGCAATCAATGAATCAATAGATTGACAGAGCACCGGTGGCTCAGTGGTTTCGCCTGTCTAACTAAACAGAAATATTTTTGTCTTATTTGTTTTTCACACTATACTACTGTACCTCACAAACTTATGGTGCTCATAGTCCCTGACATACAGTAGGGAACCAGTATGAGGAAGAATGTATTGATAGAGACTTCAAAAAGCGCTCTGTCTAGATAAGAATGCCTGATACAGTGGTGTGAAAAACTATTTGCCCCCCTCCTGATTTCTTATTCTTTTGCATGTTTGTCACACAAAATGTTTCTGATCATCAAACACATTTAACTATTAGTCAAAGATAACACAAGTAAACACAAAATGCAGTTTTTAAATGAGGGGTTTTATTATTTAGGGAGAAAAAAATCCAAACCTACATGGCCCTGTGTGAAAAAGTAATTGCCCCCTGAACCTAATAACTGGTTGGGCCACCCTTAGCAGCAATAACTGCAATCAAGCGTTTGCGATAACTTGCAACGAGTCTTTTACAGCGCTCTGGAGGAATTTTGGCCCACTCATCTTTGCAGAATTGTTGTAATTCAGCTTTATTTGAGGGTTTTCTAGCATGAACCGCCTTTTTAAGGTCATGCCACAACATCTCAATAGGATTCAGGTCAGGACTTTGACTAGGCCACTCCAAAGTCTTCATTTTGTTTTTCTTCAGCCATTCAGAGGTGGATTTGCTGGTGTGTTTTGGGTCATTGTCCTGCTGCAGCACCCAAGATCGCTTCAGCTTGAGTTGACGAACAGATGGCCGGACATTCTCCTTCAGGATTTTTTGGTAGACAGTAGAATTCATGGTTCCATCTATCACAGCAAGCCTTCCAGGTCCTGAAGCAGCAAAACAACCCCAGACCATCACACTACCACCACCATATTTTACTGTTGGTATGATGTTCTTTTTCTGAAATGCTGAGTTACTTTTACGCCAGATGTAACGGGACACACACCTTCCAAAAAGTTCAACTTTTGTTTCGTCGGTCCACAAGGTATTTCCCCAAAAGTCTTGGTAATCATTGAGATGTTTTTTAGCAAAATTGAGACGAGCCTTAATGTTCTTTTTGCTTAAAAGTGGTTTGCGCCTTGGAAATCTGCCATGCAGGCCATTTTTGCCCAGTCTCTTTCTTATGGTGGAGTCGTGAACACTGACCTTAATTGAGGCAAGTGAGGCCTGCAGTTCTTTAGATGTTGTCCTGGGGTCTTTTGTGGCCTCTCGGATGAGTTGTCTCTGCGCTCTTGGGGTAATTTTGGTCGGCCAGCCACTCCTGGGAAGGTTCACCACTGTTCCATGTTTTTGCCATTTGTGGATAATGGCTCTCACTGTGGTTCACTGGAGTCCCAAAGCTTTAGAAATGGCTTTATAACCTTTACCAGACTGATAGATCTCAATTACTTTTGTTCTCATTTGTTCCTGAATTTCTTTGGATCTTGGCATGATGTCTAGCTTTTGAGGTGCTTTTGGTCTACTTCTCTGTCAGGTAGCTCCTATTTAAGTGATTTCTTGATTGAAACAGGTGTGGCAGTAATCAGGCCTGGGGGTGACTACAGAAATTGAACTCTGGTGTGATAAACCACAGTTAAGTTTTTTTTTAACAAGGGGGGCAATCACTTTTTCACACAGGGCCATGTAGATTTGGAGTTTAAATCTCCCTTAATAACGTAAACCTTCATTTAAAAACTGCATTTTGTGTTCAATTATGTTATCTTTGACTAATAGTTAACGGTTTTTGATGAGCAGAAACATTTAAGTGTGACAAACATGCAAAAGAATAAGAAATCAGGAAGGGGGCAAATAGTTTTTCACACCACTGTAAATGGAAATTGAAGCGCTTGGAAGTGTGACCTCTGCTAAGAGGGAGGTGTAATATACCAGGATGATCCAGTATGTTGTCTACAGGGCTCATGTTAAATATTATTACACACACATTGGTACAGTATATTGATGATTGATGTACTGTATATACACATACATTTGGCATTTTCCCACAAGTCACATAAAATCCTTAGGTCGATATACTGTAGCTTTCCTAATCTGCATACTGTATACTCTACGTCTAATTTATGTTTTCCTGTCTCTCCTCCAAAGAGCGATTGAAATTCAATCAAATGTTGAAAAGAGCTTACTTCTCCAGTATAATAATTGATTAGATAGGCATTAATCAGGACTTGAGCCTAATTACTAGGATCATATATGACATATGACAGATTTGCAATAACATGTGTCTGCACATCATTGAATCAACATGGCATTGAATATCTAATCATTGATATGGAGAAACATATATTGTGACAGTGACATTACTCAAGCATTTCCAGTGGTTCTTCTCATAATTTCATACGTATCCTCCCATCCACTAGGTGGAACGAGAAAAGGCCACCCTACTGACTAACTTGCAGGAGTCTCAAACCCAGCTACAGCACACGCAGGGAGCGCTAACAGAGCAGCACAAGCGTGTGAATTGCCTTACGGCACGTGTCAATACAATGAAACGTCTGTGCAGCGACAAGGAGCTGGATGCCGAGGAAACCGAGAAAGGGGACACTCCTTTGAATGGCTGTCGTGAGTACGACATCGACATTAACGGCATTGAGATCCTGGAATGTAAGTACAAGTTTGCTGTTACAGAGGTCATAGACCTGAAAGCTGAGCTGAAAGCCTTGAAGGAAAAGTACAATCAGTCTGTGGAGAGCCAATCAGAAGAGCGCGACCAAAGCGAGGGGAAACTGAGGTCACTTTATGAGCACGTGGCATCATTGGAGAAGGAGTGTCGTGAGAGCCGTGAGCGAATCACCGGCCTAGAGGCTGAGCTCCGATGCGCATCATCAACATCCAATGAGAGTCAATCCATGCTGAATGCTGCTCAGGATGAGCTTGTTACCTTCAGCGAAGAACTTGCTCAGCTCTACCATCATGTCTGCTTGTGCAACAATGAAACACCCAATCGCGTCATGCTAGACTACTACCGTCAGAGTCGTGTCACACGTAGCGGAAGTCTTAAAGGCACTGATGGCCCCCGTATATTGCTGTCACCACGTCTTGCCCGACGACTTGCTGCTGCCAACTCGTCCGATCCTTCTCGCAGCCCTCATGACTCCCCCTTAAAGGAGGCATTATGTGAAGTGGGTAAAGCAGAGAGTCCCAACAGATCTCCTTTTGGCTCCCCAGTCCACAGTGCCTCAATGTCTGCTTCATCCATGCAAGAGGCAAATGGAGATCTTCGCAAAGAGCCTTTGAATATTTACAACCTGAATGCCATTATTCGGGACCAGATCAAGCACCTCCAGAGAGCTGTTGATCGCTCACTGCAACTGTCCAAGCAGAGGGCTGCTGTTCGGGAGCTGGCGCCCATCTTTGACAAGGACAAGGAGGCCTGCATGGAGGAGATCCTGAAGCTGAAGTCCCTCTTGAGCACGAAGAGAGAACAGATAGCCACTCTACGGCTCGTACTTAAAGCCAACAAACAGGTATGAGGAGTCCATTTTTTCTTATAATATCCAAAACTCAATATAAGACCCAATACATATTTTGAAGACAATTTGTATTGATTGTCATTTGTATGAGACATTTGGTTCATAACTTCATTCATAACACAATAATCAGCTATATATGAATAAAAAAAAAACTGTTGCATGTATTTCATTAAATTAATGGACTAGGAGCTTTCAAGTCAAACTGGGACTTGTAATGAAATTTGTTGTGAATGGAGGCGAAAAACATTTGACATTTACAGAAGACATGCATGGACAGTATGGTGATGAGCTGCAATAAAACTACTGAGGTGGTTCGTAGCCCACTACAGTGGTTTTGCGAGTGAAACGCCTCTTAATTTTTTTTTTTTTTTTTTATTATTATTATTATTATTATTATTTATTTATTTATTTATTTTTTTGTTAAATTTCTTTCATTTTGTGAAGCTGCTTTGAGACAATGACCATTGTTAAAAGCGCTATATAAATAAAATTGAATTGAAATTGAATTAATTGAAAATCGACAGAAAACTTGTCACCAACTTTCAGAAGAGAAAAATCTGTCTGTGGGAACTGTACACACAATCATTCCCCAACACCACTTGCACATTAAAGGAACTCAGCTGGGAGTTATTACCATACAATCCTGATCTTGCTCCACTTTTCAGACGTGAAACTGACAGTCTGATCATGGCTTCAGCATACTGAGAAAAATGTCTCCCCTTTGATGGTACCCAAGCACTCAGATAAGTGCCTTACTGTTACGGGGGATTATAGAGAGAAATAAAGATGGTTATTCTGCGCAATCAAAAGTCCCAGTTTTACTTGACCGCCCCTTATATTTGTGTTATAGCCTTTAAAAATTTCCTTTATCAAAATCTTTATTGCTTCATCCAGGTGGCTTACAGAGCATCTTGGCTAGTTAGAGCTAAGTACATTAGCTAGCATTGTTACAAGCTAGCCAGTTAAAATACTACAGTAGGTGCATCATAAAACTTAACCAAGGAGTATTCAGATGCAAATAACTAATCTTTGCTAATATTTTTAATTTAAATGTTAAGGTAAGACATTTCGTAATTTTTTGATACTTTCCTGTGATCTCACACAACAAATTATTCATGTACAACTACAAAATACATTAAAATCTACATACATTAAATAGAAATAACCAAGAACAAAGGTAATTACTGTTTCCAGGTTTTTAACTTTGTTATATATATAATCTTTCATAAAATATCTCCCAGTTATAGTACAGACTAGTACAGCATTAGTCATGGCAAAGAAAACATCTTTACAGTCTTATGTAATATTTCTCTAGACTGCAGAAGTGGCCTTGTCTAACCTCAAGAGCAAGTATGAAAATGAAAAGACCATTGTGACAGAGACAATGATGAAGCTGAGGAATGAGCTAAAGGCTCTGAAAGAGGACGCTGCCACTTTTTCCTCTCTGAGAGCCATGTTTGCCACCAGGTACGTTCATTTCAGGAGTTTTTATTCTAATAGGTTCATTGACCGTGTAAACTATTTGAACTACCTTTTTTCCCCTTCTCTCTCTTTCTGTCTCTCTCCAGATGTGATGAGTATGTTACTCAGCTGGATGAGATGCAGAGGCAGCTGGCAGCAGCAGAGGATGAGAAAAAGACTCTGAACTCCCTGCTCCGCATGGCCATCCAGCAGAAGTTGGCCCTCACACAGCGCTTGGAAGACCTGGAGTGTGATAACGAGCAGTCACATCGTGGGCGTGGAGGAAAGACACCAAAAATCAAAACCAGTCCTCAAAAAGTAAGTTGCAAAACTATTCTAATTCCATTGGATTAGACAGAAGTGTGCCAATATCCTTCTTCTTTTGAAAACAATATGGCATTAAGTGCAATATAGGACTTTTCCTGTGTAGGCACCGCAGAAGATAATAGACTTGATTTCTGCTTTACTGATTTATACAGACAGGATTTCACTATCTTGAATATCAGGATATCAGAATATCAAGATAATGCTTGCTTCTCTGATCCATATCACGGCACTTCCCATTAATATTAATTGTAAGCTCTATCGCTTCTTACACACTAAAGGCCGCACCAGAGGTACTGTAGTAGCAAAGTTTTCAAGTGGGACTCCACCTCTCTCAACGCATGCTTACTTGAAAAAAAAACAGTACATGCACTATAATTTCTCTTGGCTTCATAGTGGTCTGAATGCATATACAGTAAAAGTAACACCTGTGTGAAAGATGATTCACGAGTACGGTATGGGTTGTGCTGGCAGTACAGAAATTAATTTCAGTTGGATAAGGAACTACAAAATAAAGTTATAGTCTGTAAATGCGATATGCTTAAATGCTCATCCACATTTCATTTCAGTTGGATGTTAGACAGGAGACGAAATTTTTATAAGAACGCCCCGAAATCCATTGATGTTAATCAACATAATCAGAATTGTCTAATTGTCTTACAGTTCAGTGTATTGATATCACAGAGGTTCTTTTTATTATCCTGGCAAATGAAAAACATAAAAATTTATTTTTATCTCGCCTCTGTGCATGACTATTTCGACTTTCCATATTTTCCTTGTGCTTGTTGGGTTTCCTTTGAGTATTCTGGTCTCCCACTACAGTCCAAATACATGCCATTTCCCAATTGCCCATAGGGTGTGATTGGGTGAGTTAGTGTGTGTGTGTGCATGTATCCTCCAATGGGTTGACACTCCATCCAGGATGTACCCTACCTTGTGCCCTCTGGGATAGGCTTCAGGCCCCGAACACAGGATAAGCAGTATGGATAATGGATAGATGGGTACAACTGTGAAGAAATTGTGTAATTTGTATTTATTTCATATTAAAGCAGTAAAGTAAATTACAAATTGGTGTATTACAAATACAAACCATTTGTCCTTTGCAGAAGCATTAATATCTGTATATCTACCTATAGTCTGTTACACCTAATTGACGGTGCATGTTATTTTGTCTTGCCACACTGTCAAAACAATTATGAAGGAAGTGTTTGAAACCAGAAGTATAGGGACGCTGCAATCAGCAACCATACGGAAAGCAGCACTTCCACTACCAGCACTGGCAAAGACCCATGGCCTTGTTTAGATTGAATGTCAAAGTTAGATCACGTGATTTAGCACTCGCAACAGCCTAACAAAAAAAAATGGATTCATTAATTCATTAATTAATTTTTATGACCTCTCCCATACAGTATGTAGAGAGAGAGAGAGAGAGAGAGAGAGACAGAGTTTTACTACGACTTTTTACTATGAACTGCAGTGGGAAAATACTTGCTTGCAGCGTTTAATACTTAAATACATCTTTCATACTCTAATTCAAGTGTAAATTTAAATAAAGGCCGTCTACTTTTACTGAAGCAATATTTTACCCAGGGTTTCTCTACTTTCCTTCAAGTACAGGATTTGTATACTTCATCCACTACTGCATCTCATGCCAACTGATTAGTATTTTTGTCAGTTTGAAGGTTTTAAACAATATGTTCATTATTCCTAAATTTCATTTCATGAATTTAGATAAAACACGTAAATAAAATACACTGCCCTGCCAAAAAAAACTGGGTTTCAGAAGAGTCAAATGGTTGACCTACATCAAGCAAAGAAAACAACTAAGGAGATAGATTTCACATCTGTGTTTAGTAGTCAAAGTACTGTAAGAGCACTTCTTTATGCATAATATAATAAGAGCTCACACTTTTGTCTGTGAGGCGAACCAGAAAAAAGGCTTCAGTCTGCTCAGGACCATAAAGATTTGACTTTGGAACAAGGGGAAGAGGTCATGTGGTCTGATGAGTCCAGTTTGACCCTATTGAAGAACAGTGGGATCATCAGGGTATGCAAGGCAAAGAATTAAGTTGTTGTGAGTCTTTCAGCTGCTGACGTCAAGGGGTCACCACAGTGGACTGTCCAATCTACACACAACTTGGCACAACTTTATTGTATTGTAACAAACACACAAAATCTCGTATCTGTAAGCTGTTGTGGCCGTAGATTTTGAAATCCAACTCAGACAAAAGACAGAATTACACACAAATCGTTTTTTTTATGCACGAATATTTTTGACAGTGATTTTATTCCATATTTACACTGGTTGCCCTTTCTGACACGACCCTGCCATTTTAACCAGCACTGCATCCAGTGGCTGGGGATTGGGCATTGGATAGGAATTGAAGCCAGACCTTCCACATGTTAGGCAAGAAACCTTTCACTGATCCAAGGAAGAGAATTATTCATTCATTCATTCATTCATTCATCTTCTATACCGCTTTATCCTTCTATTCAGGGTCGCGGGGGGCCTGGAGCCTATCCCAGGAAACTTAGGGCACAAGGCGGGGTACACCCTGGACAGGGTGCCAATCCATCGCAGGGCACACACACATACTCACATACACACACTCATTCACACACTACGGGCAATTTGGAATGTCAATTAGCCTAACCTGCATATCTTTGGACTGTGGGAGGAAACCGGAGAACCCGGAGGAAACCCACCAAGCACGGGGAGAACATGCAAACTCCATGCACACAGAGACGGGAATCGAGCCTGGCCGGGGAATCGAACCCGGACCCTGGAGGTGCAAGGCGACAGTGCTAACCACTACACCACCGCGCCGCCTGGAAGAGAATTACTGTCAGTTATATACAGTACCCATAATGGGAAAATACCTTCCTTTTTATGTGTAGAAGTCTACAGTAAAGAGTCCATGCAGAAGTTCTTTAGGAAAGAAAGTTCTCTTCAAATTAACCATTGAGGGATATTATTCTAGTGTCTGAAGGCAGGGGTATTCAGACAGTTACATGGGTGAGTTCATGACTAATGTGTCAGTTAATCTTTGTAAATTGTTTTAATCTATGTAATCATATTTACTGATTTAATTTATCATCATTCAAAAATGTTTTAACCCATCTCAGGAACCAACAGCTCAGTTTTTTACAATGCTTATTTCCTGACAGCTTATTGGCTCTGAAGTATGTAAACCGGGTTAATATAGAATAAGCAAATACACAACATATGGTAAAGTAATATCCATGTTATTGACATAAAGACATTCAGGATACTATGATTTATTTATATTTTTTGCATAATTTATTTATATATTTTCTTTTATAACTTGGGTAACATGGTTGTATTTTTAAAGTGGCCCTGCCTGTCAATATCACATAAAGACCAAAAACAATAAAACAAAATAATTCTCATGCGCTTTATGAGTCATTTTGGACAATTTAACTTTGTCTCAGACCTATGTTGCAAATTTGTTTGCAAATATGTTGAATATATAAGAGGGTTGAACATATATTTTTATTATAGCTTAATGAGGATGATGGATAACTCCTGGGAAATTTACACCTTAATGCAAATGATTACAGATTTTAAACTTTTAAAAAATCTATTCTTTCAGGATAATATAGTGTAGTTACAGACATCTGGGGCAGAATGTTTTCTAAGTACTTCAGAAGGATTTTATTTGTTTTATTACTATTGATAGAGTTGTGTGGTTTTTATCTGACACTTTAGTTATGTTTACAATGTAATTTACCCTTATATACAGATGTATGAACTGTAATATCAGGGAGACATAAAGGCACTGCTATCATGAATTCACCCACAATAAGCAATAGCAGAGGCGCCATCTAGTGGTCATTTATCATAATAAATGCAGAGACTGAATCTCTTTAATGCTGGGGTGCATTCCTGCTCCAAGCTTCTCGTCCACCTTCAGTTGTCCATCCACAGTTGACTTTAATGACCTAGTTAGCATCATGTCTAACTGCTTCTTGGATCTACTGAAGAATGAACTGAAGAATTGCATTAAATATGCATTATAAATAACCACAGAGTTGCTGCCTATAACTAACAGTGAAGTCTTGTGCTATTTCAGAATACAGCATATTGAAATGCAGTGTGAGCATAATGCAGACTCAGGATATGCCCTCATGTCTGCTCTGTACTATCCATTAACTGTGTTTCAACAGACTGCGGAGAATAGTCAGTTGTATGGGATACCTCATTTATCATAATGCACAAGGGCTACGGGCCAAAAACACATTTGATGAGGGTTCTGGTAAGTGATGTCCCCCAAGACAGTATGATTAAGATGCCCCCTGACCTCAGACAGATTGTCTCATAGGGTGACGCATCTGGGATGTTTGAACTTGCCGATGTTTATGGACACTAATGGGCCCATATACAGTATATTATTTTATTGCAGACGTGATGTAACAACACATACGACAAGAACAGTGTGGGTTTATTACTGTAGTTCACCGAAAAATCTTTATTTTGCTATGATTTTATTCTATACAATTGCGAATGACTCATGTTTTAAAAGTTTGGCTTCTTCTCATACAGATACAGCTTGGGTTACATCATAGTGCCGCAGTATAATTTTTCCAGAAACGGTGTATGAATCATGAGGTTGTATTTTTAAGAAGGCTCTTCTTCTACGTGTCCACTTTATGATCTGTTTAACAATACACGTAAAGGAGGTTTTTACCATCTAAATAAAAACGTGTACCTCAAACCTTCTGACAAAAGGCTTTTAGACAAATTTTTGTCCGATTGATTAGTTGCTAAAGTGAATCTACACTGTAGATTGCTACAGTATTTTGATTATATTGTTAAGTGCTGCTAAACATAGAGTTAGACAGGTTATAAATGTAATTAACATTGGATGTGTACATAAATACTTTTATTCGCTCGCTATGTGATAGACTAAATCAGGACTCAACAGACCAAATTACCTTTTTCATATTGCTTCAAGGTCTAATCTTTATGTTTTTCTGAGTCTCACTAACAAGTGCTTTTTCTATGGCCACACACCTGTTAGGATTCTCATCACACTGTGTGAGCGGAAGTGCCCTTACTTTCACTAATTAACATCCTTCCAGGTTTATATAATGTTCCACTGTTTATATAATTCCATCCATTTATCTTGGAAGCAGGCGGCGCGGTGGTGTAGTGGTTAGCACTGTCGCCTTGCACCTCCAGGGTCTGGGTTCGATTCCCTGGCCAGGCTCGATTCCCGTCTCTGTGTGCATGGAGTTTGCATGTTCTCCCCGTGCTTGGTGGGTTTCCTCCGGGTACTCCGGTTTCCTCCCACAGTCCAGATATGCAGGTTAGGCTAATTGGCGTTCCTAAATTGCCCGTAGTGTGTGATTGGATGTGTGAGTGTGTATGTGTGTGTGCCCTGCGATGGATTGGCACCCTGTCCAGGGTGTACCCCGCCTAGTGCCCGAAGTCTCCTGGGATAGGCTCCAGGTCCCCCGCGACTCTGAACACAGGATTAAGCGGTATAGAAGATGAATGAATGAATGAAGATCTTGGAAGCTCTTGTAGTTCAACAGTGGAGTATTTGACCAATGTATTTATACCCATTTTTACAACCATGGTAGGACCATGGTAGGCAGGAGAACATGCAAACTCCATGTAGACAGACCCGAAGCGGGGACTCGAACTCAGACATTGGAGTTGCAAGGTTCCATATCATGTGTTAGAAGTTGGTTAAGTGGGTTATTGTAACCTCAGTATTCTCTTTGCTTGATGTAGGCCAAAGATTTGACCCTTATTAAATAGCACATTTTTTTGGCCAGACAGTATTTATATGTTTGTATAATATCATCATATAATTAAAATTTTTGTTTTATTTTTTCATTCATTCATTCATTCATCTTCTATACCGCTTAATCCTGTGTTCAGGGTCGCGGGGGACCTGGAGCCTATCCCAGGAGACTTCGGGCACTAGGCGGGGTACAGGGTCAGGGTGCCAATCCATCGCATAGCACACACACACACTGTTTTATTTATTTATTTATTATTATTATTATTATTATTATTATTATTATTATATCCATCTATCTAGCTACTGTATCTACTGTCTATCTAACTATTACATTTAATAGTACAGCTAATCCTGACAGTGGGGACTGTATAACATCGTTGTCACAAGCTCTACATATTTCCTTGTTTTAAGTTTACGCACCACTGTGTGTCTAACTTCCATCAAAATGCTTGATTGTTGCAAAGTTTTTTAACAATAATCACCACATCTTACCTTAACCTCCCTCAGATTTTTTTTCTTTATTCATGCATTTTTGCAATATCCATTACAATATCCGTTTATCAGTCACTCATTAATCATTTTTATTTTAAAAAAGGCTTAAAATATAAACCGCTAGAGTCTGTCTGTGATTTAGTTACTCTATTAACTCCACCGCCACCATTTTTTCACTGCTTCAGTTTTTCGCTCGTATATCTCATTCCTGCTTTGTGATACTGTGTCCTAGAGTGCATGTGTGTGTCACTAACCCTGACTGTCACTCCTGTATATCTGTCTAATTTATCAGTCTCTTGTAGATTGTCAGCAGCCTGCTGCACCAGTACCGCCACTCTCCCGACAAGTGAGGAGTGGGAGGGTATACACGGCTCGCAGGTAACCTGACCCACAGAGGAGCTTCGTCCCTCTGTTTAGTTACCTAGCAGAGTAGAAGTTGTGTAGGATTTGACGTTTAGGCTCCTGAATCATTTTAGCACACCATTCCAAAAAATTCATAACTGAGCATGTTCATGCTGTACATATTCCCTTTAGTGCTTCATGTCTAAATTCTTAGACCTTGAGTTTATGTTTGCTTTGGCATGGGGTCGGGTTGATTCGGCTACAGAACATTATAACCTGACTCTCCCTCTGAGCGCTATAGAGACCGGGGTTAATATACAACAGGTTTAGAGTGATAGCACAGCTTTATTATCATGCACGTACAAAACACTCTTCGTTTTATATAACATAGTAAAGTTACTCATTCTCAAAGCTTGCTTGCCTTTTTTTTGCCGTCACTGTACACTGTATGTCTTTCCCATGTTATAGATATTTAACATGTTGCACTCTGCAGCATTTTTAACTCTTTATATAACAGGTAGGCTTTTTAAAGATATACAATTGTATAGTTTTAAAAAGCATCTTTTTTTTTTTTTTGTCCCCGCATAGTTGTAGTACTAATATTGTCATAACACTTCGAGAAGACGAGCCACAAGAAGCCAACTCCAGACTTCCCTGCGACCCTTTTAAATGCCTGGCACACCACTCCAGTATACCTGGTCCTTAGCCCCTCCCACTGGTTCCCTGCATCCCACCACTTTCGGTCATCCTGCCTAATTCTACTTCCGCAGAACTAACCAGGGGACACGGTTTTTAAACATCCGGTAAGGTGCTTCTCTTTCTGTGTGACTTCAAATGGACTCGCCCTGTTTTAACCCACGTTGGTGAGCCAGGATAATGAACTTTGCTCTCAATGCTTACAAATTAACACATCTTCCATTGGAAAGAGAGAGAATAATAAGGCCTGGAATTAACTTCTTTTTTTTTATTATCTATTTATGTTCTATTTATTTACTTTATTTATCTTATGTGACTGGAATACATTTTCATTTGAAAACTTAAAAGGTGCAGCTTTGCTGTTGATCTTTTTAATATGAGCAGCTAAGTATATAAAATATTGGCTTTTATTCCAAACATAAAACTATGTTTAAAAGCATCTAAGCAGGCTAATAACATGTAGTGTGTTTATCAATAATTAACATTAATTTATTAAATTAACGGGTATTAGCTAAAAAAAAATAAATGTATATGTCCATGGTTATTTTTTTTTTCCCAAGGAAAAATGAAAGTGAAATAATCTTTGCTTGAGGTGTTACATAATAGACCAGAACGAGTAATAATTCTCTGTACATGGCGGTGATTATGAGACATTTGGTTTTGGCCTGTGTGAAACCTTCTACTCTGTTCCAATTAAAGTGATATGATATTTTCATTAAGTTATGATGCAACACATAATGTGTGTTTTATTAATTTATATATTTATGTATGTATTTTATTTATTTTTTTGCATTGCATTATCATAAAGATTATATTTTATACTTTTTTTTTTTTTTTTTTTTACAGTTGATGTGAGCAAGATAGGGAAGATTGTTTAAATGTAAGTGATACTGTAAAAGTTAAAAAGGCAGAGAGTGAATACTGGCCACAATTTGGTCTGATCATGCTGTGCTGAAACTTTCATCAGTGTCAAACCCTAAAACCTGTATACAGCAATTGAAATGTTTTGCATCATATTTTCACTAAAATGGTGATGATGGGTATAATGTTTGTCTTTGCTCATGCTTCTCACCTGTGATTTAAGCACAAGCGCATTAATAATCTCAATAATGATTTGGTCTTTATACTGTCAAACATACCAGCAGGACAATTTCAGATATTTTTCTGATTTCAGATGCTAATAAAAGTGTAAAGAAAATTGTTAAACTACTGAATGCAATCTGGACTCTTTCAAAAGTTAAGCGTCTTTGGAGAAAGTGGAACAAAGTTGAGTTCTCTAATGACACACTGAAAAAAGAAGTCATCTGATGAATGGTCTCATTGAGACGCCTGTCTTCCTGGTACTTCTGGTACCATATCAATCTCTTAGTTTACATGGAAGGGCGTTTGATTGTTTTGTATGAGACGATTGTGTTCAGTTTGAAATACTGTGGTTGCTTCATGTGCACAGTGGTCTAATAAGGAAATGAAGTGATGTACACTGAACTGGACAATCACCCTCCTTGTTTCTGGTGAAAGCAGGACATAATGATACACTGCTTTTTGTGTATATGTATTCTCTTGTTAATAATATCATGATTCATGTATTTGTTCATGAAATAAAATCGGAACTCATGATTCAGTTCTGCATGTTGTCAAAGGCTGATGTACAGTAAATGGTGTGATGTGTGAATGGACCTTCTTAAGACACACTGAAAAGTAGAAGACTGAAGATTGAGTTAGAAGGATAAAACGAGGACAGCAATGCGCAATGTCTGGTTTAGCATTACAAAAAGTTCATTCATCTTCAGTAACTGCTTTAACCTAGTCAGGGTTGTGCTGAATCCAGGATAATCCTGGGAACCCTGTGCACAAGGCAGAAATACACCATGGAGAAGATGCCAGTTTCTCATGAGATATTATGTACACATTCACCTTGGAGACTATTGAGAGTAACCAATTCACTTATTGCCAATGGAGCTGCTTGGAGGGAGATTCTGTAAATAAGGGCACTGGTTCTGCACATACCCGTCTCCGGTGCCACTATTGTGCATGCCCTGACATTTTGTCTATCACTACCCATACACCTCTCCCTCCATGGTTCAGGCAGCCAGTCAAGTAGTCAAGTAGGCTTTTATTGTCACTTCAACCATATACAGTACAGTACAGTACACAAGGACCAAGGTGTTACATGCAATATAAATTAACAAAAGAATAACTTAGAGGCCTAATTAGGCGGCTAGCTGGGACAAGACAATTTGACATTTAAAGTTAACATGAAACTATCTATGTTCTTTTTTTACAAAAGTGACAACATAAAGTGCACGTGCAAATGTGCAAACAAGAGCGACAAAGTGACAATGCGACAACATGACATTACAATATTCTGTGGTAATGAGGTGATGAGTTGAGGTAGTGGGAGGAGAAACAGTAAACGTTCCATAAGTAGCATCAAGGATAAAAATTGTTATTGCAAATAAGCAGAAGCATAGCACAGAACTCTGGGCCCTATACTGTACATAAGTGATCTCAGTGGGTCCGTTCCTTTTTTGATCCATATTTCTCATATTTAAATCCAGTCATTCGGGCCCTGGGTATTCAGTCCCACCCCATCCCTAACTACTGTATGATGCACCTGAGGCCAATAAAATTATTTACACAGGACAGAGAAAATTACAATATTTACATTGAGAATACTCACTCACTTTTCATCTATACCATTTTATCCTGTATACAGCGATGTGGGGAGCCTGGAGTCTATCCAAAGAGGCTTTGGAAAGAAGCCACGAGGTGAGGTACACCCTGGATGGGGTGCCAATCCATTGCAGTGCACACACACAAACACTCACTCACACACTTATTAACACACAACGGGCAATTTTGGGAAATCCAATTAGCCTAATCTGGATGTCTTTGGAATGTGGAAGGAAACCGGAAGAAACCAATCAAGCACGGGGAAAACATGCAAACTGTGCAGAGGCGAGAATCAAACCTGGCCAGGAATCAAACCTGCACCCTGGAGGTGCAAGACGACAGTTCTAAACACCAAGCCACCATGCCGCCTGCATGGAAATTATTGCTACACAAAACACTGTGTCACTATTTATATTCAAAAGAACACTCAGGGGCTAACAAACTTGAATAAGAGAGAATGCAACAAAACACACGCAATATTATGTGAAATGCTCAAAATGAAAGCCGTTTGTACCTGACTGTGATTTTGCTTTTGTCTTCCACAGACAATTACTTTCAATATAAAAGTGTGAGAAATTGGAAGTATGGGATAAGAGCTTGTGTAGATGAGTGATTATGTGTGATTAGTCTCACGTTCAATGCATGAAAGTTGACAGGTCTGCTTATTACCATGTTATTGGAAGGTAGGAACCCAGACAACCCCTAATTTCCAAGTAGTGATTTTTCACCTCAAAAAAACAGTACAATGCACTTTTGTCTTTCTTCACATAGCCATTTGTGCTATGCAGCACCTAATTATGTGATACATTTGGATTATGTGATACATATAGATTTTATTATTTGCTGTTAGAGGCAAATACTACATGTTTTTGGGGGGAAATGTGTGTTTATATTGGATCTCACACCATTATAACACACACACATACTGTAGAAGCCACTTTTACCAGCTCGCAAGTTTTTTCACATCTTACCTATTTCTCCATCCATTCAGGAGAACTAGGGACTGTGGAGACCAATGGTGTTTAACCACGTATAAACGGGGGAGGAAATCTTGTCAACATTCACATGCGTGTTCACACACTACAGGCAATTTGGGAACACCTTTCCTAGAGGAAACCCACTAAGCATGGGGAGAACATGCAAACTCCATGCACACAGACCCCAAGGCGGGAATCGAACCCGACCCTGAAGGTGCACTGATAAATAAATAAGTTTCTATTATCGTTTCTGTGTTGTGTTATTTTCTTTAAAAAAATAAATACTGTACCTGTCTGTGATGTAGCATGGTAGCTAACTGGTTAAGTGTGACTAGCCTGTGTTGTGCTAAAGGGAAATCTGTTCAGTTACATGTAGTTGTTTAAACACTGGTGTGAGTTTCATTAAAAGCTGGAAAGCTGGAATAGAAGTACATGATACTTATGTCTTTACTATAAAGTGTTTAATATTCATGTACTAAGATTTGAACCATGCTACTGTGTAATAGTGTTTTTTTCCCCCATTCCTAAAATGTGTAGCTGGCTGGACAATGCTCTCTTTCAGCCCATACAGGTAGTTTGGACTTTTCAGCACTTAAATTCATGAGGATCAGGTCCAGCTTCTTTCCCACAAACATCACACTGCTAAACTACATTAGACCGTTAAACCACGTAAATCACTTATACCAACTGTACTACTCTGTACTCTAACTAAAAATCATGCACACAGACCCTGAGGTAGGAATCGATCCCAGGCCCTGGTGGTGCAAGGTGACTGACCAGCCATCTTACTTATTACTTGATTAAATTGTTTAATAAATGTTTAAGGTTTTCTTAACAATGGTGGTTAGCTTAAACAATGGTTTTAACAAACGCTTAACTTAAACAAGCAGTTAGCTTAAACAATGTTTTTCTTAAACATTACGAATATACAGTATGACAGCATGGTGGCTTAGTGGTTGGCTTGGAGGTCGCCTTGCACCTCCAGGGTCCAGGTTCAAGTGCTACCCCGTGTATTCCGGGTTCTCCGGTTTTCTCCAACAGTTCAAAGACATGCAGGTTAGGCTAGTTGGCGTTCCCAAATTGCCCGTAGTGTGAGTGTGTGTACAGTATTTATGATTCACAGGGTGTACCCGCCTTGCGTTCTAAGTCTCCAGGGATAGTTATAGAAAAGAGTGAGTGAGTGAGTGAGTAAGTGAGTGATATCCTGCCATCTGTTAAGGACATTACCTGCTAATTCAAGATTCAAAGAACTTGAGGGGAATTGCTTAATATAGTTTAATATTCCTGCTCATATTCCCTTTTCCAGTGCAAACCAGTATCTCACTGTATAGCCATATTACACAATAATTGACTGCATTTACTATACTGTATATACACTAATGCCTGTATTTGCATGTGCACTGCACTTTTGGTAGAAGTTAATCTGCTGCCACACAACACTAAAAGGGAAGTTTTGTTTAGTTAACACATTCCGTTAGTATATTCCGTCAGATAGTATAGGTTAATTCTATCATCACAGTAAGATAATAACTACTTTTGTCTCGTTTCACAGTGAATTACACTGATATATTTCTGTCTCTTTGGCCTGAAAAGCCAAGTTCGAGAAAACTGTTCCAAGTACGTCCATCAGATAAGACGCCTTTGATATGTTGTGCTTTTGTAAATTAGCCACAAGAAAACCGTTCTCTATTGGCCACTTCCTAGCGCGAGAAAACATTCCCACCAATCGCCGCATCAGGACGTAGATGTAGGCGGGGCTTCGTAGCGGTTAAGGTGAACGCCGCGGTAACCGGATAAACTCTCGAAAGCGCTGAAGTGCGTCGGTTAGTTTGGACTCGATGTGGAGCGGTGGCGCAATCAATCACTGCGGGCCGGAATTAGACTCATGTCTATTACTTTCTAGATCGGATCTCAGTTTTTCCTAACGGGGATAAAGCTTTTCAATGTTGGAGCTGTCTAAGGAAGCCATGGGAGACTTCAGGAGAACCGCATTTAGGAGGAAACCGAGGAGCGGAGGATCAGATGAACAGCCTGAAGAAGAGGCGGGTGAGTTCAGCTGGGGGACACTGTGAGCACTAGGAATGCTTAACACCCTACAGACCTGGATTAAAAAAAAAAAAAAAAAAAAACAGACAGTGTTTGAAGTGTATAAATAGCCAGAGTCAGGGCAGATTTATGCTTTGACCTCACACTACACCTGGACACACCTGTGATCATGTGTCTGATTTTGCAAGCATGGAAACTCCTTTAGGATTTAGTTTTATTGTGTGTCCAGTGGACGTGCATGCTTTGTTCATACAGCTTTGCAAGTCCAAACTGGTCATGGGTTAGTCTTCTGCACACTCCTGTTACTACAGTATGATATCAGATCCCACTGGCACTGCTGTGCTTTACACTTTGTAATTAAAGACCTTCTGGAGAAACCTTGATGTGACTTTGGAGATCATTCTGCCATTCATTATTGTCATAACCATAATGTAAACATTCATGCTCACCTGGAGCACCTGAAATCCACAAAGATCCTAACAGTGCACAGCTGTTGTTGTTGTTGTTGTTGTTTTACTGATTTATAATAGTCACCCTGGAGTATTGTAGTACTTTTATGGCATGCTTCTCATATGTAATGGTGGAACCAAGGGAATATAAGATTGTTGGATATTAGAACCCACAATTTTAGAAAAGTATTAGATTTATTAGCCATTTTTTACAGTACTAAAAAAAAAAGTACAGGGGGCATCAATGGCCTACTGGTAGGTTTATCATCTGTCATGAGGAAGTCCCGGGTTTCACCCAATGCCCAAACCCCAAAATAAAATAAAAAAAACAGCAGCCAATTTAAAAACAAGTATGCTTGATGAGATGCAGACTTTTAGTTAAAAGAGTTTTGTGAGAGGAAGGTTTAAAAATAAAAAATCTCTATGTCTCCAATAAGTAGTCTAATTACTACTGCACACATTTATATACGGTTTAAAAACGTTAGATTATGTAACATGACAGAGACTGACAGATAAGCTTAAAGCAATTAACATTGCTACAAAATGTACAGCCATAGGCTATATATAGTGAGCTACAGTGTGCTATAATTTTTGAAAATCTAACAGTGTATTTACATCATACAGCTTTGTTTGCTTTATTCCTCTCCTTCTTGTATCACGTGAATTGAGATTATGCGTCACACACCTTGTACATTCGAAACCTGTATTTGAATCCGGGGCAAGTAAGCACTTGTCAGAATAAATATGAAACTGATTAAAAATGAACTCCATCTCTTCTAGAATACTTTACCTTCAACTAGGCATGTTGATTTATTATATCAACCAATTTAAGCAAATTTCTTGATCATTAAGATTATGAATATGTTTGTGTAATTACTTATGTTTTGTTTGTTGCACCTTAGGATACGTCTTGACTTTGCAGCAATGGGTTTGTATACACAAGTCACTGTATCTCACTCAGTCTCAAGCTATACTACTTATGGACTCAGGGGACAATTTACGGTACACCCTGATCAGGGAGCCAATCTGTTGCAGGACACAAGCACTCACATGCCCTGTGGAAATCCCAATTAGCCTAATCTGCATGGCACACACTTTTCCACTGATCACTATGGAGTGTATTTTGGTGCTGGTGTTCCGTGTTTGAGAATTCGAGTCATGTTTAAAGCCTAATCCTCAAGCTAAAAAATAAAAAAACAGGAATTATTCGGAATTCATGTTCACTTTAAGTGTTCATGCAAATAAAATGCAGAAAATAGCATTGCCCCCTCATAGCTACAGGGTTCTAGTAACCATGCTACCGTGTGTGACTGTGCATGGACAGAAGCCGTTTGCTGCAGATTGAATGTATTTTCACTGAGATGTGAGTGAGTGAGGTAGCACTGGCTTGTAACCACATGTCCTGGCGTGTTGTAAATATGCAATCATAGACTGTGTAAGGCCCTACTACAGGAAAATCATCATCCAAATCCAAACTTAGGGTATTACAGGAAATTCTTATTCTTTACGTCCGTTTCCGTCTTATTTTTTTTGGTGTCAAGCTCCTTTAATCTTTTTCAAGCAGTTCACTTGTAACGGCTATGTCTGTTGGAAACGGTTTAGAGTCGGCTCTTATGTAATGATGCATAAATCCTGAAGATTTTTTTGTTTCTGGTTCACTGGGAAATGGTCCTTCGTGCAAGTGCTCATTGTTCTGTTTAATAATAAAGAACAGGATGGCTACTCTACTTTCTATTTCTGGTTTCAACAAGTGCTTTAACACTTCTGACGTCATGTAATATTTAGGATAAATATTTTTACATAAAACAGTCTTTTGTATGTAAATAGAACAGTTTCCTAGTCGTGAAAGCCTCAAGTGGTGCATTTCTAAAAAAGTTGTATTGTTCGCATGGACACCTACTGTATTTGGTCTTTTATGGTTTTTGTTGTTGTTTTGGTGGAAATCATGTACTGTAGGGTGTGTCCTGACTGCAAAATCCTTGTTGATGATGGAAGTTTGTTATTATTGACTGAAAAGTAGCTGAACGTGCTGTTGGAAAATGTCTTTCTGTTTTGCAAAAGATTCCTCTCCTAAGCCTCAGACAATAGACTCAGTTGTGCTACTCAACTCAAGAAGCTGCAAGGCTTCCTGGGATTGTTGGCTAGCATGAATCAGGGATTGTTGGTGTTATCGCCTTGGCTGCACTGACTGCGCAATGACACATGTCCTTGGGGACAAGCTTGCTGTTTGCAGTGCACTCTGGTCTTCCAAGTGGACTTGAGTAGAAGAGTGACTAGAAGAGTGGGATCTGGATGAATTCTGGACTTTATGCTCGTGATGGTCAAAATACTCAAGGTATGAGAGCGTAACCCTGCAATCCATTGGCTCTTGTTCAATTCTTGTTCTACAATTGATATTGAAACAATACATCACTAAATGACTGTGCATGGACAGAAGCCGTTTGTTGCAGATTGAATGTATTTTCACTGAGATGTGAGTGAGTGAGGTAGCACTGGCTTGTCTTGTCCTGGCTTGTTGTAAATATGCAATCATAGACCGTGTAAGGCCCTACTACAGGAAAATCATCATCCAAATCCAAACTTCGTATTTTATGTCCGTGTCCGTTTTAAAATACGGACATCTGTTGGAAACGGTTTAGAGTCGGCTCTGTTAATGATGCATAAATCCTGAAGATGGCGCTACAAGACTTGCCATTTGTTTTTTCATTCCTGGTTCACTGGGAAATGGTCCTTTTGTGCATGAGGACAGTGTGTGCGTTGTGTTTCAACCAAACATGTGTTCACTTCCTCAGCTCAGCAGCTGCCAAGCTCATTCTTCATCTGTTATATGAACTTTTCATGTCCTGTTTCATTGACTTAGCTGCAGAAGATCGCATCAGGCTGCTAGACAGAAGTTAAACATCAAACAAGCATCATGCAAATTAATAAGAATAGTGTTTGAGTCAAACCGAGACTTTTGATTGTACAGAATACGAGGACAGTTATGAGAGTAAGAACTAGCTTTATTTCTCTGGATAATCCCCTGCTACACTATTGTACTTATCCCAGGTGCTTGGATACCATCAAGGTAGAAAGTCTTCTCAGTACGCCAGAGCCATGATCTGAATACTGCTTCATGTCTGAAACCCTGGCCTCCCAGGAACTCCTTTAATGTTCCAAGCATGTGGAAATGTCAGGATTGTAGGAGGATGTGCCAAGTTCCTGTAATGTGTGACTGAAGTTCGCAACAAGTTAGATGTCAATTTGCAAAGATCAGGCGTTCCACTCACTAAATGTTCATGGGAACGAGTGCTGTCTGATAGTTAGATGCCACCACACATTTACAGTAGTAGCCAGGTCGAATATACAGCATTAGATACATCATGTTGCACTAAAGTAAGATTCATCACCAGCAGAAAAACAAAATCTATAAATATGCAGCAGCCCTGTTAACATCTTAGCTTCAGAGTTTAACTTCCTTTGTTTATGACTAGCATGTGATATTCAGATAACACATCCTTGTTCTAACCCGTAAAAATTTCCAGCAGGCTACCTTATAAGGTTATGTTTAGTCGTTTTTCTCTCAGTTGGATCCTACACACTATATTTACTTATCTGGAGTTTAAGAGCAGAACAAATATAATTTAGTGGGTGTCAGGCTAAGAAAAAGGTGAACCATAATAATATGGATGGAAGATTATTGTTTATGGTGTTTGTTCTTCTGTTTAAGGTGTGCGCTCTTTCTCTCTCTCTCTCTCTCTCTCTCTCTCTCTCTCTCTCTCTCTCTCTCTCTTTTACTGGGAAAAGCCCCAAAGGCTATTAAGAGATGATGCACATCCTTTCTGACTGCCAGTGCTGATCATATTCCTCTTAGGAAACTCCTGTTAGGAAAACATTTCGATATCAAGTGAGTCCTGGGTGGGGGCCTGGAGATGACATAATGAGGGAGAGAGAAGTGTATGCAAAATAAAGCAGGAGGTGTTGACGGATAACTGAAGGAAGAATTAAGAGCAAATGGTGGGAACATTCACTGATGATGGTGATCGTGTAAATGGTAGGAAAAAACAAAAGTCAAGCAACTTGAGAAAGGAAGAAATGAAAAGGGTTTCACTGGGTTAAAGATATATTATTGTATGTATGTGGTTGCGGGTTCAAATCTCGGCAGTGGTCTGCATGTGTGGAATTTGCTCTCCACGTGCTTTCTGGGTATGTGGGTTCGATCTAACGTCCAAAGATATGCACTGTGGGCATGATTGGAGAAGGGATTGTTGTGCCCTGAGCTCCCTTGGGTCCGAAAATTCTCTTTCCACCCCAGAAAAAAATACTGTAAAACGCAGAATAACCATTATGGTAAAAATGCGTTTATTAATTCCTACTTCTTCGTTATATTCTCACTGCGACTGATTTATTTATTAATTTATTTTTGGTGGGCTTTCTGCCACTTCAACCTTGAAAACCATTATTATATTTTACCAAAGGAGCATGGACTTTCCGAGTACTAGTCCCAATGCCCTAGTGAATTGGATCTTGGCCCAATAAATGCACATGGTCCAAAAAAACGCTGTCCAGGAAGCATTTCCATTTTGGAGGAATATCCTAACTTTAAATTGAACTTAAATGATATTACATTATAATGTTGCATCTGGTTGTGAAATATGCACAAACGAATTACCTTCCAGAATTTCACAATGTTTCCCAAATCATTTTACATTATTCTCATCATACTCTCCAATTCTTGTGGGTGTTTTGTCATTCCAAGCTCCCACCATGTACCTCATTCGTCTTTTAGATTATAATCTTTAATCGTAATTTTTACCGACAAATCACGAAAGGAATAAATTGTTAAATACAGGTTAAAAATATAAGGTAGTGACGTGTTACTGGCATAGAAAGCTTACTGTAGTGTAGCTGAGTCGCTCACCAGTTCTTCCTCTGGCTCTTCCTTTGGAGAGGCCTTTCTTGGTGCGGAGTTGTTGTTCTAGCAATACAATCAGCTGGTGTTTCCTGGCTTTTTTTTCCTCTCTCTCTCTCTCTCTCTCTCTTTCTCTCAGGGTTATACTTGAAACTTGAACATCGAAATCGTGTCACTACTACACAGACCACACTATAGCCAAGACACTTATAAACATGCCTCATGGGTAGATTTACAATATTCCCAGTGTACAGGATAGTCTCATTTGAGGCTGGATGCTTTCTAGGAAAAAACAGCCTTTTGGTGTATAAGTAAAGAATCAATTTAAGATCAGAAGAAATCTAGCATCACTTTTTAGGACCAAGAGGAAATATCACTCTACCAAAAATAAAAGGCCTTTGTATGGATGGCTTGGGTTTGATTTGCGTCTTGTCCTTTCTTCACCTCTGTGTGAGCCTGTGGATCACACCGGATTGTTTTTCGTGCCGCTTTAAATGGAAGGTAAATGAGCGGGAGACGGGAAAGTGCTGAGGAAGTCGAGCTATGCTGGATATTTTTGGTCCTTATTCATCAACAGGAAGACGAGCATCAGAACTGCCCTTTCAGCTACTTTCTCTCCCAACGTCGTCCTCTTTTCTCTGTCCCGAAGTTGTGGTTTTCGCTGATGGTTCTGCTGATGACCAGTGATGGATTTTCTAGCTTCTGGTCTCCAGATGACTCATCTGCCCCAGACCGCCTCTGGTAGGTGATGATGGATGACACCATGACTTGGATAGCGGCTCTTACTATGAACTTGAGGAGGACATACAGGACTTCGATCACCACTCGCATGTTGGAATATTGACACGAAAAGGCAGGCATCTAAACACTAGTCTGCTGCTTCTTCCATCAGAAGACCTGCTAGGAATAAACACGTAATGGGCAGTGGATTGAGAAAAATGAGACGCCGTCAGAAGTATTGGTTTTGTCGAACTAAAGGTAAAGAGCTGTTTCTGTCAATGCTGTTTAAATGTCAACACTCGGTCCTTCTGTGACTAAGTACATGCTGATTTCCGATTGTAAAACTGAGAAATATGTTAAGCTGCCATTTGCAAATCAGCCATATCCATGTGGGTGATGTTTTATTCTCGCCTTCCTCAATCAAATATATATATATATATATATATATATATAATATACCACAATACCAATAGATTCTCAATTCATTCATAATTCATCTTCTATAACAGCAGGCTCAGGCAGTAGTTCTCATACATGATCTCATACATCATGTGACCAAAAGTATGTGGACGCCTGACCCTCACCTTCGACCATACTGTTGGCACACAATTAACTGTCTAGAATGTTTTCATGCATTGCGATTTCCCTTCTCCTGAACTAAGTAGACCAAACCCGATTAAACCTGTACCTGATTATTATTTTTTTGCTCATACTTTGTCTTTTGTCATTTAGATTTTATGTAATATATATATTTTTTTATTTAGATTATGGCTTACGTCTGTACAATACCTTAAAATAATATTTCCTATGATCAATCAAAAAAGGATTTGCAATACAGAAATGTCCAACTTCTGGAAAGTTTGTTAATTTATACACATAATACTCGATCGGGGCTCCCTTAGAATGAACTACTGCTTCAGTGTGCCATGACATGGACGTGATCAGCCTGTGACACTGCTAAGACCAGGTTGCTTTGATAACAGCCTTCAGCTCATCTATATTGTTGGGTCAGGTGTTTCTTATCTTGCTCTTAAGATCAGGTGAGTTGGCTGGCCAATTAAGCACAGTACAGTAAGTACTTAGTGCTGGATTAGGAAGTCATCATCTAGGACCTTGGAAATTCTTTACCTTGATATCTAAATGCAAAATTTACTTTAATCTGAAATGAGGACTCCTATCCCCCCTAGTCCATTTAAGACACTTCTGATGTTATTACTGGTGTAGAAGTGGCTGGATAGATACCAGCAATTGTAACATATTTTCTTGAAGATGTATGTGTATGTTCCACTCCATATGAAACACTCCCAAGTTGAATCCTTGAATAGATTTTTGATTTTCACGAGTTACAGTAGGAACCATTTGGAATCATTTTTCAAAATTAAAACAAAAATCTAAGTTTTGAAATATTTTATTTGTGAGAGTTGCACTTTTTTAAATTAAAGTACATAAGGGGGAAAAAAAACTAATAAGCGATATTTTAACTTTTTGAGAAATTGGTATCCCTGCAGGTATGCATGATCCGTGGGTGCCAATAATCCTGTCACCAGTTTACTGGTATATAATTCATAATCAACATTAATGTGTTAATATAGTGTAGTGTCGGTGTGATGGCTGATCTGTGTGTATATAATATAAATATGTGATCATTGACTGTGCACATGTTTTTGCTCTCAGTAGATTCACATCTCACACTCCTCCCACGCGCACACACACACACACACACACACACACACACACACACACACACACACACACACACACACACACACACACACACACACACACACACAGAAAGTTTCACTTTAAGTGTCAGTTTATGGTTAGTGAGACCACAGTACACTTCATCACATGTTCTTATCTAGCCACAAATGTCATTTGGCTGCTTTATTTTTGAAGAATTTGTTATTTTCATCTTATTTTCTCAGCGTGTTCGATACTATGTGGTGGAAATGTTTTTAACCGAAAGAAACCCTGCCGGTGCACATAAGACATGATGACAGTACAGTTGGACAATTGAGCAGAGAAAGGAAAGAAAGTCTAATTCTAGAAAATAATCTTAGAAGAGTGACCCACTGAGGACGGCATCATAGTAAAAATACATTAATAGGATTTAACTACACTAATTTACTTTACTCTAGAGTCTTGAGAATTTCTTTAAGACCAAGACATACAGTATACAGGTAGCAGTTTATTAATGGAGGCCACAACAATATTTACTGTGTCACTGTTTTGAAACTGTAAGGAACATTGTGAAGAATATTGTGACTCTTGGGGGAAAAAAAAGAACCCCCCCCCCCCCCCCCAAAAAAAAAAAGTTTTTTTATATAGAATAGAAGTTTTATTTTTTATGCACCTAAAGCCATATTGATTGTCAGACTTTATTGAATAGTCTTGTACTGCCAGTTATGTTTAGGTGTGTGTACTGTAAGCTCTTCTAGTAGTTATAAACTCCACGTCCTGTTAAGGAAGGAAAAGGCAGGTCCTTTATTTCAGCACACTCCCAATCCATCTGCATCTATTGTTCGGTTATGTGATCAGAAATTTGAAGCTGTGAAGCAACACTTTCAGTAAAATGCTATGAGACTGTGTGTGGCTCAGTTTTGGTCATAAAGGTAGATAGGAAATGTTTGAGTGGGTGTTTATAAGACACTCAGGATTTATAAGGCAACTATATTTTAAAAGCACCTAGTTATTCATTGATTTGCTATATATATATACACACATGTGCAGCCACAAGCTGTTTTTACAGGACAAAATGATATTTTATTACAGATACTATAATAAACCTGATCTGGTCTAGATGATTAAACTGTTTATTGAGATTTTAAGCGATTTAAAAAAAAAAAAAAAAAAAAAAAAAAATGGTGGTAAAATATCTATACTGCTCAAGTGTAGTAAAAATAAACTGTTGTGATTGAGAACATTTCAGTCCTGCAAGCACTGAGCACCAAGACGTGAGTGTTTCCCATATTTATGACAAGTATCTCAAGGTGAAATTCACACCTTGACCACTCTTTTCAAGATGGGGGAGATAATGGGTTACGTACAGTAGCACCATTCATTCGTGTAGCAATTAGTGTATCATGTACTGACTCCAAAATCTTTTTTTTTTTTTTTTGTATGTATGTTTATATACATGAGATGGTCAAACGTTGCTCTTCCTCTATAATGCTACAGGTGATGTGCTCTAAATTACTCTTAAAAATTGCAATAAAATAAAAAATGAGGTTCAATCAGGTTCTTTATAAACACATCACAAATTGAGTCGGCACCTACTGTACACTACCACTCAGAAGTTTGGACACACCTTCTAACCCCATGGTCTTTCCTGATTTGTATTTCTTTCTTCATTGTATAACAATGCTGAAGGCGTCCAAAATATGAAATAATCTTTGAACAGTTGATATTAAGATGTTTCTGCTACTTATGCTTTATAAATCCTTCATATCGGCTCTAATCTGAGGTGCTGTTTGTTAATTGGTGATTTCTGACTCTGGTGACTGTAAGTGAACTTCTCCTCTGCAGCAGAGGTAGGTCTTAGTCTTGTTTTCCTGGGATGGTCTTCATGAGAGCCAGTTTCATCATGGTGCTTGATGGGTTTTGCAAATGCACTTGACACAATACGGTTCTTGCAAGAACTATTCCAGAACAGCTGACCTTTTGTGTATTAAAGTGGGTAGTGGTATGGTTAAGCCGTTGGACTGATGATTGGAAGGTCCCAGGTTCTAACCCCACCACCACTAAGTTGCCACTGTTGGGCCCTTAAGTAAGGCCCTTAACCCTCAACTGCTCAGATGTATAAAATGTAAGTCGCTCTGGATGAGGGCATCTGCCAAAAGTCATAGATGTTAAAACAACAACTGGCTGTTTTTGTTGTTACTTAATTACATTATGTAATTCCATATGTGTTTTAGAAAAGAATCCAGTATTGATCTAGAATGTAAGAAAATAAATCCAAATTTGTGGCTGGTACTGTATAACGATGTCATCCCTGGTGATTCCCATCTTTATTAACCACCATAACATCTTCAACATAAAACCCAACACGAGGAGTTTATTACTAGCAGTCAGCATAACCAGCAGTATCTGAAATATTCCGCTCTGCCTGAATGATGAATAACCAAGTTACTAATTTCCATGTTTTATAGATGAATGTGTAGCAAAATGTGTACTCAGCAGCACAAGCACAGACATCCATCATCACTTTTGATGCCCTTCAACACTTTTTGTGTACATGCAGAGATTTTTTTTAAATGATGCACTTGTTATTCACATGTCAAGGAAAATTGTATATTTAAAAAGAATGTAGGAGTTGCTATTTTAGTCGGGTGTAAGACTGTGGTAAAATGAGTCATATTGTATTTGTTAAAGCCAAGCAATTGGGCTGAAGCACCAACAGAGGGCAGAGAAACGCTCTGACTGACTGATGTCTGACTCACAGGCCCCAGTCAGATATCTGGTTTCTCGTCTACTGAACTTCACTCCCACTCGTCCCGTAGCGATGTCTGTGTGAGAGACGTGCTCGCTGCCATATTACTACTACAATCCGGCAGGGGTTTGTATGCTCGCCTCTGGCTGTTTTTTATTTATTTATTTTTTGCATGTGTATTTACACAGGCTGCTGAGGAAATATTGGCACCCTTCAAAAGAATAATCCACGTTTAACTTGTACAAAAAAAATACCACATGCAGTTATTCTAGTTTCCTGCTCAAGCTGCGAGACTGCTCTCCTTTCATCTAACACGAATTACTCACATGCGAGTAACATTGGAAAAGAATTGTCACCTACAGTGTAGTTATGCAAGAGAATGTGGTTGTGATTGTTCACTTTGACCATTTCCTTCTTCCTTATAAATGAATATTGTCAAATTCTGGGAAATGATCGTGTCGCCGGGAAATGGGGACACTTTCAGGAAAAGTTGTCCAGCAGCTGTTGTGAAGAAATGTCTGCATATTTCTGTGGGAAAACGTTGGTGCATCTGTGCCAAGAGGTTAAGTCTTGGCCATAAATAATACAATACACAAATAGACGAAAAAAAGAAATCAAAAGATCAGCCGGATCAGAATGGAAGTGATCACGAGAACACTAGTTTAATGTTTTGCTTGAGCCTTAGGATTTAAAAAGGTACAGTATTGGACACTTTTATTATATCCACTAGGGGGCAGTGTGTGGTTAGAATTTTACTGGCTTTCACCAGAATCTGGATCGATAGATACTTTATAGATCCTGAGGGAAATTTCCAACATCCATCCGATCATGTATAATGTAGTCAGGAAGAAAAAAATAAATACAAAAAGGAATGAAATGTGGAATTATAGGTGAACGAGGACAAATTAGTGGACAGACTAGTGCAAATGGACATGTGCAACTGAGTCATAGGCATTGGAAGTGACAGCAGTGTAAAAGTGAATGGTGCAAGACTGAGGTAATGAGTCAATGCAGGTAAGGGAACGTGATAAGTAGATGAACCGATATGACCGTGAACGGTGAGTTTGATATGAAGGAGAGTAAAAAGCCGAAGATAAGTTGAGGGACCATTTTGACCAAGAATCTCAATCCTGTCCTCAGGCACCGTCAAAAAGGTGTTAAAGCACCGTGCGGCCCTAGGAACAAAGGATTGTCTGAGTCTTGTCTGTAGAGCAGCTCTATGATACAACATGCTCTTGTGCTGCGCAAGAGCTCCATGCAGTGGGGGACTGGTGTTGGACATGATGGACATGATGGTCCTCCTTTCCACCACCATCTCCAGTAAGTCCCCCTTAAAGCCAACCACAGATTCTGCTCTCCTGACCACCTTGATCAGTCCCTGCATTTGAGGTCTCCTCCACCAATGTGTGCCACCATAGGACATCGGTAGAACATCTGTAAGACCTTTTGCAGATGCTAAAAGAGCACAGTGTTTCAGAAAGAACATCCGACTCTGACTTTTTTTTTTTTGTGTAGATGTTCTGCGTTTGACCTCTAGGTATTTATTTATTTTTATTTTAGTCGTATCCCGATTCCCACCCATCACTAGGTGGCTCCCACATTAAGGCCACTTCTGCCAGTCAGGGAGGGCCGAAGACCACATGACACCAGCCGACTGCATCTTTTCGTACGGCTCGTTCACGCACCGTTAGGGACGGCGTAATGCACTCCGAGGACAGCGCTATCCGCTCCTTCCACTTGCTTGAGCTCTCAGACACCCATGACTGGCTGTAGAGCCGTGATTGATGTCAAAGCGCTAAGTGCCTCAGAGAAGCTCCAGACATCACCATGGACCAGCCCTGGGTATTTACAGTACATGCCTGTTCCTTTTACTCCTTCCGATTTGCCGTGACACGCCAACTGTTCTGGCAAGTACAGCATAGTGGCATCGTACAGATGTGGCTGACTGTGGACTAGCCTCTGTTTAAAAACTTTCCACCACTGTTGTCGTGTCTCAGTCTGGTTGTCACATTGCATTACTGATGCTACACCACATTAACATGCAGAAGTAATTTCTAAATGCACAAGCGACCACAAGATAGCATGCTGTTATTCTCAGAGGAGGCGACATTAGCTATTCATTGTAAGTTTTACAAAAAATGTATGTGTGTGTGTGTGTTTACACTCCAAATACACTGAATGCATGTTTAATTTTTGCTTATATTAAAGAATAATTTTTCATTAGTTTGTACATTATAATTGTCTCCATAGAGTGAACCGTCTTTAAAGGCCCTGTGTGTATTTCATTAGAGAGAAAACTGTATAATTGTTTATAGTGCTGACGTCAGCTCTGTTCTTTCTCGCTTGCTCCGTGTATCGATTTCGCTTCGGTTGTTTTGGCTGAACATAGACTTGGCTGTCATTTCTGCCCTCTGCTCCTCTCTGCTCTGACTGACTGACTGTGTGTGTGTGTGTGTGTGTGTGTGTGTGTGTGTGTGTGTGTGTGTGTGTGTGTGTGTGTGTGTGTGTGTGTGTGTGTGTCTGCTTTCTAAAGTTAAGGATGTGTGAGATGAGTTGCCAGGATGATTCTTGACACAAGGAATCACTTTTTCGTATCACCTTGGATGTAGGCACTACTTTACACTGGGGACGGGAATGACCGGGGACCCCCGATACAATATAATCACCATACCCGTAAGTGCTGATTCGATTTGTAACACGATTCCGTCACGATTTTATACCTATCCCGATTTTACATTATTACTTTTTGTTTAGATTTTTATGACAATTCTAAAGAAATTTCTAAATATTTCAGTCCTATGAGTATGAATAGTTTCAGAGTACACCACCTCAAATGCAAACATGTATTCAAGATAATAATAATAATAATAATAAACGATTTGCGAGTCAGTGAGGTAATGCATGTATTTCCACACAGAAGAATCAATAAATAAATCAATACATTTTTCCCGTCTCTTCCTTTACGTCTCTTACTTTAGCTAAAAAGGCTACAGAAGTTTCCGCAGGTTTCCTGTTCAGTTGTGAATTCCACACTTTCCTGATGGAAGTCTGATTGTAAGGCCAGACCCGATGACCTTTCTTTGTGACGATGATGATTCGTACATTTTCCCGCAGTTCTGGTGTTTTTGAAATAGTGCCAGTAGTCACGTTCATGCAGCCTTCAAGAGGTGTCTTATCCCAGGCCCTGGTGACGAGCTGCCATAACCTGTTCTGTATGGCTTTATATAAACTGTGCTGTCTGAGGTTAACCCTGAGACACAGAACTGGACGTGTCTGAATGGAGCCGGTCATTGACCGATGCCTGATCTGATCTGTGGAGAGAAAATGACTGCAAATGCCAGATGCTGATCTCTGTAATAAAGTTACTAAACCCATGTGAAGGAAACACGATGAAACAGAGGAGAGGTTTATCCAGCTGTGACTGCTGTAGCAGTGGAACCTACTGTACAGTGTGTGTGTGTGTGTGTGTGTGTGTGTGTGTGTGTGTGTGTGTGTGTGCATGACTGAGACTGAGCATGTGTGTGCGACTCACTGACCATGAGTGTGTTGTGGGCTTGTGAGTGTGATTGTGCATGTGTGATTGTGTGACTGAGTGCATGAGTGAGCATTTGTGACTGAGCCTGAGTATGTGGATAGGTGTGTGCGTGATAGTGGGCGTGACAGACTGTGCGTGAACGCGTGGGATTGTGTGCGTGTGCGACTGTGCGTGCAGCGGGACTGCGCGTTCGGGACTGTGTGTGGGACTGTGTGCGTGTGTGCGCAAGACTGCGCGTGTGTGGGACTGTGTGTGGGACTGTGTGTGGGACTGTGTGTGGGACTGTGTGTGGGACTGTGTGTGGGACTGTGCATTTGAGACTGTGTCTGGGACTGTGTGTGGGTCTGTGTGTGGGACTGTGTGTGGGACTGTGTGTGAGACTGTGTGTGAGACTGTGTGTGAGACTGTGTGTGGGACTGTGCATTTGGGACTGTGTGTGAGACTGTGTGTGAGACTGTGTGTGAGACTGTGTGTGAGACTGTGTGTGAGACTGTGTGTGGGACTGTGCATTTGAGACTGTGTGTGAGACTGTGTGTGAGACTGTGTGTGAGACTGTGTGTGAGACTGTGTGTGGGACTGTGCATTTGAGACTGTGTGTGGGACTGTGTGTGAGTCTTTGTGTGAGACTGTGTGTGGAACTGTATGCGTGTGTGCGCAAGACTGCGCGTGTGTGGGACTGTGTGTGGGACTGTGTGTGGGACTGTGTGTGGGACTGTGTGTGGGACTGTGTGTGGGACTGTGCATTTGAGACTGTGTGTGGGACTGTGTGTGGGTCTGTGTGTGGGACTGTGTGTGAGACTGTGTGTGAGACTGTGTGTGGGACTGTGCATTTGGGACTGTGTGTGAGACTGTGTGTGAGACTGTGTGTGAGACTGTGTGTGAGACTGTGTGTGAGACTGTGTGTGAGACTGTGTGTGAGACTGTGTGTGAGACTGTGCGTGTGGGACTGTGCATTTGAGACTGTGTGTGGGACTGTGTGTGGGACTGTGTGTGAGACTGTGTGTGGAACTGTATGCGTGTGTGCGCAAGACTGCGCGTGTGTGGGACTGTGTGTGGGACTGTGTGTGAGACTGTGCATTTGAGACTGTGTGTGGGACTGTGTGTGGGACTGTGTGTGGGTCTGTGTGTGGGTCTGTGTGTGGGACTGTGTGTGGGACTGTGTGTGGGACTGTGCATTTGAGACTGTGTGTGGGACTGTGCATTTGGGACTGTGTGTGGGACTGTGTGTGGGACTGTGTGTGGGACTGTGTGTGGGACTGTGCATTTGAGACTGTGTCTGGGACTGTGTGTGGGTCTGTGTGTGGGACTGTGTGTGAGACTGTGTGTGAGACTGTGTGTGGGACTGTGCATTTGAGACTGTGTGTGGGACTGTGTGTGAGACTGTGTGTGAGACTGTGTGTGGGACTGTGTGTGGGACTGTGTGTGGGACTGTGTGTGGGACTGTGCATTTGAGACTGTGTGTGGGACTGTGCATTTGGGACTGTGTGTGGGACTGTGTGTGGGACTGTGCATTTGAGACTGCGTGTGGGACTGTGCATTTGGGACTGTGTGTGGGACTGTGCATTTGGGACTGTGTGTGGGACTGTGTGTGGGACTGTGCATTTGAGACTGTGTGTGGGACTGTGTGTGGGACTGTGTGTGGGACTGTGTGTGGGACTGTGTGTGGGTCTGTGTGTGGGACTGTGTGTGGGACTGTGTGTGGGACTGTGTGTGGGACTGTGCATTTGAGACTGCGTGTGGGACTGTGCATTTGGGACTGTGTGTGGGACTGTGTGTGGGACTGTGTGTGGGACTGTGTGTGGGACTGTGTCTGGGACTGTGCATTTGAGACTGTGTGTGGGACTGTGTGTGGGACTGTGCATTTGAGACTGTGCATTTGAGACTGTGTCTGGGACTGTGTCTGGGACTGTGTCTGGGACTGCGTGTGGGACTGCGTGTGGGACTGCGTGTGGGACTGTGTGTGGGACTGTGTGTGGGACTGTGCATTTGAGACTGCGTGTGGGACTGTGTGTGTGGGACTGTGTGTGTGGGACTGTGTGTGGGGGACTGTGTGTGTGGGACTGTGTGTGTGGGACTGTGTGTGGGACTGTGTGTGGGACTGTGTGTGGGACTGTGTGTGGGACTGTGTGTGGGACTGTGCATTTGAGACTGCGTGTGGGACTGTGTGTGTGGGACTGTGCATTTGAGACTGTGTGTGAGCGACTGTGCATTTGTCTGTTACTGCGTGTGTGAGACTGTGCGTGTGTGTGGTACTGTGTGTGAGACTGCGCGCGTGGGACTGTTGTCGTGTGTGCTCGAGACTGCAGGTGTGAGACTGTATGTGTGTGTGGGACTGTGTGTGCGACTGAGCGCGAGACTGTGCGTGTGTGTGGAACTGTGCGTATGCGACTGATGTGTGCGAGTCTCACTGACCATGACTGTGTGGTGGGCTTGTGAGTGTGACTGAGCGCATGAGTGAGCATTTGTGACTGAGCCTGAGTATGTGGATAAATGTGTGCGTGAGTGTGTGCGTGACAGACTGTGCGTATGTGAGACTGTGCGTGCGGGACTGTGTGTGTGTCCATCACTATGAGAGGAGCGGTGAATCATGAAAAAGTTTAATCTTGCTCTTTTGTAAGCGTTTGTAAGCAATTTAATTAAGATCGCCTTAATTAAGGGAGCTCTCTCTCTCTCTCTCTCTCTCATCCTGAGCTGTGTGTGTGTGTGTGTGTGTGTGTGTGTGTTTGTGTGTGTGTTTGTGTGTGTGTGTGTGTGTGTGTGTGTGTGTGAGTAGAGGAAATCAAAAAAACATCCTGAAAGCAGTACGTCAGGTCAGGAAATATTATTTGTTTTACAAACTTATTATTTTGACTGCCCTGCCAAGGGTATTACACAGTAATTAAATAATTTAATAAAAATATATTTTAAGCAAAAACAATCAAATTGAACATCAGGAAATTACTCACAAGCCGCCAGTCTATGTTTAATACAGTTATTATAGCGTGTACGCCAACAGTCCATAAACAGTCCGTAAAGCTGAAGGTAAAACTGAGGAACTCCCAGGAACTCCTTGTACATGTAGACATGGCGTCAGGACTGTAGTGTAGTCGTGACTCCCAGCCGAGTTCCTGTAGCGTGCAAGTGGTGCTGGTGAATAATCCTGTGTACGGATCCCACACACAGGTGTCTCTCTACCGCACATTTTTATACATGGATTTTTAAGGATCAGGTGTTACAGTCACTACAGTTACAGTCACAGTATCACAAGTCCCGGTTTTGATTTGAACGCAGCTCAGATGTAGCAAGTCTATATGTGTTTATTTATTTTTATTTATTTGCTTTCTTCACTAATACGCTGTGACCTTTTAAACTTGTGAGTAAGAGATGATTACACACTGTTTAGATCGTTTGCAGGCCTTTAATCTGTGGCATCGCATAAATATACCGTATGGCGCGGCTTAGCAGTGAAGCATTTAGGGTTTCGGGGTAAACGATGAAAGCATGAGAATTGTGTAGGTGGCCACTTTAGGTTGCCTCTCGCCTCCCTGCGACGTCATTTTTTTTTTTTTTCTAACCCTCCCCCACCAGTCCCTCATTCATCTGCATCCCCCATCCCTCCATCTCTCTCTCTCTCTCTCTCTCTCTCTCTCTCTCTCTCTCTCTCTCTCTCTCTCTGTGTCCCCACCCTGCCGGCATGTGTCACATGACCTGGGATTGCACTCCATTTGAATAAGACACGCCGATTTGTATGCCGTACTGGATAACTGACACACGACGTTGAGCACATGGACACCATCGTAAACAGCCTTCTATATTCTTTCTGTCTATCCCTCTCTTTCTGCTACATCCCTCTGGCTCCCTAGCACACCCCCCCCTCCACCTTTCTGCTGGCAGATGATATCCTCGGGTTTCCTCCCTGTTCGCTGGTCGCTCCCTCAAGCAGCATAATAGATCTGATTGTCCATGCAACACACACACACACATACACATGCTGGCACCCAAAGAATGAGGGATTGACGCAAGGACAGGACGAATGCCATTTCCGTGCCGTATGCTGTCTCTCTCTCTCTCTCTCTCTCCGCTGGAATGTGACTTTATTCATGGGTTTAAAGAGAGAGATCGAAAAGGGTCTGAGGTTGACGAGAGGGGGAGAACGAGGTGGGGTGAGTGAGTTAGTGAGCGAGAGAGAGAGAGAGAAGGGGAAGGAAGCAGAGAGGATGCACTGTGAGAGAAGCGAGAACGGTACGAACAGCGACGCTTTTCAATCCAGTGTGACTGTTTGGATAACCGGCTCAGAGGAAACTGCAGCTCTATCGCTCAGACGCACAGCTGTAGTCCCGATTTAAAAGGACTCGTGTAAGGTCAGTGCTTTGCATCTTTCTTTTTTTCTTTTCTTTTTTTTTTTTTCCGGTCTCCGTTCAGCAGGGCTGTGGCTGGGGGGCTGGGACCACCGATGCACATAACCCAGGGTTCCTCTAATTATCTTCAGTTCTTCTAATTAACTCTAATTTGCTCAAGACTGATAAAACGTGTCTGGATTGTGGTGTTCTCATTAGAGAAATCAAGCTGATGATAAATGGAGGAAAGTATATATATATATATATATATATATATATGTATGTGTGTGTGTGTGTGTGTGTGTGTGTGTGTGTGTGTGTGTGAGTGTGTGTGTGTGTGAGAGAGAGAGAGAGAGAGAGAGTCTGGTTACTAATGAATAATGTTAAAGAGTGGATTTGGTGTCGGTTCGAGTGTAATTGAGTGTGTATATGCAGGACACAGACATTGCCTGGCACCCTGTAGCCTCTAAATTAAAGTTCCAGTTAAGAGGAGTATAAGAGGAGATTGCTTATTAAAGTGCAAAACCACACGCCCTGGTACAGGGTTAAATGTGTGTAATGACATTGTGCCTCAACTGTTCGTTGTGCAAGAATATTTTATTTTATTTTTTAGATATAAACTAAAACCCTTATTAGATATAAAGGTTTTAGATCTTTTTCAACATTGGTTTCAGTTGCAAGCTTCTTGTATGGTAAAGGTTATTTCACGAATAGATCTCCTCATACAGTAGGTCTCCTTTCTGTCCATCAGTGATGTGTTCAATGTGACTCCTGTATTATAGAAGCATAAATTGGTCCTATTAGTCCTTGACTTATTCTGCTTAGAAAAACATATCTGGTGGCGTTAAAAATATAAGAAGAAGCACTGAAGTTTATTGCAATAACAAGACTGTGAGAACAAGCTCCGTGCCTATGATGTGCTAAGGATATATGTGGAATATACTGTACAGAGATCTCACGTGTTTGGTCGGTTTCAGCCCCAAAATATGCGTTAGAGGCTGATTATTGTTTCCAAAGTTGTGTGTGTGTGTGTGTGTGTGTGTGTGTGTGTGTGTGTGTGTGTGTGTGTGTGTGTGTGTGTGTGTGTGTGTGTGTGTGTGTGTATGCATGTATGCATGTATGCCTGCCTGCCTGCGAAGGGTTGGCACCCAATCCTACCCAAGGTTCCCTGAGATAGGGTAAAGGCACCACCGTGTAGACAATTGATGGATTTGTATTGAACGATCCTTAATCCCTCTACTGTTGGCATCTTTGAAGTTTCTGACCATGTATTTATTATATGTACCAGTCGTGTATTTATTTTATTGCAGTATTCCCCCTCCAAAGTCATTTAAACAACATGAATGAATGAGTCATTTAAAAATGACTCTGATTTAAGTCACCATTAAAAAAAATTTTTAATTTAAATTTTTTTAAGGCAACATTTTTTATTTATTTTTTTGGTTTACCTACCTATTAGATTCCAGCTGATTTAATGCATCGGTATCAGGAGACCCGATACACAATGCATAACATCCTGCAGATACAGGATGCAGGTCCGCTCCAGTTAATGCTCACATCAATCATCATCAAGTGTCAGCATCAAAAAGTGGCTTTAACCATCACATGCTTGTTGCTACCATGAGAAACTTCCGGAACTGTTCCTCTCCTGGGATTTTCACACGCAACAGTCTCTAGGGTCCACGCTTCATTGTCAGTGTCGAAAGAACCGCTGTGGCAAATGAAGGATAAAATTTCCTTAGGATGTGTGACTCTCCGAAAATAATAAACCCCACTGTGCTGATTATTTCCTGTTATTATCCACGTGTAGTTGCTGATCGGCCCTTCTTTCCTTTCGTTATAGTATATAGCGTCGTAGTGGAAAAAATGAAAAGAAGAAGTAAGTTAGTTTGAGAAAAAGTAGAACTTTAAAAAGGGAACATGTTTTGAGAACAACTATCCCCTGCAATGCGTAAGTGTACAAGTACTTGGTGTAACTCTTGGTCTGGAACGACTTCCCTTTTCAACAAACCTGGCCTTTCTGCATTCTGTGAAACGTTAAAAAAAAATTCTGTCTCATTTACACACGTTAAAAATAAGTCTGTGCAATTAATTTGATTGTGCAGTTTATACTACGTCTTTTGTTGGTCGATGCCAAACAACGATTAAAATGATTCGTGCAAACTTACTAAAGGTAAAACGATCTAAAATAATTTTGGCAGAATTTCTTTTGCAGAAAATGTCACCCTTTTCAATATAACTGAAAAATACTCTCATTTTGCGAGACTAGCGCTTCTTTTTTTTGTGTGTGTGTTAATTGGTGGCGGTGCAATATCGCCACCTACTGGAACGGAGTGTAGAGCTGAAGATGAGACATGACACAAACATTCAACACAGTGTTTCAATGTTTATTAAATACTGTAAAAGTGACGTACATTATAAAACATTTAAAAGCTGTCGAATTGAATTGAAAAATCACAATGACCCAATGACATCTAAAACGAGTCATGAAACACATCTCATGTCAGTGGTTTTTACAAAGATTTCTAACAGAGTCCAGTTCAGATTTTTAACCAGTAAATACTTGGCGGAAGGGGATTTGGCGTTCAGTTATCTATCGCAATTCTTCTGTATGGAAATTCTTGTAATTCATGTAATGCCGCTGAAATCAATTTACCGTGGTACCTTGGCATACAAACTCGTTTAAATCAGGAGAAAGCAAAGTGAAGCAAGTTTACATTTTTTTTTTTTTTTTTTTGCTTTTTGTGCAAGAAGCATGGCCGGTAGCAAGAAGAAAAGGGTGCTACATTCAGTTAAATTTTTAAAGCAGTCTTTAAAATTTAAGAGGAATCTTAAATTAAGGTTACATCATGTTTAATGTCTTAAACATTTAGACATGTCTAAATGTTTTTAGATTGTTGTCTTTTTAATGTGAATATAATGTTGGAAATTGATATTATTGGTAATATTTTTTGGGTGGCTGAATTTAAATACGTATGCTGAGGTACCACTGTATATAATCAAAATGTTTGGCATTTGAGGTGGTAAAAATGTTGCAGTTCCTCTATAGTCCTACAGGTGGCACTCTAAACTGTTCACATATTGGCTGGCGGTACTACTTTCCATGTGGAGGGGGGGGAGGAGAGAAGCTTGTTTAGAACTAACAATAAATAAATAAATAAATATATATATATATATATATATATATATATATATATATATATATTCAGAATATCGATTAACTTATATTATGATATTTAAAGAATAACAACAGAAATCGAATGGCACCTAAGTATCGTGATAATATCGTATCAGTTGGGCGAGCGCATGACTGAGACAGATATTTAAATATCGCTGCAGAAATATGGATGTTGTTCAAGTTTAAAAGATTTTAAATATAATGCAGTCGTTATATCCTAAGTACTAATGTCCTAGTGTCATCACATCATGTGCGACTTGGAAACCTGGATGCTTTTGGTTTTGTTAGATGCTAGGGAGCTAACTCGGGAGCTGTACTGTACCAACATGTACTGGGCATGCATGTTAGCATGAAGATGATGAAAACCGTAACAGTTCTATAACCTAGCACCTAGACACATTATGGCCCTATAATTCCTTTAACTTTTCTGCTCTGACAGTGAAAAAAAAATAGTTTCCACACAACTCAGCACAAGACCGGTTCCATGTCATGCACAGACTGACTGACTGTTTTAGTGGAATTGGAATTTGATTGTAGTGAACAAGCAGAATGATGCACACAGTGCTGTTAAACTAAATGTCAGCACTCTTGAAATGGCACTTGTCCAGTCAAATGAATGTGCCAGAAGCAGCTGTTGTATAATACCGCAGTAAGAAAGTTTATCAGCGCAGCATTGCTCACAGCTCCAGGGTCCCTGGTTCGATCCTGATTTTACACCAAAACACAGATATGTCATTTCCCCTCTCTCACCAGGGGACACGGTTCTCATGAGTCGATTTGTTTCATATAATATACAGTACACATGCCTCCCCCCAAAAAAGAAAGAAAAATAGGTTGTGATTATTTAGTTGTATGCTGACATTTTAGTTGAAATGAAAAAAAAAAAAAAAAAAAAGGTCACTTTAAGGTGAAGCTTTTTGGTAGCAGTGTAATATTATTGTTACAGTTATATCATTGCTGTGTGTGTGAACATTGTAAAATAGAAAAATTAAAAGGTAAGCGCAGCTCTATGGGTACGGTGATCCTGTATGCATAGTGGATAGGCGATGCCATGTACAGTATAAATTAATAGGTGTTACAGATTTTCCAATAAAAATTGCAAAATCTAACAAGACTACCATATACAAACAGGCTGTGTGACTCATGAATCAACTTTTGTCTAGCATGTGTTTTTACTCATGAGCATCCTGATTATTCCAGATGTGTCATTGAGCAATCTGCTGAACTGCAGCCTTATATAATCCAACAAATGGAAATGATTTTTGGTCAAAATAACATTTTGTCCCATCAAAGCCGAACCGGTATCCGTTTATTATGCTTCACCCTGTTGTTCAGTATTAGTCATCTGTGCAACTTCTTACACACCAGTCTGACACTTTCGGCGCTGTGTGTATTCTTTCCAAGCGGTTCTCCTCTTACGCTTTCCAGCTGTGTGCTGTGCATCAGTTTGCAATGTGATTTTACAGTGATTTAAAGGTAAGTGATATTTTCGTCTTATCTGCATCATACAGGAATTTTGGACAGAACCAGTCTGGAGTCAGAGCTCAGCCAAAAATCAGTGTCGGACAATTATTTTTTATTTATTTATTTATTTTTTTGTTAATTATCAGTTTTCTATCTGGACAGGTATTGGTATGTTTTGGTATGTTTTGGTCTTGGGAGAATAGTATTGGCTGTGACATCACTGCATGAACTAGTTGATGACAACAGATGAAGTCCTGACTGATGCCATAAAAGTTCTCTCCCTTTATTTCACTTAATCATCTACGATGTAATTTAGGATTGCAGTAACTGGTACCAGGACCATTATCGGGACTGATACCAGCGGAAAACGTTGGCTTGATGCCTCCGAATGTAATGCTGTAGAGTGATGCTGTAACCTCTCGCAGCCGGAGGTCTAGAGAGAGCTGATTGTGATGTGACGCTCCCACATTAATCACGGCAAGCAGAAGGAGCGAATAGCGCTGTCCTCCGAGTGTGTTACTCCGGTCCCAAAGGCGCGTGAGCATGAGCGCGTGAGAAAAAAGGAAATCGAAAGAAAGATGACAAGAATAAAGGGAAGATTGAAAGTAAGGCAAAATAAAAGAATGAAATGGTGGGAGAAAAGGAAATAGGACAGTAAAGAAAGAAGGGCTGAGGGAATGGAATGAGAGAAGGGAGGGAATTAAGGAAATAGAATAAAGGAATAGCAAATTAAACGGAGAAATAAAAAACAACAGGAGGAAATGGAAGAAAATAAGGAAAGATGACTGTGGCAAAACTTCCTGAGATGACATAAAGGATGGAAAGACGAGGAAGAAAGAAGGAAATGGAAGGCAAGGTGGAAAGAAAGAAGGGAAGATGGAAAGTAAGGCAGAGGACAAAAAGGGAAGAGGGAAAGAAAAGGTGAAAGAAAAGGAAAGAGGAGAGGGACAGAAAGAAGGACACAGAAGGAAAGAGGAGAGGGACAGAAAGAAGGACACAGAAGGAAAGAGGAGAGGGACAGAAAGAAGGACACAGAAGGAAAGAGGAGAGGGACAGAATGAAGGACACAGAAGGAAAGAGGAGAGGGACAGAATGAAGGACACAGAAGGAAAGAGGAGAGGGACAGAAAGAAGGAAAGAGGAGAGGGACAGAAAGAAGGACACAGAAGGAAAGAGGAGAGGGACAGAATGAAGGACACAGAAGGAAAGAGGAGAGGGACAGAAAGATCAGATGAGAGAAGGAAAACTATCAAGGAAATAGAAGAAAAAGGGAAAGGAAATAAAACCGAAAGAAGGAAGAGAGAAGGGATAGAGGGAAAGACTAAAACAGAGAAAGAAAAGAAACGAGGGACGGAAAGACAGAAGGAAATGAGCAAGTGCGACTGTAGCAAAACTCCCTGAGATGAAACTTTGCGACGCAGCAGACCCTAAAAGAGAAACCATCTTCACTTGTGTAAAACCAGAAAGCACGACTATAAATACATCCCCTGTGTAACGTTTGTTCTATAAAGTGAAAAGTGCAGTTTTATAACAGGAAATGTTTTTGAGTTAACATAAAGTCCATGTTAATGTGGTTTACCAACTGTTCATTTGAGTACAAAACTCTTTACAGTTTCAGTTTCTTTACTCTTTACAGTTTAACTCTTTACGGCAGTTTCCGTTTTTAAAACCGTTCAAGCGATTGCAGTCACAGCAGCCTTGATGGAAAAACTGTTTGTACCAACGCAGTCATGAATATTAAGTGGATGGTTCTTCAGTTGTCACACGAGTCCATCGTCAGCAGCAGTGTGTGTGCGTGTGTGTGTGTGTGTGTGTGTGTGTGTGCTCTCCATGCAGTGAGACCTCCAATCAGACGCAGGGCATCAGGATGACTCGGGCAGGTCCGGGGAGGCACGAGGGGTCAGGGCCACTCGTCTCTCAGGATACTGCCATGTGATATCTCGAATATTGTTTACACTTAACAGCATGGGCAAGACTCCCTTGCTTTAAGCGTTCTTTAATTTTTAAAATAAAGTTGTCTCTCCTTTTTTTTAATGATCTAAAAAATTTCAACCTAACTGTATGTGTGGGTTAATGCATGAATATAACCTACTGTAAGGGAGTGAGCGAGTGAAGGAACACTGTTGTTCTGTACTGCTTATCATCTATCGATAATTCCCCTGATGTAATGTGTAATATAATCGATAAAAAGCCAGGAAGTGCTTGGATAACATTTTTCCTGCAGACGTTTACAGTATGTTCTATCTCCACACACACACCCACACACACACAATGCTGTTATTCAGGTCTCTCCAGCCCCGGTGTGTCTTAGTCAAGGTGATTGATCGTCGTTCCAGCTGTTGACTGATGTGAAGCATGTGCACCGCACACTTCTTCACAGATTTGTCAGTTTGCACATAAAACTGACTACATTTGTCCCTGAGATGCCATGAAAGACAAATGCATTAGTTTCTGCACTACTGGTCTTATTGCAATATTCCGCTTCACTACGTGCAAACTAAGGAAACTACATGTATATGTTTTGGTTTGGCTGTTATCATGACAATAAACAGAAAGCTATGTTATTAGGCTGCAACGCACATTTCCTGTAAATGTCATATAGCATGAAAATGAGTAGATGTGTGAGACGTGTGTGGGGGTTGTGTGTGTGGGGGGGGGGGGGGTTAGTGGACCAAGTGGCAAACAGGTTTTAGGTTTTAAACGTGTAGAGAAAGAAAAAAAAATTAATTAAGCAACCTGCATCCTGTTTTCGTCCACAAATGCTCAAGAATAAAAGAGTCATAAGGAAATAAACATGCACATGTACAGTATACTGTACATTAGAGTCATGACATGCTCTTGAGCTTAAATTGTATTGTTTTATTTTTGAAAAGAGGGAAGGAAAGAAAAATAGAAATTAGTAATGAAAGAGAAATAAATAGACAAAGAAAGAAGAAAAGAGACAAAGAATGATGGACATACTGTATAACAAGAATAAAATTAAGGAAGGGGAAGAAAATAAAAGGGAAGATGAAAGAAATGAAGGTAAGATGGAAAGAAAGGCGAAAAGGTAAGAAAAAGGAAAGGGGAAAGAAAAGGAAAGAGGATGGGGAAGGAAAGGAGGAAAATGGAAGAAAAAGAACGAAAGATGAAAAGAAAGGAAAAGGAAAGAGATAAATAATTAAATAGAAAAGGGAGGAAAAGAAGGGAAGGACCGAAGGAAAGAAGGACATCACAAATAAAAATGAGAAAGAATGATGGAAAGATGGACGGATAGAAAAAGTCAAAGAAGGAAGAAAGAGGAGAAAAAGGGCAGGAAAGAAAGGGAGAAAGAAGAACAAACAAACAAAAGTTTGGAAGTAATTAATCCTATTCCTGGCTGGAACGGTCATGTACTGTACGAGGGGGAAAATAAGCAATTTGAAGTAAACAAGTGAGTAGGTTTCCTAATAAGGACACGGCAAATGTCCCCACGAGGTCAAAAATGTCAGATATTCCTGTCGTTGTGGGGACACGCAAACATACTGTATACACACACAACTGCACAGCATTCCCAGAGAAGGCTACATTTTAGTTTAGTTTATTGTAATGCATTAATCTTTCTTTGGTCGGGTTCACTCTTAAATAAATAAGGAATGTTGTTTTTTTTTTTTTTTTCAATGGACCTTTTAATTGATCTGTTCTTATACCTTTACCTTTTAAAAGTTTTCTTTTAAAGTCGTTTCCTGTGTAATTACTGTCTTTTTTTTTTTGTAATAATAATAATAATAATAATAATGCGCTGTTCCTGCACTGTGTGTGTTCTGAAAGTTTAATGATGGCACTGATTCTCAAAGTGAATTATTGATGCAGAATAAAGTTTAACGCTCTCCTGTGACTGAGAGTCAGCAATACCATTGCTTCACATAATGACATCAGCACTGGGAGGAGAAGTGTATACACAAGATAGCTGTAGACGCGCATAAGCTGCAACACTTGCTTCAAAAGGCAGCGTAGCTGTCCTGTGGGGAGTAAAAGTGTGTGGTGGTAAAGCCTTTGTAAGGTTTGCACGACTTCCTCACCTCACCAGAACTGAGGTGTTCAGATGGCTGAGCCTCTGACGGAGAGCCCGAGAATGGAAATCAATCTGCGAGGGACAGAAAACACAGCAGGTAGTTCACTTTCTCTGTGTGTGTGTATGTGTGTGTGTGTATATGTGTTGCATTCAGCGCTGTGTAGTTACACAGTAACTTAGAAGCAGAAGTTTGGTTGTTTGTTCAAGACGTGTTTGTTGAAGTGTGTCTGATGTGGTTGTGTAAGGTTGTTTCAATGGAAGTTAAGGTCGATTTCTTTCACGCATGTAATGTAGAGTATAAACCTGTGCAGTTGTTCGTGATTTACAGTATAATGGCATCAATTTAATGCATGCAATGAAATGCAAGACATGTACTGAAGTTAATATTCACATTAAACATCAGAATGATGAAAAAAAAAATGATCTGAGTGACAGGAATCTGTTTTCAGTTTCAGTGAGACTGTACCCAGGGGTAGAGGTGGTACATCCTGTAGGTAGTGTTCCTTTAAACTGTAGTGTTCCTATTAAAGTGACCTTGTATTTGTCTATATAAATAAAAGAAAGATCTTTTCTGTACATTGATCAGAATTCGCTCTTTTAATAATATCTTTGTTTCATACATTCAAGGACCAGAAACCAGTCTCGGAAAGTCTGTATGTCTGTATGTCTGCATGTCTGTATGTCTGTCCAGTCAGGTTTGTAACAGCATCATGCAAAACTGGTTAAAGAGACTTTGATGAAACTTTGCCAGTCCGCCGGTATTTGCCGAAAGTTAATCCTGCACCATAAATGTAATCAAAATGTTGAATAGAAGTGCAGTTTTCTACCATAATATAACCCGCAAGTTTTTTTTTTTTATCCGTGGGCGTCTTAAATCAAGCGCTGGACAGAACTTAATGAGACCTTTGCAGTACTTGGATATCTACCTGAAGTTAAACCTGCACCGCGACTGAAATCAAAATGTAGAGTAAAACCAATGTTGTGAACAGTGATGTGCCAGATTTAATCATTTCACCTAATAAGCTACTCGCTCAATGTAAACAAACACCTGCACTACAGATATAAACTGAATATTTTTACTCGGATTAGTTCCTATTTTCACCGCTGAAGTAGCAGTGCTGATGTGGTCTAAGTGAAAGTCAAAAGAAAAATCTTTATCTGATCGCCTTTTTCGATTTCTCATCGGAGATTCACTCTCCAATGACCGAACAGGGAGTGTATCTGACTGACAACAAAAGCGGTAAAACTTTTATGTACTGTAAACAAGGTGTGATGTACTCAAACCTTACACAATTGTATTTCTTTGTGTTAATAAGTTAAGCAGAGAGTTCCGCCGTACAGAAGACAGGACGAAATGTACGTGGGCTTCAATACCACTGATGACATTAAAGCTGATCAGCTTATTTTTAGCTTTAACCTTTTAACTACTTTGACAAACTAAACATAATGTACTTACATTAGTGTGTGTTCACATACATACACACACACACAAGTGTAATATAAGTGTCACACTTTTACTTTCATTTATTACTATTCTCTTCATGTACTGTATGATGTACCGTTTGTGTAACTGAATCAAATATAAATATTTTATATTAATATATAAATCATTTAAATAACACAAGTACAAATATTTCATATACACTATAGTGTCTGTTTAAAGCCCTTAAAAACATGCAGGTGTCATAAGAACGCGTTTCACTCCTGACCTCGGACAGGATGCATTTTGCTCGCAGCAGTTCATCACTCAACTGTTCTGATAACCACAACATGTGCAGAAACTCCACCACAGGTTCTCTGTTCTCCACCCAGACATTAGACGTTCCAAAGCAAAACCACTATGTACTCAACACCACTGACACCGTCACTGCCTTTGTTCCTCTCGCACTGTTATGTTCAAACCTGAAATGCAACAGTGTTTACAATCATACTTTTGTCTCACTACCTCTTCGGCCCCAGCTACCTTGGAAACGTGTATCCATGGTAACCGTGTCACTGTCACCTCAGTGTGTTTGCAGTGCAGTGCAATGTGCATGTCCAGTAAAACACAGTGTTAAAGTTACAGTAACTTGCCGAATTAAGGCGTGAGGTTAAACATCTAAAGCTACAGTATGTCCAGACAGACAAAGGCTCTCAATGTATTCTGTATTCTCTGTGTGTGTGTGTGTGTGTGTGTGTGTGTGTGTGTGTGTGTGTGTGTGTGTGTGTGTGTGTATATGTGTGTGTTAGGGCTGCATGATATATCGAAAAAATATCGTTATCGCGATAATGGCATGCGCGATAACCATATCGCAAGGAGTTGTGATAAATACTTTATTTGCCAAGCATTTGTGTGTCCAAATTTGACCAATCAGATGGGCTCTTACTATGTTTATACCCGCTTATATCTTATATACATATATATATAAATTTATATCTTTATACTTCATTCTGTTGCGAACTAACCCCGGATGATCAGAAGACTTAGCGATTAGCCGTTAGCCGCTATTAGCTGTTAGCCGTGATTAGCCGTTAGCCGCGATTAGCCGTTAGACGCGATTAGCCGTTAGCCCTTTATAGACGGTAAACCCAAACGCGGAAGCAAGCGAGTAGGCAGGATAACCACGCGAATTAGTTTAAGGACTCTCACAGAATGGGAGCAAGGGAAAAACACACATTTAACCCGCGTCCTATAAACACACACCAGAATCAGACAGTAAACAATCTGAACCGACATGGCGAACTCAGTGACTAAGCTGTATGCAGTGGTTTGTTTACTCCTCTTATACTTCCGGGTTCGCGCCCGCATTACTTCCGGGTCCTAGTGCCGGTCACGGAGCGCGCGCGCGTGTGTGTGTGTGTGCGTGTGTGTGTGTGTGACGAATAGTATTTTTTTAATTTAATTTTTGTTTAATATTATTTATTTTTATTTAAAAAAAAACAGGCAAGCCAAAGAGAATATTTAGTTTAAAAGATGCTCTTGTTTTAAGACACTATTGATGAGTGTATGGTTCCACTTAAATAAAAGTAAAGTTTGAAAGTAATTCATATTGTGTTGGCAGGTTTATAGTAACAGCAAACCAGAAGTCAGAATATCTGCTGAGGGGTTTAAGTCATTCATAGTGTTTTGAAGTCTAAATATTTGCAACTTCCTTGACATATAGTTTCTTTTTAGCCTGAATTAGATTTAATTACATCAGACGAATATCTATTACCTGTTTATTTTAGTATGATCATTACATATAAATAAATAATAAAACAAATAGGCAATAATAATAATAATAAAAATGCATTTCTCTAGGGAAATGTTATATCGCAAGAAATATCGTTATCGCAGTATTCAACAACAATATCGCATATCGCATATTTTCCTAATATCGTGCAGCCCTAGTGTGTGTGTGTGTGTGTGTATGTATGTGTATATATATGTATGTATATATGCGTGTGTATATATGCGTGTGTGTCCATTTAATTAATACGAGAGTTGGGTGACTCTGAAGCCAGACCAGCCCAGATTTCACTGCAGATTTAATCAGTACTAGAAAATATCTGAAGAGCTCTTAGTTCTGGATTATTTTCACTGTGCCGTGCAAGTCTCTTCATTGTGCGTTTTTAAACATCAGTCCATCCAGCACTTGCAGACAGGACGCATTCTAACCCGTGTGTACTCCTCACTGTCTCCCCTCATGTCACCTCTGTATCTTCGTCTCTAACCCCACATCCTCATAACAGTTACAACACATCATCATCTGGCCAAAAGTGGACATGTGGACACGTGCCAAGCACACGCATATGTGGGTCTTCACCAGGTTATAACTTCAACCAAAGTTATATATAGAATGTATTTGTAAGCTTTGGTTTGCCTTCACTGGAACTAAGAGACACAAACATGTTCCAGTATGACTGTTCCCCAATGCACAAAGCAAGGTCCATGAAGACATAGTTTGCCACGATTCTTGAGTTTACCATCAAGAATCAGTGGGAACTCTAAAGTGGAATAGAGACAACCACCAGTCAAGATGTTTAGTACAGTACATGTGTATCTAGTTTAGTTTAGTACATGTGTATCTAGTTTAGTTTAGTACATGTGTATCTAGTTTAGTTTAGTACATGTGTATCTAGTCCATAGCTTTCTATATTACACGTAGGGTCTTACCTTACCACCAACTTGGCATTTTATATTCCAAAAGGCAGTTTCTATTAAAAGTCCAGTCTATATGAGACCATACATCATGTCAGCTACTAGACCACAACAGCACCCGATTTGAATCATTCATCATGCAGGTGGCGAGTTCGCAATTTGGACCCGTCTTGCCTTTTTGAGACCTACTGGGTGGTCCTAATAGGTGGTCACTTGCAGAAGACTGTCCCTAATGCTGGGTCCCTGTGCTTCTGACTTTATGATCAGAGTATCTGCTGACAGGAACCAAAGAAGCAGCAAGTAACAGATGGGCAGAGGGCAACCACTGTCAGCCTAACATCTGGACAGTGGCATGGTTGAGGGTTGGATAATGCACCCCAACAGGTGTATACTACATGTAATTGTTAAATCAATGTAGTAATGGCATAAAAGATATTAATTGATTGAGACAAGGGTGGTTTTGACAATTGAAGTGACATTTGTTCTAACAGCTCTAATGGAAATGTGTTTTTGTGCATGTGTGCGCAAAATCGAGGTGAAGATGAAGAAGGGAAAAAAAGCATCAAAATAAAACATGGCATTTAAAAATGTCTTGACATTCTGTCTCAAATTCTAATTGAATCACAAGGTCCATAGAAGTCTTTCTGCTCTGTAAGCAAGGGTTAGAAGTTCATCTACTCTAACTTAAACCTACTGCGCCATAAAAGAACTACTGGATCATTATATATTAATATACACGTTCCTGATTTCTGAGCTTTTCACATTTATTAAATCTCTAGCAGTTAATCAGATTAAATGTGTTTGTGTTACAGAAAAAGCGGGCAAAGCGAGCTGCTTCCCCTCCAAATCATTTGATGAAGATGAGGCTTGTGTGGGGTTGAAGATTGCTGAGACACAAGGTAAACATCTAAAGCTCCTGTCACTCTCATCTTTCACCGCCTCTCCATGAATGCTTTATTACAAATCAATTCAAAAATCTCAAAGTCTTGATTTTTCTCTACAAGCAATCTGCACCCATGAATAAACCGTTTAAATATCCGCCAACCTGTATGCACTTTGTACACAAGGACACCGCTATGAATTAGTGCTTAATATTATACTGAAAACGTCTTCGTTGAGCCCATTGCTACATGAATCAGGAATGACTGACAGCTGAGCGGATGCTTTGAGTTCATTGATGTCCACATCTGACTTTAGTAACATTTACTGTACATTACAGTACCTTTTGCCACTTGGTAGACACCCTTATCCATGTTTATCTCATTACACATCTGAGCAGTTGAGGGTTCGGGGCCTTGCTCAAGGGCCCAACAGTGGCCACTTGGTGGTGGTGGTGGTGTTTGAACTCGGGACCTTCTGGACAGTAGTCTTTAGGAATGTTTGCCTGATGCCCTTGCCTTAATTTTCTTTTACAGTGAAAATTACAGTGGCATTGTTTTGAGTTAATTAACGATTAATAAAACTATCAATGTACAGCATGTTCGACTTCACTTATACACAATAGCATAAATAATATTTAGTGCTTCACAGATACAAGGCTTTTTTAGTGAAACAAGGCAAAAAATTTGGAGCAAAAGCGGTTACCAATTATTCACTTAACTGTAATGTTCTAATGAATATATTTATAATAATTTGGGCAGTCCGGTGCCGTAGTGGTTCGGCATGTCGTCTCGCAGCTCCAGGGTCTCGTTCGATTCCTGCCTCTGTCTGTGTGCATGGAGTTCGCATGTTCTCCCCATGCTTTGTGGGTTTCCTCTGGGTACTCTGGTTTTCTCCCACAGTACAAAAACATGCAGATTAGGTTAAGTGGTGTTCTCAAAACGCCTGTGGTGTGTGAATGAGTGTGTGGTGTGTGCCCTGTGATGGGTTGGCACCCTGCCCAGGGCCCTAAGTCTCCTCGGATAGGCTGCAGGCCCCACGTGACCCTGTATAAGCGGCATGGATGATGAATGAATGAAAGTTGGAGAAGTGTATTAAGTCCTATCTGCTTTTGTGCACACATCAAGTTTTACATCAACAATTAGGTCATTTTCAGTAGGGGGCGTTTTAGATTTAGACTATGATGCAGCCACTGGAAAGTTTACATGCCCACTTCTTATTGATTGATTGATTGATTGATTGATTGATTGATTGATTGATTGATTCATTGATTCATTGATTGATTGATTGATTAGGAAAAGTGTGCAGGTTATTTTATCTTGATTAACACAGGCGGTTTCAGCTGGCGATGGCCAGTCATTTACATTGCACGGTCACGAATATGTTATTATAAGTTTTGATGTCACACAACACGCATGCTACAGTGAACCCCCGCCTCCGGCCTCATTACCAAAGCAGTGACTAAGGAGACAGTAGCCTTGCATGGAAAGCACTCATAAAACCAACAGGAGTGCGGATAATTTTCGACTCACCCTCGTATGGTCATATTTGTTATTGAAGTATGTCCTCAGTCACAAAATAGTTTTTTCGCAAAGAACCATAACATTAAGGCCAGTACTTGATACAGTACGTTTGATCATTACATTTGAGCCTAGTATATTCTGGAAAATAGTAAATATGATTAAGGAATAAGGATTTTTCAGGATGCATAAAGGATCGGAATTGGAATTGCATCACAGTAAAATCTCCACAAGATTCCCAACACTACTCCAACTTCCTAAAAATGATCTACTATAAGTATTGCCTTATTTATGGGCTTCAACTTGACGTGTGCATTAATTGTTTGTCCAGTATTATGATCTCATATCCAAGCACATGACAAATCTCTCCACTCTACTCCCATGAGTAAACATCTGGACTCAATTATATATTTGAGACTTTTTTTTTTCTTTTCTTTTTTCTGTAAACAAGCAGAAATCATTAGCGGAGTGACATTTGGCCTTTTCTATTCAGCAGTTACATGCTTACTGAAGAGTTTGTTTCTGCACTCTGATGAGTCCCACATGAGTGATTTATAGTCATGCAATGATTTTGAACTTCTCCATTATGTCCAAAGTGATTTACATTACATTTATATCACTTCATCGTGTGAAAACAGGATAAAGAATGTTCTCTAGTTCTTATAAGCATCCACTATGTACTGTGTGCAGAATGGTCGCTGGTAATAATAGTGAAAGTAAGAGCATTTCCACTCACACACAATGTAAGAAGAACTTACAGGATTGGAGGTAAATAGCTGTAGGAGTGTACAAGCCTCTGGAGGCAGTGTTACTGTATGATTTAGCGATGTTATGTGGCCAAAGAGAAGTCAGCTGATGACCTGAATGTACTGAATGAACCTGGTTATAACAGGTATAGCAGCTGCCTGCCTGGGAATGGGTTTCGGGTGTGTCCAACTGGGAGAATACTCTGGGGCAAACCAAGGACTACAGTAGATGGGTAGATTATATCTGCTACATGAGGAAAAGCACATGGGTATTTCTAATGAGCTGGAGAAGGAGGACTGGGCATGACCAGGAGACTTGGATAAGTGGAAGTAGGTGGATGGATGGATGGATGGATGGATGGATGGTTTTGGAAGCATTTGTGTAAAACCTTCTGTATACCTGGCAGTATATATAGATTTATTTTCTCCTTTAATATGGTATTTATTATTATTATTTTTTTTTTTTTTTATTAGAATTGATTAATTATTTATAGACGCATGACATACTGTATATCAGTTCCAGGTTTTTTTTTTTTTTTTTTGCATGCTCATATGGTTTCTAGGTTCATTCTGTATGTTCGATCTACTTCTCCATTCAAGAATGTACAGTTCAAATAATTGCTGATAAATAAACACAGTTAAGAGGAATTAATGATGTTATTTATCAGTAAACACTTTTTGTAAGCCCCAGTTGGCCTTGGACTAATGCTGCATTTGACTACAACATTTAAATATAAATCACATCAACAAACCATTTATTATGCACTGGATAAGAATTTATTAGGATCGTCCAATTCAGTGACTGCAAACTGTTATGACCTATCATCAGTCAATGAACAATGTTTATTCAAATGTCAAACAATGTCTGTCTCAGTACCGTTACAGTATATAAAGTATCAGTAGGGTCCACATGAAGTGAAACTGAAACCTGACAGGGTTAAGGACAAGCTTTTAGTCTTTAGATGATCTAATAAACATCAAGAGCAATGAGCAGCATTTACAGAAGAGAAAAGTGATAGCTTGATCTTCTGTATACTGTAGGTTTATCTAAACTTTAATAACCATAAGTTCTTACAGTGTTGTTTAGAATTAGGTTGATAGGCTGGTCAAATGAGTGTCTCCAGTGGACTGGAGAAGAAAGTGTTACCATGCATAATTAGTTGATTTCATGTGTAAAGAGAGCTGCTTTTAGATAATGTCATGCTGGTTTTAATTTCGGTTCTCAAATTTAAACAACTTTCCCAAAATGCATTCCAGCTACATTCCAGTCCGTTTGGCTGCATTTATTGGTTTGGTAACAAGTGAATAAAGTAGCCAAACAGCTGTGTATTTCTTTCTCTCTTTTTTTTTTTGTTTTTTTTGGCTAAGCCATGAACTTGTAGTAGTTTATACTCTGTGGGCTGCAGTTCTCCAAAATATTGTTCCATTAATGGAAGTGAAGGCCATAAATTATTCTTTTTATTATTATTATTATTGTTATTAACATTGCTTGTTTGCATGCCTGTCAATGATGATAATAAAAATAAAAAAAATAGTGTGTGACCATCTTTTAGAAATCATATACAGTACATATCACACATAACTCAGAAATTAGGAGACGCCGCCTCGTGCACTGAGCTGATCCATTTTTTCCCTCTCCTAAACTAGGCAACATATAAATATACGGTACTTTTTCTAGGCATTATATCTGTCTACTACTGAGACATACAATATGAGCGGCATTCAAGTCATACTAGGACTTTTGATTAGGCAAAACACAGTTATGAGATTGTCTACTGTATATACAGTATGCACTTATTATACTTCTTATGCCCTAACATGTGGAAATGGCTTGGAGCGAGGTCAGGAAGGTACAAGAAATGTGGCTCCCAGCTGAGTTCCTCTAAAGTTCCTCTAATTCCTCTAATGGGCCAGGTGTAGCTCAGTGGTTAAGGCATTGGACTACGGTTCGGAAGATCCCAGGTTCAAACCCCACAACCACCAAGTTGCCACTGTTGGGCCCTTAAGCAAGGCCCTTAACCCTCAACTGCTCAGATGTATAATGAGATAAAAATGTAAGTCGCTCTGGATAAGAGCGTCTGCCAAATGCCTAAATGTAAATGTAGTGTAATGTTATGTAATGGTAAAGTGTATTGTGTATAGTTAACACAGACAGATTTGTCTTTTCTGCAAGTGGGCTCGGAGCCACCTCGGTCGGGATCCTCATCCTCACAGACATGGGGCCTTCTTTAAAATTTTTGCACCATCCAAAAGTTTTACCGCGGCTACGCACTATGCTTAAATCTTCCGTCATTCACGAGACAATTCATGACAAGTCCCGGTTTGACTTGAACGCCCACATACAGTACAGGCTGGAAACAGTTAGAACCCTCTAATATAAAAGCTTCTTAAAGTGTATTGCTTTTTATGGTTTTGTAAGTTTATAGCCAAGTTTTATTAACTATGTTTAGACCAAATGTGAAATCAAGAACACGTAATTTGGGGTTAGTGCTATTCCTTCACTGGATTTTATTCACAATAAAACATGATGCAGCCCAAAAAAGAAGTTAACATCATGAGTGGGGTTTTGCAGAACCCAACGGAAGGTACAGTAGTCAGTCAGATAAAAAGGTCACGGGGATAATGAAAGGCCACTTTTGGAGAAACATGGGTGCGCACAAGGCACTGCATAATACATTGACCCTGATCAGTGTGGGTTAAGTGGGCAGTTTCTTTAGATTTTGGAAACGTATGTAATCCAAATATGTGGGCAAATGTGTTGTTAGCAAAAGGGTTGGTTGACTTTCTTTTATTGAAATGAAATGCTAGTACATTGTGTACAGTTAATTTTATAGTGTGATGTTTATCAGCCAGTGATGATGATAAACAGATTAGCACGTGATTGACAACTTCTTAATTATGCATCATTAATGAATATAAAATAGAATAATAACTACGATATGAAAATTGTGTAAGTTCACAATTTAACAAATAATTAGTTTTATATATATATACTGTATACATACATGTTTTTTTTTCCGTAGTTTTTTTTTTTGTTTTTTTTTTCCATTTGCTTAGATCCAGTCCATCATCCTGTAACTCTCACTGTGGTATTTTATAGAGAACCAAAGCCAATGTCTGAGTCATGACTATTAGGAGTACTTCCTTATTCTTAGTCATATTGAAAATGCAAGTACAGAATGAAGTACATGCACAAGCACATGCAAGTATTATTTTGATTAGGTTTTTTCTTTTGCTTTTTGTTTTTTGCCGTTTTATACAAGCTCTAGTATTCAACTTAAAGGTAGATTTTGTGATATTTGTGGTTCGGACTTTTGAGCTATACAGTGTTATCTACGCTTCGTGGCAAACAAGAAGGAAATGACTGAATAGGAGAGTGTGTGTAAGTGTTAGCCCCCAAGGCTATTTATATACCTCAGGTTTCCTGAGCTAAGTGTTGTCGACTTTACTGTAAAACATTAATACATTTTGTACCAACAGGTCGTTGTTGACTGTTGATGTGGCACGTACGTGGTGAAAGAGTAACCGGTGGAAATAGTGCGATGCGCTGTATGTATGTGTATAGAAGGTAATATGGGGTGTTTAGGTGGTTGGAGTCGTGAACAGACGGCGGTTTTGGTGTTCGCCTGTTGTAGAAACTAAAAAAATAAGAACGACGCGCATAACGTTTCTGATGTCTGAACTCACTCACTCTCTCTCATCTTCTATACCGCTTTATCCTGTATTCAGGGTCACGGGGACCTGGATGCTTAGGGAATGAGGCGGGGTACACCCTGGATAGGGTGCCAATCCATCGCAGGGCACACACATACACACACACACACTCATTCACACACTACAGGCAATTTGTGAACGCCAATTAGCCTAACCTGCATGTCTTTGGACTGTGGGAGGAAACCGGAGTACCCGGAGGAAACCCACCAAGCACGGGGAGAACATGCAAACTCCATGCACACAGAGACGGGAATCGAGCCGGGAATCGAACCCGGACCCTGGAGGTGCAAGGCGACAGTGCTAACCACTACACCACCGCGCCGCCTGATGTCTGTTTAAATAAAATTAGAGCTAAGCAGAAAGAGCATAGGGAATTTTGTTTACTGATTACTGATATAGCTTAGTTTCTGCATTTCTGCGTGTTCCCACAAATGTTTAATAGAGATATGAGATGCATTGAAATTTCAGCCACGAGTTTCTAGGTTTAATACACAGCAACAACAAATACAACAACAATAACATATCATCATGCTTAATATATAAAATAGGAACATCCCTGCTAGTATACAAGTGTCATCAACGGGCAGAATGTGTATTGAACAGTGTGATGTTTGAGTACAGCCAGAACAAATAAAGATGACATCGTTCAATAAACTTTTTGTCTGTGAAAATACACACCCACTAACACGTTACTCACACCCAGTTAATCTGAACGTCCGGGCATGACTCAAAAACATACAACATACTAAAAGCCTGTTGTTCAAGGAGCGTTGCAACACAAACCCGTAACAAGCGTTACGAAATGCACAAGCTTCACCATGTGTCTGTTTCAGGGCCTTTAACAAAGATTGTCACACGTCGAGTTAAATGAACAAACAGAGCAATGTTGTAGCAAAAAATCTGTACACAGGGGGGTCTGGAGCCTATGCAAGGAGACTTGGGGCACGAGGTGGGGTACACATCCATCTATCCATCATCCATCGCAGGAGACACACTCACTCGCTCATTCACACACTACGGACAACTTGGGAACAATAATCAGCCTAATCTGTATGTTGTTGGACTGCGGGAGGAAACCGGATTACCCAGAGGGAACCCACCAAGCATGGGGAGGGCATGTAAACTCCATGCACACAGACCCGAGGCGGGAATCGAACCCGGAACCTGGAGGTGCAGGATAACCTCTACTGGGGGCACTGGTGGCTCATTGGTAGGCTTCTCTCTGCCATGTGGAACGCTGGGTTTAATACCCAGCCAACAGCCAAACCGTCCCCAAGTGCCGTCCCCAAGGTCGGATGAAATGCGTCAGGAAGGGCCTCCGTCGTAAATCCTGTGCCAAGTTGTGTGCAGATGGGATGGCGACGCCTCGACAGGAGCAACCAAAAAAAACAACAACAACTACTGTAATAGCTTAGCTGCGGTACATTTCAGGACAAAATGGTAGGCACTGCTAATGCTACCTTGATTTTATAAAAGAGGAGAGATTTAAAAAATAAACAGGATTTTGCAATGAAAAAATGTAAACATCACAACACCTGCCGTGTATGCGAGGGTTGTACTGAAACGAATAGAAAAGTGGGCATTACCTTTTTATTAACCGACCGATATACCTCATTTGAATTGCACATGCTATTGGTGTACCTCTTACTCTATACCCAGCGTAGTCTCCATCACACACAATGCAATTGTTCAGTCGTTGAACCAAACTCTCGAATCCTCTTTGAAAACCCCCTTTGTCACAGCTGATGCTCTCGGACTGCATGGTTTGTCTTCAGTGCTGGTTTCCCCTTCTTTAAACTTTTTTATCCATCCGTGCACATCGCTCTTATCAATGGTGTCATATCCGTAAACATTCAGTAATGCAGTGGGAGATCATCAGGGGGTTTTCTGATGAGGGTTCGAGAGTTAACAATGCAGCTAAACAATGGAGCGAATTCACCGCTTTTGATGGAGACCATATTGAGTAGTACTGTACCTTATGGATAGAGGAAGAGTTACTCTACCAATACAGTATTAAAGTATTCACAGCGCTTCACCTTTTCCACATTCTGCTATATTACAGCCGTATATAAAGATGAATTCAATTAATTATTTCTTCTCAAAATTCTACAAACAATACTCCATAAAGACAAGGTGAAAGTTGTGGTTTGTGGCCGCTTGGCCAAAGTGAGCGACTGGGGGAGAAGAGCCTCAGTCAGGGAGGTGAACCCGATGGTCACTCTGAAAAAGCTCTCAGTGGGGAGAGGAGAACCTTCCAGAAGAACAACCATCTCTGCAGCACTTCACCAATCAGGCCTGCATGGTACAGTAGATTGGCCAGACGGGAGCCACTCCTCAGTAAAAGGTCCATATCCGGTGCCTGGAGTTTGCCAAAAGGTACCTGAAGGACTCTCCGACAGTGAGGAACAATTTTTTTTTAATATTGGAGATTCCGCTCTCCAGAGATAAACACTGGAGCTCTTTCAGGATAACCATCGGGTTCTTGGTCACCTTCTCCATCGATCGCTCACTTTGGCCAGGTGGTCCGCTCTAGGAAGAGTCCTGGTGGTTTCTTCCATCCAGGCCGCTGTGCTCATCTGGACCTTCAATGCTGCAGAAAGTTTTCTGCACCCTTCAACAGATCTGTGCCTCGATATTATCCTGTCTACAAACAATTCCTTGGATTATATGGCTTGGATTGTGCAGTATTACCTGTGGGATATACAGTATATACAGTATAGACACAGGCAGGTGTTTGCCTTTTGAAATGATGTCCAATCAACAGGTGGACTCCAATCAAGTTGTAGAAACATCTCAAGGATGATCAGCGGAAACAGGATGCATCTAAGCTCAATTTTGAGTGTAATGGCAAAATACTTATGTACATGTGATTATTTTATTTTTATTTTATATATATAAAATAAAACATTCCGAGATGCCTTTCTGCTCAACGCAGTTGCAAAGAGTGGTTATTGTAATCTAGTCAGTCTGAAATTTCTGAAAGAATCTCAGTACTGACGTTCCCTGGATGAACAAATCTAAAAATTTGTCCATGCAATTCTCCAAAATTAATCTCCAGAGGCTGCTGTGAAAGCGAAAATAACAAGAGATCCCCAGTTAATGAAATACTCATACCGGCCCATCAGGGACCAACAGCGATGTTGCGGTCGGAGTTACAGAGATCACATTGCCCCCATTCTCATGCGAGACGAGAACATTAACCGGAGCTTTGGACCTGTATCAGCATGATATCATGCATTGTGCTGCGACCACATGACTGCGATGACTGATTAGATACCTGCATTAATGTGTTTCTGATACTCGAATAGATCGTCTAGTGTAGGTTTGTAATCTACTGTACATTATAAAAGGCTTCGCTACCTAACATCATCATCGCTCCTACTGAATCATTCATATTCCGTAATAGATCCTTTATTGATTATAAGCGATGTACATGTTTTTATTCAGTTTTAATAAAAAGATATATTTTTTATAGATATGATATAGCTAATATTTTTGCAATTGTGTATTTTTTTTTCCTGAACCCAATGCTATAATCAATATGTTGACATTCTCATGACTCTGGTTTTGCCAGATTTTGCAACTGACTTGCTGTATAAATAAAAAGCTTTTGGTGGATCATGAGGCTACACACCAGTAACGACTACAAGTCACACACACCTCATAGAAGGGAGGAGCTTTTCTTCTTTCTTCTTTTTTTTTTTTTGGGCTTGTTTGCTGCAGTCACATTGTAGTGAGTGCAGACACCGGGAGTCTTGTGAGACAGTCCTGATTTCCAAAGCTCTGTTATGGGATCTGTTGGAAGGTGAGTTCAATGGTCTCTGTCGATCGTCTTTCCCCTTTCTCTGGAGTTCCTCTTAATATCGTGGGGTGAATTGAAAGAAGTACTGAAAACTCTCCATGAACCTACACTGCATTTTATTTGAGTTGCAAGACAGTTTTTTTTTTTTCAGTCCAGTGATCCTCTGATGATTATATCCATATGATTTTGTTTGATGTCTGGATTTTTCATACATGGTCATACGAGCCAAAGTGGTTCTTTGCATCCTGTGCATGTGAGAACTGATTGAAATGAAATGTTTTTTAGGTGTGTGTATTGACTTTTCCATCTATTTTTTCGATCGCTGCATGTTTAGAGCGCTGGATGTTCATCTGGGTGTTACTGTAACAGGTCCTTGTTGTCTTTTGATGCTGAAACCCCCCTTCTTTCTTTTTTAACGTCTTTCTTTAAGGTTTCTTTAGTTGTAAGATGTGGTAGTTCTGCATTCTGTTTAGTCTTGTGATCATTTCCTTTTTCACAAATACAAAGTAGGTGATTTGTCCCACATACGTCAGACTATTACTTTTGCTCCACTTGCTCTAGTTAGATAGGCTTCGACTTCACCATGTATCGAATGTAACAGTTTTCTCCAAGCTGATACTAAGAGAATGAAGGAAAAAATGCTTTGATGTTCCACAGATTACGGTGTTTGTTTTCTGATCAATAGCGTTTAATATTTAACCAAGGAAATGATGTCCCCAGATAATAGTTTCATCCTGGTGCAGACGGATGTCCCTGTGTGGATGTCTGTTTCTGGTGCAGGTGGATGGAAGTCCCCCAACAAGTCAGACACTGGGTCAAAACGTAACCATGTTTTCAAAACCACTTTCAGTTCAATTTGCTGGAGGCTGTCTGGTTACCTTTTCAACCCAGCATTCAGGATCATGATGGCGCTACAGCCAATCAGGTGAAGAGTTCCAGTTGGAGAAATGCAGTTTACAATGGGACGGTAGAGATGAGGAACCGCAACAACACACACACAACGAAACTACGCTACGTCTGGTTGTTTGTTTTTTCTCCCCGTTTTCGCCGAGCAGGTTTCACCTGCACGTTCCCAGATGGAGGAAATACAGGAGCGGGTTGCTACGGCAACACAAGGCCATGCCATCGACACACACACATTTGCAATGACTCGCTCATCAGATGCATTGACGCGTTGACGCTATCTGACTGTGTGTGACAGTAAATGAGGAAGTGAGTTGGAGGAAACAATTAGTTTTGTAAGGATTGTTTGTATTAACAGGCGATGATAACCTTTGTCTTATATGAGACGTATATGGATGATGAGTGATGCGTTTTTGTCTTAGCATCACTGACTTCAGAGTAGATGGTGTTAATAAATTGAACACATTTTTCGATATGCACAAGTGGCTGTGCATCACTTTCAACTGATAAGAGGAAGTTTTTTTTTTTGTGTGTGTGTGTGAAAGTAGCACTTGAGAGCATAGAGGCCTCAGCAAGTTAAAGTGGGACTTTGTGCAGAATAACAGAACACACTGTGCAGTAGTCGTGAGAGTTATTAAAACTAAAGTAAAAATCTTTATTTCGCTATATAATCTCCAGTTCAATTACAAATTCATGTAATATACAAGTGGTGGTGTTGGATAATTGTGTCTACTTGTCCGTCGTTCCAGTCACCGAATGTCCCGCGGACTTCAAGCTGGGATAATCATTCACGCGTTAAACGTTTGCACCGTTCAAATGTTTTCTCGCGGTCAAGAGTCTGCACTTGAAGTCTTCTGTAAATGTCTGTTGGTTTCATGCCTCATACTCTTCATAAAGACGAGCTCTCTTTTAGTACTGGCCGCGATACTGATCATAATCTTTGTAATGGTTTGCGCTTGTCCTATGCAGATGAGACTAGATCCACAACCTAATCTGACCCTAATAAACCAAGCATTGCTGTTTTGCACATTCCGATTAGGTCATTCGAGAAACTTTACATAAGGAGGTTGTTATTTTTATGTTATTCATGTAAGGAGTCTCCAGTGGTCATGCTACGTAACACTTCTGACCTAGCGGTGACAGCGGATTATAAAGAGACATAAAGGTACCTTCATCAGTTATTCTGCACAAACAAAAGTCCCGGTTTGACTTGAACACCCCTCATAGTGCTACAGTACTACTCCTTTTGATTTTGCGGGCGGTTGTGCAATACCGCCACATACTGGACATGAGTGTGGTGCAGAAGTTTGGCAGGAAATACAAAGATTTTCTATTTGTAAGACAACACAAGCTACAGTACAAAGCATCTGAAGGTTTATTTGATACATTTAGTACTTTTGAAACCTTCAAAGTCTGTAAGAAACAGCTGCATGAGACAAATCAGACAATTCTATTTAAATAGTGCTATTAAATATTTAAAATCGCAGTGCTTAAAAATGGACTCTGATGAATAGAGCTGTGAATCACTCGCGATTCGATTAAACTGCCATTCATTGTCCTTCGCCCTAATCTCCTAATGTTTTCGCAGCAGACTCAGCACCATCTTTCATGCCATGGAAAATGTTCTTTACCTACAGGTATGTCTATAATCTGTCCAATGGAAGGAAGAGGGGGGGGGAAAACTAACAAAAAACATTTGACGATTCAACAGATGCTGTTTTGTTACCGTGCACGTTTTATTTCTAGACATCTCTATAATGTACGTTTACTGCTTATCGATTTTCCTACCACATGCTATCGCGGATTACAACACTGTCAATTATCAAGTACTGAGATAAGCCTCAGCTCGTAATCACATTTTTTTCCATTAGACCATCAGACCCAAATACGCAGGAGCCTGATTTAGCATGAAGCGTGGGTCATCTGTTTTTTGGTGTGTGTTTGAGAAAACCAACGCTAAAAATAGCGCTGCTATTTTCCACTAACTGTCCTGAGATTGGAACGATCGAAGTTATTTACATTCTTTCATCCAGCGGTTTCCCAACCCGCCCAGTTGAGCCCTAAATTCAGTCTGCAGTTTTGCTCTCTCCCAGATCCTTCTCCAGTAATACACCACCACAGTTTCATAAGTCTCCTTAACCATGATCACTGTGTCAGTGAGTGATTAAAAGGAGGAAGGGGGGGCGTATATATACTGTATATATATATATATATATATATATATATATATATATATATATATATATATATATATATATATATATATATATATATATATATATATATAAAGCTCCTGTTTACTTTTCTTGAAACAGAAATTTAAGGAAGCAGTATTACCTTGATGTCCAGTACGTGTCCACATGAGCATGGTTTTGTCAAATGACTGTGACTTGCTTCCCAGACAGGAACACTATAGGTAACGCCGTGCACGCTCTGACTGAGCCAGTTTCAGGGTCACCTTTCAGATCATGTTGTCCGATACGAGAAGTCTCGCGAGTGTGACTGCTGACATTCGTTCAGGTTTGAGTCACCGCCACTTTCAAGGTCACTTTTCAGAAGAGACCGAACACTTTGTTTCACTAGTACACATAAGGCACACGAAACCTTTCATGTGATGTGATGTGATGTGATCTACTATAAATTACTAATTGCTACTTTAAAATTGTAATTTGATCACATTACTAATTACATTACTTTTAAATTACTTCGAAAACATCTGTCAAAGCGTTCTCCTTTCCCTAAATAAAATCACCCAATTTCCTGTAAGACCTCGCCTCGTGTCCTTGTGTATTCGGTGCCATCCATTCAAAAAGAGTGAACCCGTTACAAACATCAAATGTAAAACTACAAAGCTTTCCGAGGATTGATTAAAGCGCATGCTCGTTAACTGATGCTGCCGCGCAAAATGTGATTTTTAAATGCATTTTGATCATTTTAATTTTCTCCCTAATTTAGTCGTGTCCAATTCCTCCTCGTCACTAGGGGGCTCCCACATTAAGGCTACTACTATCACTCAGTCAGGCGGGCCGAAGACCATCACGTGTTTCCTCCCAACCACGTGACGCCAGCCGACCGCATCTTTTCGAACTGCTCGCACACGCACCATTGGGGGCGTCGTAACACACTCGGAGGACAGCGCTATCCGCTCCTTCGTTTTGCGTGAGCTCACAGACGCCCCTGATTGGCTGTAGATGTGGGAGCACGAAGTACCTCTCATCCCTCCCCTCTGAGAGAGCTCAGCCAATCAGCTCTCTCTAGACCTCCGACTGCGAGAGGTTACAGCATCACCCGGGAATCAAACCAGCGATCTCCGGATGATAGGGCGAGCACTTTACCGCTGCGCCGCTCAGAAGCCCCGCATTTTTTGATAGATTTTTAAATACTACATTTGTAACGTTTGTAACGTAAGGTTATCGACATTGGTAACTGTAATCAAATTATAGGCCTTTAACATGTAATGCGTTTTACATTACTGCGTTATCAGGAAAAGTAATTCGATCGGAGTAACACCTTGTACCCAACTCTGGTGGTGTAATATGGAGTCGCCTGGCTGCAGTTTGTTCAATTTCTTACAGTTAGCAGGTAATTACTGGAAAATGGTGCAGGACCTGTTTGTGTTTGTCACATCTCTTTTGCCGGTACTTGTCTGAACATATGCGGTTTAACACCTAAGGCACGTTCACAGCACACTTCTGTCTTTCCTCAAAACACTGTAAGACTAAACTCATTTGAATAAAGCTTCAGTATAGGTATAATCTCCGAGCAGTTTATTCCTAGGCGGTTGACGTTCTTGCATAAGGTAAAGGATTTAGTCCTTAGGGGGAAATGCGGGTTTAGAATGTCATGCTTTAGTAGATTCCTGCAGTGTCGCATGTCAGCTGAGGGGATTAGACTTCAGCTGCATGAAAATTTGCGAAAGCAAAAAAAAAATCACCTTAAGAAGCACTTCCTGAAGCAATCTATCGAGCCTCAGCTTACCCAAAAAAACAGCAGCCAGGGCCACGGGGACGATATGATGCTGGATCAGGTTGGATTAAGGAACATGTTGGAGCACTTGTGAAGATTTCCACAAGATATCAGAAGATTTTTGGAGTTTGTCTGGAACTTTTTTTTAGCCTTAAATGGATCTTTGAAGATCCGTATCAACATAGTCTAGAAATGTTTTTTGCAATGTCTCTTTACTGCATGGATATGACCAGAAGTGTACTTGTGGTTTACAGTTTTTTAATTTATGTATTTGTTTTCCCACATTAGTGTATCTATAGTAACGAGCACTGAACGTACTGTAATGCAAAAGCTTGCATAATGTTGGAACATGCACCTGTTGGTAGAGTAACTCGTCCTCTGTCTTACTTACACAACATAGCCTCCATCATAAGCGATATATTTCCACCATCACTGAACCAGACTATTTTATCTTCAGCACTCATTTCTATAAGCTTTCTGGAAGGAGTCTCCAGTTTCGGTGCTTTGTTAAAGTTATAAGTTTTATAAAGTTTTCAGACATGACAAAATATTTATGACACAGGACGTAGCATGATAATCTGCATTTTACTGTTTTTTTTTTTGTTGTTGTTGTTTTTAGTTCATATTAGAGGAAACTGACCCAAAAAATAAAAATATTGGTAAATTAGTATTGCAAAAAAAAAAAAAAAAAAAAGTACGACATGTTGGTATTGGAAAATAGTCGCCGCACATTCAGATTATTTTTTTCCATAGCAACATACCTAGTCATGTTTTATTCTGTACAAACCATTCCTATATGCTAAAAAAAAAATTATTATCACCAAAAAACATCAGGTTCCTAGAGTTAAGTGTAATTAATTTGACCAGTTAATAATTAAGAGTAGTTATTCAATTATTTGTCATATCTACCTTTCCAGCAGAGTGAAATATTTTTTTTGCATATTCAAGTGGTCAGAGCACAGGGTCAGCCAGGATACGGCGTCCCAGGAGCAGATGAGGTTAAGGCCCCTGCTCAAGGACCCAACAGTGGCAACTTGCCTGTGCTGGGACTTGAACCCCCAACCAATGGAGCCACCACTTCCCACCCACTGTTGTCTAAGGATATGAATAAATCTGACGGCTACTTCTCACCGCCAGTATCGTTCTCGTCCCACTGAGATTGTCTGATGAGCCTGCAGACAATAAAACATTGTTTTTTTTTAATTCTGTCTCCCTCTCTCTCTCCGTCTCTCAGATTGTGGGATTAAGCCTACAGATCGAGCCAGTCGAAAGGAGAAGCAGCGTCAGGGAAGCAGAGCGAGTAACAGAAGCTCCACAGGAGTAAATGGGAAAGGCTCAAGACGGCAGCTTCCTCGGCGTATCAAACCACAAGGTAACATGAAGCACACAAGTACCGCAGAGGTTGTGTTCAATACCAGCCTTCACACATTGTACTGTACGCTGCATCACAGTATTCTTTCAGTTCAGGCATGGGTTCAAAGTTCAGTCAATGTGTCAATGAATGGTTAGCACTAGAGACAGAATAATTAAATGCAAGTCGAGAATATAGAAAACCTGTATAAATAGTCAAAATACAATGAAAAGTAAACCAGGAAGTATTTGTAGTATTTGAAAAGTATTCCAGGAAGTCAGTATATAATTTGATTAACAGTTACTCTTCACTGAAGAATGTGTGTGTGTATATATATATGTGCGTGTGTATATGTGTGTGTATACAGTGGTGTGAAAAACTATTTGCCCCCCTCCTGGTTTCTTATTCTTTTGCATGTTTGTCACACAAAATGTTTCTGATCATCAAACACATTTAACTATTAGTCAAAGATAAAACAAGTAAACACAAAATGCAGTTTTTAAATGAGGGGTTTTATTATTTAGGGAGAAAAAAAAATCCAAACCTACATGGCCCTGTGTGAAAAAGTAATTGCCCCCTGAACCTAATAACTGGTTGGGCCACCCTTAGCAGCAATAACTGCAATCAAGCGTTTGCGATAACTTGCAACGATTCTTTTACAGCGCTCTGGAGGAATTTTGGCCCACTCATCTTTGCAGAATTGTTGTAATTCAGCTTTATTTGAGGGGTTTCTAGCATGAACCACCTTTTTAAGGTCATGCCACAACATCTCAATAGGATTCAGGTCAGGACTTTGACTAGGCCACTCCAAAGTCTTCATTTTGTTTTTCTTCAGCCATTCAGAGGTGGATTTGCTGGTGTGTTTTGGGTCATTGTCCTGCTGCAGCACCCAAGATCGCTTCAGCTTGAGTTGACGAACAGATGGCCGGACATTCTCCTTCAGGATTTTTTGGTAGACAGTAGAATTCATGGTTCCATCTATCACAGCAAGCCTTCCAGGTCCTGAAGCAGCAAAACAACCCCAGACCATCACACTACCACCACCATATTTTACTGTTGGTATGATGTTCTTTTTCTGAAATGCTGTGTTACTTTTACGCCAGATATAACGGGACACGTACCTTCCAAAAAGTTCAACTTTTGTCTCGTCGGTCCACAAGGTATTTTCCCAAAAGTCTTGGCAATCATTGAGATGTTTTTTAGCTAAATTGAGACGAGCCTTAATGTTCTTTGCTTAAAAGTGGTTTGCGCCTTGGAAATCTGCCATGCAGGCCGTTTTTGCCCAGTCTCTTTCTTATGGTGGAGTCGTGAACACTGACCTTAATTGAGGCAAGTGAGGCCTGCAGTTCTTTAGATGTTGTCCTGGGGTCTTTTGTGGCCTCTCGGATGAGTTGTCTCTGCGCTCTTGGGGTAATTTTGGTCGGCCGGCCACTCCTGGGAAGGTTCACCACTGTTCCATGTTTTTGCCATTTGTGGATAATGGCTCTCACTGTGGTTCGCTGGAGTCCCAAAGCTTTAGAAATGGCTTTATAACCTTTACCAGACTGATAGATCTCAATTACTTTTGTTCTCATTTGTTCCTGAATTTCTTTGGATCTTGGCATGATGTCTAGCTTTTGAGGTGCTTTTGGTCTACTTCTCTGTGTCAGGTAGCTCCTATTTAAGTGATTTCTTGATTGAAACAGGTGTGGCAGTAATCAGGCCTGGGGGTGACTACAGAAATTGAACTCAGGTGTGATAAACCACAGGTAAGTTATTTTTTAACAAGGGGGGCAATCACTTTTTCACACAGGGCCATGTAGATTTGGAGTATTTTTTCTCCCTTAATAACGTAAACCTTCATTTAAAAACTGCATTTTGTGCTCAATTATGTTATCTTTGACTAATAGTTAACGGTTTTTGATGAGCAGAAACATTTAAGTGTGAAACATGCAAAAGAACAAGAAATCAGGAAGGGGCAAATAGTTTTTCACACCACTGTATATGTGTGCGTGTGTGTGTGTGCATGCATGTACTGTGTGTGCGTGTGTGTGTGCGCGTGTGTATGTGTGTATATGTGTGTGTGCATATATGTGTGTATGTGTGTGTGTGTGTGCATGTGTGTGTGTACTGTATATGTGTGTGTATATGTGTTTGTGTGTGCATGCATGTACTGTGTGTGTGCGTGTGTTGAGTGTATTATGGTTCTCCTAAGCAATAATGATTGGAGTTTGCTGTACAGAATATAGTGACCTGTTATTTGGAGTTTGATTGGATGTTTAGAACTGAGGAAAATTTCCAGCCTTAATGAGAGACGATTCAGTTTAAATTAGAAGACGAAGATTTATGCAGGCTGTTCGGCCACAAACAACATTTAAGGCAATTATTTACAATGAAACGTTCTTGTGTTTGATCTTGCTCTCACCTAACTGAAATGTAAATGAGGCCTCAAATTTCTTTGATCTTGCATCACCTGATTTTCTGTCAAAAGCTTGTTAATCAGCCCCAGAGTACATTTAATGTGTGATCAAAAACATTCCCCAGGCTCGGTTGATTATGGAGATTTTTTTATGGTTATAAAACAGGAGTATAGTGATATGTATATATATGTGTGTGTGTTTGTGTAGAACACTGAGTGCAGAATGGTTTACTTTTAACTAAAGGCACTAATTAAAAGCTTATTACTAGACACTTAACATAATTTAAGTGTCCGATTAGCCGTGACATTGTGCCTTGATTGCTAAAAAGCTTTGAATCTCGTACCAAGCAGGGTGAGTCAGTGTCCTTGAAGTGAAGCTGTGTGTCTGGTGTTCGGTAAAACATGAACAGAATTTGTGTTCGTACAGTACAGTGGCACTTCCTTATAGATAAGGTATGAAGTGATGAGTCTGTTCCTTATGTTCAGACATGGTACTGTATTGGTGCTAGGTGAAAAAGTGGATTTTCAGATAGGATCATATATCACAGTTTTTCATAATACTTAATGCTTCTTATGTTCTGATCCACACTTTGTTTTTTGTAAGCATTCATACACATTTATATTTTTATCAGATAAAAAGAAACATATTTGCTAAATACAATTTCAGGCCAATTTATGCACTGTACTGTATGTATGTAGTGTCCGCAACTTTTTTTTAATTCAAATCTTTCAATGATCTTAAAGGTCATTCAGATGAAACGTGGCCAATTTAGATTTCACCTGAAAAAAGTGTATTATTCTAAAATGCTAAATTGTTCAGATATTGCGACATGAATTTGACAGGGTTACGGACACTGCAGATTTTTTGTGGGGAAGAAAAAGCTTTCATTTTGCACACAATGCTTTAATTTAAGCAACAATTTTTACAGGTCATATGCTTTTAGAAGCTTATAAGAAATTTTAGAAATATGGATAGTCTGCATTTTTTATTATTATTGTTTAAAATGAATAATGGCTGTTTTTGGGTCACATATAAAATTTTTAGGGAAGCATGATTGGTCACTTTCATGTTGCACAATCTAAAGTAGCTTGTTTTCAACACACATTTTCTGTATTATATATATATATATATATATATATATATATATATATATATATATATATAATATAATATAATATAAATATATATTAAAAAAAAAAAATCGGCACCAAAGGCTAGTACAGGCTGAAAGAATAGTAGAACATGACACAACAGGAATGTGTTAAACAGGAGTTTGGGATGAGGTACTTTTCCTGTTTTGAGTTTTAGCTTAGTGTGAATGAACTATATGTTCTGTGTATTTCTCTGGTCCTGCACCTTAGTGCCTCCTAAACCAGTACACCTTCAGACTCCGGTGACCGAGTTGTGTAAGCCGCTGGGCAGGAGCTCACCCTTTAACTCCAAGATGGAGGAGGAGGGAGGAGGAGGAGTGGGAGGTGTGGGAGGAGGAGGAGGAGGAGGAGGAGGAAAAGGCCGAGTGTCTGACCTCATCAGTCGCTTTGAGGAAAACAGGTACACAATAGGAGGGTTACAGACTTTGCTTTTGCCTTGTGCTTTCTTCTTCCTGGTCTTCTTGCTGCTTCTGGAAAGCTACAGAAATGCTCTTAGATGTCGCTTACTGTGTAAATAAGCAACATAATCAAGCGCTTGATGCTAAAGCTAAGCACTTTCTATTATCTGCTTTCTATTTTTCACGTCCCCTGGTTTTATAGTTTTCATTCTAAGCTGTACAACCACTCACTAATTTCTGTAATGTGTTCCAGTGGTGGAACCCACAAGCCATCATTATCAGTGTTGTTATCTGGCCACTTCGGCATGGACACTTAAGCACCTGCGCCTTCATCCATTCATGTTACAACAGAATGTTATTGACTGATGATATAATTGCATGGACAGATATTTCTAATAAAATGGCCGGTTAGTTTATTTATTGTTCGGTCCTTATATTAGTTGGCCTGTTTGTCTGGTCCTTTAAATGATGTGGCTTTATTTAAACCTCACTATTGTAATCCCTAGTAAGTAGGTCTATAAATAATGACAATACAGAATTAGTTTTGTCATATCAGCTAAAAATGTGTACATTTTGGACATGTGGATATTTCAGACATAATGTGTTTTGTCGGTGCATAGCTGAGGAATAAAAAGTCCTGTAGTGCCAGTAAATAATTAGAATATTATTATGCAAATTTAAATCATATGTATAACATTTGAATAGGCGATAAATCTGTGTTCTGGATGTCCCATGAATTTACACAGATCAGCCAATAAATCACTTTAAGCTGTAGTAAATAACTTTATTCTTTTTTTTTTTTTTTTTTTACAAAAGGAACCTGACATGTTCTTGTTCAGTTCTTGAAGTTAATATGTTGGAAGCAAAGAAAAATAGGCAAGTACAGTATAAGAATCTGAGTGAGTTTGACCAAGGCCAAATAGTGATGACTGGATGAGTGGGCCAGAGCATCTCCAAAATGATCTTGTTGGATGTTCCTGGTGTGCAGTGGTTAGCACCTACCAAAAGTGGTTCAAGGAAGGAAACGAGGGAACCAGTGACGGGGTAATGCGCAACCGAGGCTATTTGTGCAGGCTCATGTGCAACCAAGGCTCGTCCACCTGTTCTGATCCCACACCAGAGCTACTATAGGACAAATAAGTTGACTGGAAAAGTTAATGCTGTGTCAGAGTGCACAGTGCATCATTGCTTGCTGCAAACTCTGAGGCTGTGCGGCTGGAGACTGGTACCACCGAGTAACCCACTGCTGGAAGCACCTGAAATGAGCAAATGAAAATGAGAAGATCCATGGGCCAGGGAACCATAATAGAAGGTGGCCTAGTCTTTTCATTTACATTAAGTGGACGGCTATGTGGGTGTACAGTAGATCACTAATCTGAGACAAGCTAGAGTAACAGAGGAAGTGTGATGCTCTGGGCAATGTTCTACTGGAAGAACTTGGGTTTTGGCATTTATGAGAATGTTACTTTAATATTTCCCATCTACCTAAACACTGTTGCTGACCAAGTGCACCCCTTCATGGCAAGAGTATATACATTACAAAGTGTTCTGGGTGTTGACTTGGCTTTCAGTCTGTTCAAGCATCTGGGGATGTGCTGGACAAAGTCCAAGCCTTGGAGAAACCACTTCACAACTTAAAGGCATGCTGCTACTGTCTTAGTGCCAGATACAGTACCACAGCATATCTTCATGGAACTAGTGGAGTCCACTGTTTCAGTGGGTCAGATCTGTTTTGGCAGCACAGTTGGCCGAGGCGGCACTCTCAGGTGGTCTGCCAAATGCCTAAATGTGGTGTAGTGGTTAACACGGTCGCCTTGCACCTCCAGAGTCTGGGTTTGATTCCTGGCCAGGTTCGATTCCCGTCTCTGTGTGCATGGAGTTTGCATGTTCTCTCCGTGCCTGGTGGGTTTCCTCCGGGTTCTCTGGTTTTCTCCCACAATCAAAGACCTGCAGTATTGGCGTTTCCAAATTACCCGTAGTTTGTGTATAGCCATAGAAGTATAGCCATAGAAGCTGGCATGGCGTTAAAAAAGAAAGAAAGACGAACGATGAAGTCGACAGTGTAGTGTCAGTTTCAAGGCTGCACAGGAAGACTTTATCAAAAAGTAGAAGTGGGGTGACTTCCAATTGCGAGAAATGGTTTCTTAACAAGCGCTGATGGGAAAACAACAGACGAGGTAGATCTCGAGCGAGCAAGCCAAAGAGCGCTTTGTAATTACTGTACCAAGATTAGATTTACAATCTGAAGCCTAAACCAGCCATGAATGTATTTTACTGTTTACCTTCTGTTTGAGATGCCGCAGATCTTATATGCACAGTTTACCGAGGCTAGACTGCACCCTGCTGGTGGAATTCAGCACATCAATTATAATCGAGTGTTTTTATGACTCGGATTGTACAGTAGTACATACCGTACACATAGACGACCAGGCAAAAGTTTGGACACACCTTCTAATTCGATGGTCTTTTCTGATTTTTATTTCTCTCTGCATTGGAAAAACAATGCTGAAGGCAAAATATGCAATGATCTCTTTCGAGCAGTTGATATTGAGATGTGACTGCTACAGTACTTGTGCTCTGTAAAGAAAGCCTTCATAACGGCTCTAATCTGAGGTTTGGTTAATTGATGATTTCTGAGGCTGGTAACTCTAATGAACTTGGTTTCGGTCTGGGGTTCTGCAAATACACTGAATTGTACTAGAAAGTGTCCACAAACTTTTGACTGGTGCACATGCCCTAGCACATGATTTTGATTTAATATGCAACTTTCAGATGGTACTGATTGTTGAATATCTGTAAAATCATCTGACTGCATGGAAAAACAAGTCTACAGTATATAAAGCCAGGGTTAGGACTAGACAAGGGGTCTGCAATTTAATTAGTTTTTTAGCCCATCATTATCAAAGTTATTATATTCCGTATTATGTTTTAATAGTTATAGTCTGAAATTATACAAGTCGGCCTATAAATAGAGTTACTTGGGTCTGAAGTGTTATGTCAGAGGCAAGTTCAGGAATAAAACCCTCAATGCTTCATATTACAGTAGCATCAGGTTGGGTGTAATTTATGTTACACTTTAAAATGTTTCAGTTCCTAAAATGAATGAAACGACGGTTTATTTTTCTAAGGACCGGGCGCTGGACGCAGAATGGAATTATGTGCCACCCACAACAAGCCGATCTCTACCCTATAAATATGCACACGTATACACACAGACATCCTGTTTGTGTTTCATGTCTAATGACGTCATTGTTGTTTTACCTCTTGTGTAGGAGTTGTGCTCCTTATTGTGTCACTAAATTCAAGTTCCTGTGAAGAGAGAGGGGAATATGTTACAGTGACATTAGCAGTAGCAAAGTGGGTGAGGGGGTGCAGTTGTGGCAGGTTGTCTTCCAAATAAATGAAATATAATAGTTGATTTCTTGTGCCTTTTCTTTACTGGATAGTTATTAATCGTATGTAGTTTACTGTATATTAGCATGTAGTGTACCGCAGTGCTGTTGAATACTCAAAATGGATTGGACAGATGGGGTTGGGTTTAAAAATACAATGTCTGGCCAAAAAATAAATACAAATTTTGCACCACTTAATATTTTGCTGGACCACCTTTAGCTTTGATCACGGCACAGCATTTATTTTCCGCATTTGGTCAAACTCATGTGCTGATGATGCAACCTGGTTACGGTCAGGACACGATGGTGACTAATACATGTACTAAAATGGTTTCTAACACTCCGAGAACCACAATTTTACTGTTCGAGTCCTAGAATATATCGTACTATATCATTGTGTGATAACCTGGTCATTCAGGTCGTCAGCTGACTTCACTTAGTGCCACGTAATGTTGCTGAGCCTAAACATGTCTAACTGAGGCAAACCCCGATTATAACACTTCCTCCAGAGGCCACTCTGCCTGACCGTTGTACCGCTTCATGCGTTCCCCTTTTTACCCTGATGCGTTAGTTGTTTTCTTTGCTTGATAGAGGCCAATATATTTCTGAAACACAGTAACGTCGTTTTCACGAGCGCAGGATACACATTCTGATCTGGTTCCTAGTCACTGAGTCAGTTAGGGTTAGAATAATTGTTGCTGAAACATGTTAATCACTCCAGTAATTATCCAAACAAATGATCTTAAGTTTTTGGCCGGACAGTGCAGTTTCACCTGCAGAGTCATAATCTAATATTAAACGGATTAAAGAACCATGTTGTTATGTAACAAAGAAAACCACCATGAGGACGTCTTCAGGAATACAGGATTTGCACTTCCTAGTTTCTCTGTAACATGAGTAGCTGTGGTTTTGTCTAATTAAAAAAAACATGATCAGTAAGAGAATATTTAATTTCATTTTATTTCAATGATCCACAACGTTAAACATTGATTCAGACTATATAACACAAGTACACAATAAATAAAAAGAATGTTCATAAAAATGACAAGTGATAATATTATTCGGTCTTGTACATCTATCTATAAAAAAAAAAAAAAAAAACATTTTGAGCATTTTTGTTTTGTGCAGCCTGTACTTTTAGTATGCTAATTAGGCCCAACCTCCCTTTAATGGCACTGAGATCACATGACCTGAGACCTCATTATAATTTTCAGACACAGAGCCAACTCAAGATTTTTATAGAATCCGCCATGAAAGATTTTTCACACGTTTGGGTTTCCGACATCTTGTTTGTTTGTTTTGACACTTTGTCATGTGATCATTGCATTTGCATACTCATTAATATTTATTAGCGACTGCCAAAGATGGGCTTGTACACGGCATCAGTCGTGTTCTCGGTTTTCAATGATTTCAATGGTTAAACAAATGATTTTATTTATTTATTTTTTTTTCTTCATTTTAACATCCATTCTCACACGTGTAATATACATTTTCAGAACCATGTATGGTCGGTGTCAATCTTTAAACATAACCGATCAAAAGCATGGTAACTTTTTAAATAATACAATCGAAATCGTCATTATCAGATTATCAGTTTTAGTATAAAAGGAGTAAAACACTTGGAAAGTTAATAAAAATAATGTTAGGGTAGCAACATCACAGTATTACTTTTATTTATTTATTTATGTATGTATTTTTCTATAACAGCGTATTCCGGTGTTAAATTCCTTTCATACAGTATAGAGTAAAACTCATTTCTTTAACCAGATTTATAAATATATTTTTTAACTAAATACCTGATTGTACAGTACCATGTCCTGGTGTGGTGCACTGCATCGACCGCACCACCCTCAGGTCCTGCCATCCACCCAGTACAGGAAAGGGTTGTCTGCAGGTGGGCCACAGTTTGGGAAGCAGCTGGAGGAACTGCAGGATGTGTTTGTGTAGGGTGTGTTTTAAAGAGGTCTGGCCCTGTTTTTTTTTTTTTTTTTTTTTTTTTTTCCCCATGTGTGTGTATGAAAAGTCTATAGAAAGCAGAATTCTCATTGTGGATCACCTTTACCTTCCACCTGCACTGCTAAGCCCATGGGTGAAGGGTTTCTAAAGGCTTAAGCAAGAATGTAGTATCACTACTGTACATGTTCTGTCTGTCAAAGAGCTTGTGTGTGTGTGTGAATATAATCTTGGCACGTGCTCTGAAGTAGGGCAGCAGGCTATCTCTCGGGACGCGGTGCGGCGGTACCTCCTCAACCTACCCTCTCTCTTTTCCTTTGCATGTTCCTCCCATCCTCCTCTTCCCTTTTTTTTTTTATTATTTTTTTTTCTTACACCTCCCCTGACCTGCATGCTCTCACATCCTCTGCTAACCCGCATGCGCACTTCAACACACACACACACACACACACACACAATGTACTGCCCTACTTGATAGAGGAAGTTTGTGCAGCTAGAGTGGAGTATTTTTAACCCAGACACTCACATTTTCACACATGCTCTCTCTCTCCCTCTCTCTATGTCTCTCTCACGCTAGATTCCCCACCGCCTTGCAAATTCTCAAGACAGATACCGGTGCTCTTCATATATCAGACGCTGTTTCGTTTATTAGAAACGAAAAAAAAAAAAGAAGAAGAAATTGACCTAGCTACTTTCTATCTGTTTTTTTTTATTTTTATAACGCGCAGACACCCAGAAAAGAGGGACGGCTCTCCACAGAAACACGCCGCCAAAGCTGGTAAGGACAGTCCGGTGCACAGGAGTTGCCAGAAAGCGACGGACACTAAAGAGCAGCCTCAGGACGGCAGCGACAGCCATGACCACACGCCGTCTACTAATGGAGTGTTAGGTCAGATGGACAGAAACGGTGATGACAGCGGAGCTGCGAGACCAGACGGCGAACCGCTGCTGAATGGAGAAATGGTGGAGCAAAGTTCGGATGGGGACGCAGACGCGTCGCAGAGTTTCACTGAGAAAGAGGATGAGAGAAGGAGAACAGAGACTGAGACCAGCATGGATGAGACCAGCATGGATGACAAGGAAATGGAGCACAAGGTTGGTGTGTTACAGGTCTTGATTTTTGAACATTTGCATGTGTATTTGTCATATTCTTTGATGTATCTCGTGTGTGTGTGTGTATGCATGTTGGAGATATGGTACAGTACAGCGAGAGAGCAGTGTGATGTTTTGCTTGGTGCATATCTCTTCAGCGGGCGGACTCGTTATTTGACACGTCCTGCCCACTGCTGCTATATGAGCTCCCCAGAGTTGCCAAGCTGGTGCTATATAACTATAAAGCAACCTTCGTCTAGAGACGATATTCACCTTGAGTAACGCTTCCATTCGCAGACATTACGCTATTTTTCTAATCTCTCCGATTAGTATTTTACATTTCGAGCTCTATGTCGGTGATCTATCCCAATGAAGTCTTTGATGAATGGTCTTTGAAGTTTGTTTAGCTAAATGAAGAAGTTGTTAGCGCAGCCCTGAAAGAACTGACTTCCTCAGTGATGTGAAACCGATATGTTACACATGAATCACTAACAATTTGATAACATTATTATTATTATTAGAGGATGACGGCTAATGTAACATTAGTGATGATGAAATCGTGGTTAGTTTTGGGGTTTTTTTGGTATTCAGACAGTTTTTTTTTTATGCAAGCTAGTTTACCAACAAGCAAGCTGCTTCTTCCTTTTTTTTTTTTTTTGTTTTTTCTTCTCCTTCTTCCAGTAAGATGTATGAACATCTTAAAGAAGAGATTGTAATGATGAAACGAGACACAGGAACGTTACTCTGATGAAATAAGTGTCGAATGGACAGAAAAGAAGAACCATTCGGACTGAAAAAGAGGACACAGTGACCGAAAGAGGAGGAATCCATCGGTCTCAAAGTCTCGCCTTTGACACGGCCGGAGGACAGAGGGACACCCTCTAATTCAGCTCTAAAACAGATCTTCCTGAACCCTGGTCTATCTTTCTTTATACTGTGTATCCCTCAATGTGTCTCACTATAGGGCCGAAAGTATACAGACACCTGACCATCACGTCACAAATATGGACGTCTTCGTATGCTGAAGTGGTACGATTTCTCTTCAGCAGGACTAAGACGCCCAAAACCTGTTCCATGTGCACACAATAAGCTCAATGATTCCACACTTGACCTCATCAGTGCCTGACCTCATTAGTAATCTAATGGAAAGAAGAGTTTAAGACCTTCTTATACTGTAACGGCAAGTTTGTCTATGTTTGTCAAAACCGGGTACATTTCAGATGGGACGCATCGGTGTCCGTATACTTTTGGTCACACACTGTAAAGTTTGTCTCTTTTTGTTCCCCGTCAACACTAGCCCCTCCTTTACTGTATATACTCGTTTCCTCTTTACCACACTCTCATTTCCTGCCTGCCTCCGACTAGCTCTTTTATAATTCCACATCGTGTCCCGTATACAGTCCTCACAAACACTACTGCTACTAAACCAAACCCCACCTCATCTTCTACATGCGATCTACAGTTTATATTTGGAGTATTTCATTTATTACGGTTTTCCCTTCAACTCTGTCTCTATTGATTTGGCTGTATATTGGCTGCAAGTGCGTTATTCAGAATGCATCAGACAAAGCCTGCCCGATACAGTATGTGGCTGCGACTTGGAGATACGAGACGAACCGGGGACCGACGGAAGGCAAGAAGAAAAAATATAAACAAAAACAAAGAAACAAACAAAAAAAAAACGAAGGGTTGTACTTTCATGTGGGCGAGCTGTCATGTCTAGGTTGTGGGTGCGAAGAGGTCTCGGATGAAGCTCGAATGTAGCGTGATGTATTTACAAAGTTCATTCATCCGAGCTCAGTACTTACGGTGAAAGAGGAATAAAATGAAACTTCTGGTTTGTTGGTATTTTTCGAACCCAATAGAGTAATGTAGAAAGATTGTGAAGTGTTCGCGATGTTGCTGATCTTTCCGGTCGATGGAAAGTATGTGTACACGTGTGTCGTGAATAAGCTAGCCCTCGTTATATACTGTAGCGGAATATTATGGTGTATTATTACACTACGTCTCAGGCCGAGACCGGTTCTGATCTCGAGTAACGTACAGTACAAGTAGCCGGATTTGAGAAACCATCCGAGCATGCTGACAATGCTACAGTATCATTTCTACTTTTGTGCTCTTGCCAGTGTTTTTCTATTGTCTCTTCATGATTAATCCCCCCCACACACCCCACACCACACCGACTCTTCCAGCAGCACCATGCCTTGTCTTCCTACATACATACTGTACTGTACTGTAAGGAAGTTCTCTCTACAGCCCTGAGCTAGCAACAATACAACAATAGCACTATGTATGTGTGGTATAGAAATAAAGTCACAGTGTGTGTGTGTGTGTGTGTGTGTGTGTGTGTGTGTGGTGAGTATGAACTTTGGCTCTGACCTTTGGAGTCCCGTTTCCCATTCAGCTGCGACATCCTTAGCATGCTTAGTGTATTCCGAGCCGTACGTCTTGCTCGGTTAGACGTGCTGAATTCAGCTTGCACAGCACACCTGCATGTTCTTCCTGCCCTCAAGGCTTCATAATTATCTAATCATATGACTCCGAGTCGAGCTGTGTAGTGGAACGGCATTCCAGGATGGGAGTTAACAGTAGCTGAGGCCAATTCCAAGATCTTGAGAGTGTAATATGAGCTGATAAGTGTGTGTGTGTGTGTGTGTGTGTGTGTGTGTGTGTGTGTGTGTGTGTGTGTGTGTGTGTGTATATACTGTATGTGTGTGTGTGTGTATATACTGTATGTGTGTGTGTGTGTGTGTGTATATATGTGTCTGTGTGTGTGTGTGTGTGTGTGTGTGTGTATATGTGTGTGTGTGTGTGTGTGTGTGTGTGTGTGTGTGGATTCTGATACGTCTGTCTTTCTAGACCAGTCGACCTTTTTTATCCCTCATCTCTGAGTCACCATGACTGAGGGCTCGACAAATTATGAGTCTGTTATCTTAGCAAGTAGGCAAATTAAAAGGCTCCAGTGTGCTGTATAATAGTTTTTTTTTTTTTTTTTTTTTGCTTAGACTCATGAGGGCAAAAATGGTAATGATCATAATATATGTCAGTCATGTTAGCTGCTTAAATGCATTTATTGTTTATTCTCATTCCTGGTCATTATCCGTGTCTGAGGAAGGGACTGGCTATAATACTGTATGTAGTTGGCCAAAGCACAGTATTGGTGCTGATTTTATTTATGTATTTATTTTTTATGTTATACATACTGTATAATACAGAAAATGTGTGTGGCCAAAGAAGCTACTTGTTTATGCAACATGGAAGTGAGCATTCTTGCTTCCTTAAAGATTTTGAGTTGCTAACTTCAGTTGTTTTGGAGAACCTCCCCCATACACCCATACACACACAACAAAAAACAATCAGTCTTATAAATGATACATAATTTTTATGAGTATTGATAATAAAATTGGTATAACCTTTAAAAATTGTTGTTTAAATAGTTTTTTGATAAAAACTTAAAAAGCAAAAAATCTGTAGTGTCCGTAACCCGGTCAGATTCATGCCGTAATATCTTACCAATTTAGCATTTTACAATAATACTCTTTTCTTTTTTTTTTTACGTTGATGTCTTTTCATGTGAAATTTAAATTGACCAAGTTTCATCTAAATAACTATTAAGATCTTGAAAGATTTTAATAAAAAAAAAGTTACGGACACTACATAAAATCGCAAAGAATTGTATTCATCTAATGTGTTTCTCTTTATCTGATAAAAATATAAATGTGTAGCATATTTACAAAAAACAAGAAGCATGGATCAGGAGATAAGACGCATTAAGTATTATGAAAAATAGTGTTATCTGAAAATTCACTTTTTATTCACCTACTGTAGGTGAGACGCGTTTTAACACCATGTTGGTGTTTAATGAGGTGTTGGTTTGTGTACTAAGCATGAGAGTTCAATACCACTGCACTTTATTTACTGATTGAGAACAGAGGTCACCCACGCGCCTGTGCCTGCCAGACATGTAAATGAATCTGACTGTAAAAGCAAGTGCATGAAGGTCCAGAAGACAGGAAGCTCTAGAAATACTAGTGCATGCACAGGACTCAGAGGAGAAGCTGCAGTCAAATGCATTTTGTTTATATACAGCTAGTAGGTTTCTTTCCCTCCAATTATTCAGCAAATAAATAAAAAACACCGTTGACGATTGGCCTACTGAGCATTTTCTGTCACGTAGAAATTAAAGGTTTCAAATGAGGCCGTCGCTTCCTGCTACTTCTCTGTTCTGTAGGGTTTGATTTTGATTTGATCTTTGGTGTTTTAGGAGACGAACGAACAGAAACTCTACAAGATCGCCAGTGAGCTCCTGCAGACAGAGAAGGCCTACGTAGCGAGACTTAATTTATTACAGGTGGGTGGAGCTGCATGTTCTGCATCATGTTCCAACAAAAATTTGATGCATTATAGGATGTTGAATATTTCCAAAGTGTTTTATTTGTTTTATTTAAGCAAAAAAAAGGTTTTAAAAAGGATAAGATTGTAAATTTAGCTCATTGTCATTGAGTACAGCTGATAATTGGGGATTATGTTGGGACTAAGGTTTATTAATATTACTATATTACTTGGAAAATGTACAAGTATCACACTATTTAAAAAGACATAACATTTAACATCATATGACATTAAACAAAAGTGGTCACAGGATCATGGGCACCCGAGGCTCACCCATGCCCATGCCGGGACCAAAGGCCAGCACATCCGGTACGATCCCACAGAAAAACCAATGCAGCACAAATTTCTAAAAAAAAAAAATAAAACAAGTCAGTGCTGACCACCAAAGAACGCCACCACGCCCCACCATAGCTTGGGTGCCGGGGCTTGAACCCCTGACCTCCTGATAATTAACCTAGAGCTTTAACCACTGAACCACCACTTCCTCAACAGAATTGGTGACTTAAGATTAAGATTTCCATCAATATTTAATGTTTAATATTTAATAAAAATAAATAAATAAATAAATAAAACTGTGTGTATCTCCAAATACATACAGTTTGTGCTCAGTTGGTTCATTGTGAAAAATTTTACCAACACTATCCAAAACCTGGATAGGAATTCAGATGACTTAAGATGTATTAATCTACTATAAATATCTTGTGATATTTACACGCATCCGCTTCCTCGGCCTTGTTGCGCAGGTGTTCAATGACAAGCTGATGGAGGAGGCGGTAAAAGGCACGTTCCCTGTGGATGTGGTAAAGAACATCTTCTCCAATATCTCCTCCATCAATGCCTTCCACAACCAGTTTCTTCTGCCAGATCTGGAGAAACGCATGGGAGAATGGTAAGAGAAGGGAAGAACCCATTTCTCCTTCACTCACCTTATCGTAATCTCAATGAACTGTAAACCTTTTGGATGTATATGCTGTATGCTAATGCATAAGTACTGTATGAGAAATGTACGATTGTCTTTACAGCTAACACTTTATTTGAAGTGCCTCGTGAATAAGTAAAGACGTTATCTGCCCGCTGATCAGTTCCTCCACTGTGGTTAGGGGGTCAGCTGCCTGAAACTGTTTCATTTCCTTTGTATTTTTGGGATGTCTTGCTGCAAAGAGCAACAGTTTATTTTTGACAAGCGTATTTTCCTCTTAAGACACATGGGTGACTCATTGTCTCCTTATAGACGGGTTCCGGATGTGCTTTCGATATCTGATATTATTCTATTGCATCGCCATCACAGGGAGCTGACACCTCGGATCGGGGACATCCTGCAGAAACTTACACCCTTTCTGAAGATGTATGCAGAATACGTGAAGAACTTTGATAAAGCCATGGCGCACCTGAAGCAGTGGACCGATCGCTCGCCTCAGTTTAAGTCCATTATTCAGGACATCCAGGTGAGGTTTAGGTGCATTTCTTTCCTTCTTTTTTTTTTTGCATGTAATATTTGTTGGTGTATAAGATAAGAAGTGTATTACATAACTTGACCTCTCACCAGTTGGTCACTGCCTCCTTTTTGTGTGGCTTTTGTCCCGATTACAGAAGCAGGAAGTGTGTGGGAGTCTGACGCTGCAGCATCACATGCTAGAACCAGTACAGAGAGTACCGAGATACGAGATGCTCCTTAAAGACTACCTGAAAAAGCTTCCTCAGGACCACGTGGACCGGCGGGAGGCTGAGAGTGAGTCATCCCAGTCAAGTCTATCGGTAGCATCTCCGTAGTCTTTGCTAATCAGGGTTTTTTCTTCTGCCTGATCTCCAAATGAGGTGCAGAACAAAAAATGGACAAGGGAGGAAAAAAAAATGGTTGTGTTGTATAGGTGGATTTGATGGTGGCACGACATTAGCCAATCACGGGCATCAGTGAGCTCATGTGTTCAGTAGAGAACTGAAATTGAAAAAATAGCTTCAATAGTTGCAAGGTATATCCGATTGTATATCCGATTCACACGTTTACATCATTGATATTTTAAAGACATTAAAATATGTCTTTAATATTACTGTACATCAGCACTGGAGTCATAATATTTGGAATATTGTAATAATGTGGTGCCCAATTCATGTATACAAATGATTCCTCATCCTTCCAGAACCAATTTGAAACCTGGTCATTCAGGTGACTTCATTTTATCACCAGATAATGTTGCTGAGCCTAGACCTGACCTACTGAAGCAACTCCATTATAAAACCGCCTCCAGATGCATGATGGGTACATCGCTTCATGTGTTCTCTTCTTATCCTGATTCACCATCACTATGGAACCTGAACTCACATGACCTTTTTCCATTCCTCCAAAGTCCATTCTTTAAGCTCCCTAGCAAATTCAAGGCTTTTTTTCTAATTATCAAGTGTTTTTTTTATGGCTATGAGTGATCTCCAAGCACATTCATAGTCATCTGATATTTTCTTATCTTTCCTTTTTTTTTTCCCCTAATCACATTTCTTCACCGAAGTTGGCGGTTCAGGAATATACTTCCAGGTTTTTATAATGTTTTAACAAAATTGCATCAATTTCAGCTTCTTAGTTGTCTTTGCTTGATGCAGGCCCTTGTGTATCTCCAACTTTTTTTTGACCTGGCAGTATATAAGATTGTTTAGCCTACTATACTCAGCATAAAAAAGAAACGTCCTCTGACATTCATCTGTTTTTACTTTCAGTAAACTTAATGTGTAAATCTTTGTATGAACACTAAAAGAGTCAACACCATAAGACATAAACTAAAAATGTTTCACAATGTGTCCCTGAATGAAGGGAGGCTCAAAATCAGTCAGTACCAGTCAGTATCTGGTGGCCACCAGCTGCTTGAAGTACTGCAGTGCATCTCCTCCTCATGGACTGGACCAGATTTGTCAGTTCTTGCTGTGAGATGGAGGGATTGTGTGTTCCTGGTGTGACTCGGGCAGTTGTTGTGGCCATCCTGTACCTGTCACGCAGGTGTGATATTCGGATGTACCCATCCTGTGCAGGTGTTGTTACACGTGGCCTTCCACTGCGAGGATGATCAGCTGTCCTTCCTGTCTCCCTGTAGCGCCGTCTTAGGCGTCTCACAGTGCGGACATGGCGATTTATTGCCCTAGCCACATCAGCAGTCCTCATGCCTCCCTGCAGCATGCCTAATGCACGTTCACGCAGATGAGCAGGGACCCTGGGGTCTTTCTTTGGGTGTTTTTCACAGTCGGTAGACAAGTCTCTTTAGTGTCCTGCGTTTTTAGAACTGTGACCTTAAATGCCTACTTTCTGTAAGCTGTTAAGGTCTTAACGACCATTCCACAGGTGCATGGTAATTAATTGATTATGGTTAATTGAACATGCCTGGAAAACATTGTTTAAACCCTTTACAATGAAGATCTGTAAAGTTATTTGGATTTGGATTTTTTTGCTGAGTATAGTTCCTTTTCCCGAAATAAATATATGAAATTTGCACTTATTATAATAATTAAAATTAGCAAGTAAAAACTTTAATAAGTCTAGAAATATATTTAATAATATTTTACCTGGTTTATGGTCATCTTGAACATATACAGATATTGTCACTAGGAACGATGCAATGATTCTTTGTATACTGATGACTTTTGGGTAAACCTACTGGCCAATAACAATGGCGATAACTTCAGAATTAGATTTACACTTAAGCCACATGCTGTTTACACTTGTGCAACCCTGTCTGATCTGTGTCAGACGCTCACAGATGAATTTGCTTAGCAGTGAATGCAGCTAAATGTCTCCGATGTATTCCCTGATGCATGAAATCCTTCGTCTTGTTTCAGAGTCGTTGGAGATCATCGCCACGGCAGCCACGCACTCAAACACTGCAATTCGCAAATCTGTAAGTGCTGTTATTTTTTTTTCTCCTTCTGGCTCCTTCTATGCATTTCAGCCTAATACAATTAGAGCACAGTTAAAGTCCATTACCCTCAACTTGCACCAATACTGAATGAGCTATCTTTAGCGCCTTAGCAGTGACTATGTTAGGATGTGATGGGAATGAGAAGTAATCCTCGATCCTGAGTGTTGCCGTCATGCTCTCCATGCCGTTCCTCACAGGAGAATCTGAAGAAACTGCTGGAGATTTATGAGATGCTGGGGGAGGAAGAGGACATTGTGAATGCCTCCAATGAGTTCATTAAGGAGGGACACATTCTCAAACTGGCAGCCAGGAACACTTCAGCTATGGACCGATACCTCTTTCTGGTGAGTCATTCATGCAGAATTTATATTCATGCTGTATTCAGAGGAGAAAACCGATTATTAATATAATTTTTAAGAATTTTGAATTGCAGCACTATTGTTAAGCTTAAAGGTGCATGCTACGTACATGCTGTACGATTTTGCATGTACACCCCCTCTGGTAGAAACATGTCACTGCAAACCACTTGAGGAAGAACGTTTCATAATGCGGGTTGCTGTTTGTCATTCTTGACTGCATGGATTAATCATATGGGTGAGAGTGCACATGTTTAGAGACCGCTTTAGTCAGTATGCATCATTTTTGAGCGCAGTCTTGTGTGGCTTGGGACACGGCTCAGGTTTTGTCAACATACTTCCTACTGGAAATCCTACTGGTTTTCACTGTATTTCTCACTTTTTTGTAGTATAGTACTTTTTTTCTTTTTGTTTTTAATAAATGAGAGAGAAAATTAACCAGCAGAATCCAGCTATTCAGGACAAAATGGCATCAATCATGTTCAGACTAGCATTCGGTTTTGTGCACTTTTGTTAACTATGCCTTTATTTTTCTCCACCATATACAGTTCAACAACATGCTGCTCTACTGCGTTCCCAAGTTCAGCCTAGTGGGCCAGAAGTTTACGGTGCGCACACGAATCGGCCTCGATGGGATGAAAGTGGCGGAGACGTATAACGAGGATTACCCTCATACGTTCCAGGTGTCTGGGAAGGAACGTACCCTGGAGCTGCAGGCCAGGTGAATACCAGTTTAACTATGTTTCAGTCAAAAGCAGTGATAGTGCAGTTAAACGTATAATGATGAAACGTGATGAAAGGTTTTTTTTAATTCTATTGCCGTATAATGTTGCTGTGTCTAGACCTGACCAGTTTAAAACAACCACAGATCATAACACTGCCTCCCGAGGCTTATACAGAGGACGCTATGAATTATGGGTGCAGTACGAGTATTTTAACCCATCTGAATTGACGCCATGTTTGTTCGTTTTTTTTTGTTTGTTTGTTTGTTTTTTTTGTCATAGTTTACGATATACTGGACTGTAAACCAGATCAAATTTGTCAAAGTTAGTGCTGAATCCTGGTGTCCAATAGAGCTAAAATACCCAGGCTCTATACACATTTCTCTCTCTCTCTCTCTCTCCCTCTCTCTAGCTAATCATAGGTTCCTGTGACCACATGTAGACAGATAACGCTTTCCTCTGAGTGTGTTACACTGCCTGCCACAGAAAAGATGTGGTTAGCTGCTTTCAGGAAGCATGTGATGCCCTTCGTAGTCCCTGGTTGGTAGCTGTCATGTAATGGGTAGAAAAAACGGACAATGACGTCATGTAGTAGGAATATTTTATATATATATATATATATATATATATATATCCTGTGGTCGATTCCAGTGTCAGGTCTGTGTGTATGGAGTTGGTGGGTTTCCTCCCACCGTCCAAGAATATGAACGATACCACAGTACAAAATGTGAATAGATACAATGCTATTCAAATTGGTCTGCTTTTGAATGCTATTCAAAAATACGGTCCCTGGTTGAGCTACAGGGGTTCCTAGATGGATGGATGGATAAATATATATATTGAAACCTCGGATTGCGAGTAACGCGGTTTGCGAGTGTTCCGCAAGACGAGCAAAGATTTTTTTAATAAATTTTGACTTGGAAAACGAACAAGTCTTGGTTTACGAGCACAGAGTAGCATGCGCTTCTTGTTTTGACGCCGAGCATTACGTGATCACAATTAAGCCAATGTTTTTTCTCTCTCTTGTGCTGCGGAATTGTGGGTAATTGTCTCCCCTGCTGGGTCTTAGTGCCCGTCTATCATTGGTATAATCAAACATCCGTGCGCGCGTGTACTGTTTACTATAACACTGTGACCACATGTGTGCGCGTAAAACATATTTAATTTTTGTGTCTGTCTGTGTGTGTACAGAGCACGTGTAAAGCAAAAGCAAATCTTATTAGAGAGGTTAAAGATCCATTTTCTCTCCCTGCTCAAGGCTCAGCCTGCTCTTTGTGTCTGTGTGCGCGCGCGTCATTGGACACCGTGCCACACACACACACACAGCCTCCTCCTACTTTTGCCTTCACACACACACGCACATACACACTCTTTCTCTGCTCTACACAGAAACACTGCTCTGTTGCGATTCTTTTCAAAGGTAAAGTGCAGGTTAATTTGTTTTATTTTTACTTTACAGCAGTGATTCTTTTAGTGTGTCGCTCAATCGAGTGTCATTAGAGATTTCTTGTTTATTTTTCCTTTTAAAGGTAAAGTGCAGGTTAATTTGTTTTATTTTTACTTAATCTTTTTTTGTTAATTATTTTTATGTGGAAGGAATAGTTTGAGTTTCCATTATTTTTTATGGGAAATTTTGATTTGGTTTACGAGCGTTTCGGAATACGAGCCCACTTCTGGAATGAATTATGCTCGTTATCCAAGGTTCCACTGTAATATTATTTTATAGTAATGCATTAGTACATTTTTATGCGTCCAGCATAAATGTTTGTAACTCTTGTTTGTTTCCTTACTCATCAGCTCTGAACAAGATAAAGAGAGCTGGATAAAGGTAAAGGTTTGCTTCAGTTTGTACTGTTTTCATTTCTCACATGGGGTTTCCTCTGACAGCGGTGTTGATTGACTTTCAGGCATTCCAAGAAACAATCGGGATCTTTCACCAAAAGAATGAGACGTTTAAAATGGCTGCTAAAGAAGTGGATGAGGAAGTGTCGGTGAGTATCACCGGTTCTGACAGAACTGCTTCAGGTTCACACGAGATGTTGGTTCATGTTTTGACGATCGATTCATGCCGTGTGTATGCGTTCACATTTCAGATAACAGACCTGGGAAAGCGAGCACCACGCTGGATTCGAGACAACGAGGTGACCATGTGTATGAAGTGTAGGGAACCTTTTAACGCTCTCACCCGTAGGAGGCATCACTGTCGAGCTTGTGGTTATGTAAGTGACACAATGCTAAGCTTTGCTTCTTATATTGCGTAACACTTTTAATTATTACTCCATGCATTTGGGAAGAATTGACTAAGCACTATCCTGGTGGGTGTGTTTTTTTTTTCTTTCTTTTTCTCAGGTGGTATGCTGGAAATGCTCAGACAATAAGGCTCCTCTTGAGTACGATGGCAATAAGATGAATAAAGTGTGTCGAGACTGTTACTCCATTTTAAAAGGCCACACAGACAACGAGGAGAAGGAGGGCAAGAAGAAGGGCATTCTGGAGGTGAGGAGAGTTAACTAGATCATGTCTTGTGGTACAGATGTTAATCTTGTGTCACACTGGTTGTGCACGCATCCTAAGCTGTTTTTAAAGCTGTTGGGTTCATACAAGAGGCGTTCAAGTCAAACCAGGACTTTTAATCTAAGAAATTTCTACTGAAAGGCAATGGTACGCCTGATCCTTGAAAATCTACAGATAATATCTCGCCAGCTTACAGAAGAGACGCATCTGTCTGTGTGAACTGTACACACAATCATTCACAAACACCACTTGCACATTACAGGAACTCCAAGCCAGTTCCACATGTTTGGGCAATTACCGGAGTTCCTGGGAGGCCGGCGTTTCCGATTATGGCTCCACCATACCGAGAAAGATTTCTACCATGATGGTGTCTAAGCACTAGTGAAACGCTGGGATGAAAAGTGCATTAGTGTAGCAGGGGAGAGTTTCTACTCTCATAAATACTGTATGTTCCGTTATTCTGCACAAGCAAACGTCCTGGTTTGACGTGAACACCCGTCTACTTCACTTTTATCACTGAGGATGATTCCATAAAAAGTGCATTTTTGTTTTTTAGCTTTTGTAAAAAATTTTCCTGCATAAGTTCAAATTACAACTGAATTCAAGTTAATTTTATTTGCATAGCATTTTTAACAATAGTCATTGTTACAAAGAAGCTGGATGTCGGGTTACATCCCTCATGAGCAAGCTAGAGGCGACAATGGTGAGAAAACTTGAGAGGAAGAAAACTTAAGTGGAAAAAATGCCTTCTTCCGGGTGACGTTATAAATAATTTCTATTCTACAATATAGTGTTGCTGTTAGTCTTTCGAAGGGTCGCCACAGCGGACGATCCGATCCGCACACGACTTGGCACAGGGTTTTACCCTGCACGATGCCTTTCCTGACCCCATCCTCCCCTCCCATTTTACCCGGGCTTAGGAGAAGCACTGCATCCAGTCGGGCTGGGGTTTGAACATCATGTGGGAATCAAACCCAGGCCTTCCGCATGGCAAGCAAGAAACCTACAACTCAGCCACCAATCTTTATGATTAGATCAGCCATTCTTGTTCATTTAGACCAAAGATAAGATGTGGGAATAACCAGGGTTTTTTTGGTAAACCTCCTAAGCAGTAGACAATCCTAAAACTAACACCTTTCAGAATGTATGATGATGACCTGCACGGTGATGCATGAAGTCGCTAAAGTCACTACAGCGCCAGAATTACTATGGAGTGTGAAGATGAACCACACATGATAATCTGTATCAGTCAGGGTTACAGGGAATAAAGCGCTTCTTTGTTCCCTCATGGGGGGGCTGCTAGTGTGTGAGCCTGTACTCTCGCTGAAAACCACAACGGCTTTTACTGTTCTGCTTCCCCCCGGCTTTTTGGTTTCAGTTTAAGGTCGACCTGATATCTTCCACGGGAAGTGTGCGACTCTCATCTCTCTTCAGATAAATGTATTTAACCAGCTCTGTCTCTCTGTCACTGTTGATGGCAGATCGAGGCAGCACAGTTCTCAGGCAGCAGTATAATGTGCGGATTCCTGCAGTACTGTGAGAAGAATAAACCCTGGCAGAAAGTCTGGTGTGTTATTCCTGAGAAGGAGGCGTTAGTGCTCTATCTGTACGGAGCACCGCAGGTGAGCGCAACATGGCAACACTGCTTAAGCACTTCTATAAAAATACATAAATAAATAAATCAAGCTTGGATATTAAACACGCCCTGAAGCAACAGTTTGGTCACAAGTTGACAAAAATCTTCCTCGTGACCCGTGGTGTAGGAAGCACTTCTGCTTTTGTTCAGAGAGTAAATAAGGATTTGGATTCAGAATGATTTTGCAGTGTAACATTGTGTTTTAAACTGAAACACGCATGTGTGTTATTAGATATTGTGTTATTACCACCGTTTTTCATTATACTTAATGCTTCTTATCTTCCGATCCATTCTTTGTTTTTTGTAAGCATGCATATGCGTTTATATTTTTATCAGATATAAATAAACACATTTGCAAAATACGATTTCATGCCCTTTTATGTATGTAGTGTCCGTAACCTTTTTGAATTCGAATGTTTCTCTGATCTGAAATGTCATGCAGATGAAACTTGGCCAATTTGGGTTTTTCACCTGAAAAAGTGTATTATTCAAAAATGCAATATTGTTAAGATATCGCGACATGAATTTCACATGGACACTACAGATTTTTTTGCTTTTTAATATTTAGCCCAAAAAAAACAACGTTTTAATTTAATCAATATTTTTCTACAAGTCACATGTTTCTAGAAGCTTCCACCAATTTTAGTATCAATACTCAATATAATTAATATAATATAATATAATATAATTAAAATAGACGTTTTAAAATCATATAAAATCGTCTCTCCAAAACAGCTGAAGTTTGTAACTTGAAGTTTTGAAGGAAGCAAGACTGGTCACTTCCATGTTGCATAAACTTCAGAAGTCGCTTCTCCAGCACACACATTTTCTGTATTATATGTACAACATAAAAAAAATCTAATAATGTCATGAATAAAACATGATAAAATCCAGTCGGGCTGCACCAGTACAGCACCAATACAGCACCAATACAGCACCAGTACAGCACCAGTACAGCACCAATACAGCACCAATACAGCACCAGTACAGCACCAGTACAGCACCAATACAGCACCAGTACAGCACCAGTACAGCACCAGTACAGCACCAATACAGCACCAGTACAGCACCAATACAGCACCAGTACAGCACCAGTACAGCACCAATACAGCACCAGTACAGCACCAATACAGCACCAATACAGCACCAATACAGCACCAGTACAGCACCAATACAGCACCAATACAGCACCAGTACAGCACCAGTACAGCACCAATACAGCACCAGTACAGCACCAATACAGCACCAGTACAGCACCAGTACAGCACCAATACAGCACCAGTACAGCACCAATACAGCACCAGTACAGCACCAGTACAGCACCAATACAGCACCAGTACAGCACCAATACAGCACCAGTACAGCACCAATACAGCACCAGTACAGCACCAGTACAGCACCAGTACAGCACCAGTACAGCACCAATACAGTACCAGTACAGCACCAGTACAGCACCAGTACAGCACCAATACAGCACCAGTACAGCACCAATACAGCACCAATACAGCACCAATACAGCACCAGTACAGCACCAGTACAGCACCAGTACAGCACCAATACAGCACCAGTACAGCACCAGTACAGCACCAGTACAGTACCAGTACAGCACCAGTACAGCACCAGTACAGCACCAATACAGCACCAGTACAGCACCAGTACAGCACCAATACAGCACCAGTACAGCACCAGTACAGCACCAGTACAGCACCAGTACAGCACCAATACAGCACCAGTACAGCACCAGTACAGCACCAGTACAGCACCAATACAGCACCAATACAGCACCAGTACAGCACCAGTACAGCACCAGTACAGCACCAGTACAGCACCAGTACAGCACCAATACAGCACCAGTACAGCACCAGTACAGCACCAGTACAGCACCAATACAGCACCAGTACAGCACCAGTACAGCACCAGTACAGCACCAATACAGCACCAGTACAGCACCAATACAGCACCAGTACAGCACCAGTACAGCACCAGTACAGCACCAATACAGTACCAGTACAGCACCAGTACAGCACCAGTACAGCACCAGTACAGCACCAGTACAGCACCAGTACAGCACCAATACAGCACCAGTACAGCACCAATACAGTACCAGTACAGCACCAGTACAGCACCAGTACAGCACCAATACAGCACCAGTACAGCACCAATACAGCACCAATACAGCACCAATACAGCACCAGTACAGCACCAGTACAGCACCAGTACAGCACCAGTACAGCACCAATACAGCACCAGTACAGCACCAGTACAGCACCAGTACAGTACCAGTACAGTACCAGTACAGCACCAGTACAGCACCAGTACAGCACCAGTACAGCACCAATACAGCACCAGTACAGCACCAGTACAGCACCAGTACAGCACCAATACAGCACCAGTACAGCACCAGTACAGCACCAATACAGCACCAGTACAGCACCAATACAGCACCAGTACAGCACCAGTACAGCACCAGTACAGCACCAATACAGCACCAGTACAGCACCAGTACAGCACCAGTACAGCACCAGTACAGTACCAGTACAGCACCAGTACAGCACCAGTACAGCACCAGTACAGCACCAATACAGCACCAGTACAGCACCAGTACAGCACCAGTACAGCACCAATACAGCACCAGTACAGCACCAGTACAGCACCAGTACAGCACCAGTACAGCACCAATACAGCACCAGTACAGCACCAGTACAGCACCAGTACAGCACCAATACAGCACCAGTACAGCACCAGTACAGCACCAGTACAGCACCAATACAGTACCAGTACAGCACCAGTACAGTATTTTGGTAGACAGTAATGGTTTAAACAGGCACTCGTATTCCAGGTACTTCACACTGAAGGATTTTAAAAATGTATGTAATTGGATAATAAAGTGAGATCAGGAAATGTTTTTTCCAAGTCTCCAGTACCAGCACTTTTTAACAGGCTCCAGACGTTTCATATGTTAGATTAACTTTGCGAGATGTTGCCAAGGGAACAAGAGTTTAGAGATCTTTTAACTCAAGTGAGAACAGGAACTAAAGTTGTTCTGCAGCACTAAACGTTGTGGTATAAGAAGAATACAACACTTACTGTTTATCAGAGTGATAAGTCACTCATTGGCTTCATGTGACATCACAGCTGCTTACAAATTGTCATGTGTTTATCATTTCTTTACCTACTGTAGGTCATGTAAGCTAACGAACAAGAGAACAAACTGAAAATGATGCAACTCAATAGTGCAAATGTTTGATTTTTGGATGAAGGAAATCATAGCTCACTCACTCGCTCATCCACTCACTCACACACTCATGGTCTATGCCGCTTTATTCTGTATACAGGGGGGTCACTGGGGGGCCTGGAGCCTATCCCAAGAGACTTGGGGTACGAGGGGGGGGGTACACCCTGGACAGGGTGCCAATCCATCTCAGGCGCACAAACACACACACTCGCACACTACGGGCAGTTTTGGGAATGACAATCTGTATGTCTTTGGACTGTGGGAGGAAACCCGGAGAACCCGGAGGAAACCCACCAAGCATGAGGAGAACCTGTAAACTACATGTACACAGACCCTGAGGCGAGAACCCAGATCCTGGAGGTGCAAGGCGACACACACCCTCACACACACACATCCTTACACTACCGACAATTTATAACACTGGCTGATCCTCACCACATGCGGAAACCAGAGTATGTGGAGGAAACACCCAGCAAGCACAGGGAGAAAGTACAACCTGTATTAAAACGAGGTTTGTGATGAACCCCTTTGAAAGGATTTGATGAAATAAACCTATAACATACTGCAGTTATAATAGAATAGATAAGAATGTTTGGGTTTGCTGGAGGAAATAAAAGTCTTTGTCTTCATTGTTGTTTTTTTATAAACATCATCTTTTTCGTGTCCCTGTGCAGGACGTCAAGGCTCAGTGCACCATCCCGCTGCTGGGTTACTCCGTAGACGACGCCACCCGACCCACAGACCCTCCGGCCAGTTTCCGTCTGTCCCAGTCCAAGTCTGTCCACAGCTTCGCTGCCGAGAGCGAGGAAGTGAAACAGCGCTGGCTCCGAGTGATCCGAGTGTGTGTGACGGGCGAAGTGCCCGCAAGCCCGCCGCCGACAGAGACGCACGCCGCCGAGTGCAGCCGGGAGCCGAGCACAGAGAGCCTCTAAGAGGAGAACGAGTGCCAAAGACACGGAGGAGCCCAGACTCTACACAGAGACGAGGCTGTCACTCATCCACATGCAGCACACACACACACACACCTCGACGGGGCTGTGCGATATTACAGCCATGCTGGATTTAATTAGTGAGGGGGGGGAAAAAAAACAGCTCTCCTTCTAAAGCTGCTCTGAACCACAGCAGTCCAAAGAGATGGAAACTAAACAAAGTGCTTTGAAACTAAACTGGTGCTCCAGGATGGCTGGTGAAGTTATGATTACTGTATGATAAACTGTACACACTCGTTTCCACACCACATCATGATCCCAACCTCGGGCTCTGCTGTTAATCCAGTGCGGTATACAGTAATAACCTACGCATTGTGTGTGTGTGTATATAAATATATATAAGGTAGGATTCCGTCTATATGTATGTATGTATGTATGGATGGATGGATGGATGGATGGATGGATGGATGGATGGATGGATGGATGGATGGATGGATGGATGGATGAATGAATGAATATGCCCTCACTGTCTCTTTTATAAAGATGTGAAGTGAATCCAGGCCTCTCCGATGCTGAAGGCAAGTCTGAGTTTAAATTCAGGCCGCCTCGGTACACTATTTAGCTTTCCCTTCGCAATAAGCACGGGTGACGTCACCGCACCCGGAGAACAGTTCAAGCAGGAGTCCTGACGGCACACATTCACCAACCAGCATCTACAACCTCACTGGGAAAGAACGTGCTCCATACAGACTGGAGGAAACGCGCAACGAGATCCCACAAGCAAAGGACTCGGCGATACCACAGAGAAGTGTTACAGTACATAAGCTGCGTAAACCCGTCCTTCATCATAGACTGAACGGTCTTAAACTATAGTTTTACCCAAACTGGCGCACGTGTCGCCTTCAGTTTTAGGAGAAAAGATATATTCTAAGTATATGATGATTAAAGGAATACTCCAGGGTTTAAACACCTTATAATATCTCCATATCTATGTAAAGCATCTGTAAATGACACGTATCATATCATATAGAAAAAGACAGACACTTTACCATGTACAGAGAAAGAACGAACCCAAAAAACAAACAAAAAAGAAACTGTTTACTACATTATGAATTGAGTTTTAGATGATGTTTAAGGGCAGTTGTTCAAAAATTATTTGTACACACACACACGCACACACACACACACACGCGTACACGCACAATTATGAAATCTGCTCACTCTGAGTTACTCAACAAAAAATCACCTTGTGTTCAGTCCTGCATGTTTAAACTAAGCTACTGTATAATCAACTCACGAGACTTATTCAAGAATTAATATCAAAAATTCACTCAACATGCGTTCCCAAGCAAATCTTCTGTGCCTTACGCAAACCTTTAATCTCAGCTCAGATCAAGACGAAATGCAGAAGAATGACAAGAAGTTTAAACATCACTGCTTTGTTTGTTTGTTTTTCTAAAAATATTTTTGTGTTTTTGTAAATATTTATAGTTAATGAATTCCAAAACTAAAAACAATCACCTCTTGCAGCCCACCTGCACTACCTTTATTGCCCACCAGGGGGATGCAGCCCTATGATAAGCAGCTGCATGGAATTTTTCTGAATTTCTAAAATAACTCAGTTTTAGTATTCATGAAGAATATGGCACTGACTCAACTCAGTTCTGTGCTACTCTTGAAAAAGTTCCAGATACTCAAGATATTTTATGTATTTTTATCCGTTTTTTTTTTTTTTTATCCTCGGTTTATCATGTTTTTAATCTTCATAACCTTTTTTTCCCCTATTTCTGAAAGAGTAGTATTCTATTAAAAGGTCACGGTGGTGTAGTGGTTAGCGCTGTGGCCTCCCCACCTCCAGGGTTGAGGGTCCCACCATCAGGTCTGTGTGCATGGAGTTTGCATGTTCTCCTCGTGCTTGGTGGGTTTCCTGTGGATACTCCGGTTTCCTCCCACAGTCCATAGACATGCACATCAGGTTATTTGGCATTTCCAAATCATCCGTAGTAAAAGTGTGTGTGTGATGGACTGGCAGCTCATCCAGGGTGTACTGTATCCACACCTCGGCCACTGGAAATGCCTCAAGCCCTCCTGTGACCCTGAACAGGATGTGTGTGTTAGAGGGAATGAGCGAGAGAGAGAGAGAGAGAGAGAGAGAGTAGTTTTCTGTAAAAGTATTGCTGAATAGCCCTGACAACTGCCCTTAGACTTTCAACACATTTCCCAGGACCCATACACGGTGAAGTTAATGCACATGCGTTCAGACATGATATCGATTTAAGATTTTAAAAAAAGCTGAAGTATTCCTTTAAAATGTTTATCATCCACAAGCACAGAACATGTCCTTTCTTTCTTTCTTTTCCCTGCGTTGCTCTTAGCAACTTATCTGCCTTTAGACACGCCCTCAAACCGGCCAGTGTGATGTGTGTTTTAACGCTACTGATCAGTGTCTTATCTAAGACTTCCTGTACAATCAAGGACAAATAGACCCACGGCGCTGGGAGAGACATGTAAATGTTTTATGAAAGACTGTAATTAATTTTATTATTTAAAAATAATTTATAATTGATGTGCATGATTTTGAAGAAGCATAGCACACTGAATGGTTTCTTTTTCTCTCTCTTTCTCTCTCTCTCTCTTTAGCAAAGAGCTTGGTATACAGAGTCCCATCGTGCTCCTATCTCTTTATCCTTCCAGTCAGTCTCGTACTGTATTATTGACAGCTGTATGAGAAATGGTCAGTGTTTTATCCCTAGTCTGTTGCACCTGTACAGTATAACGACATAATGACGCATTGAGATCGTTTAAGTGTTATGCGCAGAGACAAATCCTGAGGTTGAAAATACAATCTAATGCAATGTTTCAGGTATGTAGAGGTCATGTATAATACATCACTAGGCTTGTGTTTGTAGCCGAGACGTTACTGTGGTGAGTTCCTGCAGAAAACCTCGAATCCTCGGGCCTCACTTATAAAGCGTCCATGATGGCTTGATATGATCTCGTATTTAAAGAAACCAGGTTACTGAAACCTTAGAGCGACTAAAAGGGGCTAAACATTTTTATGAAAACTTGTGAATATTAAATTAAAAGTGGTAAATAAATCTATAGGTGATTTAAACATTGGATGAAAAAAAACCATGTTACAGACGACTAGACCCTTTACAGGAGGTAAAGAGTGAATCGAGTTACTATCGATTAATCAATTAGGAAATCGAGTAATGGGTTTATATCAGTATAATAATTAAAATGTAGTGAAGTTATAAATAAAGTCATGTGTGCACCTGCTGTTTCTTTCTGAAAGTAGGCCTCTGGTTTGTTCTGCTTTTCCCCTCAGCATTAGTTGGCAAACACACTGACCTTAGAGTTAGGTGGTTATCTGTATTTATTTCCTTCTCTTTATCTGAAACGCACTTTACCATCGTCTAGAAAGTGTACATTGTAAAAATTTCAATAAAATCAAGAGGATTATTAACTGACTGTACTGTAAACATTTTATTGTAGAAATTTGTCGGTTGTGGTTTTGCTTATTCTACACCTTAAAGCTGCATCCTCCAACATTTTTTTGTTTTTTTGGGTTACACCTAAACTCATAACAGCACCACCAATTATTCTGTGAGGAAACCGGAAATGTGACCCTGGTCTAGGATGGGCTGCAGATAAACCTAGTGAAATGCCACATAAACAGTATTTCCTGAGACATTCAGTGTCGATGATATCTCGATATTAAAGATATGACAACATCCAGCTGTCCACTCGGCTCATCATCATCACAAACATTGTGAGTCCTTACATTGCTGAGGACTTCAACCCATCAGGCACACGTACACAGAAAAGCCACCAAGCACAGTACCAGTCAAAAGTGTGGACATACCTTCTTATTTATTTAATGTTTTTTGTTTTCTACATTCTAGGACAATAATGGACGTGCATGGACTTTGCATGTCCTCCGTATGATTGGTGGGTTTCCTTTGGGTACTCCGGTTTTCTCTCACAGTCCAAAAGTCATCCAGATTAGGTTAATTAGCATTCACAAATTACCTGTAGTGTGTGTGGGTGTGCACCCTGTGATAGATTAGCACCCTGTCCAGGGTGTACCCCACCTTGTCCCCAAAGTCTCCTGTACACACGATAAGCGGTATAGAAGATGAATACATGAGAGAAACAAAGAAAAAAAAAAATGTTCTGAAACAGCAAGAACAGTATTGCCAAGTGCATTTGTAAACCCATCCTGCACCGTGATGAAACTGGATCTCATGAAGACCTCTGTGCAGTCCTGACCTCATTCCCAGCCACTTCTACATGTTTAGGTCATTACCAGAGTAGAGGTCAGGAGGCCAGCGTTTCAGATGTGAAGCAGGCAGTCTGATCATGGGATTTCCATCATACTGGGAAAACGTTCTACCTTGCTGGTATCCAAGTGCTAGTGAAACGCTGAGAGGTGCATTAGTGCAGCAAGGGATTATAGTGTTCTGAAAAATCAAAAGTCCCAGTTTGACCTAAACACAATATTTAAAATCTTTGTCGATTATCTTACACTGCAGAATATTATATCAGTCTGGATATTCTAGTCTGCACTCACTCTAGTCTTCTTTGTCTTTCAGCTGTTCCCCACAGCAAATCGATTTATTTGTTTTATTTTAATTTTATATTTTGTGTTAATTATTTTTATGTATTAATTTTTTTGGCTGTGGAACGAATAATTTGAATTTGCATTATTTCTTAATGGAACATTTTGATTTGGTTTACGAGTGTATTAAATTACGAGCCCGCTGCCGGAACAAATTATGCTCGTAATCCAAGCTTTAAACATGTCCATGTCCTCTAAACATGTCCAAACCATCTCAATCTGTCCTCAGAGACCATCTCCAAAACATCTAACATGGGTTGTTCCTCTGATGGACTCATTCTTGATCCTATCCATCTTTGTCATTCCCAAAGAGAACCTCAACATCTTCAGCTCTGCTACCTCAGGCTCTGCCTCCTGTCTTTTCTTCAGTGCTGTCACTCAAGTGTCAGTTAAAATACAAATGTGGTGAAGGAACAGAAAGCTGCGATGGCAGTGAGCTCAGGCTTTACCTGTCCAGTGAGTGAGCGCACAAGAGTCTTGTAATTTGAGTTACTACAGTATTTTCATCCTCGAGCTGAACTGACTCTCCTATGAACAATGTGTTTCCACCCATTCTTGAGAAACTAGAAATTTTCAGTTTCTGAAATGCTCAAACCAGTCTACCTTTCACAGTTTCACACAGATCCACCTGCTCCTTGTGTATGATATTAAGATCAACTGAAGCTCTTGATGCATCACCAGAGGCTTTGGTTATTTACTCAGTTTATTAACTTCCTTAGAAAACAGTAATAGCCAAAGACATGATCAAAAACATAGAAAAATGCAGGGAGAGAATTTCATCATCAACAAAGCAGTAACATTACAAGATGGATTTAAATTACAGCGCACACGTGTGTTATGTTTGTTTTGCTCTTTCTCTAAGAGCTGATGTGTTTAGTTCTTGCAGTGTTACACACACACACACACACACTACTGAAACTGCCCACGCAGGGTGTGTCTAGCTCTTGGCGTGGCGCACCAGGCCGCGGATCCGGCGTGTCAGCGCCTGGATGAAGGTGTGGCGAGAGTGGCTTTTGCTGTAGAGCCCTTCAACCTCCAGGAGCTTCCTCTGTAGGTTCTCGGTGAAGCTGCCCGCTACGTCGCTCTGCAACTGCACGCGCAAACACAACAAAAAAAACTGATTATAACCGTATTGGTATAACTGTACCAATTATAACCGATATATAACATGCGCAACATAACTGAGGGACCGATGAAGAGGATTTGTACCTGCTCCAGATCCTGCTGACTGACCCTGGACAGACCCAAACCTGCAGCAGCACCGTCTACACCCAGAACAAAGAGAAATGTAATGTAAACATACAGTATGTTTATATTATAGGGTGATTCACTCAACAGAAGCCCCGAATATTCTGTAAAAACTAATCGCTACAACGAAGCAATCTGAACAAATGTGTGATTTTCTTTCTGCTTCTCTCCTTTTCCAGTCGAGCCATTTCAGTGTTTGTATACATTCACGTAATTCATGATTAAATATAATTTAAACCTAATCAAAGAAATAAAAAAATAAAAAAACAACAGCGAAAGAAGTTAAGCAATCTTATCGACTAACCTAGAACTTCTTAAAAGGTAAAGATTGCTAGGTTAGCCTTCAGATCTTAATAAAAAGAAAGAAGGAAAAAAAAGAAAAAGAAAAAAAATACATGGTGTTCAATTGATATTTAGGAAAGAAATTTCAGTATCGGTATACCACAAACAAAAACAATTCTAAATACCTGAAACATAATTCAGCATCATGGTCATGTAAACAAATGCATTTCTCAAATCAGTTTTTTTTATTTGCTACTCTAATATATAACAGCTAACTATTGTAGTATTATTTCTCAAGTTATAAAACTACTTCTTGTTCTCCAGCCACTTCTAGACCACTGTGATGCTTAATCTAGTCGTGAACTCTTTTAAAATGCATGTAGTGTAACTTCACCTCTGTATCCTGGGAGAAGAGAGTGTTTGGGGTCACTGGGTGTGCAGTAGAGGAGGTAGTACTCCAGGTGGCGCCAGATCACAAACAGGCAAGTCTCAATGATGTCTTAAAAACATTAAGTCAAGGGGAGAAAACAAAGCTAAACCAAAACCGTGACCAAGCATTATCATTCAAAGTAACGTTACGCTGTACACAGGACAGAGTGCAGAAGGATACAGGAGCAGAGCGCCAGCAGCTTGGCGCGATTATTGACGAGCTGAACGAGACGGCGTTTGGCCAGCACGCTTCGTTGCACTGACGGGATCTTCTCCACCCCACCTGATCCTGACACCAGACCCTGGCACAGCTGCACATGAGATGCATAAAAGGCTTTAAATAATGTTCTCATCAGATGGGAGCAAAGACAAGTTAAAACAAGTTGAATTCAAGCCACTGACTTTACTTAATGGAAATATAATTACTACAGAATTAACACATCTGGATTTATTTGTGGTGAACTTGTTTATTAATACTGCTTGAATATCGCAAAAATAAACCTGATTAGTTGAATACCTTAAAAACTAAATTACTGAATTGAATGCTTGATTTTTTTTTTTTTATATGGACTTTCTAAACACTTGGTTGATTAATTCAAAACAAGAATGTTCAGATTAGACAAAGAAAAGAAAAACGGTTGTGTCAAAGTAATATATTTTAGTGCGTGTTTAAATGCTATTCTTAATAATTCGGTCACTTTTAACACTGAAACAAAAGGTTTGTTTGTAGTCTACCTCTTTGAGCTCTTCTGGAGCGAGCTGCTCGAGCCTCTCTAGCTTGCTCAGGCTCTGTCTGTGGCTGTCGTGGTATCTAAAGAAGTCTGTGGTGCTGTTCTTCAGCAGGAGCAGGACGAGGCCCAGGCTGGGCACCCGAGACACAGATGGCACCGCCACATCTGAGCAACAAAAAGGAACCAGGTTTAGTGGAAGATGCCAAAAGCAGACGTGTGTGTGTGTATATAATGCGTGTACGAGAGCCGGGACAGACAGCTGACCTGTTGGCTCACTGGCTGAAGGGCTGAACAGGCAGACTGTAAACTGAGCCTCAGCTGAGCTTTGCAGGAGCAGGGTCTGGCAGTACTCCATTATGTTAGCACAGATCTGACCAAACATATAGAGATATAGTGAGACAGATAAGGAATGTGTACGAAATGTTACATGCTCCTGTAAATTGCTACCTGCTTTAATGTGTCCTCATACCTGCTGCATGGCGAGTTCCATCTCCTCTCTTTTATCCGCAGGGTCACCAGGGGCGACGCTCTCTTCCATCTGCTTCAGGTAGCGGGCACGGTCAGTGCCAGCCAGACGCACAAGCAGGGATAAGCACTGGCGCTGAGAGAGACAGAGAGATAAAGAAATGTCAGATTTCCATCTTGCTGGTTTATAGAAATGAAGCATAAAGCAGTAGTCAGACATAATCAGTGTTAGGTGTAACGCGTTAAAAAAAAAGTATATTTCAGAAGGGCCGGCCATCAAGCACCAAAAAACAATTAAGGAGATTGAAATTACTGAAAAGTAACGCGTTATTGGATGTAACGAGTAATCTAACGCATTAGGTCGGCCATTTAAGTGCTCAGATATTTAGCTTTTTTTTTTTTATGTAATCTGTTATTCGACAATTTATGCAATCCGTGAGCCAGACAACAATCCTTCCCAATCTGTTAGTGTGTGCGTAAAAGTTTCCCTACAAACCCCGCCCCCCTCCGTTATTCATCTATCTCACCTATGTGGATTGACTATACGAGCGCGGAAAGGTGGACATCTAAATGTAATCACAGCGCCAAAACTCGCAGTGAATCATCATAGGGGTATTAGTAGTTAACAGACTATGGGCCAAACTTTGCTGAGTGATGATGGTAGAATAATTATAAAAGGTCTTGACTAAAACAACATGCATGAGGAATCACAAAGGAATTTTCATTTTCTGCAATGGAAAAGTCCTCGAACTAGTTACTTTTATCAGAAAGTAATGCTGTAATTGTAACATAATTAGTTACTTTAAGAAGTAACGTCCCCCAACACTGGACATAACACACACAAACTTAGGTCAGTATTCCAATTCAATGAAATGGATGAAAGAGGATACAAAATAAACAACAACAAAAAGTTGATCTGCACTTCACACTGCATCATGTCTAGTCTTTTCTGTTAAGCTATATACTATATGAGCCAAAATATAGAGTACTGAAACTCGCGCATCTCAAACACGCATTTGTACTCGTCAACGGGGCGCCAGTAATATGTGTTCCCAGTAATGAAAAGGAAGTGGTGTTGTGCAGTTGTTGGTGGAAATGGGTCTCTCCACAAAGGAAAAAAGTATTCATAGTGGAGTATTATTTCTGCTTATACTGTTTTTATTTTGGCGCAAACTGTAATTTTAATATATACCTTTTTTTCGGGCCAAAAAAAAAGTTAATTTCAGAAGGCCTGCATCAAGTACCGAAAAACAATTAAGGAGATTTCAAATTACTGGAATGGGGTTAATCGGGTGGAATTGGATTAAGGTGATTAGAACCTGAAAGGACTAAATCGAACATTCAACTTTGTGGAAGAAATAAAGCCAGACAAGAATAATGAATTGAGATCCTGTAAAAAAAAAAAACTCTTAGTAAACATGCATGGTTAAAGAAATGTGATGAGAACCTACAGGATTGGGATTAAACAGCTGTGTGGTGATAAGAAAATCACTTGTTAGTGAGACAATTTGTTAGGGAGTATAAAGATAAAAGTCATGTTATTCGATGAGTCCAGATTCAGGGTAAGAAGGGAAGCGATGCACACATCATGAACAGTGGCGGCTATACAATTATCTGGAGACAGTGTTATGATCCAAGGTTGCTTCAGTTGGTCAGGTCTAGGCTCAGCAATGTAATGTGGCAATAAAATTACCAGGGTATCAATCACATCTATGGAATTTTTCCTCCCTGAAGGAGCAAGTATTTTCCAGGATGTAAATTGTGAAAGAGCGGTTGTGGGTGCATGAGGAATCATTTTCACACATGAATACACCACTACACTAAAGGCGGAATATTGGAGGCCAGAACAGTGCACTACGATCAATGAGGAAGGTACTGAAGAAGAAAAAAAAAAAAAAAATCACATATCCTTGCTGAGACAAATGTAAAAGTGGAGAGGCATCTCTTATTCATACAGCATGTATTGGACATGACTTAATTAAAAAAAATTCTGGAGGGATGTCTTTCAAACCCTATCCTACATAATTGGGACATAATTTCCTACATAATTACCCGACTGCTCTTTCTGGCATCACTGGAAAAAGTAAAAGTCGATTATTGTCCTTTGCGAGACTCCTGCACAGGTGTGTATTCAAGTGGAAGGATGTCACCTCACCCACTCAAGCCCAGTGGCTCAGGAATATTATGTCCTGTTTGTCCCTGGAGTAATTGAGACATAAACTTTTATGAAAAGTGTGGGGGCCCTTTCTTCACTCTTTTCATATAAATTTATAGTTTAATTATACTTCTCTTTTTTCCTTCTCCTCTTTTTTTGCACATAAAATCCAGATTTCCAGGTTCAGGTTTTTGTTTCTTTCTTTTCCTTCTTTAAATATGTCTGGTGTCTAGTCTTACTTAGACATATAGGGCTGGCTTGGAGTTAGGGATGGGTGGCGTTTATAAGGGGTTTATAAATACAGATTGTACGTGTGCATTAAAACACTACTTGTTTATTTTATGTCCCAGTTAAACTGTTGAAGGAAAAAATTATCCCAAGATCCAGTCAGACTTGTGAATATTTAATGAATATATTTAATTAATATATTTCTTGAATTCCAGCTTGAACTGCTTTAGCTTTGGTGCTTTTTCCTCAAAATGGACTTACCTGAATACCTGAATGTACCATAATATGCAAGCCCTAGCAATTTAACCAAAGCACACAATGTATCCAAGGGCTTCATAAATATGTACCTGGAATCTCCCGATGTGTCCCTGGAACTCCAACATGGCTGCACTGTTGACCTCCTGCCCCAGATCCAGGGCCCCTGATATCAACACATGGGGTTAATTTCATGCTGTGCATACATAGGCCTTAAATCAGCAAAGCATTTGTGGGCGTGTTCAGTACCTGGGAGGGCGGTTTTACTGATGATCCCCGTGAGCAGAGACAGCTCCTTTAACGACCCCATGCTCACATCATGACTATGCATAATTGACTGAATGGTGTCCGAGTACACAATCAGCCACTGGAGCACCTGGACACACACACACACAAAAAATCCATTACACACTGTTCAGTGCTGATCATATACATAGGCGTGTATGAGTGAGAAGTGTACCTGCGTTGCCCCCTGCTGGTGATGTGTAGTGGTAGAGGTGAGGATGACTTGCAGAAGTCGGAGTGTAGGAAGCAGGATCTGCCTGTATCTCGAGAGAGGACTGGGAATGAACCCTGATGGGTCTCTCTGGCCAAACACTCTACACGGACAACGAAAGACGGTAAAAAAAAACTCAATAAATGTATAAATGTATTAAATATTACAATGATTTACTGCAAATAATGCATGACTACAATAAAACCAAGGTCCAATGAAACAGTTTATATTGACACAAGACTGAGTTTTGAGTGTAAGAAAATTATTTTTAAGACATCTGTACTGGTAGTCCCCGACTTACGAACATTCGAGTTATGGATTTCTGCAGAAATGAACAACTATGGGGGGGGGGGGGTATTATAATGACGTGTATTATACAAAAAATTTAAACAGCAGTGTGCCAAACACCAATAATAAATATATACAATGTTTCCAAAAGTGAAAGTATAAAATGTCTAAAGTCCGGTATAATGTACTAGTGTGTGTATGTGGAGGGCAGGGGTGTAAAGTCCTGTAAAGCTGTTCTGATGGTGAAAAATCTTCCGTAAATTTCCGAAAATCCTTCACAGTCCAATACAGTGGAAAACAGCTCTAACATAAAATGGAATCCAGGATTCCCCTTCATGATTTAAAGGCGAACACAACACTGTTACATCTGACATGTGAGATTCATTTCCTTAGAAACAGTTGTTTTTTGGCCACATGATGGCAGTGTGATATGAAAGGGGACAGAGATTTAGTCAAGTATGCTTTACCAATATGTACAAGACTCAATTTTTCAGACTTAAGAACAAATCAGACATGCTTCCGAAACAAAACTCGTTTGTAAGTCGGGGACTAATTATAACACTTTTATCTGATCACCTTCTCACCTGAATGAATCGTTCTCAGGCAGCATGTGGAACACCTGGCACTCGACCAGCTGAGCAACCAGGCCGCAGCACAGCAACTCCACAGCACCCTGTGCCGTCTTAGCCACGCGGGTCAGCAGCGCCTGCATTTACACACATAAATAAGACATCATAATGCATAATGTAATGAATTTTAACCTGTTATACAACAGCAAAGTAGCAGTGCGTTATTCTCTGACCATCTTGGATTCGTATATATATAAAGGTTTAAGGAGAGGTGGTTGGGGTGTCAGCAGGGTTTGTAGTGCAGCGTCGTCCTGCTTCAGGCTCTCCACCAGGACACGCAGGTAGCCGCTGTTACAGAGGTAGACCAGCCACTGACTCTGTCTGTCTATAGACAACACCCTGTCCAGCACAGCCAGAGCCAACATCTGAAATGGGCAAAAGAGCATTGCATCATTAACATTACATGAATATATATTTTTTTTAATTACCCATATTTTAAAAAAATTATGATTTGATTGCCATAGCATTATTATACTCTATACCGAATGGTTAAAAAGTGTTCCTACTTTTTCCTATAAAGATCACACCTGCCATATTTAATCACAATTATAGTAAAAAGTCACACAAGGACTTAAAGACACAAACAAAAAGTATACAATAGTGGATCAGGCATTTCTTTAGCTTTTTGTAAAGATTGTGCAGAATCAGAGCTTTGAACAAGCTAGACTTATAGGAAAATGCAGTACTTGTAGCTTTAAGTAGCAACATTTTTTGTTATCTGGCTGGCTGTGCAACATATAATGTGAAAAGCTGTGCTAGAGTGTATCTTAGTGTTTTTATATTCAGTAGTTAAAGATTTTTTTTGAGCATTTTGATGTCATACATCAATGGAATCCTTACTTCCTGCCTAGACTACACATTCTGTATAAAATAATTTACACTTTAATAGCTAACTGTTTCTGTTATAGTGTAACTCGGTTAATTTAAAACATGAATGGCCGCTTATGGGAAAAGAAAAAAAAAAGTGATTAGATATGTGATTTGTACATCAAAGCAACTTATATTGTTTTTTTTTCTATTCAACAACACCATTTTAGCTCATAGCGACTAATATATCGGTGCAACATACTGTATAGTCCGGAAAATGCTGTAGGTTTTCCCCAACACAGGAAATGGATAAGATTTCTCATTAAATTCAATAGACAGAAAAAAAATAAACAGAAGGGATAGTGAGGAAAAGACTGTTTACAGCCGGTACAGCATAAACCAACTTTTATCAAATTCCCAAATGTTCAACAAACTTAAATGTTTTTATTTAACAAACTTAAATTAGTCATTGGATAGAAAGCATTTTTTTATAAATCATCAATGGTATGATAATTTATGCTATGGCAGCGTAAAACCTGGGGGGCCGGTGTCTAGCATAGTTTGTCATTCACCAAAACCGAATCTATTTAACCGAACCTAATTAACAGATTAGTTGAATCAGCTGTGTTTGAGCTGAAGAGTCGGCCTTCCTGGACTGAAGTTGGTAAAAGCATCACACCAGCCAGTCATTTATTATTTACCTATAACAGCATGTCCCTGTTGTGTTTTACTCCTTACGTAGTAGCATTTCTATAGTAATCATGTTTCCAGTAATATTTCTATATATATTAGACGACTAGCATCTTAAGAGTCATTAATTCTTAATCCTTTCCTCATTAGAACTAAAGACGGCTCAGGCGTTTAAGAGAAGACTAAGAGTTTTGCTCCTACCCTGCCTATTTCGTGTCCATCACAGGCATCTCTGCACACCGCCTCCATCAGGGCGGTGCCGTAGCTCTCGATGATGGCTAGGTTCTCCCTCTGCAGCTTAGAGAACCCGTCCTCGGGCGCGGTTAGACGCTCCCACATCGACACTCCTGCAAATCAAAAAGATTTATTTTTTTCCCCAACTTGTGTCTTAGCAAACTAAATCAAGCTTAACAGTCATGGGTATGCATGGGGTTACCTGTTTGCAGCGTGTCTGGCTCGTCAGGTTTCTGTGCGATTTGCAGGTAATACAAAAGCGAGCCATACAGGTGAGCACGCAGACGCTGGAATCCTCCACCTAAAGTAGGATATACAGTATATATACATTAATTTCAGCCCACACGTCATGATTTAGCAACCTAGAAATCAATAAAGAAGTAGTCCTAATAGCCTATGTTAAATTATAATTTTTTTTTTTTTATAAAAAGTATACACACCTGTACATAAGATAAAGTCCAGCAGCTTTCTCAGGATAAGGTGAAGGGCAGAGTTAGCAATAGAGGCAAAGCCTGATGAGGATCCACCCTCCTGTCCGGCCCCTTGCTGCTGCTCGGACAGCACGGATTGGCTGAGATGAGCCGTCAGGGTAAACACTGCCCCAGCAACGATTGGCATCAATTCGACAGCAGCGTCATCTGATAAAACCTGAAAGAACGATTGCGTTATAAATACACAAACTGGCGTCAAAATGTGAACACGAACGGTGGGATAAATACTTTGTCATGCAAGTCGAGGAGCAGGTCTCTGATGATGAGCTGCCTCTGATCAGCTGGGATGAGTTCAGCAGGGCACGCAGTGAGGATGGTCTCGACGAGACTCCTCCAGCTCTGCAGAGCATGGCGTTTGGCGCTCAGGCTGCGTCGCACACGGTTCCTCTCCACCACCTGCTGCAGGATGGAGTTCACCTCCTGGTACAGGAAGCACAGACACTAGACTTTAAATGGTGGACTACGCATAATGATTATTAATACACCCCACCCAAAAACAGCATGCAAATACTTTCAGTATCCTAATGACTACTAAATATACCCGTCATGGATCCAATCTGTATTCCAAAGAGTAAATTCATATTTTAATCTAATAAGAATTATTAGACAATTGTATCTTCTTTATTATAATGATCTGCTTTTTCAAAAACAATCTCTCTATGATGCTCATCACACATTATATATGGCATATTTGCGGAATTGTGAACCACGGAATTGTGAACTTTGACTTTGCACATTGTCTTGCCCCTTGACTGGACATCGTTTCTACATTGCACTTTTTTTTTATTCCACTGTATTTATATTTTATCATTTTATTATTTGTACATAATATAAATTTTAAAAAAATTCGTTTATTTTTCTATTTTGTAAAAAATTCTTATTTCATACTTTACATTCTTATTGAAAACTCCTTATTTTTAAGTCGTCATCGGATGTATAACCATTTCGTACTGTGTATGTGACAAATAAAATGTGAATTAGAATGACTTACTTCCGTGGTATTGAACAACTTTCTAAAATGTTTAACCTATCCAAATCTCGAGTAACACACTTCATTAGCTCAATAACAAATTTCCCTGAGGCTCCTGATGCAAATATTATAGATGATTTCCTCTGTTCGTCTCTGCTGCGTCAATGCCTAATATCCACTATTTATGGTGGATTCATGGGTTTGAGTCACACCTCTTTAAGCAAAATTAAAACTGCTTGGGGAAAAAGACCTAAATTTGACAGTCAGATGAAACATGGAATTAAATTCTCAAGCTTGTCAATTCAACCTCCTTATGGGGATGTACACAGAGCTCATTCCTCCACAGTTAAGCTTCCTCATTTCTACCCAGATGTCGATCCTTGCTTTGATAAATGTAAAAGCGGAGAGGCGTCTCATATTCATATGTACTGGACATTCCCAAATTTGGAAAAATTCTGGAGTGATGTCTTTCAAACCCTGTCTTACATATTGATATACAATCTTGAACCAGACCCTTTGATTGCTCTTTTTGGCATCACTGGAGAGGAAGATAAGCGTCTAACTCGATTATCGTCCTTTGAGATACTCCTGGCCAGACGGCCTCTTTTATTCAAGTGGAAAGATGTCACCTCACCTACTCACGTAGTAGCTCAGAGATATTATGTCCTGTTTGTCCCTGGAGAAGATTCACTACTCAATCCGGGATTCAGACTTGAAATTTCAACAACAGGTGTGGGGACCCTTCCTTCGCTTTTTTTCATATACATTTATAGTTTAATCCCCTTTGTATTTGATTGCTTGTTTGGGTTTTTTCTCTCTTCCTCTCCCCTCTTCCCCCCCCCCCCCCCATCTCCTCTTTTTGCACACAAAACCCAGACTGCAAAAGTTTATAAAGTGTTTGTTATATCCCTGTTTAAAATCAATAAAAATATTGTTGAAAAGAAACACTTACTTCCATCAGCAGAGGTCGTTGCCCGATAGCTGCCATCCCCTGCAGAGCGTTGATTTCTGCAACCAAGACTCTATGCAGCAGCTGACAAAAAAGATAAGAAGCAACAAATAAATAAAATAAAAAAATAAAAAAAAACATCGGGATCTAAACATGTACAGACTGTTTTGTTTTCTGGACAAACAGGAAGCACGCACAACAGCACAGCGAACGCGCTAACACAGACCTTGACGTTGCAGCCGGTCTGTCCTTGCTCGTTGACGTGTTCACAGTTGGAGATGACCTGCTCGATCTGTGCGCGCTCAAAAAAGTCCAGCTGCAGCTGCTCAGGCACCTCCTGACTGAAGTTTATAGCATCCAAAACACTCAGCAGCTTCCTGCGCACTGAAACGAAAGATTAAAGGACATTGTTATTATTTATGCTTAGACACCTGAAACTGAAAGTTGTGTGAGACAACTTGTAGTTGTCTAGTTTATGTAGTAGGCTGAGGATTCAAACACACCTTTGGAGACAGTGTCAAAATGCAGGAAGCCACTAACAGATCTGCTTTCATCTTCCATACCCATCTCTCCATCTGTAATTAACAAAAAGAAAGAATCTGAGTGAACGTTATGAACACTGTCTACAGCAGTGGTTCTCAAACTTTTTCTGTCATTCCGCACTTAAGGGGGTGAGCGAATTTTCAATCCCCACTTGTCAACAAAATGATAATGAAATCGGCCAAGTTTACTGTTTATTGAAATAGCAATTTCTAAAACAATAAGATCAAATAACACCAAGTTCAAAATAGATAAAATAGACGTGCAATTGTTATAAAAAGGGTTACGTTGTCACTTATCTTTGCATAATTGACCCCATATGTTTATTAGCTGCTCAGCAATCATTTGTAGTTTTTTTGCACCGGCCAATTCTGTATGCAACTTTGAATTAAGCTATTTGTGCTTTGATGTCCACTGATACAGATGTTACCATGCGATTATCCTGCTGTCTGTATTCTGCCAGCTTTGTTTCAAAGAAGTCGAGTGGCTTATTAACGTGACTTGAGTGTGTTGTCTCTAAAGTGTCTTCCTAATTTGTTGGGTCTCGTGCTGTCTGCTGCCAGCGGTTTAAGACACAACACACACATGGGTCTCTCCTCTGCCCTCACAAACATACAGAAACATCAGCATACACACTGGAATAAATGATAATTACAGATTTAATACCGAAAGTCTCCTTATATTCTTCCTCTGCAAATTAACATGCCGACGTTAAACCGTTATTGTTGCACTATGGTTCCACTTTTTCTCCCGGCCCCCAACTGATGTTATTTTAATTTACTTGTATTAAGGATCCATTTCTGTGTGTATGATTGTTTAGTTTAGAGAGTACGCTCTTCATTGTCAATAAAGAAAATCATGATTTAGAATAGGTACTTTCCTATTATTTTCCCTAATTTCCTCCTGTTCATTGCGCCCCACCTGTCATGTCTGTATTCCCAACTAGTGGGGCCGCCCCACACTTTGAGAGCCACTGGTCTACAGCAAGGCAGTGCGCGCACACACACACACACACTTGCATTACGCATATCGTGGTAAATCAACACACTAATAATAGTGCGTGTATGTTAGTTTCTTTCAGGAGAAATAAACTCACTGAAGACAACAAGGTAATATTGTTCATCTATTCATTTCTGTACTGTATATTCTGGTGCATACTGTATTACCACCTCAGCACGGCGACTTAGTGGTTAGCACCATCTCCCTGCACCTCTAGTGTCCGGGTTCGATTCCCATGTCTGTTTGCATTAGTGTTAATTTTGGCTTAGTCCCGGGATAAATGTCCCTGATAGTTTTTATCATATTTAGTCAATCTTATCCTATCTTCATTTTAGTCTAGTTTTAGTCGAATAAAAGTCTGGACATTTTAGTCTAGTTTTAGTCAGTGAAAATGTAACATTTTAGCAATAAGATTATTATTAATTAACCCTACAGTCAGTCTAGTCAAAACACAATTTTAAATGTTTTTCACAAAATAATCATCATAACATTTTAAAATGTATCTTTTCATCTAAATCAGCTAATTATATTTCTTTTTAACCATCACAACAACTGCTCCATGTCCACGTTTAACTACAAAACAATAGGAGCAGTACGGACAGTGTTTTGAAACTTTTTAAAAAATATTTTAATATGAATTTACACACTTGGACTGTTGCAGCTCACAATCATTTGTTAACCTATTAGATTAATGATTTTGGCATCGGTTTAACTATAAAATAAAATACAACATGATTACGTTATCACGTGGTAACATAATTACCACAGAGAGGCTGTAACACTGGATGTTTTTTATGGCATACACCTTGATGCGTCTCTTCATTGTGTGCATTGTGTTTCCTCTCCATTTTTACTAAACATCGGCTTTTTTCTCTGATTCAACATAAAGAAAATGCATGAGGCACCGTATACAGCTTAAATCAAACTTCACTCATGCACACACACATGAAACACTGCCATAAACATATATGAAACAGTCACACATACATATTACTAACTGCTCAAACAACTACATATGAAATGCACGCGCACACCTATGAGACGCACACACAAACTCTCCGTGCACACAGTTTGTGCACTGTTCATTGATATCTGTGACGTCTCGTCATTGTCTCGTCAAAAGTCATCATAGTTTTGAACTAATACTACTACTGTACAGTACGTACTTCCATACGTAAGTGTGTTTAACCTGTACTCATGTAATACCTGCGTGCTGCATGTGTGGCTGGTCGTCTAAGAGAAGATTGAGCAGCCTTTGAGTGTGTGAGCGCTGACGGTTCAGTGAGGTCACTCTGAGCTCTATAGCCGCGGTCTTCATCAGCCAGGACATCTGGTTGAGCGCAGCAATCTCATTCCCTGTTACATTAGAAAGTAAGTTAGACAGAGGAAACATTTGATGAGTAAAAGAGTCGAGTGTGAGTTGAGGCAAGAACCTGTTACGACGAAGGGCAAGTGCTTCAGGTGAGAGTACAGGAAGTCCTGACTGGTCCTCAGGTAGCGCATAGTCGGCCCAGAGGTGTCCGCGCACGCGCACAGCTGGTAGATGACCTAGAGAGCACAGAGAGCATGTTTACTTTAGTACACTGTATCTACAACCGTGTTGACACACAACTGCAGGACATCAGTTAACCTTTAGGAGTCGGCGGACCCGCCGGCGAGCACATGTGCATTTTTTTCTGGTAACCGTGAAAAGGAAAAGAGTTTAAAATGCTCTGTTATGTTTTATCATACACGTAAGTGTAGTACATCATTTGAATCTGTAAAGGGTCTACTTTTATTCATGTATACTTACAATATCCACAAAACATTGTGCTTTTGTAAAATAAATAAAATAAACAGGGTGCGCTTTCAGCCGTCTCAGACTCCGGGACGTCCCTAAAATGAACTGAAATTCTGCGAATACTGCACACACACACACATGGGAAATATATCTATAGAAAACTTAAAGGGTCACATTGAAAACAAATATTCTCAGTTTATGTAATCCATATGAAACCAAGGAGAGGCACAGAATTTCTGTCGCACTTCATTATCTGCTAATGACCCGAGGCAGGACATGCCCACACGCCATTCACACGGAAATCAGTCACAGGGAAATCTACGTACAAGGCCACGCCCCCGGGCAACGGCACGAAAACACACACAGACAGACATGAAAACACAGTTTACACAGAGATTCAGGAAGTTTTTCTGCACGTTTGGAAGATAGCGCGCACTGCAGAATGTTCTGGAAGCTTCAGAATGTTCTGGACTGTGAGGAAGAGTTTTACATTTTCCTCAGAAGAAAACTGTGTGACTCTGACGCATTTTGAGGAGAGCAGAGGACATTCAAGCAAACTGCTACGACAATGGGTAAGTTATTAAGTCTTATATAACTCTTATTCTGATAATATTTTCCTCACTTCAGCTAGCTTTTGTCAGCTTGTGTGGCTCTTACATTGGCTCTTAATGCCATTTACACAGTTTAGTGTAGCATGTAGATACCACTGCTAACAGTGGTATCTACATGTTACCGGTGGCTAAGCTAATGTCTTGTGGAGTTTATAGATGTTTATAAATGTTCTAATGTATTTCACCTCGTTTTGCATAGCTTTAGATTATGGTTGCTTGTATACATTTGGCTCCGTTTTGGCTAGCTTATGACACTGCTATCTGCAATGTTATTTAGCACAAACAAGCTAGCTCCAGTTGGCTAAAATACAGCCTTATGTAGCTAAGATATGCTTAGTTTATGAAGCATGTCCAGTGGATGGTGTTTGCTAATGTCTAGGGTGCAACAGATATTTGTCCAGCCTATTGTCCATCAACAAATACAGAGGGGCACAAAAATGTATACACACTTTCACAATTGTTATCTACGGCCTTTTTTAAAACTCAAATTAAATCATGGCGGCAGTGTGTAGTATTATCTTTCCTCCATCAATTCATGTATACAAATGTTAACATGTATACATATATGAATGTTGTTTGCACTTTTTTATTTTTAGTTTTGCATTTATTTTGAACTGTTCTTGGAATTTTTGCAAGTGAATCTTAAGTTATTCTAAATAAACCACAAACAAAGAAATATGTTTCTGTCCTCAAATTATTTTCTTGTAACACTTTCCTCTGTCCTATACCTGACTGAAAGGGGTAATTATACAGCTCATTATGCGAGTCTTTGTCTTCTCTGGTGTGAATATCAGCATTATTCATGATCGTTCACACCTCTTCGCATACGGCCTTTCTAAACAAAAAGTATCTTAGAAAATTTAAATGAATGTATTGTTTTCTGTAAATGAGTGAGCGAGATGATTGTCACATCATTTTGAAGGAAAACCTCTACATTACAAGATCAAGGTCACAAAAGTCTTGTACACAAATGTCATGAATGTGTTTTGTGGTCTTATTTCAGTGACTTTTTTTTTTTTTTTTTCCAAAAATCACGCATAATTGCTTTGTTCTCCAATATACAAACTTGTACATACATGCTGCTCATATATTATTGTTACCTAGTTTGTGCTGAATAAAATGTTATCAGACTTTAGACATTTATATGTTTATAAGTAACTGAAAAATACGCAAATGTCAGGACATGTCAGAATCTCTTCAGGACTCCAAAACACCCTCAGACTCCTAAGGGTTAACTTCCTTTTTTTGGACCATTGCTTTGTTTTAAACCTCGTCTTTTAAAATGCATTTTGTAATCTTTTGTCACATCCCGTTTCATTGAGATTATACAGTGCTGTAGCAAGAAATGCTCATTAGCGATAAATATAGAATACCTGATAGCAGAGTTCTGCCAAGTGTGGTGCTTGCTGGGTCACAACAGGCCCAGAACGTCTCTCACTGCCTCTCTGCAACAAACTCAGGATTGCATGCAGGCAACTACGTGGACAACCAAGAACTCCTAATGTAAACCAGGGGGAAAAAAGCAAAACTTCTCATTATATATCTATCACATTTTATTAAATTTTAAATGAACATCTACAGTGAATACACTGACCTGCGTCTTGTAAGTTAGTTGACGAGACGGGTTTCTTGACCTCGTATCCTAACAGATAAAGGCCCAAGTTGGGACCGTTTAGCTCCAGAGACGTAATCAGCAGGTTCAGGATGTGGATCTGAGTCTCGTGGCGGATTCTGGCCACACGCTTCTCAGGATCGGAGTCTGATTCACAAAATAAATACATAAAGTATGGCAGAGATCCAGACTTCCCTATATACAAATTCTAGGAACATTTAGGAAATTTTTTAAGTTAAACCCACCATCTGTCTTTTCCACACCTTCCTGCGCCTCATCATTGTCCAGGCACTCCACAAATCCAGCCATCAGTTTCTCACTTATTGCCTGCTCGCAAAACATAGAGACAAACCAGCTTTAAGAGTAGACTCGCAACACAACACTGACATGAGTGAGCAAATAAGCAATTTGATTTTGCTATTAAATAGAAATATAATCAAATATAGAGCAGTGGTGCAGGTCTCTCACATGGTCATGGGTGAAGTCTCCAACTAGTCTGGCCTGGATGTTGGCATAGCGTGCAATATGTCTGAGGATCTTAGCGCTCAGGAACGCAGCGTCAGGGTTGGAGCTGCTGTGGTACAGATACCTGTGGTTTAAAGCGACATATAGATTAAGGTTATGCAAGCAGTTTACATCTGAAATATTCACAGAATTAGATACTATGCTTTTTAATACTTTCTACATATCACTACCATCACTTTTACTACCGTCTGAGTGAGTGAGTTGCACTACAGCACTATTTCTTCCTTAACGTATCAGAGTTTGTTAAGTGGACCCAATATGGGGGCCAATCAATACACTATACTATCCTATCCAATCAATACACTGATGCTAAAGAAATATTCTAGGAAATAATATTTAGTGCAGAATATAGAAATAGCATTATTGAAGATACAGTAAACCTTGGATTGTGAGTAACTTGGTCTGCAAATAAATTTTAACTTGATAAATGAGCGAGTTCTTGAAATACGAGTACTACATATACACTCTGTCTGCTGAGCGTCACATGACCACAACTAAGCCAAAAACAAGTGTTGATGGTTAAAGAGTCCAGTTTGCTGGCAGAGACGGTCAGAGAGCAGTGATTGAGTGAGAAAGTCGTCCTACACAGTAGCCACGCCTCCTCCTCCTCCTTCTCCTCTCGTCTTACACTAAATTCTTTTCAAAGTTAAAGTGCAGATTAATTTGTTTTATTTTTACTAAATTTTTTTATTAATTATTTATATACGAATTTTTTTGGGTTGTGGAACAAATCATCTGAGGTTTTTCCACTATTTCTTATGGGGGAAATTCGCTTTGTTTCCGAAATGAATTATGCTCGCAATCCAGGGTTTAACTGTATATTTACAAGTTTTTCTTTTTTCCTCTACATTATTTACTACTATTTCATCAGTATAATTTTTTACCTTGTGCATCAATTTCTTTGTACAGTGGAACCTCGGATTACGAGCATAATTCGTTCCGGAAGCGGGGTCGTATTCCAAAACACTCATAAACCAAATTAAATTTTCCCATAAGAAATGATGGAAACTCAAATTATTCATTCCACAGCCCAAAAAAATAAATACATAATTAACACAAAATATTAAGTAAAAATAAAACAGATTATCCGGCACTTTACCTTAAAAATAAAACCAGACAGATAAGTGTTTCCATTTGTGCGCGCAGGCGCTGTGTGTGTGTGAATCTAAAGTAAGCTCCCCTCTCCCCCTTCTCATCTTACCCTTCCTCCACTCTTTTCACACACGCGCGCACACAACGGAAACACTGGTTTATTGAAAAAATAAACAAGAAATCTCTCTAATGACACTCCATTGAGCGACACACTAATGGAATCACTGCTGTAAAGTAAAAATAAAATAAATTAACCTGTACTTTACCTTTGAAAAGAATCGCAACAGAGCAGTGTTTCTGAGTAGAGCAGAGTGAAAGAGTGTGTGTGTGTGTGTGTGTCTGTGAAGGTAAAAATAGGAGGGGTCTGTGTGTCCAATGACGCGTGCGCTCACGGACACAGAGTCTTGAGCAAAGAGAAAAAATAGATCTTGAACCTCTCTAATGAGACTTGCTTTTGTTTTACATGTGCGCTGTACACACACGCATACAGACACAAAATAAAATATGTTTCACACACAAACGTGGTCACAGTGTTATAGTAAACAGTACACGCGTGCACGGATGTCGATTATACCAGTGAGAGACGCGTACTAAGACCCAGCCTGGGAGACGATTACCCACAATTCCGCAGCGCAAGAGAAAGAAAAACCATTGGCACAGTTGTGATCACATGACGTCAAAACAAGAAGCGCATACGTGATACATGATACTCGGTACTCGTAAACCAAGACTTGCTCGTTTTCCAAATCAAATAATTTTTTTTATATCTTTGCTCATTTTGCAGAACACTCGCAAACCGCGTTACTCTCAATCCCGAGCTTTCACTGTATTCAACTGTACAATAAAGGAATCGGAATCTGAATAAGTGTGATGAGACGGCACACACCTGGCGATGTTAATGATGTGGTCAGCGCGTCTGCTTTGAGCATTGACCCCCTGCAATAACTGCTCTAGTGGAGAAACCAGAATTGAGGCCTGGCTCTCTCTAAGCAGATCGATGAACAGCACCTCCTTCTGCAGTGCCAGATCCAGCAGACTCAAACAGTGCAGCACTGCTGACTCCAACTGCTTCTTCCCTACACCATCATCATCATCATTTTCCACACAACCAAAAACAGCAAATCCAATAAATAAGTAAAAGAACTGATTATTTGTGATGAACTGACCAGGAAAGGGGGCGTAGGTATCGAGCTGACAAACTCCCTCCTCCAGGAGGCTGAGGCAGAGGGATAAGGTGGGAGAGTCATTCAGCAGGTGGAACATGATGTCGTATCCTGGGGGCTTATTGGCTAGAACCTGCTCCCCCTGAAGCTCCACCGTCTCCTGCAGGAAGTCAGCTGGCTGAGGTTCGTAGTCCCGTAAGAGCTTGTGAAACACCTCCAATACAGCCTCTGCTACCTCCCACTGAAACAGAAACCATGAAAGGAACCCATGAAAGATAAAGTAAAAAATAAGAAGTTGGGGTGATGTGGTGTGATGGTCCTGCCCTGTTCACGGTACCTTCTCGGCCGGGCGACGATAAGCTCGTGTTGGAAAAGGAAGGAAAACCGAGTCCCTCAGGAAGGTGAGGTAGGGCTGGAATCCTGGTGCACGCAGCCCTGCCCCAAGGTTAACAGGAAGTGCACTCTCCACCAGAGTGCTGATCAAATGACAGAAGGCCCGGGTCAGAGGGTACTCCTCACAACTCGACTCGATTTCATTCAACTCCATCTGCAGAGGAAAAATAAACACATCTGGTTAGATTATTCAAACTTTTTTTTCAAATATCGCAGTGTTTCCCAAAATGTGGGTGCGCCCCTAGTGGGTCATGAACGTACTGAAGGTGGGCGGGTCTAAGAAAAAATAAATCCATGGGATTTAAAAGTTTTAGAAATAAAGAAATATTTCCTCTTGATCGGCCACAGCAGATTTTCAGATTTCAAACTGGACCACACCATCCAAGTTTAAATATTTCTACTCTGATCAGACACTGATCACACAGGTCAGGACAGATCAGGTCAGGATTCGGTGCACTTCTACCCCCCAAACTCACTCATTCATGTACTTGTTTTGTACACTGGTGCGTAGTCATGTTGGAACAGAAAGAGGATGCCCCCATTGGGAGTCCCTGGGACCATTAAATTGTCTAAAATTCCTTGGTATGCTGAAGCATTAAGAGTTCCTGTAACTGGAACTAAGTGGCAGAGCCCAACTACTGAAAAACAACCCCACATTATAATCCCACTCCACCAAACTTTACTCTTGGCACAATGCAGTCAGACAAGTACAGTTCTCCTGGCAACCGCCAAACCCAGACTCGTCCATCAGATTGCCAGACAAGTGTGATTCATTACTCCATAGAACACGCCTATCACGGTACCACAGTGGAATTCACTGAGCTCCGGAGAGCGACCCATTCTTTCACAAAGTGGTCTTCATGCCTGGGTGCTTGATTTTATAAAACCTATAACCATGGAAGTGATTGGAGCACCTGGATTAATTGATTTAAATCGTTGAGTGAGTACATTTGGCAATGCAATGTGGTCATATCCTCCAGGGAAATTATTTTACCTGATTGTTAATATCCATTAATTTTAATTGAGTCAGACTAAATATATATGGCACATTATTCAACTTGTGCCACTACTTTATAATAAGTAATTTATTATAGTAATAAATAATAAGTAAAACTTTATTTAGGACTATTAGGCAAAACCTTCTGCTTTGAAGCTGCTTTTAATGAATTTTAAAAGCTTGCGTTATGTTTTTGCGCAATTAATTGTTTGGCGTGACACAGCGCGCCTCCAGATGTAAGCCGCCAGTAAACAGCGACGAAGAAGAAGTGCTTACGTCACCCAAAAAAGCGGAAGGAGACACGAACAGTTAGCTGTGTATTGATTTGATGGAGAGTTCTGTGCGGGCTGCAAAAATGGAATGGAGCGATAAAAATATCAGCGAGCCAGAGATGAAAAAACCAGCAAGAGAAAACAACGGAAATTGTCAGTAAAGGTTTATATGTTATGCCTGAGCTGGAGATTTTGAAACTTTTAGTTTTTAACACCTTAGTGTTTTTTTATAATTATTTATTTAAATGTATGTGTTATGCGCTAAAATGCAGCACAAAAGTAGATAATTTTTTTTAAAGAAAACCAATTAATCTATGTTTCTCATATATTTTACATTGTCGTTTAATTTATAAAAATTTACTTTTATCCGATTACTCAATTAAATTTTTGGTAGAACACTCGATTACTAAAATATTCGTTAGCTACAGCCCTAATATGAATTGACACTATTGTAAAACAAGGTATAATGTTACTCTATACCCTGAAAATCAGTTGCATATGCTAAAGAATTGTCTTGCTTAGATCATCCATAAACATTATAACCAAACGGTGGAGTCCGCTCACCTCTATGCCAGCTGCTTGTCTTTGTCCAGGAGCTTTTACTGTCTGCAGGATCTGACAAAAAAAATAAAAATAAATACTTTTAAGTCCTATATTCCAAGTCCTCGGCCATTTTGAACAAATTAAACAATCAAGGCTTTTTTAAAACCAAATCATACAGTGTGTGCATGCAGTGTATACACTTACCTGTGTGTACTCCAGAGACTGCCAGAGGGAGGCAGCAATTTCCGGAGACTTGGCGAAGGCAGCGAGGGCATACAGAAGCTGGGCTTTTAGCGCTGGCTGTACGCTGCACTGAAGTAACCCCAGCATTACCACCACGGGTGTCCACTGGGGGTGCTCACACAGAGCTAGACGCGCATTCTCACACTGACACACCACAACAACATACAAACAAGCAAACAACAACAACAAAATTGGCCTTGTGTGTATATTTAGAGTATACATTCCTGCACTCAGAGGTTATAACTTTAGCAACCGTGTTTATGAGCATATTTGGGTTCAAATGGAGCATCTGGCTACTTCAGATTAGCCAAAGATACCAGGGTGAGTCAAAACTTATTCACACTGGCTGCAGAATTTATTTTTATTAACATAATATTTTTTGCTTTTCCATATAGTTTTGTCCATCTGTCCAGCTTTCGTATTACCATTATTTCGTATTTTCGTATTATTAAAAGTTTTTAAGCTGAGCCACGAACGCAGTTCTCTGATTAGTCTTCAGCACTTCAAAAAACATCTCAGTGTAACGAGTACTGTTGATTGTTGAACTTTTTTCCTTCTTTCCAACACTGGCTCATGAGAATTCCAGAAAACTGTACGCATCAATGTTCCAACTGATGGTTAACTTTTGAACTTTTGTCTCGCTCTGCTATTGAGGACATTTTTGTTCCATACTCTGCCGTTAACTCTCAGGATGGTAGTGATTAATCCGTCCATGTCTCGTCACCAGTAATGATTCTCTTTAAGAAACTTTCGCCTTTGTTAGAGTATTGTTTCAACTTTCATTTGCAGATATCCAAACGCTTCTCTTTATGGTCTTCTGTGAGTTGTTTCAGCACCAGGTACACCACGAAAAAAAACAATCACTGCAGCTGCTCGTCTTTCATGTAAATCACAAGTGGGGCATCGATTTTTGCTCCCACTGCGGTTACAAATGAACCGATGCAACACGTTCACACCTGCACAGCAGTGACAGGAGAGGACGCAGCCTTGAACTGATACGTAGCGCTGATAATACGGTGCAGCATACAAGAAGTTTTTATATAACCAGCATGCAGATCATTTCTGACTCACCCACGTGTATACAGGGGGTTGGACAATGAAACTGAAACGTCTGGTTTTAGACCACAGTAATTCATTAGTATGGTGTCCTTTTGCGGCCAATATAGCATCAATTCATCTTGGGAATGACAGATACAAGTCCTGCACAGTGGCTAAGGGGGATTTTAAGCCATTCTTCTTGCAGAATGGTCGCCAGGTCAAAATGTGATGTGAGGAAAACGTTTCCTGACCCGCTCCTCCAAAACACCTCAAAGTGGCTCATTAATATTTAGATCTGGTGACTGTACAGGCCATGGGAGATGTTCAACTTCACTTTCATGTTCATTAAACCACTCTGTCACCAGTCTTGCTGTGTGTATTGCTGCATTATCATCCTGATACACGGCATCGCCTTCAGGATACAATGTTTGAATCAGCGGGTGCACACGGTCCTCTAGAATGGTTCAGTAGTCCTTGGCAGTGGCGCGTCCATCTAGCACAAGTATTGGGCCTGGGGAATGCCATGATATTGCAGCCCAAACCATCACGCATCCACCCTCATGCTTCACTCTGGGCGTCTGAGTGGTACATTTCTTTGGAGGCTTCTCCACACCGTAACTCTCCCGAATTGTGGGAAAGACAGTGAAGGTGGACTCATCAGAGAAGAATAAATTTTTCACATTGAGTGACCAAAGGTTTGGCTACAGCAGCCCATCCATGTACAGTACACTGCCCCTGTGGAGCTCCAGATGAACAGTTTTGGTGGAAACAGGAGAGTTGAGGTGCACATTTAATTCTGAGTTGGGCAGTTGTGGTTATAGGTTTTTTGTATACAATCCGTATTAGCACCCGGACATCCCTTTCAGACAGCTTCCTCTTGGGTCCACAGTTACTCCTCTTGGATGTGGTTCGTCCTTCTTGGTGGTATGCTGACATTAGCCTGGATACCGTGGCTCTTGATACATCACAAAGGCTTGCTGTCTTGATCACAGATGCACCAGTGAGACGTGCACCAACAATTTGTCCTCTTTTGAACTCTTATGTCACCCATAAAGTTGTGTGCATTGCAATATTTTAAGCAAAACTGTGCTGTTACTCTGCTAATTAAACCATCAAACTCTGCTCTTACTGGTGGAACGTGCAGTCAATGAAGATTGGCCACCTGGCTGGTCAAATTTAGCCATGAAACCTCCAACACTTAATCGGCCAGAAGGATTTTGATGAAATGGTTTCAGTTTGTCCAACCTCTGTTTACATGGTCATTGAAGTGATGGTTAGACTTGTGTGTGAGAGTCTATGTATGTGTTACCCAAGTAATAATGGTGGTGAGCAGTTGGAGGAAACCAGTCAGGCCGTCCAGTTCCCTCTGAGTGATGCCTCTGATAGGTGGATGGCGATACTGGGTGAAATCTGCACTGGGAACGTCTCGTCTCAGGTTCTCATGATACAGCATGAGGGAATGGAACAGGTGCTCCCACGACACTGGGCATCCTGACACACCACTCTGCAGTTTCTCTCCTGAGGAAAACACACACTACTAAACAAAAGTCTAGCCAGCAGGAAGTGTCACATCAATTACAATCACATTCATCAATTATATCCAAAATAGCTGAAATAGCACAGTTAGAAATTTAATATGCTGAAGTAAACATTCTATGCAGCCCATTTCTGTATAATCCTGTATCCCATTTCTCAAGTCTCAACAAAACTCACACAGTCACAGTTTGGACCACCACCAATTATTATTTTTGTAAATAAATTGGTAAAAAATAAATAGTACAGTTCAGACGCCCTGATGAGGATTCAGAATCTTACATGCACACTATGAACTTTACCGTGTGGTGGCCCGTTGGACTTGAGCAGGCTGAAGCAGTAGTGAGAACACTGAGGCCCGTTGGCAAGCCCCCTTAACATCCGCAGGTAGGGGATATACAGAGTGGGAGGCAGCAAGTCCCCCATCTGACGTACAAATTTGGAGAGAACCACCTGCGCAACACACACACACACGTGGGTCACACATATTGTAAGCTCAAAACTACACCCCTCACTACAATTGCACAAGTACTGAGTACAGCAGACTGATTAGAGCACTTGCTAAATGGACACACACACACACACACACACACACACACACACACACACGCACCTGTTTGTGAGGAGGCCTCTGTGGGGCCATGCCCAGAAACGATCCTGCAAGTGACGTGTGCTGCAGGGACTCTGATGGACACCAGAACTCCACACCAAGCTCCAACCCAAACGACTCCTTACTGTAGAACTCACCAATCTAACAAAACACACACACTTTGTTATTCAGCGAGCATGACACATCACACAGAGCTAACACAACAGCGTTCATCATACCAGTATCATGAGGTGCTCCAGGTCTTTCCGCAGAGAAGACGGAGGCTCGCTGCCCATCTGCATTGCCATGTGGATCAGTCGAGCATCTTCATCAGCACGGTTACGCAACTGCTTCACCTAAACATAGCCGTTTCACATCTTATCTCTATTTACACATGATTTGTGTGTGTGTGGTATAAATCTTTCACTGTTGTGCATACCTTCATGGGCATGAGCGCTAGGAAGTCAGTGATAAGTGCGTGAAGTCGCCGAGTGTAGAACTCCTCCTGGCAGAAAGCTTCACTTGCCAGGACGCCCTCCGTCAGGAAGAGGAAGACTCCTCCCAAAACTGCCTGATCAGCCAGAGCTTCATCTGCCTCGGTGAACTCGACAAGTGCTGAGGAGGTAACAGTTATTATTACTAGGGCTGAAACAATTCCTCGAGTAACTCGACTAATTTGATTACAAAAAATGATCGAGGCAAAATCTTCTGCCTCAAAGCTTCTTTTAATTAATTTTAAAAGCTTGTGTTATGCTTTTTGCGTAATTATTTGTTCGGGGTGCCACAGCGCGCTTCCGGATGCAAGCCGCCAGTGAACACCGATGAAGGAGAAGTGTTTACGTCACCCACAAAGCGGAAGGAGATGCAAACAGTTAGCTGTGTATTGATTTGAGGGAGCGTTAAAAATATCAGCGAGCCAAAGAAGAGAACTTTTAGTTCTGAAAGTTAAGTTGCACAACTTAGTGTTTGTGTATAATTATTTATTTTAATGGTTGCCTTAGTTTTTTTGAAATACGTTTATTTATTGTTTTTGCATCTGAGAAAAGGCTTTCCGATAAGAATGTATGACACTGTAATGCACTTAATTCATCTCTTTAAGCTATTAAATTATAATGTATATATAATTTACAAATTTTGAAAAAAAAATTCTATATTCTATATTTTGTAATATTTTTATTTTGCCCTTATTTGTACAGTTTATTTTATTAGTTAAATTTATTTTCTTTCGTATTTCTTTTTATTCATATTTATTTTTTATGTATAAGCTTTTATTTTTTAAGGTCACTGGCGGTCGTATAAGCATTTCACTGCATATCGTACTGTGTATAACTGTATGTGACAAAAATTTTATTAGATTTTCCTTGTATTGTGAATAATGAAAAATTTTTTTGGATAAAACGCTATTCATTTAAAAAATAAAAGTAGATTTTTCTAAAAAGAAAAGCAATTAGTCTTTTTTTCTCTTATATATTTAAAAATTGCTGTTTAATTAAACTAAAGTACATTTTATCCGATAAAATTTTTGGCAGAATACTCGATTACTAAATTATTCAATAGCTACACCCCTACTTATTAAGGACATGTATTAACAGTTGGGTTAGAGATGAGGGATAAAAAATTAAACTCAGTCATGTATCATGTCTCATTTGTTGAAGAAAATCGTGTATCGCTACACTGACTCCAGAAATAATTATTCTGAATTGTTTATCTGAGGTGGCAAAACATCGCTGTTCCTCTATAACGGGTATTCAACAAGATCCACTTGGAGAAAATCTCCTCAAACTGAGGTCCTGAAAATCATTATTTCTAATCTGCATAATTACTTTTATTGTGATATACAGTGGCAGAGAAAAGTTTTCGGACATCGTTAAAATTTTACACAATCTCAAATATCATCATGAAATATTGCGAAAAACCTTTTTTTTTTTTTTTGGCTTGTATTTTGTTCAGTCTTAAACAAGTTCTGTTATTTTTTTTTATTTGATACCGACAGTTTTAAAAAACACTTGACATTCTAAAACTACCAGAAATTTAGTTTGGTTATTTTCTCTTGTAAACAAAAGCTATCCATTGCATTTGTTTTTGTCTGTCTGATGCAGCTACTGTACACCTTTTGAAACACAAAAAGATTTTTCTGCAACTATTTAATTCATGATAAGATTGTGTAAAATTGTAAACATCTTTCCACCACTGTATAATCAAGCAGTCTAGTAGTTTGTAGTGGCATTTACATGTCATCAACAGATGGTCCTGAAAAACTTAAGAAAACTTAAGAAAGTGCAAAGCATTTCAACAATACTTCTGACGCTTAACAGTGATCTAAATATGTATATCGCTCTTTTCCTATTAAACAAGAGCGCTGCATTAAAAAAAAAAAAAACAGATCATGATTAATTTTATAAAGTTAAAATAAAGAGTAGCAGCCACTTCAGTTTACCCTCTTCTTAAACTGTACATGTCTGTATTTCTCCACCTGACTCCTGCTCACTCGTCTCTCCTTGTATCGCTCGGTCACTTGCCTCTTTCTAATCTGTCTGTAATGTTTTTGGCATCTAGAATGCACAGATTTGATTGACTGTGTAGCATCACGTGAGCTGTCTTTAATCGCATTCAACTGGTCTCTGAGTTTCCGGGTGCGCTAAAACAGTACTGTAAAGATGGGAAGAGCTGCGCCTGATAAAAATGAAGCAACGCATCAAATTATTGATTATTTAGTAACTAAATAAGAAAAAAAATGTATACTGAATTTGTTGCATTTATGCCTCCTTACTCCCCCTTTTTCTTATCAAAGTCGCAAACAGTCGTGTAAGCATTTCACTGTGTATCATATAGTTTATGGCTCTGTATGTGACAAATACAATTTTTAACTTGAAATTTGAACTTGAATATTCCTTGCAATATTTGTAAAAATAATTACCAAATTGCAATACAAATATTATCTGCAGCTATGGTATTGTGATAATATTGTATCGGCTGGTCCCTGGTGAATCTTCAGGCAATATATATACAAAAATTTCATACATCACTTTTTTTTTATTTTTATACTGAATGATTACAAATGAAAGATTGTTTTAAACAAAAGTTTAAATAATATTTTTTTTCAGATTTTTTTAAATATTTAATATCTATTAAGAATTTCTTTTTTAATTGATTAAATTGTATCTTTACAGTAAATTTTAATAAACCGTTAAATTACGTAATCAATCTAATTTGTTGAGCTTACATTTGATATTTAAAAAAAAAAAAAAAAAAAAAGAAGTACATCACCACCGGTTTTGCATCCACTGCTTGTTAATGTGCTGCGAGAATTATTGTGAAATGTCTTTACACACCTGCACCCTGGGGGAGCTGCGAGAGCGCTCGGAGTGAAAGTGCCCACGCCAGCCTCACCAGCGCCTGCAAACCCGGCAGCTTCCATGTCCCGTCGTCCACCACCCGATTGTGCACCGCAAACACATAATGCTTGTCTGTCACAAGAGGGAGGGCCTGGAGCAAATCTAACACACACAGGAAAAAAGGGCTTTTGTAAAACACTGCGCAAACTTCACATATCGTAAAGTAAAAAGTCTCTAGTCGAGTCATAATTTCACTATCAAAGGAGACGTGTTTGCGCGTAATACCGTCTCTGTCTTCCGTGCCTTGTTCCAGAAAACTGACGTCGAAGCAGTAGAGCAATGCCATGACCAACGCGAGGTTCACGCTGTCCAGGGAGCCGTCAGCTTCCGCGGTCACTGTCGCTAGATGGCTGATAAGAGCGACTGTGTCGTCTTTACTAAGAGACGACTGGCATGTCCACGCAAACAGGCACTCAGCCAGAGATTGGCGGCACTCCTTGATGAGATCAGACACCTGCAGAGGACAAAGGTGTTAGATGATGTCAAAGAAGATTTATTTATTCATTTTCTTTAGTAGAAATGGATCAAGAGCAAAAAAATTACTAAAATAAATAAAAATATGAAGACGTTCTCACCTCTTTCCTGTGTTTCTCATTTCCAAGACCGCGCTCTTTCTGCAGCTTCTCAAACTCCCGTGTCGAGCTGATTTCCGACACCAGGTTTAGAATTTGCTTAGTCAAGCCCTGGTTCATCAGCTCGTCTGTGAAGCGCGTGGTGAGATTGACCAAATCCGAACTACGAGAGAGATTGAGGAAGTCCAGAGACATGTTGTCAAGTCAAAATATCCAAAACAAGAAAAAACATCTGGGTTAAAAAAATTTATAAAAATTTTTTTTAAAAGGCACCTAAGCTCAAGAGTGAACGTCTTGCCATGACGTGACTGGATGAGCGATCGGAGAGAGTTGGCCATGCAGCGTTTTCCATCCCAGTACAGAAGAACAGCCACCAGGCCCCTCGTCAGTCCAGGAAAATGAGGCTGCTGGTGCTCTCCTTTAAAAATGCAGCATTGATGCTCATAATACGCAATTTCACACATATTACACTGTGCAATACATCTTCATACATGTTTTGTTCTCTGACTGCTAAGTGGAAATTGTTTGTTTTGGAACTTCAGTGACGTGTGTGTCTGTGTGTCTGTGTGTGTGTGTGTTTGTGTGTGTGAGAGAGTGAGAAAGAAGTACCAGCAAGCAGAAGCTCTAGTGCAGCAAGCTCTCCCAGGTCGAAAAGGTCACTCAGGATGAAGGCCTCTGTGAGAAGCTGCTCAGGGAGAAGCCGTGCACCTTGTTGACCTTGAATAGCAATCCCCTCTGTGCTGGCTTTCCTCACTTTCTCTCTCTGCTCTGCACTCTTTGGCTATAAATAAAAATAAATAAATAAATAAATAAATAAATAAAAATCATTAATAATAATCTTCTCATTTGAAACAGATGGGAATATTTCTGTAGCACTCACTGGATTTTTGAAAAGGGACAGAAATAAGGGCTTATGTTTCTTTAACTGCACATCCAGAAGATGGACGCTTTCAGACTGTCTCCTCCACACGGCTCCTTCCACGGTTTCCCATAACTCTTTCAGAGGGCCCCACAGACTGGCTCCTTCAAAAACAAACAAATACATGACTTATTAACATTTGGAGCAACTTTGTGAAATCACAAATAATCAAGTGCTGACAAGGACACGGGTATCACAGTGAGACGCTCGAAATCGATTCATGTCCTGTGTTCATTGTGTAAGTGTTCTCAGACTAAATAAATCACACCGACATACATGATGGATTGAATCGGATTAAAAAACTTCAGTGTGGTGACAAAATCACAGCATCATTCCCAACTTGCCTGGTGTTCAGTTCCCTTTTGCCTTTCCACAAAAAAGGCACACAGTCTAGGATTTCATTTAAATCACCTTTAGTGTTGACTACAGCACAGAATATGGTGGCCAGTTCATGCATGAAAATGATTCCTCATACGTCCAGAATCACTCTTATACAATTTGAGTCCTGGAATATGCCTAGACCATCAGAAAAAAAAACTACAATGATGTGATAACCTCATTTTTCACTACATTCAGGTCGTCACCTGACTTAATTTTATTGTCACATAATGAGTCTAGACCTGACCAAGTAAAACAACCCCAGATCATAATGATGCTTCCACTCTGCATCACTTAATGTGTTCCCCTCCTACCCTGACATCTTACCAATCCCTCTAGAATAGGCTCATCAGACCACATGACCAATCGTTATGCTCCCTAGAAAATTCAAGCCTCATTTCTGATTAGTCTCATTTACAAGTGTTTTTTTTTTTTTTTTATGGCCACACTTCTTTAAGTGATCACCATTCAAGATTTTTCTTTTTTTCCTGATCACAATGTTCACAACCCAGTTCCAGTAACTAGAAATCTCCTCAGTCGTTTTCTTAATTTGACCCCTTTTGAAATACTGACCTTGCCAGGTAATGTATGTATAATATTCAAGGTGGTATCAAAAATTTTTGAGATTAGCTCCGTTTTTTTTCCCCGCTTTAAGCGCTCCCTCAGATTCCTTAAAAGCTGGCAGTCCCAAAACCTTGCTTCGTCTCAGGGACATGAAGGATGCGTCATCCACAGCACACTGATGGAATTGTTTGCAGACTCTGATGCAATGTTCCTTTTGCTCCTGGGTCAGCAGCCCGGGGACAAACTTGGCAGCAACGCGGTGCACGTTCAAATCACACGCAAGGATTGCCTGGACTGTTCTGTATGACACACCGACAACTGCAGCAATGTTGTGGATTGTTCTCCAACGATCATCATGCACAAGTTGCTGAATGGTTTTGACATCTTCAGGGGTTGAGCCCGTTGAAGATCTTCCAGTGATCTTCTTCCACTCTTGAAGCGTACGTGCCACTCACACCACCTCGAACGAGTCATTATAGCATCGCCGTAAAACTTGCCAAATTACGTGAGGCAGGTTTGTTCAGTTTCACACAGAATTTCACATTCACTCTTTGTTTGATCTTGCAAATGAAATACCAGACATGGTAACACACATGGTCAGAAGAGCACCAAATGCACAGCTTCCGATGTACACAGGACGATGTCTTTTGGCACACTGACTTACAAAGGTCGGTTCTCCCTGTGACTGTGTGTGCAGGTTTGTGCTGCCATCTGTTGTCACGTTACAAAACTAGTTTTGAAACTTTTTGATACCACCTTGTAGTTTGTTATTTTAGAAAGTAAGTGAGTTCATCCTGATTTATTAGATATAAATGTGACAGGAGCACAGTGACATACAAGAGATTTTGTATGGGTGAAGTAACAGGTTTGTTTAGGCTCATTGTTCCTCTACCATTAGAAGAACGTTAGGGGTTACACCAAGGAATTGGAGTTAGGGAAATATTAGGGAGTTTTATTATTCCTGAATTGAAGATATTAGGCAAATGTCCTTTGAATCAATGTGCGAAAAATGCAAAAAGTTTCCAAGAATGTCAAATAACGTATAAACACTATCTGCTCTCAGGTTTCGTGAACCAAGAACAAAATGTTTCCAGAATGTTCTAGAAGTCAGTGCTTGACATCTTATTTCCAGAATGTTCTAGAAGTCAGTGCTTGACATCTTATTTCCAGAATGTTCTAGAAGTCAGTGCTTGACATCTTATTTCCAGAATGTTCTAGAAGTCAGTGCTTGACATCTTATTTCCAGAATGTTCTAGAAGTCAGTGCTTGACATCTTATTTCCAGAATGTTCTAGAAGTCAGTGCTTGATAGCATCTCATCTTATACTTACACATACATTGTTCAAAGTTTACATTTGAACTTAAACAGAAAAATTAATAATAAAATGTATCATATTCATGAATTTTGCAATGACCAGTGACGGGTTTAACCAGTGACTCTGAGACTGGACCTCTCGGGCTGTGTCCCAAACCACACACTGCCTTAGCAACAGCATGCCAGTGTGTGTGTGTGTGTGTGTGGAAGTTTACCAAGTCACTTACTTCACCAAACAAGCATAGCCATTATAAGTTACACTTGTGCACTGTAACACACACACACACACACACACACACACACCTCAGTAGCTACCTATATTACAATCATTCCGTCTCTTCACCTGAACACAAACATACTTTCTAAACTCTGTCCTACTGCTAACAGCCCAGCGACTAGCGCCCTCATGCTAATGCTAATCACATCTCAGCATAGAATGAACATGAGACTCTTCCAGCATCAAGTCTAAACCGTTCGGTTACACAGAAGTAAAATGCGTTTTATTTTAGGCAGTTTTAATAACAGTTATAATAATTATGATGAGAAGTTAAACGATATAACACGTTTTTTAGCCGGTTACCTGAATTTACCGCCATCTGCGCTGCCATGTCTGATTTGAGCCGAAGAACCTCCTGAGGTGTCCGAGTTACTGCCGGAGTAAAACACCGCTCCGTTCAGTTTCGGTTTAATTAATGTATTGATTCTCCTGTTTTATTCATTTATTTATTTATAAGTTATAAAATTCTATCTTTAAATGAATAATTTTTGCTTAGAAAATTGTTCTGGTTTAACATATTTTTTCAGGCAATCAACATAACTATCAAAATCCACTATGATCCTCTATGGACTAATTCAATGAACAACATTTTTGCAATTACATTTTAAAATGATTAATTTATTTATTATCATAAACTCTACATTACTTACTTTTGGACAGTCTTCATCCAAACCTGAGTCACTGTGTGTGTGTGTGTGTGTGTGTGTTGGTCAAAAGTTATAGGAGTGGGCACAGTGGTGTAGTGGGTATCACTGTCTCCTTGCACCTCCAGGGTAGTGGGTTCGATTCCTACTTCACATTTTTTGTGCATGGAGTTTGCATTTTCCTCCCTATACAATTAGGCTAATTGGCGTTCCCGTGTTTGTGTGCCCTGAAATGTTTTGGCACTCTATTCAGGCTGTACCCTACCTCATGCCCAAAGTCTCCTGGGATGTCTCCCCGAACCCCATACAGTGGAACCTCGGATTACGAGTAACACGGTTTATGAGAGTTCCGCAAGATGAGCAAAGATTTTTTTAAATTGAAATCTAGGATATAGAGCGTGAGTTTTGTTCTTCAGTAGTTTTTTTAGTTGGATTTAAGTGCAGGATCCACCCGAAAGTTTGTACTATAACCTGACAATGCAGAAAATAAAAGAACGGGCATCGACCAGTTTGTCCATCTCATCATTACACGAGCATGAATTAACGGGCTGTTACGCTGTCGCGAGCAACATTAAAATAAAGCGGAGAAGCTTTAATAATTTAGGTGAGAACAACAGTCTTTCCGTTAATGTGTGTGTGTGTGTGTGTTTAAATGAGAGGAGAAAGTTGTACTGTGTAAGATGAGAAGGGGGAGACAGGAGGGGCTGAAAGCAAGAGTCTCCACTTACTCTAGCCTCACACATATACGCCTGCGTGCACAAACGGAAACACTTATCTGTCGGGATTTATTTTTTACTTTTTTGAAAGGTAAAGTGCAGGTTACTTTGTTTTTTTTACAATTTATATTTTGTATTAATTATTTTTATGTATTTATTTTTTTGGGCTGTAGAACGAATAATTTAAGTTTCCATTATTTTTTATGGGAAAATTCAATTTGGTTTAAAAGTGTTTTGGAATACGAGCCCGCTTCCGGAACGAATTATGCTCGTAATCCGAGGTTCCACTGTATACTGTAGGATTCGTATAGTGGTATAAAAGATGAATGAAAAGCTGTTCTGTAAAACATTCATAACGTCTCTAATCTGAGGTTAGTCCTCTTAATTGGTTATTTTAAGGCTGCCTTTAAATTTAAGTCTAAATAAACTTCTACTCTGCAGCAGAGGTTGTTTTGGTCTTGAGAGCCAGTTTCATCATGGAGCTTAAAAGGGTTTTGCAAGTGCACTTGACAATACTGTTTTTGCAAGAACTATTCCTAAACATTATGTGTGTGTGCCCTGCGATGGATTGGCACCCTGGCCAGGGTGTACCCCGCCTAGTGCCAGAAGTCTCCTGGGATAGGCTCCAGGTCCCCCGCGACCCTGAACACAGGATTAAGCGGTATAGAAAATGAATGAATGAATGAATGAATATTCCTAAACAGCTGACCTTCATGTCTTAAAATAACAATTGTTGTTGTTGTTACCTAATTGATCTGATGCCATACCTGTTATTTCATATTTAAATTTTTCTTTTTATTAAATTCAGATTTACATGAATTAAATCTGTTACATAAATTTTCTCCCAGTAAAATAGGTTAAAGATTTTAATGCAAAAATTGAAGTTTTTTTTTACAACAAACAGCAAATACTGGTGAAACAGCAAACAGCAAATACCAGCGATTTTCTTTTAATTTAATAATATAAGATGCCCCTTCTGAAATCAGCCCGTTTTCAAAAGCCTGTCGGTGTGAAGTCACACCGACAGAGGCCGCTCCTACTATAGTTGATTGACACTGGTGTTTTAGCAAAGACCCGCCCCGAGTGAAAAAAGAGCCGTCGGCCATTGTTTTTCTACACTGGAGCAAAATGGCGCCTACATGAGTGTGGTGTGCAGTGTGTTACTGTAGTGTGGTGGTCTAGTGTTTAGGATTTGGTGCTTTTACGTGGGAGACCCGGGTTCGACTCCTGCTCAAGGTACATGCTTTTTTGCACTACATATTTATAAAGTTTTTCTAAAGTTCGTTTAGTAACGAGGCGAGTGCGCTATGCTTCGGTATGGGTAGAGTATGGGAAGGTGAGCGTGAATGAACAGATGCAAGAGGAGACAGGAAGATAGCAGAAGGGAAGATTTAACACGTTAATATCAGATCTATGAGGAAGAGAGCAAGAGAGTAGAAATAACTCCTTTATATATAAAATAATTCTAACATCATGTAAAATTATTTTTAACTGTTTTTTAAATATTTTTAACTGTTGTCAAAGCTATACCCCACTTGTATTGTGAAGACACGCCCCACAGAACTGGGGGGCGGGTTCAGTAGAGGTCATTAACATTTAAAGGAGCATGTACTGAAACAGGTTGCTGAGAACAGAGCTACTTTTTACCAGGTAAAAGTATTGTTTTTTTTACACAACAATTGAGAATTTTTAATTAAAGTATATTACAAACTTTTCATTAGGACCCTAAAGAATCATATTAACCTATGCAAAATTGAGACTGTATGTCTCCTTTAAAACAACTTGATGCAGACATCACATTTCTTCAGGAGACTCATTTACAGTACGTTCAACAGATCATTTCCGGCTTAGAGGAAGTCGGGTGGAACAGGTGTATCATTCCAATTTCCATTCAAAAGCTAAAGGTGTGGCCATACCCATCTAGAAAAACACGGCATTCACTATGTTCTTGAGTGTAGCTCATTTCGTCCAATTTCCCTTCTTAATACTGATGCCAAAGTGCTTGCTAAAGTCCTTGCGCGACGTTTAGAAGGGGTGTTGCCCTCCATCATATCACCTGACCAAACAGGGTTTATTAAGAATCGTTATTCTTTTTTTAACATCAGACGACTTTTGAATATTCTTTACGGCCCCTCTCCACCTGGCACACCGGAGGTAGTTCTCTCATTGGATGCGGAAAAGGCATTTGACCGTGTGGAATGGGGTTATCTTTTTAATACTCTGGAGAGATTTGGATTTGGTCATAAGCTTATATCATGGATAAAACTTTTATATACGTCTCCATTAGCCGCTGTGCGTACTAATAACAGCATATCTGCTTATTTTGAGCTTCAACGTGGCACGAGGCAGGGATGCCCTCTGTCTCCACTTCTATTTGCAGTCGCAATGGAACCACTTGTTTTAACTTTGAGACAAAGACCCGATTCCCAGGGTATTCGACGTGCAGGATTGGAACATAAGGTTTCGCTTTATGCAGACGACATGTTATTATACTTGTCCCAGCCCCTGACAAATTTACCCAAGTTAGTGACTCTACTTACAGAGTTTGGCAAAATATCTGGCTATAAAGTTAATATCCAGAAAAGTGAACTAATGCCTGTTGGTGATGGGGTCAGTCCGTCATCTTTAAGTTCAATTCCTTTTAAAATTAGCCCTAAAAAATTGAAATATCTTGGGATTTGGGTTAACGCATGATCATAAAGACTTGTTCGGAGCCAATTATCCACCTCTCTTATCCAATCTACTGTAAAACAAGATCTTGAGCGTTGGCACCACCTCCATCTTTCATTGGGTGGAAGAATTAATACAATAAAAATGAGTGTATTGCCCAAGTTTCTGGATATTTTTCAGTGCCTTCCGTTATACTTAACAAAATCTTTCTTTTCCAAATTAAATAATCATATTTCAAACTTTATTTGGAACAAAAAAACACCAAGAATTAAAAGAAGTATACTGCAGAGACCTCGTGCAAAAGGAGGGATGGCACTTCCAAATCTCATGTACTATTACTGGGCAGCCAATATAAGAGCACTGATGTTCTGGTTAAACAATGACATTAATCCCCCTGTATGGACAATTCTGGAGGGGCCTCAGTTAGACCCACCTCTCTAATAGCATTATTGTGTTCTAAAATACCACTTATTCAACCAATCTCTAGTTTGATCTCTAATCCAGTTGTTATACATTCAGTTAAACTCTGGAATCAATTCAGAATATCGTTTTCTCTTAAAGAATTACCACAGGCTGCCCCACCTGCTGAAAATTACATCTTTGTTCCATCTATGATGGATGATGCTTTTAAAGTTTGGGTTAGAAATGGATTGACCTCATTGTCTGAACTTTATATTGATGGAAATTTTGCATCCTTCGAACAATTGGTACAGAAATACGACATTCCTAAATCACATTTTTATAGGTATTTGCAGCTTCGGAATTTTGTGGCATTGAATTCTAATAATTTCCCATCATGCCCTCCACTTTCTTTATTAGATTCAATATTTGAATGTAAATCAGGCCAAAAACAAAACATACGCAGGATCTATGAAATACTCATGAAATGTTTCAACACCCTTCGACTTACTCAGGAATAAATGGGAGACAGATTTAGATGAACCAATTTCAGAGGAAATCTGGCACAAAATAATACAGGGAATTTTTTCATCATCCATTTGCCTTAGACATGCTGTAATACAGTTTACTATTGTGTACCGTCTACACTGGTCAAAAGTCAGACTTTCTAAAATTAAAACTGATATAGACACCACATGTGACAGATGCAGACAGGCTCCTGCAACTCTGCTGCATATGTTCTGGACTTGATCAAGACTCTACATGTTCTGGACCAAGATTTTCGAGACTTTTTCTGGAATATTTGGAGAGACAGTAGAGCCAACTCCATTTGTTGCATTTTTTGGTGTGCCTCCAGAAAACACCAGTTTTGACCAAAGGAAAATTATATTATTGGCCTTCTGTTCCCTTTTTCTGACTAAATGGAAAGACCCTGATCCACCAACATCATGGAGAAAATTAGGTATACAGTTAAAGGGTCTACTGACACATTTTATGTTATTTGGCAGCCTTTCTTAACTTTTGCTGAGGGCCTGAACGCAGATAATATTGTACTTGAAGATTACTTATTATTATCATTATTTTATTTACAATTTTTATGGACATCTGATTGTTATGGCATCCGTGTGTTTGTCTGGTGTTGGTGGGGGGGGGGGGTTTGGTTTTGTGTTCTCTTGTGTTTTTTTTCTGTATAGTTTGAAAATAAATAAAAAAACTTTGATAAAAAAAAGACTGTTGTAAGGAAAAGCACTCAGGACTGAGGTGCTGTTTAACAAGATGTAATCAAGTTCACTTATCCAATAATGAGAGTACATCAGAAGACCTGGGGAAGTGGTACTGATCAGAAAGTTGATGGAGGTTCAAACCCCTTGATCCTGTCTGCTCCAGAGGTGCTGTATCAGGCCTAGCACTGCACTCTGACCTAACTAACTCCTAACAAGCAGTAATGTATACAGTATGTGACAATGAAGACTTAACTTAACCTCTGAGGATGTGCTGTGGTGTCTGTTCCCCACTGCACACTAGTTTGGAGGGTGAGGATCCTGACGATCGGACTTGTTGTCCGTGCATTCCACGGATCCTCGATCTGATTGAGATCTGGGGAATTTGGATCAACAACCTTGAACTCTTTGGCTGCTAAACACACAGCAGACTGTGATGCACTTTGTGTACTTATAACATTATATCCTATCCAGTGTTAACGTTTTTTTCAGCAATTTGTGCTACATTAGCTCTTCTGCATGATCGGACCAGATGGGCGCATACTGTAGATGAGCCTTGGGTGCCCATGATCCTGTCACCACTATATTGATATACTGTATAATGGATAATCAATGTTATTTCGCCTAATGATGGTGTTAGTGTTGTGGCTGATCGCTGTATACAGTATGTCATTTAATATAAACAGTCTTCACTGACATGTTAATGGTTTGTTAATTTCAGTTTCCACTAATACTAGAAAATAGATATATACATATAAATGTACAATATGTTTAACCTTTAATTGCTATTGAAGTTAATCAGACACCAAACTGTACATGTTCATATAATCCTGTATAAATGCTACACAATTCAGACAAGTTGAAAGAAATTAAATGGAAATAAAATGGAACAAACAGTAAACTTTAAATACAAACCAGTATTTTAATAACTAAAATAGACAACATATTATCTGTATATTCAAGATGTTTGTTCTGAGTTATAATTAGCCCTTATTACTATTAGGGCAATGTCATCAGAAACTGCTAGACCAGATTTGCTCTGAATTTTATACTATAATTATATTTTTTAATGGTTCCTAAAACAAAACCTGTGCTTGAATTGCATATTGCGTATTGCAAAGCTTACAGTGAAAACATATTGAAATAAACCAGTACTCAGTGTTCAGTATCACCTAAAAGAACGAGAGCGAATAGTCAATCAACAGTGCCAGAAGTTCACAATATGCTAATCTTTATTAGTTTTTTTTTCACCTGTTCCTTAACTTTTTAGGGGTGGTAAGGCTCTGAGTTTCTGATCGGAAGGTTGTTGTTTCGAGCCCCAGGTTGTTGTTTCGAGCCCCAGGTTGCCACTGTTGGGCCCTTGAGCAAGGTCCTTAACCCTGTCTGGGGCCTCTGAGTGGCTCAGTGGTAAAGCGCTCGCCCTATCATCTGGAGATCGCGAGTGGTGCTGTAACCTCTCGTAGCCGAAGGTCTAGAGAGAGCTGATTAGAGGGGAGGGATGAGAGGTACTTAGTGCTCCCACAGTAATCATGGCTCTACAGCCAATCAGGGGCGTCTGTGAGCTCACGCAAGTGGAAGGAGCGAATAGCGCTGTCCTCCGAGTGTGTTACTCCACCCCCAATGGTGTGTGAGCGAGCAGGTAGAAGGAAACTCCATGGTTCGGAGGAAAAATGTGAGTCTTCGGCCCACCTTTAGTGATGGGGAGGAATTGGACATGACTAAATTAGGGAGAAAATTGGGGGGAAAAAACCCTGTTTGCTCCAGGGGCGCCATATAATGGCTGACCCCAGCTTACTAACAAGGAGCTGCGATATGCGAAAACTAAAGAATTTCACTGTGTAGTAATGTATGTGATGGATATAATATCTGCTATTAATCATTTCACTCTCATGAGAAAGGAACGAAATAATAAATAAACAAAATACCATGACAAAATAATATTTATTAAAAGAGGGTTTACAATTTAAAGACAGCATTACCGGTTCATTATTGGCTCAAAACTACACAAATCAAAGAGTTTTCAATACTGAACTAACAAACAATCAAATGCACTGTTTCTAGAGCTTCTCGCACTCAATAACTGCTATCAAGTTGTGGAAAAATATATAGAGTGCTTTAACACAGCACTCTAGTAGATACTGAACAAAACATTGAATGTAAAAAAACAAACAAACAAACAACCCTGAAACACATCAACCTAGATCTAATATTGCTTAAAAGAGATGAGTGCACAAAAATGAGAAGTAATAAAACGGCAAAAAAGCAAGCTCTGTACATCACACAACAAATCTTGGAACGTTGTACTGACAAGAATTCAAAAGTGAAATTATGTGATTATTTATGTTTTGATCATCAACCAGAAAGTCCTCCTGAGATCCTCTTTTCATTTCAGGGCAGAACCAAACAGTAACAAATCGCATTATTTTGGCTTACAAGAGTCCATCCAGTGTCCCATTTTAAACATGTGGAGACAAAAAAAAATTTGAGTGGTTTTGTTTTTCAAAAAAAAAAAAAAAAAAAAGAATGAGAAGCAAATGGAAAGACTCTGTAGATTCCATCTTGCTGAGCAAGTTCACCAAACACCATCAGCCAGTGAAGACGAGGCTGCTTCGTCATGTCTCAAGTGTGTGTTTTTCTTTTAACCTCATCATTTTGTTGCAGGTGTTCAGCGTAACGAGGTTAAGTGAATACTGGTCGCGTCTGCAAGCAGGTAATAGGAACCAAACGTGGTAACTAATTTCACAGGAACACAGGGAGCAGGAACACCAGGAAACCCCCCCCCATACAAACTGCAGTCCAGTCCAGCTGCCATGTCATGTGCCATGGACCCAAATCTTTTCCACTGTGTCTAAGTGGTTCGCTCGTGCTCCTCTACCTCCTGCTTGGTTCTTCTAAGAGCCCCTTTCATTTTGACAAATTCTGGTGTGTTCTCCTGCTCCTCGTCCATTTTCTGCTGCTCCAACTCCAACTGCAAACAGAGAGACAGACTGGAATTTCAGTCCATATACATACACACATATACATATGCACTTTTAACCTAATCTGCATGTTCTTGGACTGTGGGTGGAAACAGGATTACCATGCAAACTCCAGTATACATATCAATATGTAGGAATTTAATGCATTCATACGTGTATTTGGAGTCAAACTAGCAGTGGCATAAATTGGAAAGTTTTATTGTTTGTTTGTGTTATGATAACTGATCACAACTAGAGATATCCACATTTATTTATTTATTGTTCCAATATATTAATGACATGTGGGTAGTTGACCTGTACCTGTTCGAGTTTCTGCTGTCTCTTCATGAGCTCGATCTCCAGGTCACTGTGCTTTTTATGCGCTTCTTGCTCTGCCATTTGCGCCTTTAGCACTTGATCTCTCTTCCTCTTCTCCATCACCTTCTGCAGCTCAGGCTTGTTCTGTGGAGCCAGACCCCTATGACAATAAAATTAAATAAAAATAAAAACACTCTTCCAGAAAAGCATAACCATATTTATGAGGAATATTGTTGGCCCATATCAGATATGTTTTTTAATATCCATGGTAGCAAAGTGATGGTGAGTACAATCATGTGTAAGACAGAAAAAAAATTAGACCAACCGACTGGCATCAAGCCATGACAATATGGTACATTAGACATAAATAAATTGAATATCCCATGTTTATATAGTCTATCTGAGCCTCCAATAACGAACTGAAATCCATATTAACTTAAACACATCTCCTGTTATACTGAACTTCCAGGCACACTGTATGACTGAGATGAACCAGACTCAACAGGGAACCCATCCTCATTTGAGTGATAACGGATAGCAGGGATTGATCTGCAAAGTTTCTTCCTACTGTCATCTCAGGGAACTTTTCCTTGACACTGTCGCCGTCGTCCTCGGCTTGCTCATCAGGGACAATCTTATCATTTTGATTCAGACCCGTTTACATCTCATACAAACTTAAATAATTCTTTTGATTGTGTAAAGCTGCTTTGCCACAATGTCATTGTAATACTGTATGAGGTCATGATCTTGTATACAGTCAAGTCTGCCTGCTTTACATGTATACACCATACAATGGGATCTAAATGGGAACCAGTGTCAGAGTAAATCATACCGCTGCTGTCATGCACACACACCATATTTGTAACTTTCTATACTTTTATACCTCATAGTTTACAATTATAGTACATTTTGCACATTATGAATCCTGTGCCATTTATATATTTGTATGTATTTTAATTAAAATTGTATTCATTTATGTAACTTTTGTCAATTGGTATATTCCAACCAAAATTTTTACATTAATATATTATTGTAGTGAAATCTTTCTATTCGATTTTTCTATTTCGAGTCCCAGACAGTAATATAAGCATTCCCCTGCATACTATACTGTGTATGGTTGTGTATGTGACGGAAATAATTAGAATTTGAAATCTAAATAGCTTTACAAAAGTTTTCACCTCTCCGACTTAAAAATCTTAATGATGCCACAGCTATCTGTGGCTGTGCATATTTAGCAGATGATGGTATCTGTTAGCTCATAAAAAAATGGTTTCCAGCATGTGTTCTGTTGCCTTAAGACTGCATGAGAAAGAAGTGGTGGCAGAGCCACAAATGCCTCAGAGGAACAGTGTGTGTGTGTGTGCGTGTGTGCGTGTGAGGCCGTCCGTGTGAACAGGAAGAACATGCTAGTGGGCAAACTGTGTGAAAATCTAAATGAACATTTCAGGCGAAACTGGGGTTAAATCCTCATCTCTGGCTTAGAACAGGGGTATGAAATTTGCTCTGGGTTGGCAAGACATCTAAGACACTGTTGTACTCAATAATGGTCTGACTAAAGCAAATCCACAACATCTGGAAAGACAGAAAGAAAATCAGAAGAAGCCAAAAAGAGGCAAGAGAACAGTAAAGTATGACTGAAATAAGATGTGCTGCGTGACACGGAGTGTGTTTAAAGCACCCATGACACTCAGTGCAAACTTCAATGGAACAAACAGTCACATTCTGCAACAACTACAGTGGATAGACAAAGTTTTTTGCAAAGCAGCTCCGTTTACATACGGATTACGAGGGCAACGCACACCACAACAATATAGCATGAAGCCAACGAGAAGCTACACAAACCTTTGGTTACTGATTAAAGTTTCTTGTTAACATCTCCAAAGACCTTTGCTCCCTCTCATAAAACATTATATTGCCAAACCATTCATGTGGTGCTGTTTATTTCTGGGACATCTAACATGGCCTACATTGTTTTATCAGTGATACCAATGAATAGATCACAGTTAACAAAATAACTGTTAGGGTTATAGAATTCAGGGCAAACAATTAGAGCTATCCATATAAGGTCATAAACTTGGGTCCTGTGTAGGACACATACACATCTTTCCCTATTTTATTATTATTATTATTTTTTTTCATTTTAAATACTGTAGAATCTCTGTAATGTCTATTGTCCTCCAATTATTAAGCATGAGGTCAACTGAAAAGACAAATCCAAATTCAACTAGTTGTTCAACCCTTAAACCACAAAATGCACATGTATTTTATGCACGTCTTTTACTGAAAATCCATGTTTATACAACATAACACACATGTCGGCGAAGTTGGTTTAAATAAATCCTAATAATATCCTCCAAAAAAGTAGCAAATAATCTAGCTCCAAGGTATAGATGTAGGTGCTTAGGCCTGGTATCACATTTATTCCATCCAGATCTGAGTATCTTGTCTTTTTGCATCTTTTTCAAGAATAGAGTGCATGATGCTCTTGTACCCTCACTTTGGGGTCGCAACTCATCAAGAGTAACATCCAAAATTAACTGGACATTCATGGACACTTACATATTTATAGTTTCATTTCTGAATCATTGCACAAGACACTTTAATAAGACACTTTTTATGCATATTTGCACAACCCCAGTCATTTTTTACTTCATTTTTTTTTTTATTTACACTAAATTTCTATTTTTTCCCCCTTACATTTTCTATATTTTGGTATATTGTGAATGTCCTTATTTGTACAGTATATTTTCTCATCTCAGTTAAACAAATTTTCTATTGTATTTCTTTTTATTCATATTTATTTCTTATCTATAAGCTTTTATTTTTTAAGGTCACTGGCGGTCGTATAGCATTTCACTGCATATCGTACTGCGTATGAGACAAATAAAATTAGAATTTGATCTTTCTCAGTATAATAGCTAACAATATTATTTGGGCAGATCACATACAAAGATATAAATTAGAGATGTGGGTGAAGTGTCATACATCGTGATTCTTTTGTCTGGCAATTCATGTATCACCACACTGACTCCAAAATCTATTTTTTAAAATGAATTTAAATTTATAAAAATGTTTGCATTTGAGGTGGTAATACATTGCTGTTCCTCTTATAATCCTGCAGGGGGAAACACTCACCTATTCACACAGCACAGCCTCCTCAACAAATTGTTTGCCATATTTGTTTAGCATTGTAACAAAATCTTAAAGTAATATTGAATCAGGATGTTAATAAAATTTAATTGTGATGCTTAAAAAAAAAAAATCACAATACAAATAGTCACCTAGGATGGATGGATGGATTTATAGATGGATGGAAAGATGGATAGCAGCCACTCCAGTACCTAAGTATAACCTGTATTAGTGCTGGCCGATATGATCTGAAGTCAATAATTGAAAATTTTCTCTCAATCATGATTAACAAATGATTGTATTGTTCACTGACAAGGTTCTTATTGTAAATAAGTTAAAAGCTGTGATAATCTTATCGAATAAAAGATTTCTCCTCCATGTTGCCTCCATGTCACAGACTGGACAGCGAAGCATCATGTGACTACACACACGGAAATACACAATTTTGCCAAAAGTATTTGCTCGCCTGTCTTCACATGCATATGAACTTGAGCGACATCCAATATCTTAATCCATAGTATTTAATAAAATGTTGGCCCACACTTTGAAGCTATAACAGCTTCAACTCCTAGGGGAAAGCCTGGCTCACCTGCCTCCGCTCCCCAAATTCATTCCAAAGGTGTTCTATCGGGACTCTGCACAGGCCAGAGAAGTTCTACCACACCAAACTCGTTCATCGATATCTTTATGGACCTTGCTTTGTGGGAGAGCAGAGACTTCTCGTCTCAGTGTCTGTCCTCACAAATGCGCTTCTGGAAGAATGTTCAAGAATTCCCATAAACACACTCCTAAACCTTGTGGAAAGCCTTCCCAAGAAGAGTTGAAGCTGTTACAGCTTACGAAGGGTGGGCCAACATCATATTAAACCCCATGGATTAAGAATGGGATGTTATTCAAGTCCATATGCGTGTGTTTTTAGGGTGACATTACATGCACAGACACAGTGACAAAGGTATTAACAATATTAAAAAAAAAAAAAGTTTATTCAGTATTTAATCACTTTTTTGCATGTTCTGCATGAAAAGAAATTTGACTGTAGAATGTGTTGAAGAACGAGTCAATAAAACAATAATGATCACAGCGAATCCTGACACTGACTTCCAGTCACTACATACATACAAGCATGACACCATGACAGACATAGAACAGAAGTTAAAGCACTTCTGGGGTTTAGCCGGTTGCCAAATCATGAGACTAAAATGTCCTCTCGGAAAGACTCCTGATTGCTTCTTACTATACACACTTGAGAAATTAATTAAAATCTACAATATAAGAGAGAATGACCACTTTATTATATAAACTCCAGCTCACACCGAGCCAGTGCCTCCATCACTCTCTGTTCTGCCTGCTGAAACTGTTCTGAAACCACTTTAATCTTTAATGCGCTTACGAACACTTCTGAGTGATGAAGATGAATGATGGAGGAGAGAGCGTAGGAGAGAGTGAGGAGAGGGATGATGCTGTGCTCCTCCTTATGTAACTGTTCATCTCTAAACATTCTTATGAATGTCACGCGTCACTGCTGGATCTGAGTGTAAATATGCCTTTTAACCTGCGTATACACACGCACACACACACACTAGTCGAGCCATGAGACTAAAAACCTACATTTCTAACCAGCAGTAGTGAAGAAGGTTAAAAAGTCGTGACTTGTATTAGATGACTTGCATAATACCAATCCTCAACCACTTCTGCGTGAAACAGACCACAAATTCAGAGACGTTTTATTCCTGGTAACTTGGGTTATTTGCTGCAGCGTTACCTTCAATGCTACACCCTGACAGCTACAAAATGTATCACATGCATAGAGGTGTGCATGTTTATAAAGTTTTAAGTAAAGATCCATCAAGCAAAAGAAAGTGAGACTGAGACAGACATTCCTGGCTTGTTCCTTGCATTTTCCCCCCTCATTCCTGTCTGCTTTGAGACAGACAAAATGGTACAAAACGACCTGCCAGGAAAATGTTTTACCTCAGAAATTGGCAGCTCTAACAATTCCAGGTAGTTTTTCCCCCCGTCCACAGACGTATCAAACCACAGAAAAGCCGAAGCCTAGGGAGTTCTCTTTCATCATTATTTCTAAAACTGGACTGGTCAGAAACTGTTGATTCATTTACTACATCATTAGCTCAGGTCTTTTCGTGGTTTACATTACATTTGAATATATTTACATTACATAGAAAAAAAGATAATAAATAAGCATGTTTGTAATATTGATATTTGTGTGGTGTCCTAGAAAAGTTACTATACTATATAATATCTTATAGTAATTTACCACTAAATACCAGTAAAGGACAGAATTAAAAACGATGATTTAACAAAGATAAACATATAACACCATGAGGTGTTTGTAAAAAGATATTTGCGATATATATCGCTTATGCAAAGAAATCTACACGGTCAGTAATGTGTGGACGTCTCTGCCATTGGAAAAATCTTTGCCACTTTATAGACTCTTTGTATAATAACAAACTGCTTTTTTGTCTTCTCTCTCTCATACGTCAAGTCAGGAAAAAAAGACTGGTAAGGGAATAACACTTGTTATAGCGGTATATATCTATATATATTTGCTTATACCTGTTTTAGCTGTTGTTAGCTGCTTATAGATGTGTATTGCAGATTTGTAGATGTTTACCGCTGCTTGTACTAAGGTTAATATATATATATATATATATATATATATATATATATATATATATATATAGATATATATATATATGTATGTCATCTCTTATAGACAGCTGCTTATAGATGTTTATAGATGATTGTGGACATGTACAGCTGTTTTAATGGACATGTACAGCTGCTTATAGCCATTTTGAGATGTTTACAGCTTATCCTAGCAGTTTATATCTGCTTATAGCCATTTATAGGCATTATACCTGCTTATAATTAGGTGCTTATAGCTGTTTATAGCCATTTCAAGATCATACTGTTCATAGCTGATTACAGATGTCCATAGCTTCTTATAGCTATTTACAGCTATAATGTAACTGATGTAATAGGAACCAAGTTGTCATTTGTCAACTTTAAATAAAACACTTTGGGATCTGCTGTTATGAAAGAAATTTTTTTTAAATAAAAAATAAATAAAAACATGGTGTTGGTCCTCACCACTCCATTCCAGTTTTGATTATTTTCCCATAACACGCTCTGTCTTGTGTCAGTTTCTCAAGGATGCTCTGCAATGCGTGACTCATTTCAATAAAGTTTCAGTCAAGACCATAAAACGGAGCATATAGATCATAATAACAGATCATGTGATTTGCTTGACAACACCATGATGATAAGATAAAAGAGGTATGTATCTGTAGATAATGGAAAGAAAAAGTATATGACTAAAAACGGCCCTATAAAGAAGCGTGCAGATATAAAATATCTGAACAGGGTAGATATACTCCACAAATAATTAATCCTAATGTCAAACTTTAAAGAAAGAAAGAAAAAAAAACTGTGATGAGTGTAGAGTAGACTGCTAAGAGCTTCACCTCTTCTGATTCATAAGGAGTTCTCGGTGAAGATCTTGGTGGTTCCTCGAGGTCTTTACTGGGTTGACGAGTTTCTTGGGCTGAATGAGCTCATCACAGTCTCCATCCATGTAGTCCGGCTCTGCCATGATGGTCCGCACACGAGGCAACAATCTTGTTGGCAACTCTGACTGGTCTTAACGAAAGACACGAGAGAAACAGAAATGAGTCTCAGATTCTCAGTGTATTCCTCAATGTTGTGACAGCAGAATGCTCATGAATATGTCCTGTGTATTGTTTCTAGATTAACACCTAAGCACATAACTGGACCTTAAGAGATGCTGATGTTCCTCTGTACATGTGTTCAGATCATTTTAACCTTTCAGAACAAAATGTACCTGTACAGGAACTTAAAGTATAAAAGAAATTACTGTACGAAGGGAAAAAAAAAAAAAAACTTTATCTCTGTAATATGCTATTTCCTATGATGTCTGTACATCCACTCAATCATAAAATCAAACAGAGACACCTGAAAGAAACTTTAAAAGGGAATTTTGCATAATTCGTTGTCTTTAAGCACGTATTGTCAGTTAGGAAAAATGACTGAAACCTGTTTTAAGATGGGCGCGAGTGTGTACAAACAACACAAGTGTAGTGAAAAAAATTAAGTATATTCATTCATTCATTTTCTATACCGCTTAATCCTGTGTTCAGGGTCGCGGGGGACTTGGAGCCTATCCCAGGAGACTTCGGGCACTAGGCGGGGTACACCCTGGACAGGGTGCCAATCCATCGCAGGGCACACACACATACACACACTCACACACCCAATCACACACTACGGGCAATTTTTAGGAACGCCAATTAGCCTAACCTGCATGTCTTTGGACTGTGGGAGGAAACCGGAGTACCCGGAGGAAACCCACCAAGCACGGGGAGAACATGCAAACTCCATGCACACAGAGACGGGAATCGAACCTGGCCTGGGAATCGAACCCAGACCCTGGAGGTGCAAGGCGACAGTGCTAACCACTACACCACCGCGCCGCCAAATTAAGTATATATATTTCCATATTTATTTTTTCTTATTTTTAAAATATATTTATATACATCACTGCTTTTTGTCCTTTTTTGCAATAGTCAGGGCTTAAACATGCCCCCCCCCCCCCCATGTGACCTTATAAAAGATACCGTTCTCGGACTTGATGCTCAGTATATATTATATTAAATAATATATTAAATAATAAGTATAGGCTATTGATGTTTTTTTTTCTATGCCATTACAGTATTGTCAAAGCACTGAAAGAAGCTCAGTGGCGGAGAAACTCCAGAATTCCCCCTAGGAAAGTTATTGCCTTAAACACAAACAAGCTGAGGAGGAAACTGGATTTCAATTGCCGTTCAATTGGCTGCCACATCTATAGTACATATTACGTCATATAATTTATAATCTGCTTCAAAACAGAATCAGAAACAAATGGTATTATTTCCGTGAAAGGTATGCCCTACGATACCATCCAAAAAAACCTAAACTCATCCACAATCAAAGGCGTTAAAGGTGTTATCTTTATTTCTGAGAATGCATGATAACACACCTACAAAGGAAGTTTAGAAAGAATGAAAGAAGATGCTGATGATCTTCAGGAACAGTACGTTTCCCGACTACAATAGCTTCTAATAGTTCTATTTAAAAACATGACACCCTTTAAGAAATCTCACCTGGGAGGAGCGGGAGCTCGGAGTACCCGAAAACGGTGTCCATGGTGTGTGTGTGTGTGTGTTAATGTAAAGCAGAAGTGCGGAGTAATCCGGAGCAGAGTTTAGATAACGAGCAATGCGATACGCAGAGCTCCGCGCTTGATGTTATCATCATTTTATCATCAGTCCAACCCCGGCTGAGAAGCTCTGATCCTATAGGAGTGGCAACACCGAGGTTGCCAAGTTGCACATATTTCAACCCTGTCAGCTTGCTATTTATTATTATGCAAAAGTTTCTGGGGTTTATTATTAAGTGATTGTACATCTCTGTATGGATGAGACTCTTACTATTTATTAAATCACCTCGCTATTTATTAAAATCAAACTCACCCTAATTTAATAATTTGACCAAGTGATATGTTGGCCAATCTGGTAGCACAAATAGATCTATAAATAGTTTTTTAAAAAGGTTTTTAGTAAAGCTATGCTGCGATCAATTTTGTTCTAGTTCGTCTAATTTATCACTTTAATCGGGCAGTATAACTTATCTTGCTTGAAAATGCGGCATATAGGCAACATATATTAACAAGACTCGTCTTATGACCTTATAAAAAACCCCTCCAGCATGAGAATACATAAAGTAGCTTGCAAAATTGGAGCACATGTGCACAGGATCATTTAGTTGGACCTCTTGGCAGGATGGCAGACAGCTGGTCAGAATCTGATTAATGAAAGCCTCACTTTTCATACGTCTGCAAGTCATTTTTTATTTTTGTTATTTTATTTGGCAGCGCATAATTATATGAAATATAGCTTTCCCTGGCGTACAAATAGTGGAACAGAATCCCAACATCCCAATCCAACATCTTAAGGAAGAAGGAAGTAACTTACAAGTCAAGGAGGGGAAAAAAAAAAAAATCTAACCCTGAGCACATTGTACGTCTGGTACCTTTGTATTATATGAACAGATCTATAATTGGACTACTGTCCGTGCTAAATGAGATGAATATATGTGCTGAATATGTGTGTTTCGAAATGAGACCCAGGACTGCACCGTACAGTTAAAATCTGTTTCCTAGCTCCTGATAAACTCGGGTACTTTTCTCAGAACAGGTTGCAGTCAGAGCCATGCCAAATAAATAATGAGCTGGGATCAAGGGTGTTGGGATGGATGTAGGAAAACATGACAGTGTGCACATCAGTGAAGCTGCATCCTGTGACTGAAGAGGAGCTCAGGTCTCGTCATCGTCACTGACCATCATGTAAGATATTGTCACAGCACTCAGAAATGTTCGAATTGATTTACTGCATTAGTGTTGTTTCTAAGACTTCTCGTTTTGTGTAAGAGTTTAAAATCCGGGGATCATTCCTTTTGAAAGACAAAACATTTCCTAGTTCGCCCGTCTTGTGTCTCTCAGTTATACAACAATTAGCTGAACATACTGTACAGCACATGCTATGATTATTGTTTAATGAGTGAACATGGTGTACTCATGCACACTACACCCACTAGAGGGCAGAACTGGACACCAAAATCTATTTATTCAATCTTCTTGGATCTACACAATATGAGAAACACTGGCAGGAACTATCCCAGATGATAGAGGTGGATCATGTGATGACATGAAATTACAGAATATATTTTTTTTTTTACCCTGGAATGGACTGTAAAAGATGTGAAAACAATGCATACTAAAAATGCAAACGGCTCACGTCCCGGATTTGTTCTTAAAGGACAAATGAAACATGCAAACTCTACGCCTTAAGGCTGGACCGCTTCCTCTGCATGGTTTGCAGGACTGAGGATGTTTATCGTATCCAGAGGTAATTATTTCAGTCTGTTTAGTTTGGTCTCCTCCGGTCATAGTGAAGCATTTGCATTTAAAAGCATTTGGGAAATGAATCTTGTGTGCATCAACAAGTAATAACCATAGAGCTTATCTCATCCGCTTGATCTAAAAACATATCAGCCACAATACAGAACAGGATCTTCTCAAGGATAATATCAGGAAACAGTAACATAAAAAAAGACTACTAATACTACTACTAGTACTACTCCTGATACTATTAACAAATAACCTCTGCCCCAAATCTTCTTGCTGGAACTGGCTGTACCCCAGACGTCTATACAAGCAGTGAGGCCTCCAGTCTGTGAAACCATGTCCTCAGTAATTATAGACATTTAGTCCTGAAGATCACAGGTTAGTCTACATGGGGGTGTGACGTTCGGCACTAAGGGAAACGATCGCTAAATAGCCCACATCGTCATGAAGTAAGTAGGCTTAAAAGTTTTGAGGAGGTATCGGTCGGTCAGTGCCAGCCTGCTTTCATATTGTTCAAAACCCCACTGTATACGTGTACGAATCACCACTGTTCTGCTGTTGCGCATATTTAAATGCAAATCAAATAAATTTGTCCTCCAGCACCAACACCAGAATTTGCACAAAGACAAGATGAACAGGTTGGCCGGTGTTAAGTGTATTTTAATGGTCTAATGTTCTTGTTTATGAGCGACTTTGTCTGCCTGTGTGTGTCCAATCCAAGACATCTTGGTGTTACATCTTGGTGGTCTGAAAGTCAGGATGTAAACCCCCAGTCACAGAAGCAGAAGGAAACAAACTGGTTTAAAAATAAAAGAAATAAAAGAAAAAAAAATAGCACATGTTTCAACAGGTTAGACGCTGACACACATCACATTTCTCCAGCAAGAATATTCAGACTTCAGAAAACAAAATACATTACTCAGCTATGTACCTGCACTGGATTCTTGAACTAAGACACGTTTCTCCTGCCCCCTATCTCAAGCTTAACGAGTCAAATGCGAAACGGGTAAAAAGGGGTTTAAAAAAAAAAAAAAAAAAAAAAAACAGGACCAGTTTGTGTAATTTAAATGTCACTGAGCAAATGTGTGGTGGCCTGGAAAATCTTTTGCCATAACGAACTAAATGAAGTTTCTCCATCACAGATATATAGTTGTTGCCATGGTAATACAGTATGTCACACAGCTGTCTGCCAACTTGATCAAACTGTGACATTCAATATGAAAGGAAATCACACTTACACACCGGGATTAGACCGACTGAGTATTTACAGCATTTCTAAAAAAGGGTTTCTAAAAATAATATTAATTATATGAATAATTTCAGGGCGGCGCGGTGGTGTAGTGGTTAGCACTGTCGCCTTGCACCTCCAGGGTCTGGGTTCAATTCCCCGGCCAGGCTCGATTCCCGTCTCTGTGTGCATGGAGTTTGCATGTTCTCCCCGTGCTTGGTGGGTTTCCTCCGGGTACTCCGGTTTCCTCCCACAGTCCAAAGATATGCAGGTTAGGCTAATTGGCGTTCCTAAATTGACCATAGTGTGTGATTGGGTGTGTGTGTGTGTGTGTGTGTGTGTGTATATGTGTGTGCCCTGCGATGGATCGGCACCATGTCCAGGGTGTACCCCGCCTAGTGCCCAAAGTCTCCTGGGATAGGCTCCAGGTCCCCCGCGACCCTGAACACAGGATTAAGCGGTATAGAAAATGAATGAATGAATGAATGAATAATTTCAGTTTTGTTAAAAAAAAAAATAATAATAATAATTTTATAGTATAAATATATGAAAAAAAAGAAACCCAACTTCCGCGACTGTGACAATGATTGAAATGAGCTCCTGCTGTGTAGTACTCGCCAGAACACACTAGAGCCGAGCGACAAGTCGAGGGACGTTTTCCCTTATATGACGTCAGATGAGAGGAAAAAATCTAGCTGGCTTGTTTAAGACCTGACAAATCCAAACTGGAAATTTATCTTTCGTACATGTACACTGGAAACTGGAAAGTTTAGGATTCATTAACTTTCACTTTGCCCGTTATGATACTCATATGTTCTATAAATGATCCGCACAACACCTCAGTCAGACTGAATGCAGTTTCACTATCACACATTAGGAAATCACGGCACAATATCAACAGCCATGAAACACTGACCCATTAATCATCCACAGCTTCCTTCATTACCATGTACTAAGGTTAATGAGCACATATGTGTCACAATGAGTAACCATCGGGTCCTTACAACAGAAAACAGATGTACAAAAAAAAAAAAGCAACGTGAACGCGTTGAGAGTTTTAAAGGAGCCAGGATGGTTTCAGCAGAAAGGATTAAAAATGAAAGTGTCAGACGGAGTGGAGAGGACGGCCATGTCTTTGTCCAACTGCTCCGAGGTTCTCAGTGGGACAGAAAGTGACAGAGCGTTGAAGGGAGGAAGGGAGCAGCTGGTAGTCTATAACACCATCTGACCCTCCGCCTTTCTCGTTGAGCATGCTTTAAGATCTGCAGGAGGCCAAATTTTCCCCATCACTCTCCTTTAAACCCTCCCCTTAACCCAGTCGTCATTTTAAACCGTTCTGGCCACCGGCTTCTTATTCATGCTAGATTTTATTATGTCTGGCAACAGACATTTTTTCACACCATCAGTCTCACCTCAAGCTTTACTTCCAGGACCGTACACTTCCCCCTTCGAAAGCATCCTTTCCCCTCCACCCTCTAGCCGTCCTGCCCCGACTGTAATCCCTTCTCCATATTGTCCTTTTTTTCTCGCACACTCACACTCACACACACACACACTGCTCCTTTCACCCTCTCTCTCTTTTTTTCTTTTTTGCAAAGCTTTAGTTTAGAAGCCGAACATGCACAAAATCTCAGAAAAAAAACATTTATAATAATAAAGTACAGATTTGCATACCCTATTCAGTACGTTCAGCTATTTTGCAAATGTTCTGCTGACCTTCAACAATTCTGGCTGTCGACAAACATTTCAGAGCCGAGTTTTGTTGACATATAAAACACAAGTGGTGCAGTTTAAAAAGTGTAAAACCTTGTCAACACAGGACTGTAATATACAACATCCTCTTTCTCTGGAAACTAAGATGCTTTTGCAGGAGATTCATAACCCTTGGCTTTGGATCTTTTTATGAATTAGATTTTTTCAATCCACACAGTTAAGAATTTCTTATGGAAAAGGCAGGGGCAATGAAACAGTAACAGAGAGCGAGAGAGAGAGAGACGGACAGAAAGTGATGCAGACTGATAATTGAGAAGTTTACGGTCAAATTTTATTAAATTCAGATGTTAATTCAAACATGTATTTGTAAACATGGTGTGGCCTTCTTTTGCTGTTTTGGAGGAATTGACGAAATAAGTTTAACTTTTAAAAACAGCTGTCGTGGCCTATTTTGCATCCGACCCTTTCAAACACTTTCCTCCGCATGACTGTAATGACGAAAACCTGGTAGTCAAACCTGTGATTCCATCTGCTGGTGCTTTGCACAGATGTCGTTCAATGTCTGAATGTCTCCTTGACATCACAATGTCCATGAAGTTTAATTTGGAAAAGTCTAGCTTATCTGTGCATCAATTTTGCCAACTTTTTCTTATCACATATCAATCATCGACCTACTGACCGACCGACCCGGCAGAGTCGAGGCAAGCATGCGTCATCCTCAGAGACCCCTGAAGCCAGTCGCTGGATCTGTTCCAACTGCTGCCACCGAGGGCAGTAGTGTAATACACTCAGAGGAAAGCATGACCTGCCCTTCTTCATTAACATGAGCTCAAACGCCCACGATTTCCAGACACAGTGTAGCTGTGATTGCTGAGCTTCCCATCCAGACAGCAAGGCAAATTTTGCCCTTTTCACCGACGGCTGTGGCCCCATCAGGTTTCGAACACACACACACACACACTCTACCGATGAAGGGCCGAAAGCATTTATGTTACACCACTCGAGACCGGTGTACAACATAGCAGAGCTGATCGCATTGTAACATTTCAGATCAGACTAGATAATGTTGTTAGCTTCATCTTCAAAATTCTTGAACAAAGCCAATGAAATGCAGTTAGCGTGTAAAATGACGTGCATAAGCGCCCTATTTACAATAAATAAGTGAAAAGTGGAGTGTGTCTCATGTACAGAAGGGTCTTTAATTAAAAAGTATAGAATATATACGGTATAACTGTGCAAACAGTAAATGTGCAGTGAAGATGATAACGTTCAGTATGATATACATATCTACAGTGCACACACATGAATGTCATGTCAATATCAATATTTCTCAGATGTATCCGGTACTTTAAAGTAGGGCTGCAACTAATGATTATTTTGATAATCGATTAGTTGGGCAATTAGTTTTTCGATTAATCGATTAATCGGATAAAACTGAACGCTTTGGTTTGATGTTTTGTTTAACTATATAAAACCATAAATCAGGGTATTATTTATGTATAAAAGTAAACTTTCAAAAATGCAAAAGCCACATACTGTATAGAGTTTAATGATCTTTAATTTTGACATTTAAACCTTATTTTATGTAAATCAAAATTTTAGTTTTTAACAAAAATTGCAGACGGCAAGTTGACAGTATATAGTTTAAAAAATACACTGACTAAGTTCAGTTATTAAGAATTACCTCAATTTTAAATTCTCTTAAATTAATTCAACTTAAGAAGAATAATAGACTTCTAGACTTCGGTTTATACATTATTTCAATCCTCTCGTGTATTTTATTCTTTTTTTAATTATTATTATTGAGACAACAACAAAGGATAAAATACACGAGAGGATTGAAATATATATAGACCATTTTGCTACACTAGACATTAATCTTATTGTTTTAATCAAACATTCTCGTAATACAGCGACGTAGGGAGAGAAAAAAAAAACATTTATTTGGCCCTTTTTCCGCATTTCTCTGTGTATAGCGTGTAGGATCATGGGACATATCCAGTCCTCCGAAGCATAAAATGAACGCGAAGAAAACGAACTAGAAGTGTTTTCCTTGTGTTCGTTGGGATTTGAACGGCAAGTGTAGATCATTACAGTGAATAATCTCTCTGAGCTTGTTGTAATTAATGATCTTGATGCGTTGCACTTTAGGTGTGTTGTGCTCTTTAAGAAAAGGGGCCCACCCCCCCCCTGTTTTTTCACTCACTCATGCTCGAGTTGTTGGTCATGTTGGTGGCTTGACGTTAACAATAAATACGTCACGTTCATGCTCTCTATATCGTTGGTCATTTTATTAAACATGCAACACCAAGAAAAAGCTGCATGCAACGTTTATTTTATTTTTACCCCGTATAACCGCGCAGCCGGTCAAACGCACGTCACCAAAGCCCGTGTGAACTCTTTCACTGACTCCTTTTTTTTTTTTTTAGTCGTGGCCAATTCCTCCCCGTCGCTAGGGGCTCCCACATGTGTAGAAAACCCTCGGCGCTTCATCCGCGCTCACCGGACACTACGAACGGTAGAAAACCGCTCGATTTTAACGCCCGATAAGAGGTGTTTAATGTAAATTGCTCCCATACCTTGGAGGACTTGGGCCGCGCGCTTTTTCCTGCAAACGCTTCTGTAACCTCCATTGCGCGAGCGACTGTGTATCTGTGTGTATTTGTGCATCTTGTGGTCGCGCTCCTCAGTGACGTGAGCAGCCCAACTAATCGATAACGGCATTCATTAACAACGAATTTCATTATCGATAATTATCGATTTTATCGATTAGTTGTTGCAGCCCTACTTTAAAGCATTAACACTCTGTGTGCTTAGAAAACGAAAAAGAATCACCTTTTCGTTAACGAAATAATATTTTTCGCATCATATAATTAGAAACGTCTCATTTAAAATCAGATTCAAATTCACGGTTGGTTTCACAGGCACATTGTTGATGGCTGCGGATGCAAAACAGGCACAAAAACACCTGTTAGAAACTGAAAACCAAATTCGTCATTTCCTCCAAACCACCAAAAAGAGACGCACCCATAGTGACAGACTGACAAACATACCACATGTACAGTGGAAATGCAAATGCAATTTAAAAAAACAAACGAAAAAAAAAACCTTGTGTTTCAGTTTTATTTTCCAGTTGGAGTGTAAGGAAGAGAAATTATGCAAACACAAATTTAAAGGATGGTATGGGAGAACCTTATAAGAAATTGTCCACATTGTAAATGAACACCAAATGGATTATATTCCGGATTATTCCGAAAATTAACTTCCCCCTTGTCGTAAATATATATATATTCTTTCGCGGTTTAATTTGAATCGTCGTAAATCCTGCACTCGTGCACAGAACGTGCGTCGACACAGACATTTACAGGGACATTTTCTCTTTTATATTTGAATAAATTGCCGCTATACTAAATAAAGCTTTATATAAACGGTAGTATTTACATAAGACCTAACCTTCATGACAAATATTGAGAAATATGTTCTGCTTAATCAAGCATGGACTCATATTCAAAACAAGGACATTTGTCTATGTGCAAAAAAAAAAAAAAGGGTTTCCACATACGTACTCGCCACTTCTTTAAAAAAAATTTATAAAAAAAAAAAAAAAAAAAAAAAACAGCCTATTGGAACTTGCTGAAAACCTTTCACTCGGATCTGTTACTAAGCACCTCTATTTTGGCCAAGTGCTCATTTGAAGCAGGTCAGCGTGACACACAACGTAGTGAATAAAAAAAATAAAAAACATTAGTGACATAATCAAATCATACTGTTGAATAACTTATCTTGGACTTCATGTTCCAGAGATATCAACATGCTGTACACGCGATACAATATTTAGATAGCATCTTCAAACCTAGACAAAGGTATGATACACTAAAAAAAAACATCATCCAGACATCTAAATCTCTACAATCTCTAATGTAATGTAATTCTCCCACTGATGCTCCTTTTAGTAAAACTGAAGCCACGCGATCTCCTTATAAATAACGAGGTCAAACAGCAAGGCTCATTGGTTACACGTGGCTCGGTTGCGTCCGAGTGAAATCTGATCTGGTACCGAGCATCAGAATTTGCTTTAAACGTTAAACTGGTATCAGATACGATGTTTGTTCAGTCCGAAACCGCGCCCAGTATGTCATGAATGCTGTGAATGCATGTGGTGTGTGAGTCAGACCTCGCACTGAACGTAGGGTCAAAATGTCACATATCAAAATCGGTGGTTTAGATGGTTAAGGCTCCACATTATTGATCAGAAGGTCAGCAGGTCGAACCCCAACACTGCGAAGCGAAGATCATTAACCGTGCTTGCTCCAGGGGAGGTGTATCATGGCTGACCCCGCGCTCCAACACCCACTTCCCAACAAGCCTTGGTTTGCAAAGAAAGGAATTTCACTGTGCTGTAAAACACATGTGACAAAATCTCCTCCATTTACATTACTTGCGGTTTACAAAACTTCCTCTCTTTGTGTGCGGAGTTCCTCATAGTTATGCTAATGTGTACACGCATGTGATGTTTGGTTTGGAAATGCTGACACACAACGTATGCTTACTTCCATGGTGCATCAGGTTTTTGTTTTTAAATAAGGTTATGACTTGGCTATTTTTTTTAAACACATGACACACACAATACTGTATATAAAAATTAGCAGAAGAAAGAAAAACAAAGCATTCAAATATGATATGAACCTTACCGTTCTGCAAATTTCTATCCTTTGCATATGCTTCTTTATACAGTTGGAGTCAGAGATCAGGGTCAAGACCTCTAAAGTTGAGTGCTGTGGTATCTGGCGCTGAGAGATTAGCAGCAGGTTCCTTAAATCCTGTAAGCTGTGAGGTGGAGTCAGACTGTGGATTGTAGATCAGACGTGTTTTTTTTCCCAGCACATCCCGCAGATGCGCAATCAGATTGGCATCTGAGGAATTTACATACCAAGACAACACCTTGCACTCTTTGTCACGCCTGACAATTCCTTCTTGTTCAATACTTGCTAAAAGAGGTTGAAGGTGTGTACTTGGTCAGCTACATTGTTAACGCAGGTGGTTCAGTATGTGGCAAAAAAAACATCCATGTGAATCGGTCAGGACCAATGAGTTCCTAGCAGCACATTGCTTAAAGCATCACACCATCTCCTCAATTTTAACATAGTGGTAGCAAATTTAAATCATTAAAAACAGTAAGATGCACCGGTGTAGGCAAATCTTCAGTGACGTTATGCTGTGATTCGGACCAGATGCAAAGTCAACACTCCAAAGCTGATTTCTAATGTCCTGACGAGTATCACAACATAACATCACTTATGATTTGCCTAGACCTCTGCATCTTAAATGTTTTATTCCCATGCTTTAAAGAAAATAAAATCGCTACCACCATACATTAGTTACCTAAACAAGCATAAGCAGAAACACATTAATACAGATTCATGTTACAGAGGAAATACTATAAGAACTCAGGACAGCTCAAAACAGTGGATCATACTGTACACCACATACTATACGGTAGAATATATACACTATACAGGTCAGTGGTGGCTCAGAGAGATTAAGGCACCGAGTTACTGATTGGAAGGTTGGTGGTTCGAGCCGCAGCTCCACCGGGGGCCCTTGAGCAAGGAACTTAACCCTATCTGCTCCAGGGGCGCTGTATCATGACTGACCCTGCGCTCTGTCCCCAGTTACGCGGGGATATGCAGGATGCTATACAGCGGACTGCACACTATACGCCACACTACACAGTGGGCCGCACACTATACGCCACACCAACAATTTACGCCACACTCTACATTACACCGCACACACACACACTATATGCTACAACACTATATACAGTTGAAAACTACGCTACACCGCACAGTATACAGAGTGTTATTTGACACAGCACAAATTTCTATGGTAGCTATGCGTCACTCTCTACACCACAACATGTTAGGACCTGCAACTCTTTGGAGACGTTGTGTCTCAACAGAGCACTCAATTATCCCAAGTAGGGAAACCAAAAAAAAAAAATTGGAAGAAAATACGTCAACACATCCCCAGTGCTTATTTAAACACTGTAAACTATGTTGAGACCTAGTGTTGCAGACAATATTTATTTTTCTTTTTTTGTTTTTTTTATTCATAATTCAAGATTAAAGGGAAGATAAAAATGTCATCCAGGACAGAATGATAGGATGTTACCTGTCCCGTCCTGCCCTCAGACCAATCTAGAGCAAATAAAGATTACCTCGCCCCATGTAGCACCTCAGACACATATTTCGGCCCACGCAAATCTATTCTAACAGACAAAAGACACGACATAACAAGCGGACTATAAATGTACATGCTTACTTTCACAACCAGGCTAATTCTACTGCGTAAAGTGCTAACAAAAACTGTAACTGAAAACACAAGCTACTCTTGCCTAACCCTGCCTCGGTCACTTGCTTCACTTTAGTTCTCATCAGATAGGGCTGTACTTCCAAACGAACAAATGCCAGAGAGGGACGGATATGCAGATAAGAAATTTCCAATAGATGATCCTACGGTACTGTATATGTGAAGACCCAGAGCATTTCCTACTCCTATCTCTAATCTACTTGACCATAATATAACCATAGTTAAGACTATGATCACTTAAAATATTCTACAGCATTCGGTCATGAAATAAGACCTGAATTTGTCTTTTTCCAATAAATATTTTCACAAAAACTGTTTACCACTTCAAGTTTATCCATTCATCCATATAATTTATCCTGTACCGGGTCAAGGGGAGGGGGGGGGGGTTTATGGGGGGCAGACACATAATCATACTGTACATTACGGGCCATTTGGAAACCAGGCTATACCACATGGCTTTGAACTATGTTAGGAAACAGGAGGAAACTCCAGGGGCCAGGGGTAGCTCAGTGGTTAAGGCATTGGACTACGGTTCGGAAGATCCCGGGTTCAAACCCCACAACCACCAAGTTGCCATTGTTGGGCCCTTGAGCAAGGCCCTTAACCCTCAACTGCTCAGATGTGTAATGAGATTTAAAAAATAAAATAAACGTAGTAAAAAAAAAAAAAGTCGCTCTGGATAAGCGTCTGCCAAATGCCTAAATGTAAACGTAAACACTCCAGAGCACACAGACCGGAAACGAGTTTTGAACCACCTACCCTGGAGGTGACATTGCTTTACACTAAGCCCACAAAAACTATAAACAAGACACAATTACATCAGAAAGGCATCATCAACGGAACTTCTCAAGTTTACACATGAAGCAACCTACACATCTACTGGTCCACACTGTGTTAAATACAATAAACCTCTTCTTTTAGTCTTAATCTCAAAAGGTGAACTGTGTGTGTGTAGCTACACATGTGTGAGGAAAAACATACAGTGACTGCACAGGTTGAGATCCACTGCTCCATTATGTGTGTAAGTGTTTGTGACACGATTTATGTCACAGTACAGTTATGTGATGAACCTGTGCACTAAAACAAGCTCAAATAACAGCCTGACGTGTGCAAACAAAGACACAGAGACAGACACACAGACACAACATTAGGTCTTGCTGAGGGTAAACATTCATTCATGGACTTAAATAAATTATTCAATTATTAATGGTAATATTGTGTGTGTGCGTATATATGTGTATAGAACATTTTTTCCTCTCCCATATTTCTATGAAAATATCTTTATATTGTATTGGTCACATGGCATTTAGGGACATATGGCTTAATGTCCTGTGCAGCACTGTGTTCAGAGCTCTATATCACTCTGGAGGTCAGTGAGTATATAGCAACTGTTCAAAATAGGGTCAGGTGTGTGAGGGTGTGTGTGTGTGTGTGTGTGTATAGTCACTGTAACAGCTGTGCGCTGTTGAACAAAGGCTGCAGTATGGCGGATCTATAGATTCCTTTCAGCTGTGGTACGCACCTGTTACGTCACAAGTAAAGGTTGTGCACGCATGTGAGAAAGAGAAGAAAAAAAGACAAAGATAACTCTCAGGATTTCATATAGGTGGAATGTTCGTATAAAAATTATAAATGGCTTTAAAGCAAGTGTCATTCTTTAGTATAAAAAATATATTGTTGAAAAAATAAAGAAAAAATAAAATGACTCAGCATATTCTGTTTTTTAGAAACCAGTTCATCAATGCACCCTGTTATGTTTCATTCCTTACTTATTATAGCCATTTCCCTCTTTCATTAAAGAAGGTCATCATATCTTCATGTCTGACAAAGGCTGGGTCAGAATGTGACGTGATGTGTCGTCTATATCTCAGTAGATTAAAAGCGTCAAATGAGGAAAAACATCAAAAGGGATGGAAAGAAGGGAAATGTCACTTTTACATGGCCATTTTTTATGATGCGCTCATTGTTCTGGATTATAAGAAGAGCGAGTTGGAGATTGTCTGTAGTGTCCGAGTGGAAAGAGAACGGTGATCATCTCTCATTGGCTCTCATGCAGAGTAAGCAGGATTAATGGAAACCCTGAACCACAAATGTGCAAGCGCAGGCACACACTTTTAAAAAAAAATAGAAATACCAACAACAACTGTTCTCATGATCCAGACAGTGTGTGAGTAAGCCATCAGACTGCTGATCTGGCACTATCCATCAATACAGCCAGGTGGCACATCATCATCTGCCCCCCCTCTCTCTCATATACACAATATTCTAACGTACATTATATTCAATATTAAACATTTGTATTAAATTATGCGTATGCCTTAAAAAGTAACATTTCAAAACGACCAAAAACACCGCCACACGTAAACGATGCCTTGCTCCAGTAATCTTGTGTGCATCTTCTTTTATTCATTCATTCATTCATTCATTTTCTTTACCGCTTAATCCTCTATTCAGGGTCGCGGGGGACCTGGAGCCTATCCCAGGAGACTTCGGGCACTAGGCGGGGTACACCCTGGACAGGGTGCCAATCCATCGCAGGGCACACACACATACACACACTCACACACCCAATCATACACTACGGGCAATTTAGGAATGCCAATTAGCCTAACCTGCATATCTTTGGACTGTGGGAGGAAACCGGAGTACCCGGAGGAAACCCACCAAGCACGGGGAGAACATGCAAACTCCATGCACACAGAGACGGGAATCGAGCCTGGCCGGGGAATCAAACCCAGACCCTGGAGGTGCAAGGCGACAGTGCTAACCACTACACCACCGCGCCGCCCAATCTTCTTTTATCACGTATTTATTTTTAGGCCTGGATATTAAAACTCCTTCAGTAATTTCTCAATGAGCTTGGGAGAAAAAAAAAAGAAAGAAAAATTGTAATATTGCTGCTCATTTGAAAGCCAAGAGCAGAAAGTAGAAAAAAAATAAATAAAAATCAATGTGCACCACAAATCTCAAGCTGGATCGATTACTCACACAGAGTGGATCCCCTACACGCAGACACACACACTTCACATTCCAGCAACTTATATACACAGGAGATCTAATGTCGAATAGCTGAAACGTGTAACGATCACTGACGTTACATAAACCACTCCATCACCACAAACATAACATGCTGATGTTCGGTTTTTATAAAAGTTTACCGGCGTTTCATTCAGCTGTGTAGCTCCAGGTTTTATTTTTTGTGTGTGTGTGTGTGTGTGTGTGTGTGAATTCAGGTCAGATTGAGAAACTCTTGCATCATTCTGTATTAGCCTATATTAAACATCCCAGCCGTCGTGATACAGAGCGCGCGTGAGCTCCTCCCCCTCCTCCATATTTCTCTCTGCCTCCGAGCCCTCACAGCTGTGGGATAGTGGGTACGGGCTCGCGGTCTTTGTTTGTGGCAGAACAAAAACAACAAAGCTGTGCTGTGAATAGGAATGTCATTTTATTAATAACCAGCTCAATATTTACGTTTAAGAACGTTATACCTAGAGGTCAGACGGAGGTTATACAATTTTACAATATAGCCACGGGCTGTTTTTGTTTCCATTTTTTAAAAAAAAAGGTGCTTCTATAATCTTTTGCTACACATGTTTGTCTAGTCATACCTCTTTAACTGTAAACAATGTCTGATATTCAAGTTTTAATGATGTGAATGCAGACCAGATTAATATGTGTTAAAGATGTATAGAGTGAAGAATCAAGTGAATAACATGATACAGCTTGTTAAACATTAATATACACTATAGATGAAACGTGAAGTTATAGGAAAACTATCAACAATAATCAGAGGTGTGATGAGATCCAGCCCAATGCTCATCCATTGTCATGGTTGAAAAATGTAAGCAAAAAATTAAAATGTCTATTTATAATGATAATTCTTGACCTGACTAACGAGTCCTAACGAGCCAATTTCATCCTAACGTGAATTAATTTCAGAACCTTTATAAATCGGAAAAGGTGTCCACAGTTCGGCACACGCCACATTTTTTCAGCTCATCAAATATTAAAATATTTGTGCATTAACAGTTGCAGAAAATTGTTAGTTCCAACCAAGCAAATCTGATTGGAAGAGGGCCATTCCACGAGTGCTGATAATGCACAGTAACACCACGGTGATGCATTATTCCTTTACTTTTTTAGCAAGAAAAAACTTCTGATAAAGTTAAGACTTCTTAAACAACGCTTAATAAATACCTCTAAATCATTCTGAATCGCATGCAGGCCGATCTTTAATTTGGTGTGTGTAACAACGACTATATGTATCCCCTACATAATGCACTAGTTTTCATTTGACGCTCGTTGGGGTTCAAACCCCTGATATTTTTAAAGTGGAATAACACACAAGTGGACATTTAAAGAGAAACTCTGTCCACCACCGCCATGGTTTATTCTCCTCGCATAGTAGTAGTAGTAGTAGTAGTAAGAACTTAAAACTACTTTTACCCCTATTAATTACACCTTCAGTTGCTAACTGTTGGTGGTCAGCTTCACCAGTTGTGGTTAGTTAGTTCCGCTGCTCTCTGAGAATACCGTTAGTGGAACAAAACGACGAAAGCTTTCGTGCGACGACTGCATCGAAGCCGTGATGTACAGCACTTGCTCTCGTGTGATACTGCTGATAAATATATAAAATCAATATATAAACATACACACGCACACACACACATACATACACATATATATATATATATATATATATATATGGGTGCACAAACTTCTATAACGCCATTTCTACCGTCATGTCACAGTATCATTATTCCGTCACTTACGCACCATGCTTTCTAACACAATCATGCAATCGTAGCACAGGGCTGAGAGCTGAGACAGTGGAACAAACACCGCCAAGAGTCAAAATCAAGTCCCTGGATGCTGAGGTCACCGCAGAAATCCATGGCAACCGGAAACAAATGCTGTACACAAGCACCTCGTGCTTTCTAATTGAGCAATACAGCACATGGTGTTTTCGACTCATTCAACTAGAGTGAGAGAGATGAGCAAGAACACGAGGACTGAATTAAACCTCTGAGGCACCAGAGGAAGCAGGAAACCGTCAAACAGAGAGGAGTATCAAAGCTGAACTCGGTTACAGAGGAAAGTGCATGTGGCATCAGTGTGAACAGCAGATCGACACTAATGTAGTGATGTTTAAACATTAAAAACACAGCATTTACACTTCACTAGAAATGTACTGGCACCCTTGTAGAATGCAAGTTGTTGCAAGTAACATGTTCAAAGTTTTTTTCAAGAAAAATATTAAAATGTACCTAACCAAGAGGTTTTTATTTGGTTTTCAAGTAATAATATTTTGTGATATATTCATACCCTCCTTTACAGTGAACATTTCAAGCTCCTTTGGATCATTGAATTATTTTTAATATCAGGACATGGCAGCTACAAAAAATTGATTTTATGTTCAAAGAATTAATGTTTTCGACTTAATGCCCGTGGTCATCAGTTTGGCCAAATGGATTTGAGAGTATTTACGTTATCTGGCTTTACACTGGGTTAGGAACTTTTCCTCCGGAAAAAGATTATCTTGCATGGAGACATAAAGTTTTAGATTTGCTAGAGAGCATAAGGACTGGACTTCGGAACAACAGAAAAAGGTCACACGGTTCCAGAAGCGATGCACTCATCATGCATAGTGGCCAAGGTACAGTACAAGCCTCTGGGTGCAGTGTTATGATATGCAGTTGCTCAGGTCTAGTCTCATCAATGTTATGTATCAATAAATTAAGTCAGCTGATGACCTGAATGTACTGAATGACCAGGTTATCACATCTATGAAGTTCTTTTCCCTTGGTAGCATAGGAATATTCCAAAGAGTGCTTCTGGGAGTTAGTCTCACACACGTACTGGCTGTGTGCTGTAATCAAAGCTAAAGGTGCGCTGGGTAAAACATTAGCATCTGAGACTTTTTTGGCAGTGTATATACAGAAATGTAAACATGAAACATATTTCTATGCACTAATGCAAACAAAATGTTCTGAGAAGTTGTTTGTTCTCCTCAACTACTGCGTGCACTAGACAGTCGATCTAGTCAGCATGTGCATGCAGGTCCGCCCTCACTGTGCTGCATGAACGAAATGCAGTATGGACCACAGTAGCCTGCTGACTCATGGGACTGTTTGTGTTTAGAGCAATCTGATAATAAGGCAGGGTTATCCCGGACATCCCTGCATGACTGCCCAACCAGTTCCACCAAAGCGTCCCAGCAAACATTCAACACTTTCTTTTCACACTTCTTTCCCCATGATGTTGATGATTCCTAATAGAGCGAGCATAATTAGTGGCATCTTGCTTAGTCATAGCAGGTTCCCGAGCAGTCATGACATTGGTTTCAGAGTAAGTCATTTCAGACACATTTCAGAGAATAGAATAGACAAACAAGACAGGCTGATGAAAAAAAAAAAAGAAAGAAAGACAATAATTCTGTAATTTGTCTTCAGTGACAGCTTTATACTGATCAGGGATGTGACGGATTTAGAGCCTAAACTGGGAACAAATGGGTGTGAAGTGGGAATATAGATGGGGTGGGACACCAGTCTATTACAAGACACCACTCACACATACCTAAACACACTCATTCACACCCAGGGCCAATTTCAGTTTACCCACACAGTATGTTTTTGACAGAAAACTGATGAATCTGGAGGAAACCCAGGCCTGACATGGTGAGACAGTGTACAAGCCATCAGCTAGAACCCTTTGAGCTATGAGGAGGCTCCACTACAAAATAAAAAAGGACGTGTTCGAGTACATCGCTGTGTAATTGTTATAACGAGCATCAGCATACACGTTGGCAAATCAGTGTTGCATCACTTAAGATTGTTGGAAGTGCTCTCATGATTCCTAGCTTGTTCTCAGGAACTGGACACAGATGCACTTTTTTTTACTTTCTCCATACGATCTCACTTTCTACACTCATTCTATCATCCTTATAGGATCTTATACAAAGAAAGCTCGGAAGAAACAGAGGAAGAAAGACAGAACGACAGAACCAGGGTTGAAAGGGGGCGGAGGGAAACTAGTTCAAAGATCGCAAAACAGATGTAAGGCATTTGACGAAATACTCTCTAAATAGCAAACACATGTGCACAGGATCTACCCCTCCCAGCCCTCTGTGTCCCCACCAAACTGAGGAAGTCACTCCGGGTACACATCGTGCACACACACACGGTCACTGGAGACTCTCTGATCTGATCATGACAGAGGTGCGAGATCTAAGAAAGTCTGGAGTATAAATAGTTAATTCTGTGAATTCACACTGCTGAGAAAAGCGAAACAAACTGTGTAACAGAGAGTTTTATACGGTGCTTCCTAAAAAGACTGGACTTGAGAACAAATGGAAAATCTGATCATACCCTCGCTCTGTCAGACACTCCAGTTGAGTACATGACATGTGGTTTGATTCACTGTATCTACAGCCCCCCCCCCCCTCTCTATCTCTCTCTCTCAGGAGGTTGGTTCTTCTGAGCTAAAACTAAAGCAAGCATGTAATTCAGTCTACACATTTGTCTTTATTACTATACACTGTACTGCTTAGTTGATCACTTACAGATGCGCTTGTATACTTAATAAACCAGCACTTTGTATATATAAACACACACACACACACTGAGGTGCAGGACAGAAAACTGACAGGCCAGTGCATATTGATGCATCAATGCTTTGTTCATCAGTTATGATCGATTTGACTAATGCAAGATACAGTACAGATGTTCAGAAGAAGTGCATGATACAGTACAGATGTTCAGAAGTGCAACCTCTGCAGTTTACTAACAAAAGCAAACGCTGGCAACGCTATCGCACGCGCACTTACAGGTATTATTTATTTATTTGTTGTTATTTTTCTTTAAACTATTGTTCCAGGTACAAAACCTAACAACCTAGAATCGGATCATCGTCTTTCAAGTTACACGGTGTGAATTATTATTATTTTTCTTTATTACAACTAGGCGTGCGTGACCACCCCGAGCGCGAGCGCGGCGCGAGCCACACGGCAACATAATAATAGATGCGCGTGCTCGTTCAAACCTTACCTTAAGTTAATTTTAATTGAATAGTTGTTATTGTTGTTTTTCAGCTTTTCTGTCGAAGGAGCTCAGCTGGGCGGTGGGAGACGCATATGGGCTTGCGTGTTCCGGACACTTTAGGGTTTAGGTGTGTCCTCCTGCGTGTCCTGACACAGTTGAGTAGTAAAGCTCCATAGAGAATCTCAACGCATATTTAGGGCGTGGGGGCGGGGCATCGTGCGTCATATCACAAGGCCCCGCCCAGTTCTTTCACAGCAAAGGGAAACCCGTGAGTGAGCTGGGCGTGGCTCAGACGCGGTGGGCGGAGTCCTAACGGTTCCTGCACGCACACAAAAGGCTAGATGTGATCCAGCACGTCGTGCTACAGAGTGCAGTCACTTCAGTTCCCAGCAGCAGCAGCACACTTTATCTAAAGTCACACTAAAGAGGTGTATGAATGGTTTGTACAATAACTCCATAACTATCTCTCTCTCCCTTTTTTTTTTTTATAACGTCGTATTAATCATATATTTAGATCACTCTTAAAACTCCCCTCCCCCCTCCACTACTCATCAGGACATACAGAATAATGTCTGATGTAATTCTGCTTCCTCTTCTTCCTCCTCCTCCTCCTCCTCCTCTTATTCTTCGACTCCGTGTTATACTGTTGATGACTGAGTTGAACAGGAAGCAGACTATAGGTGATGAAGAAGATGTGTCATGCACAGGCGAAATTTCCCGCTAACATCGTGAAGACAGAGACAGTGAGAGACAGTGAGAAGAACAAACACTCAGAGATAGTATGAAAGGGACAGACAGCTGGAGTGATTGAAAGAGTATGAGAGACAGACAGAATGAGTAAGAGATTGAGTGAGAGACAGACAGAGTATGAGAGAGTTAGACATACAGAGTGAGAGACAGATTTTAAACGAGTTGGACAGATTATGAGCAAATTAGACCTACAAAAGTGAAAGACAGACATACTATGAGTGAGTTAGACTTACAGAGTGAGAGAGACAGATTGTAAGTGAGTTAGACGTGAGAGACAGACAGATGAGTTACAGAGATTTAGAAATAAAGAGTGAAGAAAATAAAGAGTGAGAGACAGATTATGAGCGGGTCAGACATACCGAGTGAGAGACAGACAGATTATGAGTAAGTTAGACATACAGAGTGAGAGACAGACAGATTATGAGTGAGTTAGACATACAGAGTGAGAGACAGACAGATTATGAGTAAGTTAGACATACAGAATGAGAGACAGACAGATTATGAGTGAGATAGAAATACAGAGTGAGAGACAGACAGATTATGAGTAAGTTAGACATACAGAGTGAGAGACAGACAGATTATGAGCGAGGTAGACATTTAGAGTGTGAGACAGACAGATTATGAGTGAGTTAGACATACAGAGTGAGAGACAGATTATAAGCGAGTTAGACATACCGAGTGAGAGACGGATAGATTATGAGTGAGTTAGACATACAAAGTGAGAGACAGATTATAAGCGAGTTAGACATGCGAAGTGAGAGACAGACAGATTATGAGCGAGGTAGACATTTAGAGTGAGAGACAGACAGATTGTAAGTGAGTTAGATTATGAGCGAATTAGACATACAGAGTGTGAGACAGATTATAAGCGAGTTAAGACATGCCGAGTGAGAGACAGACAGATTATGAGTAAGTTAGACATACCGAGTGAGAGACAGACAGATTATGAGTAAATTAGACATACCGAGTGAGAGACAGATTATGAGTGAGTTAGACATACCGAGTGAGAGACAGACAGATTATGAGTAAATTAGACATACCGAGTGAGAGACAGATTATGAGCGAATTAGACATGCCGAGTGAGAGACAGACAGATTATGAGTGAGTTAGACATACAGAGTTGAGAGACAGACAGATTATGAGTGAGTTAGACATACAGAGTGAGAGACAGACAGATTATGAGTGAGTTAGACATACAGAGTGAGAGACAGACAGATTATGAGCGAGGTAGACATTTAGAGTGTGAGACAGACAGATTATGAGTGAGTTAGACATACAGAGTGAGAGACAGATTATAAGCGAGTTAGACATACCGAGTGAGAGACGGATAGATTATGAGTGAGTTAGACATACAAAGTGAGAGACAGATTATAAGCGAGTTAGACATGCCAAGTGAGAGACAGACAGATTATGAGCGAGGTAGACATTTAGGGTGAGAGACAGACAGATTATGAGTGAGTTAGACATGCCGAGTGAGAGACAGACAGATTATGAGTAAATTAGACATACCGAGTGAGAGACAGATTATGAGTGAGTTAGACATACCGAGTGAGAGACAGACAGATTATGAGTGAGTTAGACATACAGAGTGTGAGACAGACAGATTATGAGTAAGTCAGACAAACAGAGTGAGAGTCAGATTATAAGCAATTTACACATACAGAGTCGGAGACAGACAGATTATAAGCGAGTTAGACATACCAAGTGAGAGACAGACAGATTATGAGTGAGTCAGACATACAAAGTGAGAGACAGATTATACGCGAGTTAGACATGCCGAGTGAGAGACAGACAGATTATGAGCGGGTTAGACATATAGGGTGAGAGACAGACAGATTATGAGTGAGTTAGACATGCCGAGTGAGAGACAGACAGATTATGAGCGGGTTAGACATATAGGGTGAGAGACAGACAGATTATGAGTGAGTTAGACATAAAGAGTGAGAGACAGACAGATTGTAAGTGAGTTAGATTATGAGCGAATTAGACATACAGAGTGTGAGACAGATAGATTATGAGCAAATTAGACATACACAGTGAGACACAGATTATGACCAAATTAGACATACAGAGTGAGACACAAATTATGACCAAATTAGACATACAGAGTGAGAGACAGACAGATTATAAGTGAGTTAGACATACAGAGTGAGAAACAGACAGATTATGAGTGAGTTAGACATATGGAGAAAGAGACAGAGAGATTATAAATAAATTAGACAGATCATGAGCGAATTAGACATACATAGTTAGAGACAAACTGATTTTGTGTGAGTTAAACATAATGAGAAAGAGACAAACAAATCATGAGCAAGTTAGACATACAGAGTGAGAGAAAGACAGATTATAAATGAGTTACAGAGATTATGAGCGAATTAGAACTAAAGAGTGAGAAAGATAGATTATGAGTAACTTAGACATACAAGAGTGAGAGACAGACAGATAGATTATAAGCAGGTTAGACATACAGAGTGAGAGACAGACAGATTATGAGTGAGTTAGACATACAGAGTAAGAGAGAGACATACAGCGTGCAAAAGAGAGAGGATGAGACAGATAGACAGAGACAGAAGTGTCAATCTTATTTTACAGTTCAACTGCTGTTATTGCGTCTTTGAGCATACTGTAAGTGAAAAGTGTGAAAAGGAAGCGTGTTTGTCTTCAGTCTTTCTCTAACCATGTGTTAAAAAAAGGTTTCTGATGAATCCAGAGCCTATCACAGAAACGCTGGACACAATTTACCATGCACTTATACATTCTCACCTAGAGGCACATCAAGTAGAAAGAAAACAGATACCCAGGAGGAAACCCCTGCACGCAGAGAGAGACCCAAGTATCGAACCAGGCACCCTGGAGCTGACAACAAAACCCAGTACACAATCATACCCCTACTGGTACTAGGCCACATACTGTACACCAGCGTTCGTTCATGGTTATCTCATCTCATTAGACTGTTCTATATTGCGATTTACTGAGAGGATCCTAAGACATTCGTTATAAGATGAGTTAATCTACTTTCCTGTTCTTTTTCTCAGCTCTTCACATGTCAAAACGTCTATCTGTATCTATTGCTAGTGTGTTCATATTATGGGACAGGTGCCAAAATCATGATTTTGTTTTGTTCACACCAGCAGCAGTAATTGAATGCAGCAGTAATTTTACGTCCATCAGTTAACCTTGGGCAAAATAATGTAAATAAGGTACTTTATATACAGTAACTGGGATTATGGAAGTATAATATGAAGATAATTCAAAATCTATAAGTTTTAATTTATTACACTTCAGTTTACAGTTTTCCTCTTGCCGGCACCAAGGCCACATAGTGGTTAGCTTTGTGGTTTTGTAGCTCCAGGGTCAAGGGTTCAATTCCTGCCTTGGGTCTGTGTGCATGGAGTTTGCACTTGGTGGGTTTCCTCACATAGTCCAAAGACATGCACATTAGGGTAAATGGCATCTCCAAAGTATCCAAATGTGTGATTGTGTGCCCTACAATGGATTGGTCCAGGGTGTACCCCGCCTCATGCCCTGATTTCCCTGGAATAGACTCCAGCCTTCCCGCTACCTTATAAAGGATAAACAGTATTGATAGTAAGGGAGCGTTTTTCCTATTTTTATCTTGGGTTGTTTGGAACTGGAAAACAACGTGAAGGTTAAACAGACTCCACCCTCCATAGTTTTAGAATGAGCTGGCTCACATCCTTGTATCACGCATGCAGTAACGTAATGGCACAACAGGGAACCTTATAAAATGATTTAACTCCAGAGGGGTGACTCATACTATAGCTGTAACAGCCAGAGAGGTTCTTCAGTAACCAAACCCCGACCCAGCAGGAAACAGATGTGGGCTGCTTCAGGAGAGAGAGGAGGGTCTTGTTGTGGGAGCTGACGAGAATGTGGGGACCCCCAGAGATTCTGACGGGAAATTCGAAGGCAAAGCCGACTTCTCGGACTGTTTAGGTTTAAAAAAGTTCAAATGAGAAATGAAAGGCAAGAGACACACACAGGATGAAAAGGTCACAGAGCCACACACTAGTACCGGGATGACGATAGCATCACTCATCCATTTCACCATAACTTCACTCGGTCACAACTTTCCACAAGAGGGAAACTCTCACTTTTTTTTTTTATTGTACAAGCTGTTCTCACAGGTGAAGTGGAGGTTTAGACTCTATTGTATTAGTCGGTTTGTGAGTTCCCGTATTACAGTAAGGACTGCAGGTTAGTTTGCCCTTTAACAGGAAATAACAGTTATCTGTAACTATAGCAATGTATTTGACTTCCTGTTTTGTAGTTCTTTTGAAATAATGTTTTTTCTTTAACAACCTATAAATCAACAGTACATTCTATATTCGTTTAAACCTAACCCTAAAGCCCTTTTTAACATTGACATTGACAAATACACATCATCTTACACATCTCCAGCCTTGTAATTATTGTACGTATATTAATTACAGTATGAAATTGGATTATGTAATTGTCAAGTTTTTTTTTTCTTTTTTTTTAAGAGTAAGCAGCACATGTTATTATCCCCCATCACCATGAGTTCTCATTGGTCAGAAGGGGTGTTGATTAATTTTTTACCACAGCTGGTCAGCCAGCATTTCCAGCTGCCATTTAATCGACAGGTTTATATGAACAGACTCAGGCTACTATTGTTTCTATAGTAACAGGTCATTCACAGGGATGTGTATGGCTGACATTTGGGTAATTTTTGGACCTTAACCAGTGTGTGGTTATGTGGTACTGAAATTACTATAGCAGTACTAGTACCAGAAACAGGATATCCGTGGTGCTACTGATTAACTCTGGAACCTTTAAAAATCTCTTGCAAATATACCTTCATACAATTATGCAAAATGGAGTTTAGATATTTGAATGTATTCTAAATGCACTAATTTGCAAGGAATTTTTTTTTTTAAATAAACAGAACCTTGTTTTACTGCTCTGCTGACCATGTGTACATGCTCAAAGTATTTTAGAAACCTTTGTATGCTTTATAAGCAGGGGGAGGGTGTATGACACTGGAAAGTCAATGATATACACATGTCTCTTGCATGCCGTGCCTGCAGCAGTATTTTATAGCTATACATTAATGAGCAGCGGTGCACAATAAACACCAATCTGAAGTACAACATGGCGCCTTTATCCTGCATTTAAGTCCAACCACACATGAGCTAATGCAAAAAACGAACCCAGGATTCGGATTTAAACTAAGATATAATCCAGCCGGCTGGCCACCGAGCATTTTGTCATGTCAAATAATCAATAATGAATCAATACTCATTTATTTTCTGGAGCAAAATGTATAGGTCAACTATTGTCAACAGCCTTGGAATGGTATGTGTTTAACGTATCTTTATTAACAACGCTAAATGAGCTCGTGACTCGCTGAAAAAGACCTTTCAATCACAGCTAAGACCAGAGCAAGGGCCCAAGCTTTCCATCATACCCTTCTGACAAGTGCTGCACTCCCAACCGCAGTGCATCAACACGTACATCAGGGTTTAAAGAAAAGAAAGCTGAGAGGAGAAGAAAGAAGCCAGTGTGGCTTTACTGTAAAAGCCTATACTTGAGTCAGCCTTGAGGAATGTGTCACAGCATCAGCCATGTCACGAAATGACCTCACTTGTGACCTCTATCTTATGTCACCATCCTTTAATCACATAACTGCGACTTTGTTCGTAGTTTTTTTTAATTACTGACTTAAGTATACTGGATATCAAGCATTTTTTACATTTTTATTTTTGTTCGCAGTCTCCAACCTCCTACCAAGTTAGCAAAAATATAGTTATACTGTATGATTTAAAAAAAGATTAACAAACAAACCTATTTATTAGAAACATAACTGAAGTACAGTACTAAGTACAGTCACAAAATATTGATGCCGATATCATAGCGATCATTTATCTTTAGTAACTGCTTCATCCTGGTTAGTAGTGAATCCAAAGCCTATGCCAGCATCATTGTCCTTGAGTATCACCTAAATGGACTGTATGCACACACATTGCCACACAATGCCATTTTAATATAGCAAACTCATACACTAGTACTGTATGTTTCTGGCATGTGGAAAGAAACCATAGAACCAAGAGTAAACCCATAACAGTAACCTGAACTAGGTTTTTGGCTGCTCCCGCCAAGGAATGACTATGGTTAATCATCTGATCCACACAATCAACTTTGACATTGGTTTACTGCCACAACCCTCCTATTTTATCCAGGCTTGGGACCGGCACAGCATCCAGTCTGGGCATTGGGTGGGAATCAAACCAGGGCCTTCCACATGGCAGGAAAGCGACCTAACATTGAGCCAGCAATGCCCAGTGTGCCATGGTTAATCTTAGATTCATGAATGGAATATTTAAATATAAGTATTTACATTAACTGAAATTCAAAATCATAATTCATAAATCATTCAAATTGCAAATGCTGCTCGATCATCTCAAAGTTACTAATCAACTTAGTCTCCATCACAAGCAATGCATTTGCACCATCATAAAACCCAGCTCTTGAATCCTTTTGGAAAATCCCCATTGTCACAGTTAATGAAGAAGTTTAAAGAAGAAAAAACATGTATTGAGAGACCATCAACTTCAACAACGGGAATTTTCAATAAGGAGTTGGTTTCAACAATGGTGCATGTGCAGCACATGTGATGAAGATGTTGAGTAGTACTTTTGTACGGAGCAAAAGTCTAAAAGTACTCTACCAACATGTACAATTTGTAAAAAAGTTATGCTCACATTTGCATTACTTGCAGCATGTTTAATCAAATGTTACCTGCACATTTATATTACAGTTCAAAAGTAATTCTAATACTTAGAATTTTTAGGAGTCTATTCAGAACTGTCATTTTGCAGGTTTGCGTAATCAGTGTTTGCTGCATCTGTTCTCATTTAACTTCACAATTTCGTAACATATTTTTAAAATTTATTTATTTATTTTCTTTAATTGCACAAATGATAAAGTCTGAACAGTCCAACTAGCCCAACAGCCATCATGATGGTGTTCAGTTTTCCATTCTGCTTCATTTTAAAAGCAATAAAGCGGTAAATCAATTATGAAAATATTTTACAGTGTTGTAAATAAAAAATGATGTCTGAGCCAGTTCCCAAGAGCTCAGTTGCTGTACAAACATGCAGTATATTTTACTCATCAGGATCCCCATTACGTTTACCTCTGCAGCTCACATTGCATTATCTTATTGGTCATTTTAAACAAAATGTTTAGAGCGAGATAAGTATTATGCATTGACATTAATAATGTCATTTCTCTCTCTTGCTCTCACTCTCACATGTCTCTCTCTCATGTCTCCGTCTCAAAATTCCTGAAAACCAGCAATTCTGATTACTCCATGTCCTTTTCTTTAAAGCGCCCTATAATTCCCTTTAAAGGAGCAAATTGTCATTTTAAAGGCCTCTGCTGCCTGTGAGCTGAATTGTAATTGCAACCGAAAACACTGACCATTTTCTTCAGTCGCCAAATTACCCAATGCTTCTTTTCAGAATGAGCTTTTAGAGAAAAAAATGGGGGCTGATCAGTCCTTGTTCCAGCCAGAACATGGAGTCATTTCGGGGCCAGAAAGATGTCACCAGAAAGCCTGACATGAACAAACGTGCCACATCCATTACACCGTCTCATGGTGAATCATCAGAATCGAGGACAATTAAGCAGAGACGAGTTGCTCGATCTGTATTATATGACAGCGGATGACGTAGCTCATTAAGGGAAATAGCACTGTGTTTACAGTGAATGGCTTGGTCTGTGTGCTTTAAGCCAGCACTCAGTCTTAAATCAGTCCTGGTTCTATGCTGTATCTGTCACACACACTGCCGCTATTGTGAAATACACTGATACAGAGCTTCCATCTCAAGACATGCCGAGCACTTACGCTAATGGAGCTAAGTGGAATGAATGCAGAAAGTGATGCAGAGAGTCACTGCACATGAGGAGATGCAGAGGTGATGCAACAGAGGATGGAGAAATGTTGAGGAAACACATGGTGGGGGAGTCCAACACTGAACAGCAACAACAACAGCAAGCTAAAATAATACAGGAAATCATGCTAAAAGTGTCAAACCGACCAGACACACATTCCTAAAGATGGCTTGCTTCTCTAGGGTTACAGGAGAGCCAGTAAACATGAAGTTAGTACATCGTATGTGACGCAGTAAAGGGCAGACGATGTGCACAGGACAATGGAGAGCTGACCGACCGAATGACCACTCACCGCTATTAATGTGCTGAATCAGCCTGACCTTCATCGCAAAACAGGATTTCCACACTCATACAGTACAATACACATTCGAATTCCGTGTTCAAGCCTTAACACCAGGGGTGGATAATAGAAATGTGCAGACAGGGCTGAGAATCAGGATATTTTTTGTTTTGTTCTGATTTGGATTATTTTGGAAAGAACTACAACGGCCACTATCAGTGGTTGTAAGAACAATATGCAATATGAAAACGAAAGATGTTTTACATTTACAGCAATTGGCTGATCCTATAATTCAGGGTGGCTATTTGTTCCAATAGCTGCATTTAAACGGACCCTAAGATTCCACTAATAATGGGAATAGCGCAATCAGAATAAAAGTGCATCATGTAAACCCCTCATTCGGGACAGTCTGATTGGAATAATTGGAATAAATGTCAATCAGAATGAGAATTGTGGTGTAAACCTTTAATAATCCTTTCAGCAGGTAAATACTGGCCATGTAAAGACATCAGCTAAGCACTTCTTTCTTGTTGGAATAAATAGATTCTACAGTATGTGAGCATGTTTAGAGAAATGTTGAGGAAACACATGGCTAGGGAGTCCAACACTGAACAACAATAACAAGCAGAAAATACAGGAAATCATACAAGTGTCAAACATTACAAAGCAGTGAAACATCCACCCAATCATAGATCAGACGGAATTCTTGAAACAAATCATTACAGAAAGGGAGGGATTTGATAGAAACAATGGGAAATCTTACTTAACCTCAAAGTTGAGAAAAATGATATTATAGTCTGTTATATTGTAGTCTTCGAAAAACTTTGAAATAAACACTTTGAGAAAGTACATTCACGTCATTTCATTTGGAATCTCTGATCGGAATGATTTCAATCAGACTGAAGAAATATTGTCCAAGTAAACAAAACTGGGCCTGATTTATTTCTAGCCCACTTAAGACTGTAGATTACACAGTGATATTCGAGTCAGGTGATCGTACAAAGTGAAACTTTGGCCTGGGGTAGCTCATTGGTTAAAGCATTGGACTATTGTTTGAAAGGTCCTAGGTTCAAACCCCACGACCACCAAGTTGTCCCTGTTGGGCCCTTGAGCAAGACCCTAACCCTCGACTGCTCAGATGTATAATGTAAGTCACTCTGGATAAGGGTGTCTGCCAAAATGCAATGGAACCTAAACTTGAACTCTGCTTGGCTGAATTTTATGTCATCACCAGTAACTGAGAAGTCGCATGTGCGGTACGGTACAATCGTAGGTGTTTTGAACACAAAGAATGTGGATTATTTCATCAATCATCCAACTTTAACTAATATGTGATTCATTTTCTATACCGCTTAATCCTGTGTTCAGGGTCGCGGGGGACCTGGAGCCTATCCCAGGAGACTTCGGGCACTAGGCGTGGTACACCCTGGACAGGGTGCCAATCCATTAATATGTGATTAAAAGCTAAAAGACATAATATGCAAACCCTTGCGAGTCGAAGTACAAATTCCTTTTTTTGTGTGTGTTTTTTGGTTTAATGTAAAGGTTATTTTCCTCTGTATCATTGGCAGCCTTCACAGGCCGAACATCTCTGCAGCAATAATTCTTTAAAAGTAATGGCTACGAGCCCAGATAATGCACGTAAATGAAGTCGAATTAGACCACAGAGCTGGACTCTCTAATTGGTTACAGAGCAGCCAGTCACAAGGCCAGTGTTCACGTTGTATCTGGGGAAGTGGCTTTAAACAATAATCAGATCAGCTTCTCCTCTGCTCACTGCCATAACCTGCATGCTTGCAGAGGTTCATTTCAGCCTTATTGATTATATGGCCTACTTTCAAAACATATGCATTAGTGCCATTGCCTTAAGGTTTGACCTTTTACTTAGCTAATATGCAGGCACTTTATGTATCTTAAGTTACATGTAATAACAGAAAGACTGAGAAAATGTGAGAGATTTCAAAGAAAATATTGTAGATAGATAGATAGATAGATAGATAGATAGAGAGCAGAAATGGGAGGAATATTCAATAAGTAAAATATTTATTTATTTGTTTGCATTTAAGGCAGCGCGGTGGTGTAGTGGTTAGCACTGTCGCCTTGCACCTCCAGGGTCTGGGTTCGATTCCCCGGCCAGGCTCGATTCCCGTCTCTGTGTGCATGGAGTTTGCATGTTCTCCCCGTGCTTGGTGGGTTTCCTCCGGGTACTCCGGTTTCCTCCCACAGTCCAAAGATATGCAGGTTAGGATAATTGGTGTTCCCAAAATTGACCTGGGTGTGTGAATGTGTGTATGTGTGTGCCCTGCAATGGATTGGCACCCTGTCCAGGGTGTACCCCGCCTTGTGCCCTAAGCCTCCTGGGATAGGCTCCAGGTCCCCCGCGACCCTGAATAGAGGATAAAGCGGTATAGAAGATGAATGAATGAATGAATGAATAAGGTGGCAAGACTTTAACCATCGTTCCCCTTTAATTCTACAAGTCTGAACTAAACTATTCACACGTTGTCAGGAAGCAAAGCATCACATGTGGTTGAAGCAAATTATTCACAAAAGTTAGTTTAGAATTGTAACAAAATCAGTAAAAAAAATTAATATTGAATCACGATATTTGTAAAATCGTAATACAAATAAAATCAGCGCCTATAGTACCAGTCAAAGGTTTGGACACACCTTCTAATTCCATGATCTTTTCAGATTTTTTTTCTTTTTACATTGTAGGGAAATACTGAAGGTGTCCAAAATATGCCATAATCTCATTTGAACAGTTGATATTGAGGTGTATCAGCTACTTACAATCTGTAAAGCCTTCATAACGGCTCTAATCTGATTTCTGAGGCTGGTGACTCTAAATGAACATCTCCTCTGCAGCAGAGGTAGGTCTTAGTCTTGCTTTCCTGGGAGGGTCTTCATGAGAGCCAGTTTCATCATGGGTGCTTGATGGGTTTTGCAAATGCACTTGACACAATACTGTTCTTACAAGAACTATTCCAGAAGAGCTGACTGCTGTGCCTTAGAATAACTACTGACTGTTGTTGTTGTTACTTATTTACCTAATGCCATACGTGCAGTGGTGTCAAAAGTATTCACATTCATTACTTGAGTAGAAGTATAGATACTAGGGTTCAAAAATACTTCTTTAGAAGTTCAAGTATCAACCCAAGCTTATTACTTAAGTAAAAGTTTAAAAGTACTGGTTTCAAAACTACTTAAAGTATAAAAGTGCCGTGAGGGGCGACAAAAGCATTAAGGTCTCGCTTTCTGATCATGTGATGTGGGGGGGGGTAATGGGGGGGTTGCATTATGCGCGTTCTTATCATGCGACCGGGTGGGGGGGGGGCGTTGTGAGCGTTCTTATCATATGACGGGGGGGGGGGGGGGGGGTTGCGCGTTCTGATCATAAAAATAGAGTAACGAGGCTATTTTTAAAATGTAAGGAGTAGAAAGTACAGATAATTGCTTAAAAATGTAAGGAGTAGAAGTAAAAAGTCGGCTGAAAAATAATTACTCCAGTAAAGTATAGATACCCAAAATTTCTACTTAAGTAATGTAATGAATTATTTGTACTTCGTTACTTGACACCTCTGCATACGTGTTATTTTATGATTATAAAATCCCCAGTATTGTTCTATAGAGTAGAAAATAAATCCAAACTTGTGTCCAGACTTTTGATTGGTACTTTAGGTACAGTATGATGATGATATCGTATCGACTGGTCCTTCAGGATTCCCATCTCATGGAACAATCACACAACATGCTCTAAACAGCTACGGCTACGTTTTAGAGTGTTTGACAGAAAGGGCAACTGGTTAAGAGTAAAGACAAATTATTTTCTAATAATTTCTAATAACTTGTCCCTTTATTTTCCTTCACGACTGTCTGCTATCTCTTTCATATCTTTTAAACAACACCAACTCACAATCTTCCTCTCAACGTACAGTATGTGTTGCAACACTGAGTGTCAAACATGGCCTTCTTTAGATCAGATAAAAAGAGCAATATTTTCATAAGCACAGTCATCTCAGCTGATTTTAGATTATGTTTGGCGTTGCTGTCTTGTTGCAGAATTTATTTATATTTAATTAGGAAAAAAATGTGACATATGTTTAACCTTTTGTTATATAAAAACAATGCAAAATATAGAAGATTTGTCTGTACAAATATAGAGCATATAGAAATTGTTGTGAGACTGACACACAATTTAGATGTTTAGCATGAACGTGTGGATACAACATCCATAGAATCTGTGTAGATGCGGTCGTATTATTTCACCAGTTTTGACGCGTAGCTCTGGTTTAAAGTTTCACTCACACGACAGAAGTCCGATCTCTTTGTCTCTTGTAGTTTATTTTGTCAGCATCAAAGAATCAACACTTCATACAGTCGTCTTGAGTAAATCCACTGTGATTACAGACACCAGTTGCTGCATCTTGCAAATCTCTGACTTTTACAACAACCTGTTTGCTGTATCTTATAAATTACATTCTTAGCTTACGTATATAACAACACTCTTATTGTATATATCTACTTACGGGAGCTTATGGTTACAACAACCTAGTTGCTGTATCTTACATTCTTGGCTTACCGGGAGCTCTCGGTCAAAAGCTTGTGTTTCCGTAGCCTTCTGCATCTAAACTGAACTCTCTATCATACGACAGTCACACAAATACATGTCATAGTGGAATGACATCACAGACCAACTTACGATTGTCAAAATGGATGCATAACTAAGAAATTTAAAGCTTATGGCTTATGTAATAAACTTAATGCTTAATGCTTTACTAATGAATAGAACAAGGTAGGATAAATGAAATAACAACAAATAAAATAAACACAACAACAAATTCATAACAAGTACGATATGGCTCTTACAATGTGCAATGTGTAAAAATGTGCAAAAATGTAATAGAGATGTCCAGGGTGTGTGCAAATGTGCATGAATGTAGACATGTGTAATGTCCATAAAGTGTCTAGGGTGTGTGCAGATGTGCATAAAAGGGTAGTGTGCAAAAATGGTCAAGTCCTGTGTGATATTCTGATTGAGAGATATTCAAACTTTGGTGCAGATATTCAGTGTGTATCAGTGTGTATCAGTGTATCAGTGTTGCTTTTGTAAGAGTTTTTGAACCACGTCTTCATCTCGTTCATCTGTACCATGCGAGTGATTACCACACCCAGCATACGTGCGATTACCACAGGCGAGAATTTCAACATGTTTCGTAGGACTAACGAAAGAACGGAAATCTGTTTTTAGTGAGAAGTCAGTTATAATGCAAGTGCAAGATCAGATGCTGAATTCCTCAAGTGCACATTTCTAAATACTTGCTGCAAAAAACTCAGCATTAATGCTGATTTTATATATATATTTTTTATGTAGTACATATAATACAGACATAATGTAGAAGAAGCTACATAAAGTAAGTCGAAGTGGAAGTAAACGATCTTGCTTCCCTAAAGGTTTCAAGTTGCTAACTTCAGCCGTTTTGGAGAGATGATTTTATATCTGCCAAAAATTTCTATTTTTCAGCATTATACTATATTGCTTCAAACAATAATAATTAAAAATGAAAATAATTTATATTTCCTTATAAGTATTGATACCAAACTTGGTGTAAGCTTATAGAAGCATATGATTTGTTGCTTAAATAAAAGCATTATAAGTTTTTTGGTAAAATCTTAAAAAGCAAAAAATTTGTAGTGTCCGTAACCATGTCAACTTCATGTCGCAATATCTTAACAATTTTGCATTTTAGAATAATACTCTTTTTAATTTTTTTTGTCTTTTCATGTGAAATCTAATTTGGCCAAGTTTATCCAAGATCATTGAAAGATTTGAATTCAAAACAGTTACGGACACTACTGTACATACACAAATGATGTGAGATGGACACTACAGTACATACACATGAAATTGTATTTAACAAATGTGTTTCTTTTTATCTGATAAAAATAGAAATGTGTATGCATGCTTACAAAACACGAAGCATGGATCGGGAAGCATTAAGTATTATGAAAAATCTTGATATCAGAAAATTCACTTTTTCACCTAGGTGAGACCACTTATAGCAAGTTTTGGCAGTTAACAGTTGGTTATACTGTATGTGTTGTTATATCTTATTGGAGACCAGACCTCACTGCAAAGAGGCCTCCGCTAATGTCAATTTAAAACATGAACATGAAAAGAGTCAAACTGTCAGGGTTAGGGTTTGGATTGGGTTTAGGCATCAGTATGTGCATGTTCTCTAATCCTGCAGCTTATTCAAATACAAAATCACGAACACTGGCGCCCAGCTTGTTACAAAGTGCATCTGCATTATTGACTTGACTGATGTGCTGACTGATCGACAGGGTTGCAGAGCAGATTTGAGTTTAACACACAGTCACATGCTCCCTGCTTTTTGTCTAAAGGCTTTCCATCAAACTGGAAAACGTTCCAAAACACGCACCTAATGAAAGTAATAAATGCCAGAGGTCCATCAGGGGCTCGAAAAAGGAGAAAGAATGAAAGAGCCTGAGAAGGAGTGATAGTGATAGGATGTGTTTCTAAAATCCTGTAATCCTAAAGTTTCCTGTTGTTTATCAGAGCAGGACAAATAAAGTACATGAACGATGATTAGATATGCTGCAGCCAGCATTCTGCCTGGGAGACACCCCAGATGACACTATGAGCGTAGATTTTCCACTGACACTACATTACTACTGCGCGTTTTCCCTTTGTGTGTGTGTGTGTGCGTTTTCCACACCATGCAGAAAAAGGAAGTGATGGGTTTTTTTTTTCCTTGATAACTGTCCAGCCACTGGCCATGGAATGTTCTCCAGCTATTGAGGTTGTGTGTGTGTGCATATCCATTGGTGTGTGTGTGTGTGTATATGAGACCTTCTATACCTGATAAAGGTCCATCTTCTGTCTCTATATAATCTGTGCAGTCTGACTGCACTTCCTGGACTGGACACTCCTGTTCCTGGCACAGAGTAAGGAAATAACACAATTTATCAGTCTGTCAGACACACACACACATACACGTGCTTCACCTTAGTGGTTTAAAAGGGCAAACAAACAGTACAGACAATGATTATACAAAATATTTCAAAAAATCTCTTAGGATCTAACAGTAAAGCGATCCATTTGAACAATTGTGACCTAATGCTCGAACTGACATCCATTTCAGTGCTGTAAAAATCATTGAGCCAAGTAATCTCTCCTTTGAGACCGAGCTGTTAGAGCTAAGTGAAGCTAGGGATAACACTTTCCTTATTCGGAAAAAAGGCAACTGTAGCCTTTTACCAGAATCACAAATAACATGATAATAATAACATGCCTCTAAGTGTGGAAGGGGACGGTCCAAAGGGACCAGGGTAACACAGACGGAAGGGGCTCCCTTCCAAAGCTGGGTTTTCCGTATGCTTAAAAATAGATAACAACTAAAAAGGATGGAATAGCTTACCCATTTAATAATAAAAAAAACGTAAGTGGAAAACATTTAGCATGCTTGATTGGCTATATTCGGCGACTCAAATGATAGGTTTTTATTTCGAGCAGTGTTAAAGCAGAGGGATATTAGTCTCTTGCAGGCCTCTTGCTTCCAAGCAAGGATTACAGGCTTTTACACCAGCATTTACTCTTTGGCTTGTATTAGTATCACATTGTGGCCAAGTTCAATAAAAATAGACCCATTACACTGGACCACAGATATCTTACTGTATAACATTTCCTGACCACCTACACTAAAAAGGTTCAGTTGAGGCTGGAGTCAGGGCTGATGGAAATACACGAGGATGGCGTGACTTCATGTAACCCTATGCAAACAGAAAAGGTACCTCACTTTCTTATTTACATTTTGATTCTAGTTGATAAATCAAGGGTTCTTTAAAAACCAACAAATTACCATGTCAAATCAATCAACATCAGCATGCTTGGTGCTTACTGTACCTGTGCTGATCTGATGATTGTTGGTCGTGGTATATGTGCGAATTTTGTATTCTGAATTGGACTCTCCTCTCGAGGTGCTTCCTCCTCTGAGAATCCCTCCGAACTGGGAGATGAGTGCCGGATGTTCTGTTGAACCAGTGCTGGCTCTTTTGACCCAGTTCCATTGGTTTTGGTGTGTTCTGAGATGCAGCTGACTGCAGGCTGGTGTTGGGGTTCTGTAAGATTGGCTGCTTGAGGCTGGGTGAACACAACATGGCTAGTGCTGGAGTCTGACTGAGTCGTACAACCCACATGGGGACCGTGCTCAGGTGAAACATCTGCAGGAGCTCCGAAACAGTACTGAAGGGAGGAACATGGGTGCCCGTGCATCACAACACCGGATTGCAGCCTGTCTATAATGTGAAAACAGCAACCATAAGTGTGACAAGGGATGGAGAGAAGATCAATTCCAGAAAGGTGCGAGAGCTCAGTAATAAATCCAGTTTGTTGCGTAGGATCCACAGTTGTAATTTCAAAAGGGTCTATCCATTGAGGATCCTGATAAAAGTCATCAGATATCACAAATGCTTCAAGTTCAGGCTGATTCTTGATGCTGATAAGAAGAACTCCAAAGGCCCGAGGTTCATTTAATTTTATAATCCTTTTTCCTCACTGGGTTTCTTGAGGAGCATCTCTATATCCAACTCCAGTATGACTCCTGGTTGGGTTTCCCACTTTGGCACCTCTCTGTGAATGATGACAGATCTTATCCGCTTCAGTTTAAATGTTTAAAATTGTTTAAAATGGCTTACACGATGGATCAAACTCTACTCTCCATCTCTACCATCTTCTCTTCAGCACTGCAGTCCAAGAGCCGGTTTGGGAGCAGCTTGAGAGTGATATCGGCTTGGGAGCATCCAGTTACGTGAACAGGTATTCCCTCTGCCAAGACAGCCGCATTGTCCACTGGCTGGTGAAGCTCAGTGACTCTGGGGTTGATTAGGTGTCAGGTTTCTGGGCCACAGTAATTGATAGCCCCCCCAGTGTAAAGTCTAACCGTTTCATGCAGATAGATAGTAGCGAGGCCTTATCGGAGTCATTATGTGGTGAACTATAAAGACAAAAGCTGTGAGATGAAAAATAAAACAGGGTCAAATGATCTTGAGTTACTGAGAGTGAAATATTCATGTGTGTAGATAGTCAGAGTGTTAATAGATTCGCTACAGCTTCTTACTTTATATGGTAAGAAATATTAGGCTAATAGGTTGAGATACTGTACACAAATACTATGCACATGTCTACTCTGTCATGGAAGGATTAATGACAGGGTGGATATTTTTTATACACTTACACACTCATTAACACACTATGGGCAATTTCTAATTAGTCTAATCTGCATGTCTTTGGACTGTGGGAGGAAACTGACGTACCTGGAGGAAACCCACTAAGCACGGGGGGAGAACATGCAAACTCTATGCATACAGAACCGGGAATCGAACCTGGCCCTGAATCAAACCAGGACCCTGGAGGTGCAAGGCAACAGCAAAAATATTTGGGCAAAACTGTTAATTATTGAATTCAGGTGTTTCAATCAGGAATGAAAGGAGTTTCATTGCGAGAATGAAAGGAAAGGTGTACAGGACAGTGGTGAGACCAGCGATGCTCTATGGCTTAGAGACAGTGACACTGAAGAAAAGACAGGAGGCAGAGCTGAAGATGTTGAGGTTCTCTTTGGGAGTGACAAGGACGGATAGGATCAAGAATGAGTTCATCAGAGAGACAACCCATGTGAGATGTTTTGGAGATAAAGTCAGAGAGGCCAGATTGAGGTGGTTTGGACATGTTCAGAGGAGAGATTGTGAATATATCGGTAGAAGGATGCTGAGGTTGGAACTGCCAGGCAGGAGGTCTAGAGGAAGACCAAAGAGGAGATTTATGGATGCAGTGAGAGAGGACATGAAGTTAGTTGGTGTGAGAGAAGAGGATGCAGAGGATAGGGTTAGATGGAGGCAGATGATTCGCTGTGGCGACCCCTGAAAGGGAACAGCCGAAAGACAAAGAAGACGGTGTTTCAATCAGGCCCCTTATCCCCATTGAAGAGCAATCTTAATGCTTCAGCATACCAAGACATTTTGGACAGTGCTATGCATAACTTTGTGGCAACAGTTTTGGCCAGACGGTCCTTTTAAATCCCAACATGACTGTGCCCTGTTGAACAAAGCAAGGACTTTAAAGATATGGTATGATGAGTTTGTTGTGGATCAACTTGACTGGCCTCAACCCCATCAAGCACCTTCGGGATGAACTTAAACGGAGATTGAACAGAATCAGCCGTTTTAATTGAAGAATGATTTAATTACAATAAAAAAATAGGAAAATTATTTACATTTTTTTGTGTCATTTAAACACTTATTGCATGCACTGACGTTATCAGAGCAGCATGTAAGACCGGACAAAGAAACACACACATACACACACAAGGAAAATGTTATAATTTGAGGGAACCATATTTCATGAGATGTATAATTCTACTCATGTGTCTAAATCTTTGCTAATCTATAATAAAACCTCGGAATTTCTTTATTTTGCAGTAAGTTCATGATAGCTGTATGACACTAATGAGAACAGCAAAGGCACTTTATAGAGCCGGGTGTGTGCAGTAATATGCAGTTACACTATAATGTAAAAATTCACAGATCAGGAAAACATTCTTCTTGAGTGTTTTCAATTATGTAAATGTTAGTATTTATTCATCACTACACTATGTACAAATTAGAGAGTAGAGAGCTAATGAAACATGGATGAACTCTTTTGTCTGACGATGTAAACGGGACTTGGGTTTCCACTCTAGCGAGAGTGCACGGACTCACCATATGTGCACAGCGGAAACATGAGCTGAGGCTTGTGAATGTGTTTCTACTGGATCAGGGATGTGAAGAGAACTCTTGTATTGTGAATTAGAGCAAAATTTATTAGCTTATTACTAGCACACACAGTGTTGCTGCCTTTAACTAACTGCATTGCTAAGACTGTATGTTGCTCAGCTGAGAAGTGCAAAACAAAATAACAAATTCAAAAACAAGATAACAAAATGAAAACAAAACAACGAAACTGAACATGAAATAACAAATTCAAAAACAAAATAACAAAACCGAATACAGTGTAACAAATCCGAAAACACAACGACATATCCAGAAACAAAATACCAAACGAAAAACCACAACAGCAATTCATACAAACTGTAAAAGGTATAGTTCGCAAATTAGATTCTTATCGCTGATTGGATGAGACATCTGTCACTCAAGACATACAATAAGTACTATCAAGTGAAGTCAGAATCATTTTTAAAGCACATTAAACACAACTTAGTTGACCAAAGTGCTGTATAATCCTAAAATTACGGAAGCGCATTGCATTCACAATAAAAAAAAATAACGGGAATTATGTCATAATTATGACATCCTGATCTCATAAGGATGTCATGTCACAAGTGCAAACACACTGACCTACACTAACAATCTATATTGTACACACCAACCTGTAAATGCTCTTTTTTTGCACAATATTCATTACTGGACTACTTTTTGCACTAATCTCTTAATTCTTCTTAATTCTAAAACGTTTACTGGTTCTGCACTACCTCAACTCATCACCTCAAAACCACATAGCATTATGTTATGTTGTGTTTGTCACACCGTCACTTTGTTGCTCATTATGTTGTCTGTTGTCTCTGGGTTAGCTAGTTAGTTTTTGTTAAATTATGTTGTTAATTTATGTTGTTAAAATTGTTAGGTCTATCTGTCTTGTCTCTGCTAGCCAGCCAACTAGGCCTCTTAGTTAGCTAGTTTTAGCTCTTCTGTTAATTTATGTTGTCAATTTATGTTGCATGTAGCACCTTGGTCCTGGAGGAACGTTGTTTTGTTTCACTGTGTACTAACTGTATATGGTTGAAGTGACAATAAAGCCTACTTGAACTTGAACTTGACTTTTCTGAGGGCTGATAGCCTTAACATTGAGCGTTCCGTTCGTCGTAGACCCATGAATGAGGTGTCAAACCGTGCGGCTTATTCGGGAATGGGGTGCTATGTCTTTTCTGAGGGCTGGGCAGTTAATTGTTCCGCCCATAGACTTAACATTGATTTAACTGTGGAGCCGAGTGTCATAGAGACACGGGGGAAAGCTCTTAACTTAGGCAACCAATCACTCTTTTGCATTTATCGTCATACTCATAAGCCATGAGTATGCCCTAGCACCCTCATTAGCATGCTGTTAGCATGATGCTAACATGATTAGCATTTTGCTAGCATGATGCTAACAATATTTGCATGTCGCTAGCATTATGCTCATTTTATCAGCACAACGATTATTAAGTTATTGCTGCTAAAGTTGGATCTATAAGCCCCTGAATCCTGAGGGGTACTTAGTGTTACTGATGTTTTTTGTCTTATTTTTGTTAAAAAATGAATAGCATGGTTATTAGCTGTGGTTAATAGCAAAGTTATATGTTGTTATACACAAAAACATGCCATGCTACTCATACAGTATGTTAATCTAGTTAACATCTATGTTAAGCTAGCTGGTCCTAAACACTGCACTAAATAGGATATAATCAAGGATAATTTAGTCCTCCAATAAATCACTCAAATCAACACACTGGAATGAAACAATTTATTTAAATAAGGAACTTTAATTACAGATAAAGAAATTTCCATTGCAACAAACAGCTGAGCAAAAACACAAGGCAGGAAAACTTCAACAAACAAAATAAACAAAATAAAAATCAGAAACATAAACCTTTTTTTTCCTAAACTGATCAGTCCAAACAGTACTTCAGTTTCGCCACTGTAACACAAAATTTGCACAAGTTTTGAGAAAGCAAGAACACATATCCGTGCACAAAACAGATCAAACTAGGAGGTGATGGTGAGTACCAGAGCCTGAGCTCAGACTGAGCTTGTCTCAGACTCAACACTGCTGAATACAGTATTCGGCTAATACACAGATTTCAAATACAACAAAAGGTGAAGTGTTCAGTCAGTTTATCAATGACAGCTTAATGGGGGGAAAAAAACACCCTCATAATAATAGATATATTGTAATGAAATACAATTTCAAACACTGTGTCAGTTAATTATTTTTTATTTTTATTAATAACACTAATCAGAACTTCAGTGTGACAAATACGCTGGTCCTGAAAACAAATTACTTTTGCATTTTGTTCTATTTGGACTATCCGGGTGGCACGGTGGCGTAAGGGTTAGCACTGCTGCCTCGCATCTCTATGGTCAAAGCGTTAGTGCTGCCTCGAGTCTGTGCTTGGTGGGTTTCCTCCTGGTCCTGTTGTGTCCTCCCACAGTTCAAATACAGTACATGCAGATTAGGCTTAAATTGGTGTTCCGAAACTGCTCATAATGTCTGTGTGTGTGTGTGTGTGTGTGTGTGTGCCTTCCATTAGGTTGGTACCCTGTCCAGGGTTTACCCTGCCTCATATGTGAAGTCTCCTGGAATAGGCTCCAGGCCTCTCGCGACCCTGTACAGAATAAGTGGTATGAATTTGTATGAACAAATGAATGGAATCGATATTCTTAGATATCGATATAGTTTTTGACTACAAATGTTATATGTAATACTGTTCAGTTATTGATGATGCACTAAAACTAGATGCAGTAAAAACTAGAAGTATGATTAAGGATATTTTAGCACTGAAAAAAAATTGTGATGCAAAATAACAATCAGAAGTGAAAATGAAAAAGCGATACACGTATCTTCAGTACTGCATTCTAAATGTTTTTTCCCCCTATTACAGGTGCTGAAACTTATATTGCAAATGAACATACTGATTAAGAAGGATCAAAGGAAATAAATGTGCCTCTCTTGTGCTGTTATTTATGCTGCCATGTCTTCTTATAGGGAATATTAATAAGACATTTTTCTGAGTGGTCGGAGTCGTCTCCTCCAGGATGACCTCCACAGGTTACAAGAATGATTTAATGAGAATGAAACTGATGTAAAACATATCCTATGGCCATTACCTACAGTATGGTCTCCAGACCTCAAAACAAGTTAACACCTACGGGAGTTACATCCTTGATGGCGCTTGTCAGCATCACACCGAAACATCAAGTGAGGGGGAAAATATTTGAAACATCAGTGTTTCTCTCTCAAGTATACCTCCAGAGACTTGTCCAATGAATCAGAAGGTGCTACAAAGGGACATGTGGCCCAACAGTCTGTATGCTTGCTAAAAACTGAAACGCGGTTGTCGCAGAAAGCTAAAAACTGGACCACAAAAAATAAAAAAAAATAAAAATAAAAATCTGGACCCAGGTTAGTGATTATTATTATTTTAAAAATCTTGCTGTGATGACTTTTCTTCTTTGCAGGAGATACAATTCTAACTATCGATATCAGGCCTTAAGGTGGGTGCGGATCAGATTTTCAAACCCGATCCGTTGGTTTATGCTGCTGAATCATGGGTGTAAACACTGGACACAAATTCTCTCATCCTAACTGTAATGTTCTGCAAACCTCATAGTGAATAGTGAACATGGGTGTCTGAGATCATAATGCAAGATGCAGATCTTACATAGATCGTAGACAATGTTGTAAATGTGGTTGGTTAATCTAACTCTCACCTACTGTATACGCAACTTTCAGAAGGAACATTCAGGAGTCCATGCATATGTTCTGAGCTCTCTTCCTTTACAGCAGAAGGCAATGTGTGGTTTATGGGCATTAAAAATAAACTGAAAAAAAAAAGGAAAGAAAAACCAATGGTAAGATGATAAAGAGATTATTGGAAGAGTATAACTACAACTACTGCTACTAGAAATCTAGAAAAATAGTGCACGGTAAAACAACAGCTGCTGGTAAAACATAAGAAAGTCCAAACCTTATGCTTTACCAGTGATAAAAGTCCACCCGAGTTAATGCTAAGTGAAAAAAAAAACTGTGAAAGATTATTTGCATTATAATGCAAAGGTAGTGAAGAAGAAAAAAACAAACAGTACTCCACACACAGACAGCACTTCTGACGTTTTTAAGGAATGTGTGGTGGTGAGGCTTAGGCTGGCGTCTTCTTCCCCAGTCATTGCAAAGACAGTACGATAGTTAATTGCTACCACAACTTCTGGGTTGCCATGACACCTCAGTTAAGTAAGGTAAACACTTTCAGTGTAAAAACAATTATAACGACTAATAAAAAAAAAAAAAAAGAAAAAAGTACTGAATCAAAGACAGTGTTGTTCATCGACCGTGATACAGTGCGTGTGTGTCGAGCTGTGCTAAAAAGGGGGTTAGGATGTGAACGTTAAAGGGTCTCAGTGATGAGCATTTCACTAAGATACATTGCTAAGCACTGACATCAGGTAAAACTTTGGCTGCCAGTAAAGTAGTCATGTCAAAAAGTTCCTCTTTTTTTCTTCTTTTTTTTTTCTAGCACACGTCTTCTTTGGGCTTCCTACTCAAAAAAAACACTTCCATAGGAAGTACAGTGCAGTATTGCTGGCGGCGTGTCAGGAGGAAGCAGGTCTCAGCTGTGGTAGCCTGCAGGGGCCGTCTGCTTCTGGGAAAGGCGCATCAGCTCCTCGCGGATGGCTTTGATGAGCGAGGCTGAGGAATGGCTGGGGGGAATAGACTCATCAGACGGAGAGAAACCCAGGCCCATTGTGTCCAGGTGGGCAGGGGGGGCGGACGGCTCTCTCATTCCGCTTCTGGGGGTCTGGAACACAGAGACGAGGGGGTAGTCGAAAGAGTTGAGAACCTGGACCACGGATGCAATGAGACGGCAAGGAAGAGGGAAAAGGAAAACGTCAGCAAGAGAACAGGTTTTGCAGAGAGAAAAGAAAGAAAGAAAGAAAGAAAGAAAAGGAGAACATGAACTTACAGGATCTCTGTTCACAGGTCTGAAGTCCTCCTCATGATAAGGTCCCCAGTTTAAGGCACCAGGTTGCCTGGCCTCAATCCCCCGACCTGACAGACCGACCTGTGTCATGTGGTGTAGCTGAGTACCTAAACACACGCACACACACAAGTGTACCATATAATTATAACACTAACCATACACTGTAATTATAAAGACTTTTATATGGTGTTATTGATTGGTTAGCAGGATGATGAATTCCTGATGCAGATCAGTCAGCAGACCTGGCCGTAATTCAAATCACAGCTTTATAATGAAGTAAATGCCTTGTTACAGAGACTTAGTCAGTATGGTGGACACTTTAAATAATTTAAGATTAACCCCTTCACACAAATATTGATATGAATATCCACTTTATTTTATTCATTCATTCAATTCATCTTCTGTACTGCTTATCCTGTACAGGGTCACAGGAAGTCTCAAGCGAGTAAACCAGAGCACCTGGAGGAAACCCACCAAGCACGGGGGGAACATGCACACAGACCTGAGGCGGGAATCGAACCCGGAACCTGGATGTGTCGCCTTGCACTGACCACTACAGCACCGTGCCACCCAGATATCAAGTCCAAATAGAACAAACTGATAACTTTATTTTCATTTTTTTGTGCTTAAAATTGCATGATTAATTTTGATTCTATGTAAATATTACTTATATAAAAAAGCACAAAAAAATGCCCAACAACTACAAACAGGATGGTTGGTCATTTAAAATCTCTGAATGTCAATAAAAAAAAAAATAAAAAAAAACATGACATTTTAAAGACAAAAATATTAGAAAATACTTTTCAAATATTAGAAACTAATGTCTACACAGTTTAGGATTTGGGGATGACAAACCTTTAAGATAATCAGTAGAGTCTTTCATAACGACATATGTTTATTTTTTATTTCTTAATTATTTTTAAATATATTTTTTATAAAATTTTATAGTAATGCTCAGGTGACTGGAAGGTGATTTACATGTTTTTGTAAAAAAATAAAAAAGTCATAAACTGACTGTATGTCAGTGTGTACACCATGCAAGAATGTTTTAGGTTAATGATAAATTAATGAAAAAAATTATTTTATAAAGAAAATCTATGAAGTGATTAATTTGTGAAAATAAATTTAAAAAATTACATTTTAATGACATTTTTCAGTTCAGGTCCTCAATTGTGAAATACAGGTGTGATACTACAGTAGATTAAAATCATTTTATAGGAAGGATAATCAAACATTTTATTTTGTACATCAGAAAGTGATGGTAAAGCTGGGCATAGACGGTGCATTGAGAGAAATCAAGAGGTGATTATGAAAGTCACACCATGTCACAAGTTCAAACTGTACGATACTGATACGGGACTTTACACGCAGCTGTGCACACTGCTGGAAGTCGAACGCCAGTCACGGTTTAGTCACCTTGATCTGAAGAGATGATAAGCCTCCAGCAGACAAAGAAGACACAGACAAAATCGCTGCTTGTGTTCAATCACGGTTACTTACATACAATACTTGGGATTCAACCTCAGGGTGATCATTTCCTGCCTGCAGCTTTAAGTACAGGAACGTAATCACCCCAGTCTGATGATATCAAACAGTTGAACTGGCTAGTATAACTCGATATTCTAATAGGCGTGTTGGACCGTGGCACTGTTCGGGTTAAATGATTACACTGATTACACTCTATGACATTAGAAATTCACTGCCATCACAAAAAAATAAAAATAAAAATAATAAAAAACCATCCAGCTTTTGGAATCTGTGTCAATTAATTTATCATGTAGTTCATGTGCAGTTTGGGCAAAAAATATTTAATTGTTTAAAAGACATTGTTTAAATATTTAAAAGACAACAATTTCAAAAATTGCTTGTATGTCCAACACTTTTGTACATAAAATTGAGATCTATCCTGTGGAAAGTTTCTCTTTCCCTAATTTGAAAAACAATATTAAACTGTTTTCAATATGAGAACAACATAACTAAGAACAAAGCTAATTCATTACATGTGGTTTAATTTCTAACTTTGCCATCTGCTCTGCTTACTCACAGGCCCTTCTTTCTACGTGTAGCATGTACCTGTTGTGCCCCCTACTGGCCGAGGCCTGGCAGAAGAAGGCGGTTCATCCACATATCCCCCTCGGCTGTTGTAGAGCCCCTCAGACTGCAGCTGCTCTCCTCCAACTCCTTCACCTTGAGGGTAACTACATCCCAAACCCGGCCTAGGACATTTAGATGAGTAAAGAATATCGGTGTGTGAACATTGTGTAAACAGACCACACACACACACACTTCTGGCACACACAAATCAATTCAGTAACGTCTTGGTAACTAGTCTTATTCAGTTGCAAGGATGTTGGCTGTGTAAGGACACTGGAGTTGAGAAATATATGACTAATAGTTCTTGCGGGAATCTGGACACATCTGAAATAAAAATGTCCTGCACATGAATTATTAACTATGAAGTGTGTGTGTGTGTGTGTGTGTGAGAGAGAGAGAGAGAGAGACTACAAAAGATCTGACAGTGATATCAAACCACAACGCTTTTATCTGCTGGAACTGGATTTCATAAATGATGTGCTCATAAAATAATGATGTTTAATCATAAACCTCCACAGTCGGGAGTCCATTTCACTATATTTTGGGAATATGAATCTCAACAATGGAACCACACTATTAGATCTTCTCTGCATGCAAAAAACAACAACAAAAAACATTAGCAAATACACGCATGGTGTAGAATACTGCAGCTCACCTGTGCATTAAGCCTTGTACTGTTGGAGGCGGCAGGCCTAAGTCAGAATATCTCTGAAAATAAACAACACATACACAATTAGACATTTAAAATCACACTTCTTGTCCAGTTAGACCAGGATTTAACACATGATTGGGTTGCCTTGTTGCAAAATAACATGTATAAAGACAAAGAAGGTCAAGATGAAATGCCAGTCTCCCATTCTCCCTACAAACAGACACCAGGTGGGAGTGGGGTCTAAATTAGAACAAATCTGTACGGAAATACACCCTATATTACGGTTATAAACTGAGAATTATTTAGTTTATACTTTATGTATTACAGGGAGTACGTGGAGGAACCCCTCTGATCACATGACCTTGTTCGACTGCAGTTAATCAGCTTTAGTTATTAAGACTTGGCTCACACAGAACTTTTAAAAAACAGGATGTAATAAAGATCAAGCATTAACCTAATTCAAATAAAGGCACCGTTAGCACTCCTTTCACTTCAGAGGGCAATTTATCTAATGCAGTTTCAGGCTAAAAAGAAATGCTCCCCTTTTAAAAGCCAGAGGAATATTAATCACTAATGTTGGATTTGAGACGAGTGACAATTCTCTGCCAACAACCAGTAAAAGCCACAGAAAACACTTCAAGTTTCTTAAACTGCATAACGTGTAAAGCACTTATCTACATCTAAATTTGTTAATAACAGTCTTGGCTTTATGTTAAATGTGATTTCAAGAAGCTAATCATCAATGTAAAGAGGAATCACTTATACTGTATAATTAGCCACCCTGGCGAGCTTGTTGCTAATCCTACTTATTAAGCTCACTGTTGGAGAACTGGACTTGTAGCCACTCAAGCTTAAGGTAGCTTGTTATGATCTTTATGTGCTCTAATAATAATTTAAAAAAATGCTTTAAATGAAGGTGACCACATTACGAAGGGCGTTCGAGTCAAACCGGGACTTGTGATAAAATTTCTCATGAATGAAGGACTTTGAGCACAGTACGATGATGAGACTCTTACTGTAGCTGCAGCAAAAACATTTGAATGCTGGTGCAAACGATTTAAAGAAGTCCGTCAACGGCGATCCTGGCTGAGGTGGCTCGATTACAGTCGTTACCGTCAACATTCGACAAGTGGAAACGCTTGATCCTTGAAAATCAACAGATTTGCGGCCGACTCGTGGAAGAGACGCATCTGTCAGTCGGGACGATAAACACAATCGTTCACCAGCACCACTTGCACATTACAAATTTTTTAGCAAGAAGTTATTGCCACATATGGTGTAGCGAGAAATCTTTATACCTTGGTGGTATTCAAGTGAGAGTGAAATGCTGGGATAAGTGTATATATAGAGAAATAACGGTAGTTTAACTTTCATAACTATCAGAGGTGTCAAGTAACGAAGTACAAATACTTCGTTACCTTACTTAAGTAGAAATTTTGGGTATCTATACTTTACTGGAGTAATTATTTTTCAGCCGACTTTTTACTTCTACTCCTTACATTTTTAAGCAATTATCTGTACTTTCTACTCCTTACTTTTTAAAAACAGCCTCGTTACTCTATTTTTATGATCAGAACGCGCAACCCCTCCGGTCGCATGACAAGAACGCGCACAACGCCCCCCCCCTCCGGTCACATGATCAGAACGCGCACAACGCCCCCCCGTCACATGATCAGAACGCGCACAACGCCCCCCCCTCGTCACATGATCAGAACGTGCACAACGCCCCCCCCCCCGTCACATGATCAGAACGTGCACAACGCCCCCCCCCCCACGTTGCATGATCAGAAAGTGAGACCTTAATGCTTTTTTTCCCCCTCACGGTACTTTTACTTTTATACTTTAAGTAGTTTTGAAACCAGTACTTTTAAACTTTTACTTAAGTAAAAAGCTTGGGGTGATACTTCAACTTCTAAAGAAGTATTTCTGAACCCTAGTATCTATACTTCTACTCAAGTAATGAATGTGAATACTTTTGACAGCACTGATAACTATGTTCTGTCATTCTACACAATTAAAAGTCCCGGTTTTGACTTGAACACCCCTTTTAGAAGTTTATGGGTGATAATAGGTCATTTAAAAACACATCTGACATGCATTATTATAGAACGGTTTAATGAGTTCTTTAGTCAAACTTTTTTGTAAATTGAGCTCTAAATCTTTATAATTAGTTTGAAAGATGCTGAAACCCTTGTTCAAGTTCATCTACTTTAATTAAAGTTATGAAATTGGGGGAAAAAAAGGTTTAACACAGGTTTTTTTTTTTTTTCAGTTTTGTCAGATCACCACAGTAAAAAGTAAAAGTAAAAATGTTACCCCGGAGAAGGGGCTGAGCGCAGGGTATGAAGGCCCAGAGGGTCGTGGGCCACGTGAAGGAGGGCTGGAAAGTGCTGTGTTTTCGCTTCGGACCCCCAACCCAGGAAGTGTGATGCCTGCATTAGTGGCCTGTGAAGTGGGAGACACCAGGGCAAAAGCGTCGTCAAGGAGTGAGTGCATTTGCTGCCGAGCCTCCTCTATAGAGGGCTGAGGGGGCAGGTAGGGTGGAGGAGGGGCGATGTGGCCTCCTGGGGGCGACGATGAGCTCAGAAAGACATCGTCGGTCGGGGATGGACTTTGAGGATCAGGACCTTGGTCAGGATCCGACTGGAAAGAAAATAATTTTTACACGTTTCATATGACTGAAGAGGTTTAAATGGCTCGTGTGATCGTTAACATTGTGAACCGATGCTCGTACCACGTATGCTACATTGTTGACTCCTGGGTATTTCTTGTATGTGCCGTCACTGTCGTTAGTGATCAGTCTGTCTCTGTCTGCGTCTGTCAGATCTCCATTCATCTGCTGCTTCTTTCTCTGCTTAGGAGAACGCTTTTCTCTGCCACACACACACACACACACACACAATTCCACTTAATGAGTCTCCAAACAGTTTATCAAAACATGTAAAAAAAATATAACACACCCTACAGTACGTCTTTCTAACCTTTTCTTGGGCTCGGTGTATAGTGGGGGTACGCGGCTATCCGGGTCCAGGATCTTATCAATCTGCATCTGAGCCTTCTGGTAGACGTGGTCCTGGTCTTTAGCGTCCAGGCTGTCCATGAGATCGTCCATGGCGGGGAAGTCGTAGTGGCCCTTCCTCTTAGCCCTGAGACGGATCTTATTGCGATGGTGCTCGATCTCGGACTTCTGCCTGAGAGCGACCTGGATCTGTGTGTGGAAGCGAGGAAGGAAACCGAGCATAGAGAGAGAGAGAGAGAGAGAGAGGGTGAGAGAGATAGAGAGAGAGAGATAGATAGAGAGAGAGAGAGAGCTACTGTATAACTGTTTACACGTCTCCTAAGCATGTAAACATATGGACGAAATGTGTATAAAATGGTACATGTCTGGATCAATTCTCCTAAAATCTCCAAACTGATCGACTGGTTTATGGAAACTTCAGTCTGCTATCTTTTTTTTTTTTTTTGGATTACAGTAAGTAAAAATGTTTCCTAAATTAAAAAAAAAAAAATTTATCCGCACATCTGTTATAGTAAAAAACTTCCGATCATCGTTGGTCTTATCAGCACCTTCTGTCTCCCTTGTCACTGTTGTGGAGGTGTGAATGTGTTACGAGCAAAAATGGACATTTATGGACACATTCATGGAAACTTACACACACACACTTACATTTTATATTTTTCATTTCTGAATCATTGCACACAAATCATTTTAATAATACAATTTCATGCATGCCCTGCGATGGATTGGCACCCTGTCCAGGGTGTACCCCGCCTAGTGCCCGAAGTCTCCTGGGATAGGCTCCAGGTCCCCCGCGACCCTGAACACAGGATTAAGCGGTATAGAAAATGAATGAATGAATGAATGAATTTCATGCATATTTGCACACCCCCAAGTCATTTTTTGTGTTTACACTAAATTTCAATTTTTTCTATACTTTCTATATTTTGCTATATTGTATTTGCTATTTTGCTATACAGAATGTCTTTATTTGTACAGAATATTTTTTATTTTTATTCTGGTTAAATTTTATTTTCTATTGTATTTCTTTTTTATTCCTATTTATTTCTTACCTATAAGCTTTTATTTTTAAAGTCACTACATATCGTACTGTGTATGTGACAACTAAAATTTGAAATTTGAATTTGAAAAGGGATCAACAGTGCTCGTTACAGTAAGATGTTTATTGAAGAGCTGAAGCCTAAACTTTATTTAAATTAAATGCAGAGGACTGAATCCAAGGGCGTTGTGATCTTGCATGATGACGGGCTTCTGTCTGTGTTACCGCGTCTTCTCTATAGTCCTGATCTTTCACCTGTTTGTTTGAAAGCTGTGATGAAAGAAGGAACGCAACAGTGCATTCGCAGCTCAGCCTAAAACATTTTTTAAATGAGGGAATACGAAAGCCTATTGACAGATCTACAACGTCTATTGAAAAGCAAGGAGATTGTGGCGTATTTGTCTTCTCTAAAAATTAATTAAAATAAATTCTACTGTAAATTATATAAATTATTCTGATCATTTTTTATTCTCCCTCGTGCAAATGGAAACCCGAGAAACATTTTATGCTCAATAGCCTTCAACACTGGACCACCCGTGACCAGAACTGGACGTCCTGTGTCTAGAATGTCCAGTGTTGACATCCTTTTGGACATTTTATAGACTCAACATTTTTACTGGGTACCAACTGCTCAATTCCCAAATTTCCCCAGCTGATTAATTGCAAGTGGAAGAGTAGCGTGTTTTGAGGTACCTCCTTGTTTATCTTGGCGTTGTCGGCGGCCTTGGCGTCGGTCGCAGGGCAGGGTAAGGGCAGCACAGGCATGGGCTGCATGGCGATCAGCTGGATCTTGCTAGATAAGCGCTTGTTGGCGCCGTCGGCTGAGCGGGACATCCGGTCCACGTGCTCAAAAATGGAGGCTGATGATACCTGCTCGTCTGCGCTGTTCAGTGGAGGAGGACCTAAATAATACAAAGCATTATTCTGATGCTGTCGTATCAAAAGCGGTAAATAATAAAATAACGTGCTTTTACAATATCTTTCCTCTCCAGCAGGGGACAGTGTTCGCTGTAACTTTTGCTGCAACCTGACTTTCGGGAATCTGGCATATACTGTACTGTACTGTAGGTTGAGGGAATAATTCGTAAAGGAGACGGACAGGTCACAAAGAAGGAATTGGATAAGTTTATTATTCTATAACTACGACCTCATGCCTAAATACAAGATTACCAAAAGATGAATAAAAAAAATAAAATAAAAAAAGGGGTGAAGGTCACACAGGTCTACATAAACTCCACTAGCGCTACGCAACAGATGAGAGATGCTCTTACCAATCTTATTTCTTCCTGAGAGCCAACAAATGAAAGAGTGTGAAAAAGTCAGATACACAGATTGGCCTTAAGTCTCTAATTTTGTGAATATTAAGAATGTAGAAACAGCTAGCTTTCACTAGTTGAGTCATTTGGATCTGTGTGAGACTGAGTGAAAGTCTGACACTAAACACTAAAGAGAACGAAGAGTAAGTCACTGTTAAGGCTGATTTGGTCAGATTTCAGGCATTAGGAGAGGCAGGAGGGCTTGATCAGCTCATTCCTCAACACTGAGCCTGGATTAACTGGCACTGGCTGACTGGAAAAGGAGGGGACATGTGACATGAAACGTTTGAAGCAAGAACGTGAGAGATTTGCATCTCACGCCATCTAGCCATCATCAGACCAAAGAAATATAATTAGATTAAATGAAAGACTTATTTCCTACAATGCAATTCAATCTCAAGCTTGTCTATATTTCTTCTTAAGGCCCGTCTTGACACTTATTATACACGCAACCATAATAACGTAACAGTGCTTTACTAGCTTGGGAAGTGCAACAGTGCCGTATCTTGCCGTTTAATCTGTTAGGAGCCATCTTACGCTGTTGCTTGGGATCACTGGACAGTTTCGTGTTCGCCTTCGGAGACTCCCTCTCGCTGAACGGCTCGCTTCCCAGAGAATCGCCGTCGGAAGGAGAGATCCTGAGGAAAGAAAAAAAAAAAAAAACACAATGAAAAACCATAGCAAGGAATTAATTTACAGGCAGAGCACTGACCAAATTTTTTTAATAGGGATGTGAACTGAGAACAATCTTAATTTATATGGTGAAAGATGAAATGAGCATGGCTTTGTGGCTGATGAATAATTGGGAAACATATACTACTGATCATTTAATTTCTATTGCCAAATGCATTATACAAGCAGAACAATTCTGAAATAACATACTGTATATAGCTCATGAGGAACATCTGTTCAGCACCACAATAATTATAACAGTTTATTCGTAAATAATTAATATTCAACTGACTTGTGCGAAGCTGTTTTGAATGTACACTAATTATTGTGTTTAATAATAATAATAATAAATCTCTAACGTTTAGTGATGTCATTTGTCCATACTGAAACATGAATGTTGAACAATTAATTAAAAGGCGATCCAGCAATTATGCAGTAATAATGAAAAACCAAGTGGCTGCATTTACGTGAACAACATTACAGGTAAATGATTCCTAATTCTCATTATTAAAAGCAAACTGAAGTGTCCTTCTATGAGTCCTGATCGAAATCTGTGAAAAGAGGTGAAACATGCACTCTGGAGAAAGCACCCTTCAAATCTGAGACAGATGGAGCAGTTGTCAATGTTTCCCCTAGAATTCTTCTCAGGCTTGGTGGCAAAAAGGTGAAATGCTAAATTGTTTGGTTATTTATTTCTTGTACAACACAAGACATTTGGTTGGTAATTTCCATGAGTGGCCCAGCGCTTCGTAATTCACCAGCACCTTGTCTATTGCATGAGTATGGTTGAAAATATGCCACTTTGTGTATTCTAATGATTTTCACAACGAAAAATAAGGGCAAATATGTGCTGTTCTATGAGTATATGTACTATGGAGTACTGCTGATCTGGAGAGGCCAAGCCCTTCATACAGTAATTGTATTTTCTGCAGCACTTATAATATTATACAACACTTACTGACAGTAGGCATTTTATGTTGCAATAAACAAATAAAAATACCAGTCACACGTTACATTTGTATAATATAAACTAAGCAAAATATGTTTGCTGCTTTTAATTAAATTAGCAACTTATTTTTAAGAAAATAAAAAAAAAGTGCATATATTCCGTTAAAACAAGAATTTCTGTACTTTTCTTTGTCGTTTTTTAAAAACCACACTGATATTAGGTTTCGCATATTACACTTATAAAATGTGAATGAGTATTGTCAGGTCGTTTTCCTTTCCGGATGGTTCATACTACGGTTAGAAACTGTGAATATCGAGTCATTATTGAACATCGATCCAGTTTTACTAGAGTGAGCCGAAGCATTAGCTCCATAATATCAGGTTAGCTTAGAGAGCGGAAAAAACATGTATTTAATGGGTAATTCCACACCTCCAGCTTTTTATATGAGTATATATTATATATATGAAGTGTAGAATATAGCAATCACACCCTTCATCACTTATTACTGAGGAGAATAGGTTCAGTATTAGCCGAACTTAAGTGCACACATTAATGAGGTAGCTAATCAAAGCGCACACATTCAACTGGAGTCTCATTGACTATTACGAGGAAAAAAAATTAAATAATAAATAGTAGCAAATAATGGTAAAATGGGTATGATTAGGTTAAACTAATTTAAATTGAAGAAAAACTTTTTTTTGTTGTAAAACAGACATAATATCAATATTTCAAAGCTACACAATGCCATAATTCTTTTTTTATCTATTATAAAGGCAATCGATTACAGTATGTCTATCTTATTAACTCAGAAGCTTAGGATTACTTATTTAATTACAATGTGCAACACAATTGACAAAATGTCAATGTTATGTATGAATTTATCCTTTTATTTAATTATTTTCATTCTATTTTAGTCTTTCATAACGTAAGTCATGATATAAACCGTGTTTGTCAGTTGTCTGTGATTTGTGATGTCAGGTGATCTGTGCGGTAAGTGAACAGGCCTAGTCCTCTGCCTCATGCCATTACTCTGATGCATGAGCTATTGATCTGTGGGATAGATAGAAGACGCTTTTAAAAAGACCTTTATTGATTTAGGGAAACCTCAATATCGATAGAAGCTCTTTCATAAAATTGACAAACGTGTTATTTTAATACGAGCTTGAAGAAATTCTCTACATGACTGTCTCACAGACCGCGCTGTCTCATCATAGCGTGTCAGATTCCACTATCTGACCATTTGAACGCGAGTTGCTTACTGTCCCCTCCTGTGCTGGCTGTTACGAGAGGCCTTGGTGGACGAGCCTTTGGATTTGGGTGTGGAGGCTTCGGTGGTCTCGTTGGCACTCGGGTCTTTAGCCTGTGCTGGTGCCGGTAGAGGTTCCTGGATCACCCTGAGGTCATCCTTACTGTGCTGGCCCAGGTGAAGCTTGGCAAAGTCGAAGCCCTTTACACTGGGAGTCTGCAGCTGGAAAGAGGGCGGGAGGGAAGGAAGGAGGAAGAGGGGAATTAGGGTGCGTGGATGAAAATAACAGATAATGCAGAGACGTAAAAGATGGAGTGAAGGAGACGGTGGGACCTGAGAGGGCTGGGAGAAAAAGAAAATCTATAAAAAAGTAAATCTATTCAGGACCTGATCTAGGGGTTGTTACAAGATGTGTATGTATGACAAAGAATCCTGAAATCAGAATGAAATAGTCATAGTGAAAAAAGTCAAATGAGCCACGCTTAAAAGAGCAGACAGGCCGAATAGAGCGAGTAGGTCTGTCTGCATGCCTGTCTGTGGCTGGATAAAGCACCAGATGAGCAGAACAAGCATGGTTCCAAACAATGCAGCTTAATTGTCAGCAGCTCGTTTTTCTCAAGAGACAGACAGACAATGCAAAATCCTCCCGTAACTGCTGAAATGCTTTTGTTTACTGTATACAGTATATATTAGCTGGTATATTATCTCAGGCTGCTTTTAGGACAATAAGATTCGCAGACTATCTTCATCTATCTAAACACGGCTGTGTATGAACAGGACTAACTTGAGCAGAATTTAAAAACTGATTGAAAACGGGGACTGAATGTAGGACAGTGTTAACATGCAGAACACTCCAAAGAATAGGGATTAACAAAGAAGCATTCATACATGCACACATCTGGTGTTCTGAATAATTTTCTAATTTCTGCTTATCACGTGTAGGACACAGGGGTTTGCCAGCTACAGTGTCCACAGCACCGACTAAAGCAGCTTAGCAAATTACAGCTTCTTGTTCCTCTGCTTTTTCTACTCCCTCTTTCAAATTTTCCCTCGATTTCTTTTCTTTCATGGTCATCTTCCTTTACTTCCTCTTCGTCTTGTTTCGTACTGCTTGTGGCAGTAGAGATGGGTTTCTGATTTGGGATTTGAGAGGAAAAAAAACATGACAGGTATTTTTTTAACTTTTATAATTTTTTTTTACCAACAGAACACTGCGGGACTAGAGACTAGTGACCAAATGACTACGTGATTCCTACAGGGAGGGAAAAACAAACAAAAAATAAAACACACTGTTATCTATGAGGGACAGAATAAAAAAAAAAAACTTCACAGCTACCACCATCTACCTCCTCCTCTTCCTCTCCCTCCTCCTCCTCCTCTTCTTCCTCCTCATTTTGCTCCTCCTCTTCTTCTTCTTCACCTTCCTCCTCATCCTCACTACTCTCTAAGACTAATAGCGTTTTACTTTTGACTGGGGTCATTAACCGCTGGAGTGAGGGTATGGATTTCTGTATTGAAGTAGTCGACTGGATGGAGACGAGAAAGTGAGAATGAGATAAAAGGAATGGAGGGCATGAAAACAGAAAGTAGTGGCAATGGACTCACAGTTAACACCAAGGCGCAATGTATACAAATTGATTTCTCACAGGATTAGATTTGATTCCTTGTACTGAAAAATTGACTTTGCTCATAAAAGGTTTTTTTTGGACTAATCTTAGTTTTCATTTACTGTTTGATGCACAAAAATAAACATACAAAAACCCAAAACGTGCAACCATTATGTCATCTAATAACAGCATGCAGTAGAAATAGGAATGGAGAGGGACTATGACGTTTCAATTTGTATTGCATTTCTGTAAGTATCACGATATTAATAATATCTATCAATCAGATAATTTTGATTTATACACATTTCCTCACGTTTCATACACATTTTCATAATTTTCCTTTGATTGTGCAAAGCTGCTTTGCAACAATGACCATTGTTAAAAGCACTATACTGTACAAATGGAACTGAATTAATAATTAAAAAGAATAATAGTACATTTTATTTATAAGCAGCCGAGGACACTTTACACTGAACATAAAAGGTGAGAAACTAAAAACAGCAATTAATAATAAAGAGCTGAATCTATAAAAAATAAAACTATAGTATAGACGATTAAGATTCGCTAGAGCAATGTTATGTAGAGTTTAAATGGCAATAAAATAACTGTTATATTTTTATAAATATCCTGATTCGATATTACTATTATTATTATTTTCTTTAGATTTTGTTACAATTCTAAACAAACCGCCACCACAACTGACACTGTGCTGTGCAGCTTGGAGTGTAGATTTATAGATCATAGAGGAACTGTAACACATTACTACCTTACCAAACAAATACTTAAACTTAAAATACTTAAAACATTTTAAACCAATGATTTTGGAGTCAGTGTAGCAATACACGCCACACAGAAGGATCGTGATACGTAACTCAATCAATTAGCCCTCTACGTCTGGTTTCAAACTAAAAAAAAAAGGTTAATAAACATTAAAATCCTGTGTAACGTCTATTGTTGATTGTTAAAATGTTAAACTTGTATAAATCAATCATCCTTTTTTACCCCCTGCCAATATTCTGCTCAACACTCCAGTCCAGTATGTGCCGGTATTTAAAAAAGAAAAAAAAAAGTGATATGATGCGAGTATTTGCAAGAAATTCATCAATTTTTAATGTATTTACCTTAATAATTTAATAAAGTAAGAATTGATTCTGAATCAAAAGATAAATGAATTGCACAGCTTTAGGTTCACAATCAGCTTTGCTCAGCTTTGGTGCAGTTATGATTGAAACTTCTTACGAGATCAACATATTTTCTATTTCACCACTCAGAAGACTGACTATAATCCTTCCTCTTCCAAACTAAATAAAAGCCGAACAGTTTACTTTCAAAAGCAACAATGGCAGCAGGCACTATACACCCACACGAGTCAAAGTAGAAGCACCATGAGTGCTCACTAATGTAAATACAGGGTTAGGAAATAACAGATCTGTGTTTGAAATGCAGTTCAAGTCATGGTACAGAACAACACGGCGTAAAAACACAGAAGCCGTGCAGAAGCTTAGATACAATACTGTGCAAACGTGTTAAGCACACTATGTTTTAGTATAGACTTATTATTATTATGTTTAATAACTTTATTTTTGAGTTTAACTGATTTTCTAACATCAGTAATCCACGACACGACGGTTTTTCATGCAGCAGGTGCAACTGTCTAATTTCCTCAAAAGAACTGTGGGTGTTTCAGCAGAAGGTAAAATTTAGCTAAAATGTAGCTAATTCCCTCAAAGCATTATCACGCGATATAATGTACTGACTTTGTTTCATTAGTTACTGTTTACTGGGCTTTGTAGACTTATTTATTCATTTATTTATTAATGGCAACCTTGCTGTACAGCATTTCTTGGCTGTATCTTACCATTTCCATTAACTCATGACGGAATCAGATAAAAACAGAAATGGGTCAGTTTGATATTATGCATACTGACAAGTTTTTAATTGTTCATTCTGTTCGATTTGTTCTAAGTAAATACGATACAATACATTTAGCAGACGCTCTTATCCAGAGCGACTTACATTTTTTTTTATCTCATTACACATATGAGCAGTTGCGGGTTAAGGGCCTTGCTCAAGGGTCCAACAGTGGCAACTTGGTGGTTGTGGAGTTTGAACCTGGGATCTTCCGAACTGTAGTCCAATGCCTTAACCACTGAGCTACCCCTGGCCAATACAATACAATACAATATAAGTACCGGACTTAGGAACAACTTAAACAGATACTGTACTCTCAGGGGCGAGAAAGGCAGAATGGGAGGTACACAAGCAAGAAACTACGCTGATCCGGCTGGTTCGTGACAGATACGAACAGATCTCGCATTACGAACATTCGTAAGAACAAATTGCGTTAGTAGCTCCCCATTATTGACAATGATATACAAAAACTTTTGTGTGTAAGTAAATGTATAAAAGTCCGGTGAAGGGTGCTGGAGAAATGAGTCTGTTTCAATGGTTTCAATGAATCAGTCCGTGAGCAGAAAATGTCTGTCCTCTAAAGCTGTCCGGATGGAGAATAACCCTAATTTCGGAAAATCCCTAACGAGACAGAGTTCAAAGTTGGATACAGCCCTGTTTCCAGCCTCCCAACGTCTTCCCGAGCTCCCTATAAACAAGGTCAGCTGACCCTGATGTGTCACTAGGATTCCCGTCACGGTTTAGCACCACGACGTTGAACCAAAACACTAAACCTGTGTGTTTGTTTTTTTTATGCTTTACATTGTACATTTGAGTACACAATGTACAAGACTCACTTTGTCAGACTTCCGAACAAGTCTGACTTAAGTTGGAGACTTATTGTACTGGATTATTTTAGATATAGCCTAGCACTGGCTCAAACTTCCTCACCAGTCTGGGATTTGGAAGATGATCTGGAACACCAGAGAAATTCAGATATGAGCCCAAGGGATTGGGAATCAATATCATCACATCAGACTCCATTATCAGATTGTTCCACCCTTATAGTATGGTCGGTTTTATGTTTATAAGCTGATTTTTCGGACGTGTCAAGCTTGAAAGTGAATCAAAGGTACAGGGGTTGTACCAGGACAAACTCCAGAGTGATGTCAAGCAACAGCAGAATGTATAAAATTTGTCTTATTGACATCATGGATCTATAAACCCTCTCAAACACTCTCTTGCTTCACAGGTCTGAATGTGCTTTTTACATTTCCAGGATAGACTCATCTCTAGCATTTAGTTTGAGTGTCAATCCCATTAGCGCAATTTAAAAGTCTAAAGTCTAAATACTTCAGAAGTTTGAACTCATGTGTGCAACTAATATTATAAAGCTGTAGTGTCGTGATTACTCTACGTGGTACTTTTATCAATATTTACAAGTAAACATAAATATCTGTTCAAGCATTAAATAAGCTTCAAATTGTGAGGGTTGCCCACTAGAGGGCAGTGTTTTAATTTGTAGTTTTTGTTGTAGACCCAGTTTCCCAGAAGGCACCTCGGTCAGCTGACGCAGATGCCCAGCTGAACCGAGGATGCAATTAGTATAAGCATAAATACCTGTTTGTTCTGGGAAGCTGGGTCGAGCATTGATTTCTGTTATGTGGGTTTTGTTTTGTTCTTTTCTGTTTTAGTTTAAACAGTATGGTTGGCCTTTTGGTTTCAGGAGCACTTTAAGTTTGTATTTGCTTTGATTTAGTTTATGTCTCTTTGTCTCTGTGTCTCCTAGCAGGATTAGCCTCTAGGAGAATTAGCCTTTTGTGTTTACCCTTTTGTGTAAGTAACCCCCATTGCATGTTTAGCTAGTAGTCTGTTTAAATACTAATGAGGGTGATACTAACATGTTTAGATCTTAGTCTGTCTAGTCTTTGAGTCTGTCTAGTCTCCTTGTCTGCTTAGCTTTTAGTCTGTTTAGGTACTAACATCTTTAGCCACTAACCTTTAGAGTTCTTAGTCTGTTTCATAACCTAGTCTGCTGTGTACCTTGTCTGTTCATTCCCTTGTGTCTCAGGCTACTGGCTGGTGTAGCCATTAGTCTGATTAGCTATGAGCTAGCTTAGCAGCTAATGTGCAGCTCAGCCAATAGACCTAGCCAAGCCTGTCTTGTGTTTGTTTATCCCTTGCATGCATAGTCCCTAATGTTTAGTCCGTTAGACTGTTTCGTGTGTCTTGTCTTGTCCAGTTTGTATCCCATGTCTGTATTGTGAATCAATGTATGTAATCCCTAGTCTTACGTCTAAGTGTTTGGGTTATGTTTCTTATGCTCCAAGCCAACTCTCTTAGTTCATGTTTTGTTCATGTTTGTTTGATTATCATTAAAGACTCTTTTGTTTCACTGCATCCCCTCTGCATCTATGCCTCAACACCAAGCCCACAGTCCAACACCATAGCAGAATGTGACAGAATGCTCGACCATACAAGAGGCATAGCAGAGGGGCTCCCCCGGGAGAGAATTTTGGGGGGGGGCTGGGACTATAACACCTGGGCAAGCTGACCAGGAATAATCAGCTTGCCCCACGTCAAAACAGGGGACTGAACGGGAGGTGAGGGGGCCTCAGTGGAGGCTCCAGGTTCGCCAGCGGGCCTCAGTGGAGGCTCCAGGTTCGCCAGCGGGCCTCAGTGGAGGCTCCAGGTTCGCCAGCGGGCCTCAGGGGAGGCTCCAGGTTCGCCAGCGGGCCTCAGGGGAGGCTCCAGTTTCGCCAGCGGGCCTCAGGGGAGGCTCCAGTTTCGCCAGCGGGCCTCAGGGGAGGCTCCAGTTTCGCCAGCGGGCCTCAGGGGAGGCTCCAGTTTCGCCAGCGGGCCTCAGGGGAGGCTCCAGTTTCGCCAGCGGGCCTCAGGGGAGGCTCCAGTTTCGCCAGCGGGCCTCAGGGGAGGCTCCAGTTTCGCCAGCGGGCCTCAGGGGAGGCTCCAGTTTCGCCAGCGGGCCTCAGGGGAGGCTCCAGTTTCGCCAGCGGGCCTCAGGGGAGGCTCCAGTTTCGCCAGCGGGCCTCAGGGGAGGCTCCAGTTTCGCCAGCGGGCCTCAGGGGAGGCTCCAGTTTCGCCAGCGGGCCTCAGGGGAGGCTCCAGTTTCGCCAGCGGGCCTCAGGGGAGGCTCCAGTTTCGCCAGCGGGCCTCAGGGGAGGCTCCAGTTTCGCCAGCGGGCCTCAGGGGAGGCTCCAGTTTCGCCAGCGGGCCTCAGGGGAGGCTCCAGTTTCGCCAGCGGGCCTCAGGGGAGGCTCCAGTTTCGCCAGCGGGCCTCAGGGGAGGCTCCAGTTTCGCCAGCGGGCCTCAGGGGAGGCTCCAGTTTCGCCAGCGGGCCTCAGGGGAGGCTCCAGTTTCGCCAGCGGGCCTCAGGGGAGGCTCCAGTTTCGCCAGCGGGCCTCAGGGGAGGCTCCAGTTTCGCCAGCGGGCCTCAGGGGAGGCTCCAGTTTCGCCAGCGGGCCTCAGGGGAGGCTCCAGTTTCGCCAGCGGGCCTCAGGGGAGGCTCCAGTTTCGCCAGCGGGCCTCAGGGGAGGCTCCAGTTTCGCCAGCGGGCCTCAGGGGAGGCTCCAGTTCCTCCAGCGCGCCGCAGGGGAGTCTCCATGTCCCCAGAGCCCAGCCAGGACCTCGCCAGGGAAAACCCTCACCACGCTCTCTAGCTTCGTTCACAGCGGTGACAGCGACCCTCCACCGCCAGACTTCGAGAGCGTGCTTCCATCGCCACCCGGTGTCAAAGGAGGCCACAGTACTGCAGAGGCCGCCCGGCGTGAGGACAACACAGTGCTGCATCGGCCGCCCGACTTGGAGGGCGACTCAGTGCTGCAGGCAGCGCTCCACCGGCAAGAGCGACTCAGCACTGCCTCCAACGCCCGGCCTACACCAGCGATCCGGCACTGCCTCCGCCGCCCGGCCTGCGGCATCGGCCCAGTGCTGCCTCCGCCACCCGACGACGTCATGAGCTCACCGCCGCTCAGCCCTGAGGACGAGCCATTGCTGCCTCCGCCACCCAGCCTCGGGTGCAGGCCGCTGCTGCACCCGGTGCCTGGCTTCCGCGGCAATTCAAGCTCGCCCACCCTCCCACCCACCTTGGGGAGCCTGCTCGTCGGCGTCGCAGTCGGGTGGAATGACCCGGGACATGGGGAAGGGTACCCAGGACCTCCGTTAGCGCTCCGGAGGAGCGTTTTTAAGGGGGGGGTACTGTGAGGGTTGCCCACTAGAGGGCAGTGTTTTAATTTGTAGTTTTTGTTGTAGACCCAATTTCCCAGAAGGCACCTCGGTCAGCTGACGCAGATGCCCAGCTGAACCGAGGATGCAATTAGTATAAGCATAAATACCTGTTTGTTCTGGGAAGCTGGGTCGAGCATTGATTTCTGTTATGTGGGTTTTGTTTTGTTCTTTTCTGTTTTAGTTTAAACAGTATGGTTGGCCTTTTGGTTTCAGGAGCACTTTAAGTTTGTATTTGCTTTGATTTAGTTTATGTCTCTTTGTCTCTGTGTCTCCTAGCAGGATTAGCCTCTAGGAGAATTAGCCTTTTGTGTTTACCCTTTTGTGTAAGTAACCCCCATTGCATGTTTAGCTAGTAGTCTGTTTCAATACTAATGAGGGTGATACTAACATGTTTAGATCTTAGTCTGTCTAGTCTTTGAGTCTGTCTAGTCTCCTTGTCTGCTTAGCTTTTAGTCTGTTTAGGTACTAACATCTTTAGCCACTAACCTTTAGAGTTCTTAGTCTGTTTCATAACCTAGTCTGCTGTGTACCTTGTCTGTTCATTCCCTTGTGTCTCAGGCTACTGGCTGGTGTAGCCATTAGTCTGATTAGCTATGAGCTAGCTTAGCAGCTAATGTGCAGCTCAGCCAATAGACCTAGCCAAGCCTGTCTTGTGTTTGTTTATCCCTTGCATGCATAGTCCCTAATGTTTAGTCCGTTAGACTGTTTCGTGTGTCTTGTCTTGTCCAGTTTGTATCCCATGTCTGTATTGTGAATCAATGTATGTAATCCCTAGTCTTACGTCTAAGTGTTTGGGTTATGTTTCTTATGCTCCAAGCCAACTCTCTTAGTTCATGTTTTGTTCATGTTTGTTTGATTATCATTAAAGACTCTTTTGTTTCACTGCATCCCCTCTGCATCTATGCCTCAACACCAAGCCCACAGTCCAACACCATAGCAGAACGTGACACAAATCTTTAGGTTTCCATAATGGTTGCTGTCTTTAGTTTATAATACAACAATAATGTGATTATTCAGGTTAGCCCCCCATCTAAAAAAAACCCTGTGGACTACCCACAAATCACTGCGCCATTACATCACATTCCTTAGTCCTGTATACAAAAGTGAGATTGGAGTGGCACTGAGGACCAAATCAGTCCCACTGAGATGAGATAAGCAGCAAACAGACAGAGCAGAGACACTCAGGAGCCCACTAGCTGATTAACTCTTTGAGCAACGCAGCTCGAGAGACGAGACAGACGACGGTGCTAATAAAGAAAAAACAAATGCTTTCCCGTCTGTGCGATTTTTCTGTTGCTCCAAACATGTCCGAGTGGACGTTATCGGAGCAGACTTGTCTCTCTTACCTTCTGCCTCTGTTGGACAGCAGCGCTCATTGTGTCTGCCTGAAACTCCAGCTTGTCTGTGCGGCACAGTTTCCAGTACAGGATGCTTATGATGATCATCACCACCAGCACGGGCACCACCACGCCTACTATGATCCATGTGTTCGTGTTCTCCGTCTCGGACGGCAATGCCTGCTTCTCCACAGCTGAACACATGAGACACAAACAGTGCAATTTATATTCCTGTAAATATACATCGCCAATTACTGTATGATACACTACACGTTTATCCTTTACAAAGAGAAAAAACACATAATGAAAGCAGTGATAAAGTGGACAAGAAATTTCTGGCTGCACCCCTCTACTGACATGAGTGATTGGAACCATCAGCCCTTCTTTCATAGAATGTGCATTTTAAGTAAGACGTTTGGACACACCTTCTAAATTCATGGTCTTTCCTGATTTTTCTTTCTTTCTACATTATGAAACATACTACATATAAAACTATTTATGCTCTGTAAAGCCTTCATAACAGCTCTAATCTGAGGTGCTGTTAATTGGTGATTGTTAAGGCTGGTAACTCTGCAGCAGAGCTAAGTGTTGGTCTTGCATTCCTAGGATGGTCTTCATGAAAGCCAGTTTCATCACGGTGCTTGATAATGTACCTGCACTTGAAAAAACTGTTTTTGCAAGAACTATTCCAGAACAGCTGACCTTCATATCTTAAAATAACAACTGACTGTTGCTGTTGTTACTTCATTATCTAATTCCATGTGTTATTTCATCGCTCTGAAATCTCCAGGATTGTGCAAGAATGTAGAAAATAAATCATTAAACAAAAAACAACAATTAATTAAAAGTTCTTTTGACTGCGATTGTATAGCCTAGACAATTTAAAGGCAAATCATTTATATTTAGTAGACACCCTTATCCAGAGTGACTTACATTTTTATTGCATTTGATTTAGATTTTATTATATACACAGTGTTGGGGGACGTTACTTTTTAAAGTAACTAATTACATTACACAATTACTGTCATTAAAAAGTAATCGGTTACATTACAGCGTTACTTTCTGATAAAAGTAACTAGTTCGAGTACTTTTCCACTGCAGAAAACTCCTTTGTGATTCCGCATGCATGTTGTTTTAGTCAAGACCTTTATAATTATTCTAACATCATCACTCAGCGAAGTTTGGCCCATAATCTGTTAACCACTAATACCCCTATCGCACCTTCGCGGTTTTGCGCGGTGGCCGTAAGTACGGTTCATCACGATTCACCGCGAGTTTTGGCGCTGTGATTAGGTTTCTAGGTTTAGGTCCTCACACAGTCAAACCACATAGGTGAGATAGGGGTATAACAGCAGGAATAACAAAGGGGGCGGGTTATCAGGGGCGGAGCTTGTAGGATTTCTCACACACACATCGTTACAGCAAAAGTTATCCAAGTACTCTAACACCACTTTATACATCCGAGCAGTTGAGAGTTAATGGTCTTGCTCAGTGGCCCAACAGTGGCAATTTGGTGGTCGTGGGGTTTGAACCTGAAATCCCTCAACCACTGAGCTACCCCAGTACCTAAGCTAAGCTAAATCATCAGGCTGCAGATGAAATGACTGTTTTTGGTATCTCTCCTAAGTTGCAAATGAACTCGTAGCTTGTTATTACCATCAGCCATAACATTACAACCATTTACAGGTGAAGTGAACAATGCTGAACATCATGGTCACCCAAATTTCACTGAAAGCCCAAAGGCTAGATCCACTCTGATCCCACAGAAACATCAATGCTGGCCATGACAGAACCCCAGCGCAACACAAGGTGCATAAACAAGAGGCAAGCAAGACCTAAACTTACCTCTGCTTAGACACAGAGCCTAAGGCCCATGTGCCAATTGAACCCCAAACGTCGACGCTCTTAATAGTATTGTTTCAAATGTTACAGCTGATGGGGTGTATTTGCCAAAGCTTGGTGTCAATACGTAAAAGCTTTTCCAAGACATGGCGTTATTTCCTGCATTGCCATGTCTCCACTAATTACAGTACTTTCCCTGTCATGGGCAAACTGTTATAAACGACCACTCCCACATACTGTACCAGAAATCTGAGAGGCCTTTTTTATCTGGGTTGCTCTCATAATGATGTGATAAAAAATTGTGTAATGATTTGACACACACACAGAAAAAAAAAGTGATATGACTTCTACTTCAGTTCTAAAGTAACGTGCAGTTTTACTAATCTGTGAAAAAACATTTACAGAATAAATTTGCACAAAACTTTGGGGAAGAAAAACTTTTTTTAGGTACTAGCCCTTTGCTCGTGTACAATGTTTGAGGTAAAAATGTCACCCTGTGCCCTGCTCGATATTTAAACCCTGCTTGTTATTTAAATCTGAATCTACATCTGGATTTCAGTAAGGCTGCTTTGTGATGATGTCCCAAAGCTTGGGAACTTGTCCTTGAGTGAGATGCTGCTGATAGACAGACGGGACAGCCTCAGGCCTCCTGATACTCTACTGTTCCACAATAGGAAATGACTTCATTAAGGCTAATGACCGAAGATTTTTGTGCTGTGGGTCAAACGGCTATAACTCCAGCAGCACAAGCGCTGCCAGATAAAGAGGCCGAGATCTGAAAAGGACACGTTCATTATACCCTTTTTGATGTCTACGGCGTGGAGAAAACGTAATTATTTAGCTTTCAGATACCACAGCCAACTGGCAATGAGGAATGAGGCAAGGTCAGTAAACTGGCTCTAATCGTTTGAGTAAAAATAAAAAAAAGAGAGAGACAGAGAGAGACTTCCTGCACTGAATACAGAGCGTGGCAAAGTAGTAGTGTACAGTACGATAGTTGTTTCAGAATGTTAACTTACGCTGCGCCAGGATTCCCTGGATGCGATATCCCAGCAATATGGCCGCATGCTGCACGTCCAGCCTGTTGAGCAGGTTTGCGGTGGTGGCGGCGGGCAGCCTTTCACCATTAGCACCTTCCACGAAGTAGATCATCTCCAGAGGGTTATCCAGGTCTGCTAGGCGAGTGATCTGCACAATCTGAGTCACGCATACATTTATATTTAAGATGTTCGTCCACAAGTAACACACACATTTACATGAATATTTGTATATTGTATAACAAAAATATTAATTAAAATTAAAGAATTAAAGATGCACCAACTGCAGTGTTCTTAGCCAATACCAATTTTATTATATTTTTACAAAGTCTAAATTTTCTCTGATTAAGTTTTTTTTTCGTTCCTAAATCATTGCATGCATAAATACTGCTGTAAATTTTCTTTAATTTAAAACTACTGTTTATTTATAATAACGTATTATTATTATTATTATTATTATTATTATTATTATTATTCAATTTAACATTTTCTTCTAACATTGAAGACTTTTCCTCACTCAAATAAATCTTCTAAAAAATGCTTCTGGACAGCTTTTCTTGTATAAAAAAAAACCTGTCAAAACTGTAAAAGAGGTGACAGCTTCATACCAGGGAGACGAAAGCGATCAAGTCCCCCCCCCCCCCCCCAAGACACGCGATACTAGTCGACCACATGGTACAGTATGATTGACGTGTGTGACACCCCTCCCCCCTGAGAGCACGACCAATCTGCTCCTTAGAATCCGAGCTATGGATGGCTTGGTCTGGATTCGAACTAACAATCTTGCAGACTCTCTCACTACAGTATGTCAACGTCTCTAAAGAATGTAAAAAAAAAAAAAAAAAAAAAACTGAAAAAAAAAAATCTTTATTTGTCTTTACTACGTCTTTGTTAAAGTGGAATTTAACTGCATGTTTTGAAAAATGTACAATGCCATATGATGAATTTGGGAAAAAACATTTTTTACATGTTACCGCAAAGTGTGTGGAATGAAGGTGTGAGATCGTGTTTATTAAGTAGATTTCAATTGCACACTTATAAGTGCATATTAAAAAATGTACAGCGCCATCTGTTGAATTTTAAGATGAACTAATTATTGAAAGTCGATTTTTAAAAATAATATAAGGTGCTTTCCGTTTAATTTAAGTCTTCTCTTCCCATGGGCTGCAATCAAACGAAGCCTGTACGTTACCTCAAGCTCGCCCAAATACGGCCTGTGAAAACCCCATTAAAATTCGTTCAGTAGTTTTTATGTGATGCGTGCACAAACAGACAGACAAAAATTGTAAAAAAAAAAAAACATCTTGATGTGTTCTGTTACTCACAGAGGTGCCATGTAACGAAGTACAAATACTTCGTTACCTTACTTAAGTAGAAATTTTGGGTATCTATACTTTACTGGAGTAATTATTTTTCAGCCGACTTTTTACTTCTTCTCCTTACATTTTTAAGCAATTATCTGTACTTTCTACTCCTTACATTTTCGCATACTCGTAACCCCCCCCGGTCACATGATAAGAACGCGCACAACACATACAGTACATAACCCCCCCCCCTCCCCCCGGGCGCATGATAAGAAAGCGAGACCTTAATGCTTTTGTCGCCCCTCACGGTACTTTTATACTTTAAGTAGTTTTGAAACCAGTACTTTTAAACTTTTACTTAAGTAAAAAGCTTGGGTTGATACTTCAACTTCTAAAGAAGTATTTTTGAACCGTAGTATCTATACTTCTACTCAAGTAATGAATGTGAATACTTTTGACACCACTGGTTACTCATCATACGTCCCCCTCAATTATTTTTTCGCAAATTTCTTCAATGTACACACACACACGCCAACTTTACAGTTTCATTGTACGGTGCTATTTTTGCAATTTTTTATTGCACAAAATATTTGAAATCATGGCTGCTACTCAGGAATATCAAATGTTAACTGTTTCTCCCCCACTACATCAACTCATATCTCATTACTACAAAAGTATGTATTACGTTGTTGTGTAGCTCTTTGTTTGCACAATTGCATGTGCACTTTGTTGTTTGTTGTCTATTGTTCTCTTTTGTATAGAAGTTATTTTAGGTTAACTTAAACATTTTTAAATGTAAATCTGTCATATCTGAGCTAGCCAGCTAATTAGGTCTCTGCGTTAGCTAGCTGGTTCTGGTAGACTTGTGTTGTTAATTTATGTTGTTGCATGTACAGTATGTACTGTAGCCTATTGGTCCTGGAGGAACGTTGCTTCGTATCACTACTGTATGTACTGAACTGTATATGGATGGAATGAAAATAAAAGCCAACTTGACTTGACTACTTGACTTGTATGTATTAGATTTACTTTCTGCCCTCCAAAAGGAATGTCTGAGTGAAAATCTGGGCTATTAATTTCAGAGTTATTGTGGTGGAAAAGGGCAGCACACAGCCACATCTGGTCTCGGCTCTGACTGCCATTTATGACACAAATGAACCTTAAGCAACACAAATTGCATGAAGTACCTTCCAATTTCACACTCGTGTTTTTATGCTCAGAAAAATTGAAGATGCTTTATTTGTACAGCTGGGTATTATTCACATTACACTAATTACAGTAGCATCTTAAAGGAAACGTTAACAGTCCTGCAGTCCTGCATCATCAATATCAACAGTGAGGATGTCTGAGTGTGTAGCTGGGGCAGTTGTAAAACCAGGCCGGTCTTTAATCATGTTGCCAGCTCACTGCTGTGAAAGCCGACTGCCCCGTTCTTTATGTGTCCCGTGAAATAGGGGACATCTCTCAGCAGGACGGACACGTGATTCTAGAGTGACTCTGCCTGTGAAGAGGCTTCAATAATTGATCTGCTATCAGCTAACCATCCTATGAAGGGGCGAATAGGGACCAGTGAGTGGCTCCTCAGTTTAGGGATGAATAGAAGCTGTTGCTATGGTTACTGCTGGGCAAAAAAAAAAAATGGTGATGAGCCGAGGAGCGCAGGTGGTGACGAGAGCCATACAGAGTGATCTACTGTATTAAGAAGAAGTCGGAAAGGCTGAGGAGGTCCATGAGGACGATAATGAGGGTGCACAATTCAGCCATGTGCAGATAGAAGTAATTTATTTATAAGCTTCTACACTCAAAAAAGGTGGTTAATTTTTTACAGGGTTGTGTTCTGAGCCCCCTGCTGTACACTTTGTACACCTATGACTGCGTGGCCACTACCAACTCCACCGCCGCCATCAAGTTTGCTGACGACACCGCTGAGGTGAACCTGATCACGAACAACGACGAGACGGCAATCTGGAGAACTGGTGCCAGAGGAACAATCTCCTCCTGAACATCAGCAAGACAAAGGAGCTGATAGTGGACTTCAGTACAAAGCAGGAGAGGAACTACAGTACCAGACCCCCGTCATCAACAAGAGCCCAGTGGAGAGAGTGGACAGCTTCAGATACCTCGGTGTTCACATCACGCAGGACCTGGCATGGTCCTGTCACATCAACACCGGGGTGAAAAAGGCCCGACAGCGTCTCTACCACCTCAGACACTTGAGAGACTTCAGAGTGCCCTCTAAGGTTCTCAGGAACTTCTACTCCTGCACCATAGAGAGCATCCTGACGGGAAACATCACGACCAGCACCATGCAGGACAGACGAGCTCTACAGAGGGTGGTGCGATCAGCCGAGCGCACCGTCCGCACCGAGCTCCCTGACCTGCACTCGATCTACAGCAAGCGCTGCTGGACCAAGGCCAGGAAGATCGTGAAGGACCTCAGCCATCCCAACAATGGACTGTTCACTCTGTTGTGGTCTTTAAAGCGATTCCGCTCCCTGAAGGCCAACACAGAGAGACTGAGGAGGAGCTTCTTCCCGCAGGCGATACGGACTCTCAACCACACCACCACGCAGAACTAATACAATCTTTTAACATCCATGGATACTATGGACACATTCACGCACATCTACACTCACATCCACACTTACTGTACATGTTTATGTTTACATCCTGGACCAGTGCACAAAGACACTTTAAATAAGGCACCTTAATAAGACACTTTTTTATGCATATTTGCACACCATCTTTCTTTCACCAAATTAATTTTTTTTAATGTTCTATTGTACAGTATATTTCTATTTGATGTAAAGCATATTTCTATTTTTATCCTAGTTAAATGAAAAATTTCTACCGTATTTCTTTTATTCATATTTATTTCTTATTATAAGCTTTGATTTTCTTTTTAATGTCACTGGCGGTCGTATAAGCATCTCACTGCATATCATACTGTGTATGAGACAAATAAAATTTGAATTTGATTTAATTTGGAGAATAAAAAAAATAGACTGGAGTGCTATTTGAGGGGGGTTTGGAATATCCTACCTGTACGCTGTTGTTGCCCACACTGGTGGCTCTTTTAAGGCGTCGGCCTACAGAAAGTCCCTCTCCAAGCAGCAGGGCTAGTCTCCTTTCCATCTTTGCCTGGAAAATCCTATCACTTACTTCATGCTCCATCACGCCCAGCAACACTGAAACAAACACAAATAAGACAGTATGACATGAAAACACGCCATGACGCTGAGACACATATCGGCTGCTGATGTAGCTACTGTACAGACTAAAGCACTTTACAAACGTTATGCGAGCGTTACACACACACACACAGTGTCGTCTGCTCAAAAGTTTGGGGTCACTTGCAAATTTCTTTGTTTTTGTTTAGTGATTTATTTTCTACATTCTACAACAATACTGAGCTTTTCAACAGTTGCTATTTTAGGACACAGAGGTCGGCCTTTCTAGATACAAACGTTCTTGCAAGAACAGTATTTGGAAAACCCTCATGACTCTCATGAAGACCCTCTCAGGAAAGCAAGACTAAAACTGACCTCTGAAACTCTAAAACTGAGTCAGAAATCACCAATTAACAAACAGCACCTCAGATTAGAGTCGGTATGAAGACTTTACAGAGCAGAAGTAGCAGATACATCTCAATATCAACTGTTTAAAGGAGATTATTGCATATTTTTGCAACGCCTTCAGCATTGTAGAAAGAAATAAAACTCAGGCACGACCACGGAATTAGAAAGTGATCCTCAACTTTTGAGCGGGAGCGTATCTCACGCACGTACAACTCCGACCTTGAATTTACGTCCCATTATGGCATTTCTTTCTTGCATGATACTGACTTGATTGAGCAGCAGTATTAAGCTCAGAGATGTACCTGTCCATGGAATGCCGTTTGAATTTGGTATTTGTTATAAATAAAGTTATGAATGTACTTAAACTGAGCTGTAAGCGTACCAGATAAATACTTAATCGGCTTATTCTTAAACTCAAGCACAATTTCTTTACAGGAAAATGATGTCTTTATTTGACAGCTTCAAACAATGATTACTTCATATCAGCTTAAGATTTAGCATCTTATGGCTTCATGTTCATGTGTGATATGCAAAAATATAAATATACAGCATTCGTGTATTAAATACAGGAAGTATCGACTGAGTAATCTGATTGGAGGACAATACTGAAAAATGGGAGAGCAGCTGCCTGCCAAAGCCCGCATTTAACCTCAGTCACAGAAGCACAAGAAAACACACCTGATGACATTATGCCATCTTAAATCACACCGTGTCTCCTTATTAACTACTTCTAAGTCATGTCGTATTGTCTTTGAACCGTCTGTGTTGTTCTGTTCACTAACGTGATCTACAAAACTAGTTAACCTCTAACCAGTGTTGGGTGCAACGCGTTACAAAGTACGGGCAAACAATTTAACAGTAGCGCATTAGAGTACTTGGATTATACTTTTTTAGGTCCGCCCCCGATAAACCGCCCCCTCTGTTATTCCTGCTGTTATACAGTACCACTATCTCACCTAGGCGGTTTGACCCGCGGTGAGAAGCGGTGTTAGGCACAAACTTCGCTGAGTGATGATGGTTGAACAATTATAAAGGTCTTGACTAAAACTACATTCATGAGGAACCACAAAGGAGTTTACATTTTTTTGCAATGGAAAAATACTAACTAGTTACTTTTATCAGAAAGTAACGCTGTAATGTAACCGATTACTTTTTAATGACAGTAATTTTGTAATGTAATTAGTTACTTTAAAATGTTGGTGGAGCAAATAACTGGTTAAACACACAAACAAATCATAATCTTGATAATAAATGGTGTTTGTAGAACTGTTGTATAAAAGCGCTGTTGTGTTGAATATTACATAATGCATATTCATCATATCGCAACAGCGCTCCCTCCTGTGTGATTTTGCTTAGTTAGTGATATATACTTAATGCTGTATAATGGAAATTTACTAGACACTTTCAATCATCTGAAAAGGATCTAGCAAAAAAAAAAAAGTGTGCATAACTTTCCCTGTGTAAGCATTATCATACAATTTGGAGTAAAAGTCACCAACTCTGAATGTGACTGTATAGCGTAAGTCTGGACGAGCCTCATGACTGGAGAAATAACTATTTATATCCAAATAAACTGCGACAAACTTATCACACATTACCTGTCCTCACCCATGAAGAGCGTAGCAACTGGGTGGTGTTCAGTTCAGGGTAGTGAAATGCTGTTGACAAAAAGAAATCAATACATTATTAAACGATTGCCGTTATTGCTTATGGATGAAGCTTGCAAGTTTGGCTCACGTTCTGCGATCTGCTGGACAGGGTATCCCAGGTAGTAACTAAACTCCACCACACTGAGACGCCTCAGGTGACTGCTGACTTCTGAGCCTAGTATGTACCCTCTGGCATCGCCTACCACGAAGGTGACGTCCACCGGCCCGCGGAGCTGCGGCTGGGTTGGTGCCACGGAGCTCATGGTGATGTTTAATATCTGCAATGTTCAAAATCTTGTGAGATCACGACAGACAGACATGAGGGCACGTCTACTTGACAAACATAAAATATAATTCTGACTGAATGTGGACACAAACGGAGCGTATTTTTATAGTGATGAGTATTCTAAAGTTAAAATAGCGACGAGGTGTTTTACGAGAACATCAGTCAAAGCAGAAGTGTGTTAATGTGTCACAACTGAGATAGATGGAACAGTCCCGATCTCCAACGCAGCAAATCTCACTCTTTCATTTAGTTGCCTTGACAACTGTGGTGTTGAATAGTGCGTGCTCATCTTCTTAAATCCAATCAAGGCGACCGTCTTAGAGTGATGTCATTTCAGTGTACGGCAAGCAATCTATAGAAATTGCTTTCAATCAGCAAGCACAGCGGCAGTCAGTGAAAGAGAACCAGCATGTCTGCTACACTGCTGGTACCGTACATGTCAAAACAGCTCGACAATAAAACCCTACACTATAGCCACTGAAAGGGATTTAATCATACACCTGGAACTGAAAACAAAAACCGGTCTGTTTCTAAAGAGGGACTGGAGGAGATAAGAGATCAGATGTGAGTCACTGGTGTTAAGACTCTCAACAGAAAAAAAAACTCTACTAAGCAGCTTGCGTGGCAGTCTCTAACACATAAAACAAATGAGCTTATTTACAGAATAACTGCTGCAAAATACACTACGGCTGACCACTGCGAAGTCTCGGTTCAGAGCTTGCGGCCTCGGATTTTCCCTTACAACCTAACTAATAAATGTTCCCGGAAACCCCTGCAATTTTGCGGAAACCACAAATATCCTTTTTCCGTGGCAATATATGATGTTTTATGAGTACATTAAACTGTTAAGAACAATATCAGAGCCAGGAGTAGCTTAGTGGTTAAGGCTGAAGGTACCAGGTTCAAACCCCACGACCACCAAGTTGTCCCTGTTTGGTCCTAGATCAAGACCCAAAAAACTTTAATTTCATTTTAAACTCTTTCTTAATACAATAGCCTAAAAAAACAGCTCAGATGTATAATGAAATACAAATGTAAGTTGCTCTTGTCTGCCAAATGCCTAAATGTAATTTTTAGCATAAATATTAACACAAATTCAGCCAAATTATATAAAATATAAATTTTTTGTATAATTTTTTTGCACTGTAGAGAGAACACAAAGCGACCGTACTTACGCTACCAAAGAAAATGACGGCGCGTACCAAAGAAAACGCGCTTGCATGAATTACAGTACATACAGGTGTGACATCTGTCATCTACAGTATTTGGCATTCTAGCACTGACACAGCAGGACAGTACTGTACAGGGTTTACATTTACATAAAAAAAAAAACAATAAAAAACATTTAACAGTATTGTATTAAGCTGAGTTTGAAATGAGATTAAAGTGTTTTGGGGGCATATTTAGGGTTTAAACTATAAAAATAGGCATTTAGTTGACCACATCTAAAATTTGCGGTTTTTCACAATTTGCGCATGCTCTAAGAACGTAATCCCCGCAAATTTCAGGTGTCGACTATATGTAGGACTAATCTGCTTCAATTTGCTAGTCAGCATAAAGATTGGACCAATGGAAATTGCACCATTTGGAGCAATGGAGAAAAGTTAATGTGGTCTGATGAGTCCAGGTTGACCCTGGAGTGATGGTGTTCCATTAAGAAGAGAAGAGAACGTTATGTGGCACTAAATGAAGGCTGAATGTAGTCTATGGATTTTTTTTCTTCCCTGTTTACTGTATGTACGAGGCAAATCAGACAAATGAGAATACAGAACATGGAGGTGATCCTTACATTTATGGTAAAGTCCGTAGACTCCTTTGAGCGACGGCGCACTTCGCTGAAAGCGGAAATCAGTCCTCTTTCAATGTGCTCGATGAACGTGCACACGTACATGTCTACGTGAACGGGCACAAACTGAAGCACTGCAGAGGAGGAGTACACAATGAGACATCAGATAATAAACCATCTGCTTTTACTTTTAGACTTCAAGTCAAAAAGACTTCAATCATCAAAAATAGAGGTTTGTGTTATTATAGCAAACCATATATACTGAACAGTACCAGTTAAACGTTTGGACTCATTTTTTTACAATCTAGAACAATACTGGATTTTTCAAAACTATGAAATAACATTAGATCATTAAGTAACAACAACAATAACAACAGTCAAGTGTTATTCTAAGACACAGCGCTCAGTCTTTATGCAATAGTTCTTGCAAGAACATTATAGTCGAGTGCATTTGCGCAAAACCCATCAAAGCACCATGATGAAACTGGCTCTCAATGAAGACCTTCCCAGGAAAGCAAGACCAAAACTTTTTACAAATTTTAATACTTTTTTTGTATTAAAGTTCACTTAGAGTTACCAGCCTCAGAAATCACCAATTAACAAACAGCACCTCAGATTAGAGCCATTATGAAGGATTTACAGAGCAGAAGTAGCAGAAACATCTTATTGCATATTTTGGACGCCTTCAGGATTGTTTCACAACGTACAAAGAAATACAAAACAGGAAAGACCATGGAATTAGAAGGTGTGTCCAAACTTTTGACTGGTACTGAACAGCATGTGCAATAGTTAAATGGATGTAAACGGGTGACGTGTAGATTTCTACCAGAGTGGATGTGGTACTGTAGACCTGGCACTGGACTGATTGGGGAGACACTGAGAATGATGTCAGATGCATGTGCAAACCGCCTCAGAGCGTTCATAACTGATATGGCTGTGTAGACAACAGGACCAGACACAGCACGAAACACAAAGTCTGGAGGGGATTTCACCACCTACACACACACACACACACACACACAAAACAAATAAAACAAGAAATCTTATTTACAGTGAAAAGGATTATAATCACTTCAATCAAACAACCACACCATGAGAGATTATCATGATGAACATAAAGACATGACCATTCAGTTTTTTTTTAAAGAGCTGCCAAAAAAAATAAGCATCTGAAGCAGTCTAAACTATTTGTTTATACTCTAAGAATGATGTCACTCCATAAAGCCTGTCTCTGAAATGGACAGATAACGCGAGACAGGAAGAGCTGCGCGTTTCCGGATTGACTCTTGAAAGCCGACGTGAAGCTTGCGGGTGGTCATTATGCGACAGTTTGCCAGGTTTTCTCAGAAATGCTTACAAACCGCTTGCAGATTGTTGTATTATTGCAAAGCTAAAAGATAAAACAATAAAAATATTAGTAATCTATATAATTAAGGGATATCACATGGGAGAGAGAATATCAGTGTATCAAAATATCAGTACAACAGCAGGAACACGAATGTGGCAGAACTAGCGTTGAGCTAGTAGTGTTAAATTCAAATTTTATATTCTTATATATATTCCAGATAAACCATGTAGGTGGTAGACAGTCCTGAGAAACTTAAGAGATTTAGTTTACATTTCCACTTTCTTCAGATTTTCTTTTAGACTATCAGCATCATTTTGATTTGGAAATCGAGCATTGTCTTGGTTTACGAGCACCGAGTATCATGTTTCACGCATGCGCTTCTTGTTTTGACGCCAAGTGTCACGTCGTCACAACTGAGCCAACGGTTTTTCTCTCTCTTCTGAGAGAACACTGCGGAATGTTGGATAATCGTCTCCCCTGCTGGGTCTTAGTGCTCGTCTCTTACTGTTATAATCGACATCCGTGCACAATTGTACTGTAGTGTGTGCGCGCGTAAAACATGTTTTATTTTGTGTCTGTATTTGTATGTGTGTACAGCGCGTGTGTAAAGCAAAAGCAAGTCTCATTAGAGAGGGTAAAAAGATCCATTTTCTCTCTCTGCTCAAGGCTCAGCCTGCTCTTTGTGTCATACACACACACACAGACCCCTCCTACATTCGCTGCATTCGCTACATACACTGCTTTGTGATTCTTTTCAAAGGTAAAGTGCAGGTTAATTTGTTTTATTTTTACTTTACAGCAGTGTAAAGATTCCGTTAGTGTCGCTCAATCGAGTGTCATTAGTGAAATTTCTTGTTTACTTTTCCAATTAAAACAGTGTTTCCGTTGTGAGCGCGCATGTGTGTGAAAAGAATGGAGGAAGGGTAACTGTGTAAGACGAGAAGGGGGAGCTTACTTTAGATTCTACTACTGGATCATGAAACATACTAAAATAAATGACAAAAAAGGACCCAAAACATGTTCAGGAATTTACAATTTCACCTGCAGTTCAACTGGTCGATTGAATTCAGCTTTGAGGATCTCTCTGACTTTTGCTTTGGCGTAACCAGCGGTGGAGCCGAGTGGAAAACCTGTGGAAAAAGGACAGCATAGGCTAAGAACAAGGTTTTGAAACAAGCACTAGTACTAAAGGAGAAGCTATAATTAAATAAAGAAACATACCGACTTGCACTAAGTAGGTATCAGGTTTGGTACTGTTGCACAGGTATTCTCGAACGGTGGTAGTGTGGAGAGTAGAAGTCTGCGTCATCACTGAAGGGGTTGTAGGCAGTTGTGTTGTGGGATTAAACACCTCAGATGTTGGGACCAGGGTATCCAGGGTATCTGTCTCGTTCTGTAACACTGAGATGGTAGAGGCTTCTGGCCTGCTGCTTGTTGTCATTCCGTCATCTGTAACTTCAGTGAAAGACCTTTCTGTGCTTGTGAAACCTTGGTCAGCCATTTCGGTCACAGAAAGTGCAGAGGTGCTGTTGAAGGTCGACTCTGTGGACTCTGCAGGGGCATTAGGCGTCGGGGTGAACACATTACTGAAAAGTGAAGAAGAAGGAGGTGAAATGTCTGGCAAAGTAGGGTTGACAGTTGAGGAGGTGTTTTTTGTGGAAGTCGGAAATATGACCGCAGACTCCTCTGAAGCAGAGGCTGGGAAAACCACTGATGGGAAGCTGCTACTTGCAAGAACAAAGGAGGAAGATTCTGTGCTAATCCAGTCAGGAGTTGCAGACAGGTCCCACTGGGAGGTTGAAAAGTCCATTGGAGGAGTTATTGCTGATGAGTACATAAATGGAAAAGTACCATTTATTAGACTAGGTCTTATGTCTGGCAGATCTGGCATAGTTGAGTTGGACAAATCAAATCCTTGGATGTCTGTTGAAGATTCCTCAGGCCAGGAGTTGTTGTCCATGGGCTGTAGATCTTCTCCATTCATTCCTGTTAACATGTGGTTAGGAGGAACAGTGTAGGTAGTGGACTGGTTTGCTCGTTGCTCGGCCAAGGTTTCACTATTCTTTGAAAGCTGGATATTGTAGTATTCCAGACTATTCATATCAGGCAGAAGAACATCGCTGGGCTCAATGGTTACATCGGACCAGATGGAATACAGCTCTGGAGGCTCACTGACTAACTTGTTCTCATGTGAGGTGGCACTGGAATGCACTGCTGTGCTGGAAGATGAAATTTGGAAAACGTTCATGGTGACATGACTATCAGGGACTGTGATGGAGGGACTGGGAGAAAAGTATCTTGTGGACAAAGGAATCGTTACCCTCGTAGGAAAAGATGTATCATAGGATTCAGAGTTTGAGTCTACAAAGTCATACATGTCAGAAGGAAAATTGGCGACCAAAGAACTGTCATCGCCATCAGTTCCCATGTAGGACATCGTTTCCAGGTAATCACCAGAACCAGAGCCATAGTCCACATCCATAGTGCTGGTTGGGAAGTAGACCACTAGTGGGCCCATGGTTGGTTCTATGAAAGATGGTGTTACATAGTTTTTAAAGATGGCATGACTTGGATCATCTAGGGGTACGTCATTTTGGATATTTAATTGATGACTGGTGACTAAATGATTAGAAAGTTCTTTAAGGTTCCCATTTGTATTGGCACCGTTGCTGATTTTGAGTAGTTCAGGTGGTGAAAATGGCGGTTCTGCAAAAGGTTTCGGCCCAGGTGAAGGGAAATCTGATGGCAGGCCAGTGAAAGGCTCTGGATCAGGACTATAGCTTGAAGGTGGTGTGGATGCTGAGCCATATACCGTGTGGGTGGTGTCACTATGGTAATACTCTGGGACTTTGGGCGATTCATTGTTAGGCAAGACAGTGCTATGGACATCACTGGACCATCCCAGAGCTTCAAAGGAAGTGTATGATAAGGTGGTGGGTGAAACTGTATCATGTGGCACTTCTATTAGGGATTGCTTTGTTGTGTTGGAAGAACGGTCTGAAGGAAACAAGAACAAAGAAATAAATTAAAATGTATACTGGCACATTATTAACTAAAACTGAACAAAAGCAGTTTAATTCATTTAAGAACAATCCCGGCATGAAGCCTAACGTTGGCTGGCCGTGGGAATTTGGTTGTACCACATGAGGACCACTGTCAGGACGAGGTTGTTTTTGAAAGTAAGATAGAGTTGAGAATGACACTGAGATAATGTTGAATGGATGAATGACCCAAACACAATGCTAATACAACCTTACAACTGTTCCCTTATAGTCCTACTCAAATAAAGCAGTGCTCCGAGCTCAGCAACCAGAGGTTCAAGCCCTGCTCAGACCATTAGTTTGGTATTAAGTGTTCATCCACTGCAGGTTTACATTTACATTTAGGCATTTGGCAGACGCTCTTATCCAGAGTGACTTACATTTTCTTACATCTCATTACACATCTGAGCAGTTGAGTGTTAAGGGCCTTGCTCAAGGGCCCAACAGTGGCAACTTGGTGGTTGTGGGGTTTGAACCTGGGATCTTCCGAACCGTAGTCCAATGCCTTACATTCAAAAACACTAATACCGACATTGTCCCAACAACTACAACAAAGTTTTGACAACCAATAATTAGTGCTGGGATCTGATTTGAGAACTGCGCTTTCTCAGTTCTCATTCACAAATATGATCTACTAGTCAGATTTTTTTAAATGCATAATTTAACTCATTTTATATACACACACACTTGTTCAATCATAATAATGATGCATGTTCCTTATGTACCTTCACACTGCATCTGCCAAACTACAGCCTATATTTTCAAAATTAGTTATTTTATAGTTATTTCATGTTTTATTTTCATAGTTATTTGTCTCTGTGATTAATTCCAGATGCGTTGATGCAGCACAAATTACTTTAATAACCATTATGTATGAGCTGAGTCATTAAATAGAGGAAGGTTTAGATTTTTAGCGTACAAACAGGTAGCAGGCTATAAAACACTTTTTATGAACAACTGAGGCATGGTAAAAATAAATAAATAAATAAATAAGTAGCAGAACACTAGGGTTTTAGGGTTAAGCATGATGTAAAACAGAGCAGTTTAAGATATTTTTTCCATGCTCTACTAACAAAAGAACCTACTTTATGGAAATAAAGTGTAGAAAGTGCCAACTTACAATTCATTCTCTCTTGTTTCATTACCCGAAATCAATCTTAACTGGTACAGTACTCATATATTTGACCTGTGCTTTCCCAGCACTGCCCATGATTAGCATTAATTGATTATTTAAATAAAAACCACAATGATTACACAGGTCACAATCCCTCTTGCACGTTTCTTGCACGACACCCGAGTCGAGAATCTACCCTTCAATAATTAAAAGCTCTGAATCGCAAGTTCTTAAGAGCGGTATCGGTTTGCTCTGTATACTGTATATTCTTAAAAATGTTTTAAAATTTAATTTCCATTAGCACAGGCATTACGACTTACACAAGGGCATTGGAATAAAGACTGGCAGTGTGTTCAGTAGCAGATGTGTGCTAATGAAATGGGCCTTTCTGGGGGGAGGATGCAGAGGAAAAGGTGAGTTGCTTGCGTAATGAAGGAAAGAACAGCCTCGGCTATTAGAAAGTGGGTGTTAGAGCTTGGCAGCTAGGACCGAAGCCTGGCATCGCATAAAAGCGCGGGTCATGAATAGTTGCTTTGTTGTCCACTGCGGCAAAATACTAAGTACCCGATCTGTAGCGTGCAAATCTATTCCGCAGCTGCTGGATGTAAGAATTTGGAATTGTGCCCTCTCTGGTGGAAGGATGCTACTGCAAGCTTCTTAAAGTGAAAGGAACGTTTTTGTACCGCTTGTTGTACTGTAAACTTGATTAATCTAATGGCTGCAAGAGCAAACAATACAGTACACATTTGGGTTGGATTTGGGACTGCATCTGCAGGACAGAGCAATAAAAACTGAAGTGAGCAGATGCCGCAAACGACTCACTCTTAGGAAGAAACAGTGAAATGCACAAACAATTTCACAACTGGGTAAATGATGCAAATTCCATAAAGAGAATAAACTACTGTACAGTCTGGAAGCATAGACAGAGAGAGACAGAGAGAGAGACAGAGACAGAGAAAAAGGCTACTGTGAACTAATACAAGTTTAGTGCTTTTGATACTTTGATGCTTTTGAACTTTTGTACTATGTATTGTGTACTTGATTTTTCTTCTCTTTATAACAGGTTGTCCCTGACTTATGAATGAGTTCCGTTCTGGGAGCGCGTTCATAAGTCCAATTTGTTTTAAATGTAAATGTAAAACATAACAATCCCCTTGACTTCATCTGTCCCCTTTCCCCACAGCACAAACGTAATTGTGCCTAAGGAGTGTACTTAATCTCACACATCAAATATAACAGTGTTGTCTTTGCGCCTTTAAATCGCGAGGGGAATCCCGGACACCATTTGGTCTCAGAGCTGTTTTCCACCGTATTGGACTGTGAACTCTGTCTTGTTGGAAATTAGGACACCATCAGGACAGCTTTACATCGTGCTCCTGGACTGATTCATTGAAACCGATGTCTGCAGAAATTCATAACTCGAATGTTCATAAGTCGGGGACTACCTGTATTATTTTTTTCCGTGATTTTTTGGGGATTTTCTCCTTAAATTAGTCCAATTTATTTTATCCCACCCGTCATTGGGGCACTCCCCGTCAAGGCTACATTTACCAATCTGGGAGCAAAAAGATCTTCACGTATTTCCTCCAAGCCACGTGATGCTGGCATCCTTTCGGACTCAAATTGACAAGCAAATGGTGGACTTCTACTTTTATTTGAGCAATAAAATATTTAATAATCATTTAAATGCAGTATAACTTTTATTGTTGATTTAAAAAAAAAATCTTTTTCCGTTCTATCCATTAGTAATTTTCTGTTTCACTCTCCATCCAGTAGGTGGCGGTATTGCACCAGCCACCCATAAACTCAAAAGAAGAAAAAAGCCACTTACTCTTGCATAACACAAGTATTTACACTAGATGCACTAGATGTTTTCTATTTACTGCTATAGCTGTGGTATAATTTTAGGCCACTTAACATTTGTAAGTTTACATAAATATAAATTTATGATAAAAAAAAGTATTTATTATTCATTAATTCTAAATCAAGCACTAATTCATCATTTAAATTAACTGAATCAAAAAACAAGTTTAAAACAGATTGATTTAAGTTGCACAGCTCTACTGACTGTTTAGTGACTCTAAATTAGTTATACGTTAAGTGACTCACAACACACAAGAGGTTGTATTATACAATGATTTTCTCCCTTGACTGCAATTAAGTTAACTATTACAAAAAAAAGAGAGATTTGAGCATATTCACAACCGTGATATATAAACACATCCTAAAAGCAGCTCAATTAAAATTTCAAAAAATATACTCATGGCCCACAGTGAACTGTGACTGCAATCTGTCAGAGAGATCACAAACACGGCTCCAGATTCGAACCAGACAGCTGTGTGAGTCAGAAGCAGCCGCCATTACTTACGCAATCTTCCCACTTTATTCAGTCACTCCTCTGTAATATTTGCAGCCCATTAATCTATATTTAGACTCATGCAAAGTAGAAAGGCAAAGAATCAAGTGGGATGCTTTAATACGCTGATCTCATTACCAACACTAACAAGAAAACCTGTCAACACATGGACACACACAGATTCAGCAAGAAAAAAAAAACATACAAAAACTAACAAACAAAAAAACACCATGAATCGATTTCCTTCATTATTTCTAAACAGCTCTTACAATGCGAAGTATAACATCCTAACTCAGCGCTGTCTAAACCAGGTCAGTCTACTCCGTTCTCACGTCTCTGGAGAGTAAACAGTTCTATCTACTCACATCCATGTACCCTGCAGCATGCTGAGGATTTGAAGCGCCTGGATATGAGCTGCTGTGAAATTACAACCCTACATCTATAATGATTATTTACAGAAGCTCAAAGACGAGTGCTGCTAGAATCGAGCATTCTATGACCAATGACGGTAATCAAATAATAATATAAAGCTTTTGTGTCATTGATAAGGCTGATAATTTCAGGCCACGTATGTCACATATTTCTTAGTCATTTTACATCTAAATTACCCATACAGTGTCCCATACTGTACGGTTAATAATGCTTGTGTGAGCGTCCCCTTACCTCCCAAAAATAAACCTGCATGCAGGCAGGGCTCGATTTGAGGGGGGTGATGGCACCCTGTCTGTTGAAAAAAAAAAAAAGAAGACAAAAACCATCCACTCTGTAAAATCTGCATCCCCCTTACCATCCCCGAAAATGAAATATTAAAACTCTACGTATGATCATCTACAAACTATCAATAACAGCGATTAGCCAATCAGAATTCAATATTGTAACGCGCTGCTCACAAGCTCACGCAAGTTTTTCGCAATGGCCAAGAGAACAGTTCAAGCACAGCTTTTGACATATAAAAAGAAGAGAACTGATGGTATGATATACATACTCACAAATCGAAGGATTCAGGTTAATACGGGAGATTTTGAAATGACTGACAGCTTGGATGATTATAAAAGACGAGTTCTTTACCCAATTTGTGTTATTTTATTCTCAATTTAAAGACGAGATTTTTTTTATTAGACTTTGTAGCTGTACATACAAAAGGGTCAAAAATAGATTTTTAAATGCCATAATAATTTGATGATTTGTGTGTGTGTGTGTGTGTGTGTGTGTGTGTGTGTGTGTGTGTGTGTGTGTGTGTGTGTGTGACAGAGAGAGAGAGAGAGAGAGACTAGTGCGTAGTCATACAAAACTACAGTACTATTAAATTTAATTATTTCATTACTAATGATTATGTAGATTTTTATTCTACTCTTATAATCCTCCCCAGTTGAAAGTCATGGAAAAGATCAAATGATAGTTTTGACAATTGCATGATTAAGTGCATGTGTTTTGCTTTGGTGGCTCCAAGTTGATTCAATTACAGTGAGGCAAAAAAATATTAAGTCAGCCACCAATTGTGCAAATTCTCCCACTTAAAAAGATGAGAGAGGTCTTTAATTTTCATCATAGGTATACCTTAACTATGAGAGACAAAATAAAAAAGAAATCCAGAAAATCACATTTTTAATGAATTAATTGGTAAATTCCTTGGTAAAATAAGACCTCTCTCATCTTTATAAGAACTTGCACAGTTGGTGGCTGACTAAATACTTTTTTGCCCCACTGCATATTTTGTCCATAAAACTGTTCTTAAAAATTCGACATCTGCATGTAGGTGGACTGGCTATGATGTCTACGTTACCTCTCTGTGTGGAAATGTGTGTGTGTTTGTCTGGACTGCTGCAAGCCTGCCCGGGATAAAGACAGTCAATAAAGATTAATGAATAAATGTTTTCTAGTTCTTGTAACAGTCACTATACTGTGGCTCAGGTAATCTGACACCAACTAACTGAATTCCATGTGAAACTTTTCCTAATACCATCCTTACAGAAGAACGTCATACTTTACCAAAGTAAACTAACTTTTTATTTATTTGCTTATTTCATTTTACAGTGTGGAAAGCTGGGCAAAACAACAACAACAACAACAAGAAGGTATAATTAAAATCATGGATGGTTAAAAGTTTGTAGATGAAAAGACAAATTTCACCACTAAAACCCTAGCGTATCGTACAGTATATTGTATCGGAGCTTCACTAAAACTGAGGTGTACGAAGTCATTAAACAAAACTAACTGCTATCAGAGGCAATGGGTTTGTTTAACTGGTTGAGGATGCTTAAATTTTTTTTTAATATCCTAAGGTCCATAAAGTTGACACGGAACTCGTTTGGATGTTCCAAAAGTCTGGAACGACTGTGTGTTGTCCTGGCAGTATGTTTTGAGACATACGAAAGCAAGGATGTATTAGATATAAAAAGCTTGAGGCCATGATGGTCCTGACAACTCTACCCACCAGTCCAGCGTCACGCTTCAGCATGATCCCTGCTCAGGCATTACCTAATTTCTACACACAGGTCCATCCTTAGTGTTAATGAAGACCCTGAGCAGCGGCAGACAGATGACGATGTGACAGACTGGAGGCAGGCGAAACACTGGGGACGACTCGCTCTACCACCTGCTCCAGAAACATGAGCACGTTACGCATCGCTGCCATTTCATTGTGATCTCTGTCCTTGAAGAGACAGACCTACATATTGTATTCTCGGATGGTAAGTGAGAATGATCTCAGTATGTAACTGAGAGTTTAATCAACACATATGCTATAGTAGCCATACAAGTATTAAATACACAGAAAATCTATACTGTATATATTACAATATTACGTAATTTTGCACAGCAGCAGATAGATATTATCACGTAAAACCCCAGTTTGATGTCAGCGAGTGGAGACAACGCAGAAGACAAACAGGAAGCAGGGGAATCTTTTTTGTGTTCAATATATTATCCTAAATGGCAATATATACTAATCATTCCGCAACATATTCTCAATCAGCTGTACTATATATTTATTAATCACCCTGCAATTTATTTATTTACTGTGCAATGTATTTTTTTAAATTATTTTACACTACATTCTTATTAAACCTTTTTTTAAAAACAGTAAATTACCATGTGCAATACGTTTTGAATGATAATAAAGTACTCATTTATTCATTCAATAATGCATTCATATACGGTATATGATCTCATTAAGAAAATGTTTGCCAATATGTACTAAAGTATTTACAAAAGTGGCTGTTTAAAAATAAAATAAAATAATAAACAAGTTTTTAAATGATTAACAACTACATAAATTCCTCACAATGCGTGTATTCCCTGGAATAAACTTCGGCCTTTGAGATTAAATCATGTACGTAGAAAGGGTGTTCAAGTCAAACCGGGACTTTGGTTTAATCAAATGGTTTGAGTTTTATCACTGTACTGTGCTTGACGTTTCTGTAAATTGTTTTACATCTTCATTCACAAGAAATTTCAGCACAAGTCCTGGTTTGATTTGAACACCCTTGGTATGTATTAACTGGGGGGTGCAAGGATAATATAGGGGTTATCAGGATAGACTATGGCTACGCAAAATTACAGGATCTGAATATGGATTTACTTTATTTTATTTTTTGTTGTTCTTTATCATATCTTGGGGTTAAATGCTACATTTTAGTCAGATTTATGAGGTTTTTGGGTAACCAATACCCCAAAGCTCCCACTTTTGCCCTGTGGGATAACGTCATGATCAAACAAACCATAATAAAACATGACTATTGTTAAAATGAGACTTTTGTTAAGGGAATATTTTTTGTATTCTGACCGTTGCTCCTAAATCTTTATCTCGGGAAAATATGACAAGAGGAAAGAAACCTCGAGAGGAATCAGCCTCAACAGGGAACTCATCCTCATTTGGGTGATATCAGATAGCATCATGGCAAATGATCAAAAGGAGACGAGATCAACCCCACATAAATGATTCACTCCTGAGTGTAATCTGCTCCTCCGTGAACTCCCATCTACCACTGAGCACGATCGTTTAACCCAATAAAGACTGGGGGAGGATCCAATCGTCTCACAATATTATAATTGCATAACAACCAATTAAAAAATGCATGCATTATAATTTATAAAATGTACAGTGTGGTTTTAACATCCGTTGTCTTTCTACTGTCACCGTGTCTACCTTGAGCGGGTGGATATAAACAAAGAAAAAAGGGAAAAATATATGAGTAGTGCAGTGTTTTTATCTAAATGGACCACGACAGAGACACAGACTCTCACGTGTCATGTCTAACTGTCCGGCTACAAGCAGAGTGAGTTGTACAAACCTTCCCAGCTTTCAGTTTCACAGCTCGGTTGCAAAAGTGCATTTCAAAAGGCCCAGCTGTGAATCACACACTGCAGTGTCTGCAGCCAACGTCTACTGCTGGGAAAACTAAGATACCAATTATGCCCCCCCCTCCTCCCCTTTTAATGATGTCATTTCCTTTCATTTGCCAGGTTCCTTCCAGTGAACGTCTCATTTGATGATGGTGCTGTTCCAGAAAAGCGCGGTGAAACACACTTTCGCCCACACATGTTTCTGTTTTATTCACATCCCATTGCGTGACTGCTTTTCTCCATCGCTGGAAGAAGAGACTCTACTCGCACTCTAATAGACCAATAAACTGACGGCTGAGCTGATATTCGAGATGTATGTTATTGCAGTAGTCTACTGTACTTACGCTCTATGGCCGTAAGTTTGTGGACACAGACTGTTTGCCGCATGTTACAGCGTTACGGTTTGCTTTCACTGAAATGCGTGCTTCATGACTGTAGCTATCGTTCAGTCTGATTGAAATTATTCTGATTATTTACATTTTTATACGTTATACGATCTGAGAAATGGTAAGATCTCACCTGAGCTTCTAACCTATTTAAATGTCCATGGATTAAAAACATTATAATATCTCTGAACAAAATGCGACACACTGAGAGAAAAAATAACAACAACTTGTGTCTGAATGTCTGCTTCACGGCGTCTCTAAGGCTGGGTCACTGATGCTTATACCGAGGTCCTGAACAAGAAGTTCACAAATTCAGCAATATGACTTAGGATTTAATTAACCCTTGGAACCATGTCTGAGGAAATTAGAAATGGGAGAAAAATCTATTCAGTTACGTATCATGATTCTTTTTTTTATGGCAATTCATGTACAGGTAGTTCCTGACTTGGGCACGTTTGTAAGTCAGATTTGTTCTTAAGTATGACAAAGTGAGTCATATACGCCTTTGATACGAATATACAATGTAAATCATACCAATCAACTTGTTTAAATCTGTCCCCTTTCCCCACACTCCCATCATGTGGCCAAAAACCATAACTACGCCTAAGGAAATGAATCTCACGCATTGTCTCTGTGCCTTTAAATCTCGAGAGGAATACCGGACACCATTTTGTCTTGTTCATGATTTTCCGAAATTAGGATTACTCATAATCATCATGCTCCCGGATTGAAATTAAAATATTGTATATAATTGTAAATATTGGTATCTGGTGCACTGCAGTGTCTATTTCTTTGTACAATACGAATCTATGAATGTTCGTAGAACCATGGTCTGTTCGTATCCTCGGAATTTGTTAGTCACTAATTCTACTGATAATCTACTGATACACTGACTCCAAAATCTTTTAATTTTTATTATTTATTTATTTATTTTTAGGCCTCCAAGTGGCGCGGTGGTAAAGCGCTCGCCCTATCATTCAGAGATCGCAAGTTCGATTCCTTGGTGATGCTGTAACCTCAGAGGGGAGGGATGAGAGGAACTTAGTGCTCCCACATTAATGTACAGCCAATCAGGGGCGTCTGTGAGCTCCTGTGTTCAGTTCGAAAAAAATGCAGGCGGCTGGCGTCACGTGGTTCGGAGGAAACATGTGATAGTCTTCGGACCTACCGACTGCGTGGTAGTAGTAGCCTTAATATGTGTGCCTCCTAGTGACGGGGAGGAATCAGACACGACTAAATTAGGGAGAAAATCTGGAAAAAAAATTTTTATATATGTATATGTTTTATTATGAGGTGGTAAAACATTGTAATTTCTCTATAATCCTACAGGTGGTGCGCTCTAAATGATTATCTGTAAGAGTGAATTATTTGCTAAGTTTATTTAGAATTGTAAAAAAAAAAAAAAGAATAAATATTGAATCAGTATTCATAAAATCATGATATCAACAGAATCGCAGTACAAATCGAATCAGCAACTGGGTATCTATATGGTAAATCTCACCCTACAAACTTTATCTAATATTAGAGATGAGGAAAGAACAATTGTGAGCCGATTCATATACCGCCACATTGACTCGGAAATCAATTTTTAAATGATTCATTACATTTATAGTAGAGTTGCACCAGGCGATCAGTGACCGGAAACTGAGGTTTTTCAGCTTAATCAGGCATGACCGGACATCCGTGGACAATCCTGTGCAGAGTGCACGAGCTTCCAAGTGGTGAAACAGAAACGCATTTTTACGGCGTTACATTAACAAAAGTATAAAAAATCCCCAGACTGGTCTTATTCTCCAAACTCTGCGAGTGAAACCAACTCACTACACGCTCTTACACCAGTCTTAAAACACCACGTGCGCTAATTAGCCTCAAAACACATGCGTTAGAAGCAGCTGCACATGCTCACAACTGCTCAACACACTTACGCATACACACACACATATATACAGTATATATATATAAATAAAATGTTGCAATTTCACGCTCACACACTGGCACAATCTGTGTGATAAGGTCGGAGTTGTAAAGTTGTTTTAGAAAAAAAAAACACTTTTAATTTAATTTAATTAGAAGTTAAATGTTAAACTCTTGAATTTGAAGAAGTTTTGTTTAACTGCTGCTTTCAGTTTTTAAAGCAGAAAACTAATTTTATAAGGAACGGCTACATTTAATGACTCATGATCAATTCAGCTGTTGAAGGTGCTGGATAAAGCTAACGTATAAAACTTTTTAAAGTTCTTAAACAAAATCTGTAAAAAATATATAATATCGAATCAGGATATTTATAAACTCGTGATATGTACAGAATCGACACCTGGGTATCGTGATGATAACGCATCGGGTGATGACTGGTGATTCCTGTCCCCTATCTAATAGACAAACAGCGAAAGCGCCATGTTGTTAGGTGTAACATGGCAGATGGAGTGAGCTCCTCTAACACCGAGCAACACTTCTCTCTCTCTCTCTCTCTGATTAAGTGCTAGGACCAAACAACACTTTCTGTGTGGTGCCCTGAATCTAACCTAACAACTGAGTAAAAACACAGCTCTGAGGAACACAAATGAGAAGATCGTTATTCTAAAAGCTTCCAGTAATACACTACATGCACGATGTTAGTCCAGACGTGTAATCGTGTTGTGTATAAAGCGGACACACGTGACTACACCAGAGCTCAAAGTGTGGATTAAACTGCTATTGATCTGAGCAGACATGACTGAGATCATGTCTGTTCCTTATCACATTGTAAACCCCTTCTCCTAGACGAACAGAGGAACAGGAAAGAACAGGAAACTGGATGGCGAGAAAGAAGGAGACAGACAGAGAGAGAGAGAGAGAGAGAGAGAGAGAGAGAGAGAGAGAGAGAGAGAGAAAGCAGGTTGGGATAATCTCCGCAGGACTCCGCACCATATTTGGTGTATTGTGTAATTCACAGGAGAACGCTCGAGTTCTGTGTGTTTCTGTGACTGTAACCCGAGAGGCCATGAAGCCTGTGCCACTCTGCAGGCTCTCGGCATTATCAATGTCTCTTATGTCTAAACTCCAACACACACACACACACACACACACACACACACACACACAATGATTTAAACTCATACTGCTAGGAAAATGAAGTTATTTCTTTCTACACATGTCTTACCTACACAACACACTGAGGGAGGAGTGAACTCATAACTGTTTGGTTGTGTGATCTGTCTATATGCTTGATATGTCCCTCGATGCCTCTTTTAATCTCTCTCTCTCTCTCTCTCTCTCTCTCTCTCTCTCCCTCTCTCTGTCTCGACTAAGTGTTTAGGATTTCCCAGCAGAGAACCAGATCTGAAGTGAAGGCTGACAGACCCAGGATGAAATCATCGTTTTAATAAAATATAAAAGAGAGACAGTCTGCGTTTGATTCTAATACATCACTACCAGTTAATAAAAAACAACAACATTAAACCTGGTATATTCCAGGTTTATACTACGGCTGGGCGACCATTTCATTTTTCAGGCAAAAAATTTATTTCTGATAATCTTAATTTTTAATATTTTAAAACTTACACATTCAAGAAACTGTCATGTACATGCAGGTGTATGTGTTTGTGTGTATGTGTGTGTGTGTGTACATGAGATATAGATATTACACAGACGGGATGGGAATCACCAGGAACCACTCGATACAATATCATCACCATAACTATTGTGATTTTTTCACACTTTTATAAACACCCCAATTTGAAATGCGTTACTTTTAGATTTAGTTATAGTTCTAAAAAGACCTTTAGGAAATAATTTCTCCTACCAATGTGTGAGTAGTTTAGAGAGGACCGCCATTACGATTATAGAGGATCACAACATCTTATCACCTCAAATGCACCTCAACATACGAGTTAAAAAAGATTAATAAAAATATTTAGATTTTGGATCAATTGGGAATGCCCAATGAGCCTAACCTACACATCTTTGGATATGTCAGTGTGTGTGTGTGTGTGTATTATGGATGGAAATCACCAGTCACCACCTGATACTATATTATCACAATACCGAGGTGCCAATATTACAATTTTTCCGATTTTGTTACAATTTCAAAAAGTTCAGCAATTCCGGCTCCTGATCGACCGATGCATCTTTTCTATTATAAATGTAATAAAGCATTTCAGGCGACATGGTGACTTAGTGATTAGGACTGTCGCTGTGCACCTCCTGGGTCCAGGTTTGATTCTTGTCTCTGCTTGCATGTTGGTGGGTTTCCTCCAGGTTCTACGGTTTCCTCCCACAGTCCAAAGACTTTCCAAAGATTGGGCTAAACGGTGATCTCAATTTGCCCGTAGAGTGTATACGAGTGTAGGTTTGTTTGGATTAGCACCAGGGTGTACCCCGCCTCTTGCCCTAAGTCTCCTGGGATAGACTCCAGGCCGCCCCCGACCCTGAATACGCGATACAGTGCTATAGACGATGAGGGAGTGAGTAAACCATTTCAAAATTGAATTTTGAAGTCAATGTGGCGATACATAAATCAGAACTGAATTGATTTTTCACTAGCACTAACTAGAACTAGTCGAATGGAGAACCGAGAGAAAGCTGTATAATTGTCTAGCTGCACTAGAACTGGCCATAGTGCTATTTCAAGTCAAGTATTTCTAGAGAAAGAGAAAGGAAATAATTAAATTTGTTGCTTAGAAAGACAGCAACTCGATTTAGCTCAGTGGGATTGTAAATCCTGTTCCCTTTCTCTCATTTTCTTTGCAATTTAACTTTTTTATTGTTAGAGTTTGTCATTAACTCGATTAATCAGTGGCCCAAGTTTATACTAGTGTTTTTTTTTTTGGATTGTTTTTTTTACAATTCTTTGGGTTTTACGGTAGATGCTATTACAGTGGTGTGAAAAACTATTTGCCCCCCTCCTGATTTCTTATTCTTTTGCATGTTTGTCACACAAAATTGTTTCTGATCATCAAACACATTTAACTATTAGTCAAAGATAACACAAGTAAACACAAAATGCAGTTTTTAAATGAGGGGTTTTATTATTTAGGGAGAAAAAAAAATCTAAACCTTCATGGCCCTGTGTGAAAAAGTAATTGCCCCCTGAACCTAATAACTGGTTGGGCCACCCTTAGCAGCAATAACTGCAATCAAGCGTTTGCGATAACTTGCAACGAGTCTTTTACAGCGCTCTGGAGGAATTTTGGCCCACTCATCTTTGCAGAATTGTTGTAATTCAGCTTTATTTGAGGGTTTTCTAGCATGAACCGCCTTTTTAAGGTCATGCCACAACATCTCAATAGGATTCAGGTCAGGACTTTGACTAGGCCACTCCAAAGTCTTCATTTTGTTTTTCTTCAGCCATTCAGAGGTGGATTTGCTGGTGTGTTTTGGGTCATTGTCCTGCTGCAGCACCCAAGATCGCTTCAGCTTGAGTTGACGAACAGATGGCCGGACATTCTCCTTCAGGATTTTTTGGTAGACAGTAGAATTCATGGTTCCATCTATCACAGCAAGCCTTCCAGGTCCTGAAGCAGCAAAACAACCCCAGACCATCACACTACCACCACCATATTTTACTGTTGGTATGATGTTCTTTTTCTGAAATGCTGTGTTACTTTTACGCCAGATGTAACGGGTCACGCACCTTCCAAAAAGTTCAACTTTTGTCTCGTCGGTCCACAAGGTATTTTCCCAAAAGTCTTGGCAATCATTGAGATGTTTTTTAGCAAAATTGAGACGAGCCTTAATGTTCTTTTTGCTTAAAAGTGGTTTGCGCCTTGGAAATCTGCCATGCAGGCTGTTTTTGCCCAGTCTCTTTCTTATGGTGGAGTCGTGAACACTGACCTTAATTGAGGCAAGTGAGGCCTGCAGTTCTTTAGATGTTGTCCTGGGGTCTTTTGTGGCCTCTCGGATGAGTTGTCTCTGCGCTCTTGGGGTAATTTTGGTCGGCCGGCCACTCCTGGGAAGGTTCACCACTGTTCCATGTTTTTGCCATTTGTGGATAATGGCTCTCACTGTGGTTCGCTGGAGTCCCAAAGCTTTAGAAATGGCTTTATAACCTTTACCAGACTGATAGATCTCAATTACTTTTGTTCTCATTTGTTCCTGAATTTCTTTGGATCTTGGCATGATGTCTAGCTTTTGAGGTGCTTTTGGTCTACTTCTCTGTGTCAGGTAGCTCCTATTTAAGTGATTTCTTGATTGAAACAGGTGTGGCAGTAATCAGGCCTGGGGGTGACTACAGAAATTGAACTCAGGTGTGATAAACCACAGTTAAGTTATTTTTTAACAAGGGGGGCAATCACTTTTTCACACAGGGCCATGTAGATTTGGAGTTTTTTTCTCCCTTAATAACGTAAACCTTCATTTAAAAACTGCATTTTGTGTTCAATTATGTTATCTTTGACTAATAGTTAACGGTTTTTGATGAGCAGAAACATTTAAGTGTGACAAACATGCAAAAGAATAAGAAATCAGGAAGGGGGCAAATAGTTTTTCACACCACTGTATATAGTAATTGTATATACTGTAGCTAGACACTAAGCTGGCATGTACATGATGCCATGTAAACAGATTATCAACATTATAGCTATTGATGCCAGGTATCAGAAATCCACTCTCTGTTTAATGCACTTTTTAATTAACCATTTTGTCCATTATAGCTGCCTGGTGTGTTTTCTATTGCAAATGGTGTATTTCTCTGCTGAACTTGTTTAGGGAGAATATTCTTTTTTTTTTTTTTCATTTTGTTTAGAATAGAGAAAGTCCTCTAACGACTCTAACGCTTTCACCCTTATTAGTCAGTCTGCTGAGACACAGTAAGAGGGAACGTGATACGTTTAATTCATCTGCTCTTTGTTCTGGTTTCAAACCGCACATAATTAAATATGGCACAAAGCAAAAACACATTGGGTGAGAGGTGTGTGTGCACGTGTGTGTGTGTGTACGGTATGTGTGTGTGGGGCTGAAAACTCATAAAACTCTTTCACTTCTTGGTCACATACAGTACAGTGTACTGCAATGGAAAAAGGTAAACAGACTTTTACGCATATAAATCACAAATATTCCCCAAGCACAGAGAACACAGAGATGTAACATGCAATAAATTATTAGATTTGTTAAATTGAATTATACGTTTGTTTGAAGCAACCCGTTTTGTTTGTTTGTTTGTTGTTCCAAATATCTCGAACACCGTGCATCTGAAATGCATCTGTCTGAGTAGCGCTTTGGCTCAGTTTGTGCCTTGCAGCTCTCATGTACAAAAACACCGTCACCTCCATCCCAAAATACATACATGCAGTTGAATCAAACTTCGTTAGAAATCACTAGGAAACCGGACTAAAACAACCTTAACCTGAAAAACTTTTTTATTTGATTTAATTAAATATTATTCTAATGTTTATTGTATATTTGTCTCCAGCAGTAAGCATAAAAAAATTCATTAATGTACCCACTATCAATAAACTCAAGAAGAAGAAGAAAAGTTGCATGTGGTACTATGTTCATAAATGTTATCTTGTAAACTAGTAGAGACACAGCAACTGATCAGCGCTTTTTATGTCACGTCCAGGTTTTTAAGAACTTTTATGGTGACCTTTTGTTCCCATCCTGTTTCATTTGAAGTTTATGTGTACAAAAAACAAAAATAAAAGTTCTGACCAGTCAACTGGAGAAAGTGCTGAACCTTGTGCACTATTGGAAATAACATAAAAATATATGTAATAGTCCATGTTTATTATATACAAGGCGTGTTCAAGTCAAACTAATACTTGTAATGAAATTTCTTCTGAATAAAGTCATATAACCGACTGGCATTTATAGAAGATTTCAAGCGGAGTACGGTGCTGAGACTCTCAGCCGCTGTGAAACAATGCAAACTTTTTAAAGAAGGCCGTATGTTCATAAATGATGATCCCGTCCGAGGTTCCTTTAGAGCTCTATGAAGTCGTTCCTGTGAACCTTCAGCGAGTTGAGCGCCTGGTTTTAAGAAAAAAACGACAGATAAGAGGCGTTTAATGTAAACTGCTCCCATAACTGGGAGGACTTGGTGCGCGCGATTTTTCCTGCAAACGCTTCTGTAACCTCCATGTGTGTGTATTTGTGCATCTTGTGGTCGCGCTTCTCAGTAACGTGCGCAGCCCAACTAATCGATAACGGCATTCGTTGACAACGAATTTCATTATCGATAATTATCGGTTTTATCGATTAGTTGTTGCAGCCCTAATTGTAATATTTTCATTACTGGGACTATAACCAAAATTTGTTTATGTACAGTAGTCGTGCTGGGGGTCTGGTTATTGAAAATGCAACAGTAAATTTTTTATTTCTGATCAAAAGAACGAAATAAACTAAATTACTCAAAAAAAGATTTGTTCCTATTGATGAAGGAGATTCAAAGAACCGAGTCACTAAAATGATCCAAATTTCCCAGCACTATTGTATAAGATAAACTCAAACAGTACTACATGTGTAAAGAGGAAGGTCATTTTGCGGACAGCGTAACTAACGATTTGAGATAAAACAGTCAAGAAAAATGCGGAAACAGATGAGCTTTAAGATTTGTGTTACACTGGGGGGTTTGACTTACAGTAGTCAGGCTTTCGTTAATTCGTTCTTTATAACGTTTTATTATAAAGTGATTCTGATGCAGCTCTAATCTTTGAACAAAGCCAAAATGTGATGACTGATAAGTCAATGAGTGCATTCGTCTTATTCGTCTGAGCTTTAAAATAGCCGGTGTAACGGCTCAGACGTCGGCGCGACCGCTGCGTTATCTCAGTCGCCCAGGCCTCGTCGGCTCGCGCGGCTCTGCTTTCACCACGTTTGATTGCGAGCTAAAAGAACCATTCTTATCCTGGTAGGCTGCTAGTCTTGTTTACTCTACAGAATAAAAGGAAAGAGAGGCCTTTAGTCAGCAGTCACAGATAAAAACTCAAAAGTCAGTGCAAGTCACACGTGATACATCAGATCCAAATTTAGACTCCGGCAGTTGATCTGAATTCACAAACGATGGAGCCAAGACTGACAAAGACTCTGCCAAAACGCGGTGTAAAAAACAGCATGATTAAGTAATAGAGAGTTCAAAACAGATGGAAAAGGAACAAATAGCGGATTTAATTAGACAAAGTTCCTTTTCATAGTTCAAGAAAAGAGAAAACTTCAGGCTTTTGTAGGAGTTTTTTGTATTAGACCTTCAGGACACGAGGTTTCTGTCTCGCATACTTGCTGTCGATTGTTTGTTAAATTCATGGACTTTTAAGAAACGTGAAGAACGGCTGATCAAAATCGTTAATTAATACGTTTCCATGAAAAAAAAAAACCTGAAGAGACGAAATGACTTGCAAATGTCCAAATTACTACTTATATTTGGCAAAAGCTTAAGCGAGCGTTAAAACTTTTCTGCAAAACAATTAACAGCCGTTTACTCCAGGAGAGACGTGACATTTGGATCACTCTGGTTATTAATATCTACGTTCAATCTTCCTGGAAAAAAATATAACGGAACCGATAATTACGTTTCAAATTGATTTAGCTGACAGCTTGGCTTATGCAAAGTGACATAATACTGAGAGTGTATACAAGCTGAGCTTGTGTTTGTGGATTAAAGGTGTTGAGTACAGGGGTTCCCTTCAAGCCTGGGATTACAACCCTTCAGAGATCTAGACTAATGTGAATCTTTAAGAGGTTTAAGAAGTTGAATATATTTTTTATTTATTTTTTTTTTTTATTATTTTTTTTTTTTTTTATGAGAAATTTTTACTCGTTTTATGCCATAACCAGGTGAACTCCAAGAGCTACATGGATTTAAACTGTAAATACAAGATACTCAGAGGAGTATGATGGATTTGTACCATGCCCAAAAACGATTGCTCCCCCTCCCCTACTGGCCAGCGTTCACAATATCATATTTTTCCACACTCAGATACACATGCATTCTTTCCATGGTTCCCGAGTCAGGAACGATTGTGTTCTCACTGATTAAAACAGAATCTCACAGACTCTGGTGTTAAGCGTTTTCGGAAACGTTCCCGAGACCCTGATGTGAAAACGCCCTCAGTTAGCTGTGCTTTGCTAGTATGATCGGATGATGATGACTGAATACTGACCGCATATTGATGGAATGACTGTACCTGAGAACCTTCCCTGCTCGACTTGCACGTTCACATCACCGACTGCCTTTCACTGCAAGTGCATTCATCGTGAGACAGAGCGTGAGAGTGAAGAAGCGCACGTGATAGTACTGCAGTGTATGGTGCGTGCATTAAATACCGAGAGTGCTTACGACATGTTCGCCAGCATATCACAGAAGAGCGGCCTGGAGAACGTTGTTATGTTTTATGCTCGCTCTTGTTGTGGACCGCAGTCCTGCTGTACTATCACATGCGCTCTTGTACTTTCGTGCCGGTCAGGCAGGCGCACCCGAGGAGAGACTCTACTATATATACCTTTTTAAATTTTTTTTTGTGGGGGACGATCTCCACTCGTGACTTCCTGGATAAAATCTCACTGCAAAGTAAACATTAGGTGAACTGGCAACCGTTTCAGTCACCGTGTGGACGCCGCACCGCACATGGATACAATGCTATGATGCTTTTTCTGTAATCATGCGTCTACTCTATGGAGTAGAGACAACTGTAACATCTTGTCTCTTAGTAAAATGCCTCATTAGTCAAAATGTTACCACTAAACATACTCAGTTTAGAGTATCTAAATACCATGTAACTGGTATAACTGTTGTCTTTGGTGGCGTCCATTTTTGTCTGCGGAGAGCACTCTGACCTCCAGCACGACGAAACCCGCGCTTGGACTTACGCTCATGCCTTCTCCAGCGCCAAATGCTTTAAAAAAGGCAACAGCATTAAAAGCCTTCAGCAGCAAAAGTGGCCAGATTCCAACAGGCTTTCTGTCCTTCAATGGCATTTTGTTTGCTTGTGTGGCTCTGCAGCTCTGCATTTTGATGGGCCTGGCGTACTGATCTGTCCCCGGTGAGGGAGCCAATGAATAATGAATACTCTCGCTGTCACTCCGGAGCAGATCGGGTTTCGCTTTAAAAAGAGACAACATGTGTAATTAGAAAGCAGGAATCGGCTCTCGGCTCGAAAGCCGTACATTTGTGGAAGGAGGAGGAGAAGAAGAAGAAGAAGACGGTGCCATCCCAAGTTAGAGACTGAGAGTGGTTCTGTTTCTGAACACAAAAGGCACGGTTTGGATCGTATCACGGGCTACGGTCAAAGATAGGATCATTTTTGGATGACCCAAAAAAGAAAGAAAGAGAGAGAGAGAGAGAGAGAGAGAGAGAGAGAACACTTACAGCGAGGAACTTTTGCACATCTTCATAAAATCAGCACAGATTCTTTTTAACAATAAAACACATGATGGCGGCGGCACAGTGGCGTAGTGCTTATCACTGTGGCCTCACAGTGTCTCCAGGGTCGGGGGTTTAACTCAGAGGTTTCATGTTCGGTGGGTTTCCCCCGGAGGAACTCAGGTTTCCTCCCACAGTCCAAAAACATCTAAATTAGGCTAATTGGCGTTCCCAAACACCCTATATAGAATAAGTGGCACAGAACATGAAGGAATTAAAAAAACAAACAAAAAAAAAACACTATATTATAATTTATTTATTTATTTATTTTTACATTAAACTGCAACGTGAGGCATGACGACTCTTCTTTAACTTTATTTAATTATGGCTACTTATTCATTTGTCACTATTGTTCAAATGAAAAACAACAATAACAACAACAACATACTACTACTACTACTACTAATAATAATAATAATAATAATTGGTTTACCCTTTACTATCCTGTTAATAGTATTAAACCATTTTTAGTGAAACAACGCACTGAATGTGCATTTACAGTATAACTGGTCTACAGTGTGAGTTCTAGTACAGATTTATTGTAACATTTGGTCTGGTTTTCATTGGCGTGGGAAGGTTTTAAGCGTAAGTTCAATCAATTAGTGTCTGTACGAGAGAGTCTGAGTGAGTGGAAATATCATTTGTGCATGTACACAAAAAAAGGGAGTTTTTTCGCTCAGGATAAATATAAATATAATAAAGTTTTATTTCTCATTATGATGGAAAACGTTGCAATTAGTTCATGGTTCGTATGCGTGCCAAACTGCAGGGGGAGTGATCCATACGGAGCACGGGTCAACTAGGATTCTTTACACTACGTAATGTTTAATGTGAATTTAACCGAGGTGCGTGGTTCCTCTTTAATGCTGCTTCTGTCGGCAGGTAAAAACGTAACGATCTCACACACGTGCACCGAAATGACCAGTCCGAGAGGGTGCGGGTGATATGATTTCAATCTAACCCAAAGGATGGAACTGTAGCTGTCCAATTATGACGTGTTCTGGATATTTCGACAGATGAACAAAAGGAGAGAAAAAATTTGATGTGTTCTCCATATTTGAGTAATTTTTGTGATTTCTTCACACACTTGGCAAAAACATCTGGCCAACCAGTTAAAAAAAGTTTCATAATATGCTTTCAGTCATCCATTACTTTTACTTTTTGATGTAAAACAAAACAAAATAATCAATCTTGCTCAGATTCAGAATAGCGAATGGGCTAGTTAAAGAAAAAAGGCATAGCTTCTAACCAAACATCTGTAATAAACAGACAAATCATATATAAAATAACTTTTGGACAAAAACAGCAAAAGCATTATGACCACCAACAGCTGAAGTGAATAATATGGATCAACTGCATACCAGCAAACTGGTGACAGAATCATCGGCACCCAGAGCTCACCAGTGTCCAATGGGACCAAAGGCCAGTGCATCGGATCCGATCCCACAGAAACGCCACTGCAGCAACAATCTCCAAAAAGGTCAATGTCTGCCAGGATCGAAAGTCACCAGAACACCCAGTGCACCACAGCCCGCCGCACACGGCACCCAGCAGGTAAAAACCCTAATGTTCTGGTGCCAGAAACCACTGCACACACTCAGTAGCCATTCACCGGGAGCCAGAGACACCTTGCTGGCACAAGGGGAACCCAAAACCAAGGTGTCTTTAAACCGGAGGTCATTTATTAAATTGCTGAAAAAATAACCTAAAAAGCTTTTTAAGAGCATATGTTGTCATCTGAAGTCCCAAAGTAAGTAGGGCATCTCTTTTGCATCTCCAGCTCATCTACAGTACGAGCAGGACTCTGGGAAATTATTTGCACTTCTGCTCTGACCCACAGATGATTATGAGACCTCCAGCTGTGGAGGTGTGAACTGAAGCACATGACTCTGAGCTCCTGCTTTAACAAGAAGAACCATTTGATTCTTTCCATTTGTCCCAGAAGACAACAGTCTTGATATTTAATCAGCAAACACTGTGGTGAGGACAGTGATGATATTTTACTGAATTCGAAGTGTACGGGACATGTGCATTATTTGCTTAAGAAATCACTTAACGTAATCTTGCGGGCTTATTATTTAAAAAAAAATATTATTGTTTTTCCATTGGGTGGGGTGTAAAAAAAATCCTAGGGACTTAACATTTACTGTAAACCAACATTTACCATATTTGAAGCGGCTTGCATGCTGTGTCAAAGCATTCCGCGCAAGAAGGTATAAGTTGTACCCCGAGGGGTGCAAGAAGTACCCAAATTTGCCCCATTAACATATTATGGTGAAGGTACTCCCCATTGAAACAGGAAGTTCTCACAGTTGGATTCCCTGCTATGGTAACTTCCATAGGAACTTTAAAACTAAACCGAACTGTGGATCCCATTGTCACAGATACATGTTGGGGGATGAGGTCATTTTACTTACGCAACCAATCAGGATCATTAGGAAACTGCCATGCCACGCCCTAGTATCCACTTTAGAGCAACTTAGCAACTGATCCTGTAGATTGAGGCCAAGAGGCCCGATTTTTAGCCACAACAAGCACCGCTCACATTTACTTCAGAGAGTGTACCTGTCTAGTTTATTTTTGTAACACTTCAAATCGTACTGGTGGGGGGCTGCTGTAAGTTACAAGGAAATCCTGTAACAGTTATTCACGGTCAGATCTTTTGGATTCGCTCACCAGACTTTCAGACATGCTTGCCAGCACAGATACGCGTCACGCTTGAAAGAACTACAAAGATCGACTTCCAATTTTTCCGTCATGACTTAACACGGATCTGCGTGTGTCATAACGACATCAGCGAGGCTCTGGTGTGAGGGTGATTGTCATGTGAACACGCTCGCATGTTTTTAGCAATCAGGAACTTTAGCATAACACTCGAGTATTTGCAATAATTAGGGACGGAAATCACCAGGGACCTCATGATACGATATTATTACAAAATGATCCCCATGATACAGTATGTTACCACCTCAAATGCAAACACACATACACACTACCGCTCAAAAGTTTGGAATCACTTTCTAACTTCGTTCGCTCGTTCTTGATTTGATGCTCGTTTTTTTATTTCTTTCTAAATCGATTCAGTGATGTATCTGCATTATTTTGCGTGGCAATTCATGTATCGACTAAAAAACAAAACTTTTTTTCTTCTTCTATTTTTTTTTAGTTACACTACGGTTCAAAAGTTTGGGATCACTTGCAGATTTCTTTGTTTTTGTTTAGTGATTTATTTTCTACATTTTACAATAATACTGGGAATTTCGAAACTATGAAGTAACACATATGGAATTAGGTAGTTATGTAACAACAAACACAAAAGTCAGTTGCTATTTTAAGACACTCTGCTCAGCCTTTCTGGAACAGTTCTTGCAAGAACAGTATTGTGTCAAATGCATTTACAAAACCTTCATTACGCACCATGATGAAACCTTTCTAGGAAAGCAAGACCAAGACCTACCTCTGCTGCAGAGGAAAGTTCATTTAGAGCCACCAGCCTCAAAAACCACCAATTAACAAACAGCACCTCAGATTAGAGCCGTTATGAAGGATTTACAGAGCAGAAGTTACAGTATCTCAACTAACTGTTCAAAGGGGATTATTACAGAAAGGAATAAAAATCATGAGCAAGAATGGAGTTAGAAAGTGATCTTAAGTGGTAGTGTAAATAAAAAATAAACAATAAAAAACATTTTGGAGTCAGTACATGAATTGCATCACAAAAAAAAAATCATGATACATCACTGAATCGATTTTCCCACATCCATAGTGATATTAAGTTGATAATAACATGTTATTTATATAATATAATTATATCCTCTGGATTAGGATGTCTTTCAAAACATATACTAGAGATGTTAATGATTAATTGTTAATCGATCAGCTTCATTTAAGTATTTAACTGCATGTAGTGCTAACCAGAACAACCCAGTAGTGATCTACAGTAGTGTGTGTGTGTGAATGAGGGTGTGTGTGTGTGTGTGTGTGTGTGTGTGCCCTGCGATGCCGTCCATTGTGTACCCCGCCTCGTGCCTTATGTCTCCTGGGATACAATCCCCGACCCTGTATACAGCGAGTCAGTGAGTGAGTGAGTGATTTCGGAGTGTAAAATTTCCACAGTAGTAACAGGTATCCGAGGTGCTACTGTTACCAGGGTAACACAAGCCATGACTATGTCGGTGACATCACAGGTGTTCCAAATAGAGGGATTTCGTTAATGGAGGGATTTTGAAGTTCCTTTATAAGACATTCCCTGCATAGGGAGCTTCCTTTGAAGTTCACTGTGGAATGGAACGTGGACGAGTGGGGCTATTCACAGACAGGTGTGTGTGTGCGCGTGTGTGTGTGTGTGTGTAAGAGCTGGGCTGATCAAAACAATGCTCAATGGGCAATTAAATAAGACTTCACCCGTTTAAAAATAAATAAATAAATAAATAATACATGGAGAATATACCCTTAGGCATTCTTTCTTGATTAATTTTAATTACGTTTCAAATATTAACCTGCTTAAAGAACTGATGTTAATTTAAAGATTCTTCAAGAAACGCGGTTGAAAATATATGAAGGATATCAAACATCATGCAAAGATTTCTTCAGCGTTTCTTAATCAGATCAAATCACTGACTCTCTTTGATATACTTCACAGTATTGATATAATTATATAGCAGTTATATACGTACATAGCGTTTATCTTTTTCATCCAATACTTTCAATCTGCCTTTTTATTAGGGTTGGGTATCGTTTGGGTTTTTTTCGATACCGGTGCCGAATCGATACTTTTAAAACGGTACCGGTGCCAAAACGGTGCCTGAACCGATACTTTACAAAAGCCACAAAATTATGGTGGATGACTCAAAAAAAAACATTTTATTGAACAAAAAATTTTATGCTTAAAATTTAACAATATATTAAAAGTTTAAAGTATATATGAATATATAAGCTTAAAATTTTAGCAATTCTTTTGCAGAAATTTCACCATATTTGCCTTTTCTGGCAAAATACGACACCTTTCCTGACTTATTGCCCTGCACAGGACTTACATAGCCTTCTTTGCAATGGTAAATGGGGTCACTGTTGTAGTTCTACTAGTACTAGCTGGAAAGCCATAATTATAAACAGAATCCATGTTACATTAGTTTTTTACAAATCGTTTGACTATTTGTTAGCATGAATGCAAGATTTGCATTTTGCTATTAACATTACATTATCCTACTACTAACCTGCCGAAAGGCTGCTGTCTCCTTTTTGCTACGGTTGGTGTGACTGGGGCTGAGGGTCGTCCACACTGATAGCGCCAGCTGTTGTCCGCAAGAAAACACGGTGCCTCCCTCTGCTTTAATCTTTATTCCATCTGCCCTCAAATGTTTCATTAGATTTAACGTGTTTCTCTCTTTACACGCAACTGCTGTGAAACATTTGCTGCACGTCGCGGTGCCGGAATCCTTTCTTGTGAAATACAGCCACACTTTCGACCGTTTAGTTTTAGGCATTTTAACGAAAGTTTAATTTAGCATGCTAAGCTATCGGTAGACCACCTGCTGCCGTCAGAGCGAGTGTAACGTTAGTTACTGCATTCACGCACATCTCGGATGGTCTCTCATTTCCTGATAATTTGTGCTTTTAATTTTTTTTATTTAATCTAATAAACTATTAATCTACAAAAATATATGAATCTAGAGATCAAATATTTCAATTGACAGTTCAGGCATTTATGTGGCACCAAAATGAGGCACCGAAAAAATTGGGTTTTCGGTACCCAACCCTACTTTTTATTTATTTATTTTTTAATTTTAATCATATGAATGTTCATGGACACCTCACCGTCAAACCCATATGTACACTACAATCAAAACTTTGGACACAACTTTTAATTCCATGGTCTTTTTATTTTATAACTTTTATCATACAACAATCCTGAAGGCATCCAAAATGTGCAATGATCTTCTTTGAACAGTTGATATTGAGATGTCTCTACGTAAAGCTCTGTAAATCTTTCATAACGACTCTAATCTGAGGTGCTGGTTGTTAATTGGTGATTTCTGACTCTGAATGAACATCTCCTCCGCAGCAGAGGTAGGTCTTATAACTAGGGCTGCAACTAACGAGTATTTTGATAATCGATTAGTTGGCTGATTATTGTTTCGATTAATCGATTAATCGGATGCAGCTAAGTGCTTCTTTAATTTGATGTTTTGCTTATAATTATATATAAAACCATACCAACATTTGTTTTGTTTTTAACAATAATTGAAGATGCCATCTGCATACATACATACATACATACATTATATGTATATCGATTAAACCGGATAAAAAGCTAGACTTTTATCAGATAAAAGCTAGACGCTTTAATTTGATGTTTTGCTTAACTATATAAAACCATAAATCAGGGTATTATTTATGTATAAAAGTAAACTTTAAAAAATGCAATAGCCACATAGTTTAGTTATCTTAAATTTTGACATTTAAACCTTATTTTATGTAAATCAACATTTTTACTTTTAACAATAATTGCAGATGGCAAGTTTACAGTATATATATATATATATATATATATATATATATATATATATATATATATATATATATATATATATATAGTTAAAAAAATACACTGACATTCAGTTGTTAAGAATGACTTCAATTTTAAATTCTCTTAAATTAATTCAACTTAATAAGAATAATAATAGATTTCCAGATTATGATATGATATTTAATTGAAGTGTCTACTACATCCTTTTCACGGTTTATACATTATTTCGTTCCTCTCGTGTATTTTATTGTTGTCTCAATAAAAAAAATAATAAAATAAATAAATATATAGACCATTTTGCTATACTAGATATTCTCGTAATACGGCGGAGAGAGACGTGGAGAGAGGAAAAAAAATCGCCACTACTGGGTTCAGTCTGTTTATTTTGCCCTTTTTCCTGCATTTCCCCTCTGTATAGCGTGTAGGATTATGGGATATATCCGGTCCTCCGAAGTGTAACATGAACGTGAAGAAAACGCACTAGTAGTGTTTAGCTCGCGTTTGTTCGGATTTGAACACCAAGAAAAAGCTGCATGCAACGTTTTTTTTAACACCGTATAACCGCGCAGCCGGACAAACACACGTCACCAAAGCCTGTGTGAACACACATTAACTCCTATGTGTAGAAAACCCTCGGCACTTCATCCGCGCTCACCGGACCCTACGACTGGCAGAAAAACGGTCGATCTTAACGCCCGATAAGAGGTGTTTGATGTAAATTGCTCCCATAACTGGGAGGATTTGGGGTGCGCGCTTTTTCCTGCAGACGCTTCTGTAACCTCCATTGCGCGAGCAACTGTGTATCTGTGTGTGTATTTGTGCATCTTGTGGTCGCGCTCCTCAATAACATGAGCAGCCCAACTAATCGATAACGGCATTCGTCGACAACAAATTTCATTATCGATAATTATCGATTTTATCGATTAGTTGTTGCAGCCCTACTTATAACTCTTTTCCACTGCATAGAACGGCACGACACGGTTCAGTTCAACTCACTTCGGTTCGGCACAGTTTGGCTCGGTTTGTGCTTCCACTGCAGTGTAGTAACGCTTTAGCGTGGGCGGGATTACTCACGTGTCACGGCGCCGCTACTGCCGTGACATCATCGTAAACGCGCCACAAACAAACACAACAATGGAGCATATCGACGGCATGGTGTTCTTCATTGTCGGCATGTGGATGTTTTTAACAGCGAGACGAAGGAGTTTGTTTCAAAAGAGGCCGACGGTTAATACAAAAAGGTGCGTGCGATCCTTCTCTGGCTGTTCTAAATATAGCGGTTCTGTTGTGTCTCGTGTCGAAAGTTCGGTGACGCAGTAATGACGATTTTCTCCGGCCAATCAGTGACCAGCCATGTTTACACGTCACGTTTTGGTAACGGTTCGGCGCGCTTGGAACCTCGGCTGAGGTGGTACTAAAAAAAGGACCAGGTACCAGGTACTGTTCCCAGTGGAAAACCCCCCAAAAGTGAGTAGAACTGAACCGTGTCGTGCCGTACTATGCAGTGGAAAAGCGCCATTAGTCTTGTTTTCCTGGGATGGTCTTCATGAGAGCCAGTTTCATCATGGTGCTTGATGGGTTTTGCAAATACATTTGACACAATACTGTTCTTCAGCAACTATTCCAGAACAGCTGATCTATATATCTTAAAATAACTACTGTTGTTGTTGTTACTTGATTACCTAATCCCGAATGTAGCAGATACATATCAATATCAACTGTTCAAAGTAGATTATTGCATATTTTGGACGCCTTCAGGATTGTTTCACAATGTAGAAGGAAATAAAAATCAGGAAAGACCATGGAGTTAGAGGCGTGTCCAAACTTTTAACTGATATTATTAGGGCTGTAGCTATCGAATATTTTAGTAATCAAGTATTCTACCAAAAAATTAATCGATTAATCGAGTAATCAGATAAAATGTACTTTTGCTTAGTTAAACAGCAATGTAAAATATATAAGAAAAACAAAGAGTAATAATCTACTTTAATTTTTTAAATGCATACAGCATTTTACCAAAAGCAAACATTTGGAACATTGTCATTATTCACAATACAAGGAATAGCATAAAGTTGACTGAGATGAAATAAGTGCATTACAGATGCAAAAACAAAAAAAAGGGATTTCAAATGACTAAGGAATACGGCTGCATGATATTAGGAAAATAAAGGGATTTCAAATGACTAAGGAATACGGCTGCATGATATTAGGAAAATATGCGATATGCGATATTGTTGTTGAAAATTGCGATAACGATATTTCTTGCGATATAACATTTCCCTAGAGAAATGCATTTTTATTATTATTATTATTGCCTATTTTTTTATTATTATTTATTTATATGTAATGATCATATTAAAATAAACAGGTAATAGATATTCGACTGATGTAATTAAATCTAATTCAGGCTAAAAAGAAACTACATGTCAAGGACGTTGCAAATATTTAGACTTCAAAACACTATGAATGACTTAAACCCCTCAGCAGATATTCTGACTTCTGGTTTGCTGGTACTATAAACCTGCCAACACAATATGAATTACTTTCAAACATGACTTTTTATTTACGTGTAACCATACACTCATCGATTTCATTTATTGCGATTCTTTGCGATACAGATATTGCGTATACCATTATCGCGATAACGATAATTTTTCCGATATTTTGTGCAGCCCTACTAAGGAACACATTAAAATAGATTTTAATATATCTTTATCGCCCCTTTCCATTTTTGCAGCTCGCAATAGAACGCTCCCTCAAATCAATACACAGCTAACTGTTTGCGTCTCCTTCCGCTTTGTAGGTGACATAAAAAACTTCTTCTTCATCGGTGTTTACTGGCGACTTGCATCCAGATGCGCACTATGTCACGCCAAACAAATAATTGCGCAAAAGCATAACACAAGCTTTTAAAATTAATTAAAAGAAGCTTCGAGGCAGAAAATTTTCCCTCGATCGTTTTTTGTAATTGAGTTAATCGAGGAATCTTTTCAGCCCTAGATATTATATTTGTGTTTAAATTATTAAGTATTTAATACTTAATTCGCCAAGTCTCAATGGTCATCACTCTCCAAGTTGTTGTTTTTTCTTTCTCCCCTGAATCTCTTTAGTACTAATCTGTTGCTTATGAGTGTCATGGTTTAGAGCATCCTTGGTTGTTCCTCATTATTCATTTCAATGGTATTTCTCAGCTGGAACGCCTTCAAATCTTCAAATAGAGAAATTCCTCCCTTACTAACTCATAAAGGACGAATGGAGAACACTGCGGCGAGTGCTTCTTCAGCAACAAATATTTAATGAACCAGCAGAAAGAGCCTTAGTCAGATATAAGGTGCCTCATGATCCAATCGAGAAGTTTCTGGAAACAAAACATATTTCTATCATTTGGTGCTTTATTGACTGTGGAGAAGAACACTGTCTAACACATCACACTACAATCTTGCATGCATGTATAATTGGGGTTTAGATCTGGAAGACAGAATGGGATTTACATTCAATCAGCCTGGTGAAATGGGGCGGAGTCATGCTGGAGAAGACCACACCCACCAATTCTTCATCACAGGGTGATTAATTGGAAGAATGTTAATGATTTGCTGTCTACAAAGTTACAAGCCAACTCAAGCCATGCCAGCAAAAAGTTAACGCCCCTAAAGCATAACAGATGCGCTGGGTTTTCTTTTAATCATCTGTTCTGCTGTCTGAAGAGAATCCTAAAAAAAACATTTCTGAAGTAGTTCAACTAAAACAAACCCTACTACCTAGTACCTGTATTTTAAGCCTTTTCAAGCTCAGGCATGAAAGAATAAGGCCACATAAGAAGTTGATGAATTGAACAGTAGAATATGAAGCACGCAGCGTGGTGACACCAATCCTATCCCTGTGTCAGGAACTCTCCGTCAAAAGCTGAACCCTAGAATCAATTATTTCCTGACTATTCATTTATTAATTTTGAAACCAAGCATATTCCTTTGATGGATTGTAAACTATTAAATGCAAACCATTATAAGTATGCAGTGTGCAGAAAACACACCCTCGGAAGGTTTAACACCAGCAATGTATCTGTAGCAATCTAGCAGTAGTTCAAATCCCAGGAACGCAATTAAGGCAATTCATCACCTTCTACTGTCCAGCTTAAGGTTTATAATAAGTCATAAGACAGTTTAGTTAATCAATGTACTGTAATTACAGCGTCATACTGCACTCTCAAATTCTCCGTTCTCATCGGCCACAAGGTATTGATTTGGTATTCATAAGAGCAGATTCAGCTCAAAGGGAGACCACAAGTTTATATAAACACGCTCATTCTATTATGTTACTGATTACATACTACCCTCTAGCATAGGGGCTTTGTACACTGGGCACCAGGATTAAAAAAATGTAACAGGTGATGGGTTTTTTCTGTAAGAAGAAATTTAAGAGCGTTTTCATATTTAGATGCATGGTGTCCCGGAAAGATTGCACGCCCCCTCCCCCATTCTCCGGCTGCCTACCGTCTACATTGTTTTTGTTCTCCGTTCTCGGGTGCACTTGCAAATTTACACAGCAGGCACCTAGTTGATTTGTGAGTTGACATAAAACACAAAGAGAAGAAGAGAACGAGGAAATCCTTCTTCACGTTATGCCTAATATTATTGATATTTCTGAAAAAAAAAAAAAAGAAACGGTAAAAGCGAACCACGGATATACACATCAAACTCCCACAAAGCAAATATGTCATGCTACAAAAAAAAGATATCAACCGATGTTCTTTCCGCCTCACACAGCTCTGTCCATAGAAAAGGTAAATATTGCATTTTAAATCTCAAACCCATATGTGTGAAAATGAGTAAAAACATTTGTTTCTCTACATAACCCCCTGCTGCAGTAAAACAATTCACTAGTGCTTGGATACCATTAAGCTTTTCTCACTTTGCCAGAGCCATGATCAGATTGCCTGCTTCATATCTGAAACGCTGGCCTCCAAGGGCCTCCTTTAACGGCCGAAACATGTGTAACTTGGAACAAAGCCAGGACTGTACAGGGGATGTGGCAATAACTACAGTATCAGGCAAGTTCCTGTAATGTGCTGTAAATGGTGTTGGTGAATGGTTGTGTGTTCAGTTCTCAAAGACAAGTTGGAGATAAATTTTGAAGAATCTGGTGCTGCCGCTGAGCCACCTTGGCCAGGATCGTCATTCACAGACGTACGGTCCCTTTTTTCAATGTTTGCACCATTCAATTGATTTAGTGCAGCTAAGAGTCTCATCGTCGTACGGTGCTTGGGAGTCTTCTGTAAATGTCAATCGGTTTTATGACTTCATTGACGAGGAAATTTCATCATGAATAGTGGTTTGACTTGAACGCCCCTTCGTAAAAAGGAAAGTAGTAAAAATCATTGTCGTAACGAAGCTCTTCGGCTATCCATCTCCACACGTTGTCCTTGTACTCGTTGTCTTTGTAAATCGTGCCCTTGCATCGTAAAGTACTACTTTAGCTAAAATAAAGTTAATCAAACTGTCTGCCAAGTGATGTTTCAGCAAGCTGCACTGTGACCGGTCAGAAGTGTTCTGGTTGCCGATGAAAAGTTGCACAGGGAAAGTTTATCGATGATGTGACTCTTCTGTCTGGAGGTTATTAATTCGAAAAAAAAAAATTTGACATGCAGAAAAAAGAAAGGAGAAAAAAAAAAAACGCTAATTTTTGCCTCTGCTGAGATATGACCTTTAAATATGGTGAACTAGCGGTATGAGAGAAGTACTTCAGAACTTGCTGTAATTAGAAAATAATGATCTTCGGGGCTGCATTAGCTCACAATGTCATGTTTTATCCCTAATTTAGTGCACCCCCTTTCCTGTATCATGTTAAGAAACATTCCAGTTCATCCCTTGTTCCCATCAGCTCCTACAGTACTTCCATGCTCCTGATTAATGTTTGTACCTTTGACTAGTTAGTGTTTTAGCTTGCCTTTGCAGAAAATGTGCAAACTGCTTTTCCCTGTTTTATGTCCCGGGTTCTAGTTTATGGTTCTGACCTAGTTATACCATGACCTTGGATGATGGATTTGCATGTGCTAACCCCTCAGCATCAGGTCCATCCCCTGCTGTGAATTCTGACAACAACATTTTTGGATTCTGTGAAAAACCTGAATGTAGTGTCTGGCAACTACCACATGAGATGATAACTGTTCCAGGCAGGAGGAGTGCTGTATAGTACACAGCAATAGGAATCTTTCAGCTGGCGCGGATTACACCGCAGGCTGAGTGGCTTCTTTAAACCGAGGCCAATAACAAATTCATCTGTAAAAGTTCAGTCAGTCACTTAATAAAAGAACAGAGAGGCGGACATATGGCATGGAATCTGACATGATTCGAAAGTGAGAGCAGATGGCCCGTCTTATCCTGCCAAACTCTTCTCAACTTAATAAAACATCACCAATACCAGTGGATACCATTTAATCTTCTCCGACACAGTGACAACAAAAAGAATGGAGTATGCTAGATAAAATAGATGTCATTGGTTTGAAGTATTCAAACATTTGCACCGACTGAAAAGTTAGATTGATGTAATTAGCAGGATTTACAGAGATTTCTATCCTAATCCCGATCGAAACATGTACAAAAAATAAAAACTTTAACAGCATTAAAAATCTGTAAGTTTACTTTGACGATTTTACTAAGACAAAAAGCATTAAAATCTAAAATCTTTTTAGGTCCTACTTAAGCAAGAGGGAGTGCTGTATTGCTGGAGATCCGCATGGATGCAATGCAGTCGTGGGCACGAGGGCGCAGTGCCGAAAACAGCCGTGCTATAACCATCATTATAATATATCTAATATGAGGTTAGTTCCGCAAGTACCATTTTTTAGCGACCTACATCACCCATGCTGCAACTGACAGTTAATCAATGCAATGTAATTAACCTTCATTAGAACACCTGGGATGATTCCTCCTGTTTTAGCTATGGCTTAACATACAGTTTAATGTCTCACCAATCAGATTGCTCGGTCAGTGCAAACTGTTGCATAACTGTACTTAGACTGATCTTAGTCACAGTTCTCCATTTTCATTCTTCAAGAATGAAGAGCTTCGAGAGCATGAATGGAGGTGGAGAGCAAGAGTGGAGCAAGAACAAAGAACACTTCGAGAACATGAGTGAGAACAGAGGTAGAGCTTTGAGAACCTTAAACCCAATTACTTGACAATTTGTGACATGCAGTGGTACCTCGACATACTAAGCATGTTCAGCATACAAGCAAACAAACCGAACGCTGGCTAAATTGCACACGCCTTGTTCAAAACTTGTTTGCGTCAGTGGAAAGCCAAGCAAAGTGAGGTTACTTTTTTTGTATGTATACATTATTTCCCATGCCTCCGGATTATATTTGCATGGCGAGGTAGCACGGTAATTTGGAAAAGACCGGACTAACCTTTTGCAAGGAACGTGAATATGAAGCATTTTCGGGCATATCAATAAATGAACCAAGACGTACCAAACGTCCATCTATCTAGAAACCTCTGTAGTCCAACCAGGGACCGTCAAGGCCAGTGATGTCCATTGTATTGATTACAATTGATCGTACTGTACGGCAATTTGGAAATGACAATTAGCCTAATATGCATGACTGTGGGAGGAAACCAGAGTATCCGGAGAAAACCCAGCAAGCACAGTGAGAACATGCAAGGTGGGAATCGAACCAGGACCCTAGACCCGGACCCTCACTGTATAGTGAGGTATTAAAGAGCATTGTAACTGGACTAGGAGTGTCCCAATATGACGTCACTGCAGCACAAAACCCTGTAACTTCTCACAGGAATGACACGAACACAGCATCAACCAACAGAATCTCTAAAACACACCAGAAATCATTCAGCCTGAACAGATTTAAACAGTGTTGGCTCCTAAACCTTGTTTTCAGTGGCAAAGCAGCCACAATCTCCATCTTTACGCGTCTTACCGTGAGCCGGGAGGGTTGAGGTTGCCATGGAGACCGGCGTTATCAAGCACAGAAAGAGCACGCGCCATCCCCGGCCCAGCGCCGTCAGAGCAGCTGCACGCGTCACAGCCTCCATTCAGACAAACTCATGTTTTTTGGGCCAAGGCGACTGTAGATGAAGCGGCCCGCACCAAAAAAAATATATTTTAAAATCTGCAAAATAATAATAAAAAAAAAAATTAGGACTGAATCACACGCGATGTAATGCAGTGTACTCTAATGTAATGCAATTCATGCCGCACGAGCGCGCGCGTTAAGGTTAGACAGAATTCGTTATTTCGTGCGCGAGCTCTCAACGCCGTAGGTGTGCGCGAGAGCAAGCGCGCGTTCTTTGTTTCTTCAGCACGCGCTCGGGCAAAAAAAAAAAAACCGGTTCGCTATTAAAAATAAACAAATACAAATAAATCACACATATTATCTAACGTCGGTTATGGGTTAGCACCCTGGGGTAATGTGATGATATGCGCGGTAAGTTAGAACCCAGGTACGGATAGTTGTGTGTTTAATATTTCAAATCAAAATGCATTAAGTACAAAATCTCTCATCACTTTGGTGTCAGAAGGTTAGTTATGTACCTGAATGTGTAGCGAAAATACAACAACAGTCCCATAAGCTGGTCGTTCAGTACAATGCTACTGCCCTCAAAGTGCTAAAGAGACTGACAGCGATAACGGTCTCATGTTGTGCTGCTATGTGTAATGCTAGCTAAAAAGGCTAACCGCCACCTTGTTATTACTAATAAATATATATTTTAATTTTTTAAGTTGTCCTTTTATTCTGGCTAACTCATGTGAATTTAACGCATGCTAGCTAATCTTTGTGCAAAACGAAAAAAATGCTAACTGCCACAAAGCCTTTGTTAATGTTAAAACACACAACACTTACCGTTAGGCGCTGAGCTAACGTTAAATCAATATCCGCTCGACTTAATTACAAATCAGGTCCCGGAAAAGTTTTTCTCCCATGACATCTAGACATAACGGGATATTTTTCATGGATAGATGCCTCATTCCTCTCCGCTGATGGACAGATAGACAGAGCATCCTTCTCTCCTCCAATAGAGCCACTACACTAACCCCGCCTCCCTTCTGTACATATATGGGCATATAGTGCGGAGAAGCTCAATCGCTATTGGCTTTGAGAGCTGTCCATCACTAATGAGGTTAGGTTGTCTCGTCTCCTGGCGTCTGTGGTTTCACGGCAACGCTGACTCGAGTCTGTAGTTTATAGAACGAGATAAAACGTAGACTGCTTGTTGGTTAAAATGTCAAAAACAAGGGTCTAGAAAATTAACAAACTCAGTCAAGATACGAATTTAGACAGGTATTTGTATCAGGGTGTCATTTCTAGTACATGGAGAAAATATACATGAATCGTATTATAGTATGCTGATAATACAAGTATGTTGACTCACATCGCCCCCTTTTGGTGATGAATATAAATACACTATATTATGAGTTAATTAAAAGGTGCATTTTTATTCATCCACAGTTCTGTATGATGAAATGTATTTCATAGAATTGTATCATGCTCACTGCCCTATAAAGGTAAGCACTCTCACCTTGCACCTCCGGGATCCAAGATCGAATCCTGCTTTTGGGTCGGTGTGCATGGAGTTTGCATATTCTCCCTGTGCTTAGTGTGTTTCCTCTGGGTAATCCAGTTTCCTCCTACAGTCCAAAGCCATGCCGGTTAGGCTAATCAGCGTAGTGTGTGTGTGTGTGTGTGTGTGAATGACAATCAGGAGTCAATCAACCTGACCACGGATGGACGGACCCCAAAAAAACAAAACAAAAAAAGTCTTAAACATGCTTATAAGTTGTGTTCTTTTTAATCAGAGATATAGGTAGAAATGTAGGAACATTGCACAGATATTTCTTCCATGCTTGAACAGGACAATACTTCATTCATTCATTCACACCCACAGCTAGGTCACCTATGCGTATTATTTTGTCTCTTACAACCTGAGAAACACAACCTAGCAATCCAGGAAACACTCCAGAATGTTCCAGTCCATAAGCCTTATACAGTCTTTCCTTTGGTAGACATTGTTCCTTAAATGAGATGACACTCATTAACTCTGTCTGGTGCATTGCACAATTCCTAAAAATATGAACTTTTATTTCAGGGGCTGCAAAATAGTCTGCTACATCTACAGTAAACGTGTATGTCGGGAATATCGTCTCTCTGGAGGCTCAGTAATTTATTACCATGGGCTTTTTGCCCAAGCTCATATTGTAAATCAATCGATTGATCTTGCAGTGTTCCATGACAGCATTTTTTTTTTGTGCCCAATATAAGTATTATGATAGTATTTAGGCCAGGCAGCATCCGCCCCTTTCCCAGACTAACTATACATCTGTGATGGAGGAAACAGGCCTCCTTGCGTAACTAGAAACTAGCCTACTGAGTGGTGGCATCATCACTGTTCATCATGTGGCCTAGTTCTGAGATGTTCTTGGCCCATCTTGCATGCACAGCATATTTAAAGATCTGCGCACAGACTTTCTGTGTTATTTAAGTCAGGGTACTATGAGGACATTCTGAAAGTTAAACTTTTCGTTTTTTACATTTTTTTTTTAAGTCATGGTAGATTATTGAGTTATGTATTAATATGTATCCTGTTGCAAAGGCAAATCTGTTTTTAAGTTAGTTTTTTTATTGTTACTATAATGTCTCTGGCTTATCTAGATGTTCCTTTGAATATTTCAGAAATTTGTGGTAAAGTCAGAGGTAAGATTTTCTTCTGATGACTCTTCCTTGCCCGTTTACATTTACGGTAGACGTCCTTATCCAGAGCGATTTATATTTGACCTCACTACACATCTGAACAGCTGAGGGGTAAGGGCCTTGCTCAGGGGCCCAACAGTGGGTTGGACCTGGGACCATCCAGTCAGTATTCTCAACCATTGGACTACCCTAGCGCCCTCACATTCATTACAGTAAGTCAACGCTGCACCACCACTGACTAAACCTTCTGTGCTATAATCTGTGGTCTCTTTCCACCTGAAGTGTTTCTTGGTCTGCTATATGTTCACTTCCTCTGTTCGCTTTAACATACCTCACTTGGTTATATTTGACAGTTGAAATTTGACAACTTTTTTATACTGTAGCTTTCCACTGCTTTGTCAGCTTCAGTTAGCTTCGTTTTCAAGGTATTTTCACTCAGTTGCTTAGAACAGCCCATGTTGAGCTGGGTTTTAAACCGAAAATGTCAGATGATTTGTTACACTTTGGAGCAGTAATCAGCTGAGAACGTACAGTATAATGACAGTTCTGTACCTGAACAATGAGTCCTAATGAGTCAATTCAGGCTCAGGGAATTAATTAAGCAATATCACCTGAGAGGGAGCGTTGTTGTACTGAGTATTAGCTTGAGGCGGTCAAAACATGTGTGTGATGTTGCTTTTTTACAACAGTACTAAAAACCCTATTTATTATTTAAATAAATACTATCAGTTATTTGGCAACACAAATATTTTCGTAACTGACCGGAACACGGCTGCTGATACTGTAGATAACGCAAACAATGAGCAGTGTAGTGTGAAACTGGCAACCGACGGTTAGTGTAATTTATGGTTATTAGAACGCTGGTTAGACATATAGATAAACATTCCAGTGTTATATGGGACTCTGTATCAGCACTCATGGAACGCCTCTGGGCCAATCAGATTACCTGGTTGGAATTACTTGGTCTTTTAGAATTAATCTTGTATAATTAAGCTTTGAAACTTTACAATCGGGAGGGTGTCCAAACTTTTTATATGCCACAATTATTATATTATTTTTAAGTTAATCCATATAAAATAGCTATGTGATAACATTTAAAAATAAATGAATAAATAAATAAATAAATAAAATGTAAAATTATTTCCTGGTCAGTCTGCTTTTGCTTCTGTTTATTTCTCATATCAAACATATCAATAGAATAGATTAAAAAAATATTAGAATTTTTTAAATCTAATTTTATTTATTTATATGTATTTTTTTCACTATTATTGTTATTTTATAATTTTTTTTACCACTATTGTTATTTTTATTTATTTATTATAATTTTGTTTACTACTATTGTTGTATTTATTTATTTATTTATGTAAATAATTTTGTAAATGTGAATTGAATATGTGTATGTGAAAGGGTATATGCATGTGTATTTGTTTGGGTGTTCATTAGAATATTGTCACTACATGTCTAATTGATGTGGGTTTGTAAAACAAGAAAAGTTCAATAAACATAATCGGAAAAAAAAATATTTTAATGATTTAACTTACCGATTCAATCTTTAAAAAAATGTGAGCCTGTTCGATTTACATGTGAATGATGTGAACACTTTTTCCAACAAATGTGATTAGAATTAACTTACGTGAAATTTCCTAAAACAGTATGCTTTGAAGTGGAACAATCCTAAGAATTCTGTGACACATACAGTACCAGTATAGGGTACCAGTCAAAAATTTGGACGCACCATCTAATTCAGTGATTCGTTTTCTACATTCTAGAACAATACTGGAGATTGCAAAACCATGAAATAACACTTATGGAATTAGGTTAGTAAGTAACAACAACAAAAAAACATTCAGATGTTATTTTAAGACATGAAGGTCAGCCTTTCTGGAATAGTTCTTGCAAGAACATTATTATATCAAGTGCATTTGCAAAACCTTCATTACGCACCATGATGAAACTGTCTCTCATGAGGACCTTCCCAGGAAAGCAAGACCAAGACCTACCTCTGCTGCAGAGGAGCTGTTCATTTAGAGTCACCAGAGTCAGAAATCACCAATTAACAAACAGCGACTCAGATTAGAGCTGCTTATGAAATCTTTACAGAGCAGAAGTAGCAGAAACATCTCAATATCGACTGTTCAAATGAGATTATTGCATATTTTGATCACCTTCATCAGTGTTTCACAATGTAGAAAGACATACAAATCAGGAAATACCATGTGATTAGGACGTGTCCAAACTTTTGACTGTTACTGTATATGAGTATGCATTGATGTGAAATATCCCAGATAGCAGAACAACATTGAATCATCGTTGAATCAACATTAAAGCATCAACCAACTTGTTATTGAATCAATGTTGAAATTTCAATGTTAAATGTTGATTTTTCATCAGGTTTGCACCTTGAAATAATGTTATTTCAATGATGAAAAATAGATCAAGATGGGCATAAAATCAATGTTTGTTCAACGTAAATTCAATCACTTATTTTACATTGAATCAACATTGAAACAATTATAGTTTAGTCTTGCTTTATGAACAGCAAGATTCTATGACAGTAAATCATGTCCGTTTTGATTTATTTCTTTAAATCAGAGACCATGTAGGGCTGAAAAGCTTTTTTTTTTTTTTTTTTAAACAAAAAGTCAGTAACTCAACATCCTTCAGTTTACATGTAAACATATTTATTTATTTATGCTCCATACCCATTTAAACAGGAAGTAACATCACAATTACAATAAAACAACTATATAATAAAACACACTACAACTTACATACAAATTATTATAAACTGGATGACAATATGACTTTTTAGAAGAGAACTATTAGAAGAGATTGTTAATTCTGAATTCATAAAACAGAATCTAACTGCCAAGAGAAGAGACTGGAAAACCATAATATAAAAATGGCAACCTGCCTCAGCAAAATTCAGTCAAATGCAAATAGAAACAACCAAGTCAGAAACACAACAGATGACTGAAACATTATTCGTAAGTTGAAATGTATTTACTCAGCAAAACAGATAAGACATGAGTCTGAACTTATGGTTTTCCACCACGAGCAATTCCCCCCAGCCGTTCTGGGGCATAACGAAGCCATTTCTGAACTGTTGAAGCAAAGAAACTCTGTGGCCTCCTTTTCTTCAGCTTTCAGCTGTTGTTGTAGTGCATCTAAAGAATGAAAAACAAACAAAAGGTTAGAACAATACAATGCTCTAAAAACTTGGAGTGGTAGTTGTTTATGAATGACAGAAGGTGGTTCCTAAATTTTTGGAAATGTGACTTTTACAAATGTACAGATATGCAACATATGTTTTGAAATGTCCTACAATCTTCCATAGATACAATGCACACATTAGATTTTTTTTAATATACAGGTCCTTCTCAAAAAATTTGCATATTGTGATAAAGTTCATTATTTTCTGTAATGTACTGATAAACATTAGACTTTCATATATTTTAGATTCATTACACACAACTGAAGTAGTTCAAGCCTTTTATTGTTTTAATGTTGATGATTGTGGCATACAGCTCATGAAAACCCAAAATCCCTATCTCAAAAAATTTGCATATTTCATCTGACCAATAAAAGAAAAGTGTTTTTAATACAAAAATAGTCAACCTTCATATAATTATGTTCAGTTCTGCACTCAATACTTGGTCGGGAATCCTTTTGCAGGTACTTGTGTCTTGTGTCTCTCAACTTTCTCTTCACAATATCCCACAGATTCTCTATGGGGTTCAGGTCAGGAGAGTTGGCAGGCCAATTGAGCACAGTAATACCATGGTCAGTAAACCATTTACCAGTGGTTTTGGCACTGTGAGCAGGTGCCAGGTCGTGCTGAAAAATGAAATCTTCATCTCCATAAAGCTTTTCAGCAGATGGAAGCATGAAGTGCTCCAAAATCTCCTGATAGCTAGCTGCATTGACCCTGCCCTTGATAAAACACAGTGGACCAACACCAGCAGCTGACATGGCACCCCAGACCATCACTGACTGTGGGTACTGGACACTGGACTTCAGGCATTTTGGCATTTCCCTCTCCCCAGTCTTCCTCCAGACTCTGGCACCGTGATTTCCGAATGCAAAATTTGCAACCTGTAGCCCATTTCCTGCACACGCCTGTACACGGTGGCTCTGGATGTTTCTACTCCAGACTCAGTCCACTGCTTCCGCAGGTCCCCCAAGGTCTGGAATCGGTCCTTCTCCACAATCTTCCTCAGGGCCCGGTCACCTCTTCTCGTTGTGCAGCGTTTTCTGCCACACTTTTTCCTTCCCACAGACTTCCCACTGAGGTGCCTTGATACAGCACTCTGGGAACAGCCTATTCGTTCAGAAATGTCTGTCTCTTACCCTCTTGCTTGAGGGTGTCAATGATGGCCTTCTGGACAGCAGTCAGGTCGGCAGTCTTACCCATGATTGCGGTTTTGAGTAATGAACCAGGCTGGGAGTTTTTAAAAGCCTCAGGAATCTTTTGTAGGTGTTTATAGATAATTAGTTGATTCAGATGATTAGGTTAATAGCTCATTTAGAGAACCTTTTCATGATATGCTAATTTTTTGAGATAGGGATTTTGGGTTTTCATGAGCTGTATGCCACAATCATCAATATTAAAACAATAAAAGGCTTGAACTACTTCAGTTGTGTGTAATGAATCTAAAATATATGAAAGTCTAATGTTTATCAGTACATTACAGAAAATAATGAACTTTATCACAATATGCTAATTTTTTGAGAAGGACCTGTATGTGTTATTTCACAATCTGCAAATGTTGTCCTACAATGTACATATTCAATGCTATGAAAACAAATATACTTAATGTAACAATGTAGTCTTTTATGTGCAAAAAAAAAAAAAAACCTGTAGGACCAAAAAAATAAATAAATTAAAAAAAAAAAATCAATCCGTGGCGACGGTTTTGCAATTTGTCCCCCGCACTCACAAATACTTAAACTGTTCCCTCAGTTTAACAAATTGTGGCCACGGATTAACAAACTGTATGCACAAATTTCCAATCCGTACGCTCAGATACCGTACTGTTTGCATATTTATTCTTAACATGAAGACTTATTTTGGTGATTTTATTATAAGCTTTTTACCCAGAGTTAGATGCATGCTGCACTGTTAATGTTATTATTAAATAACGCCTATTATTACATTGCATTTAGTTTGAGAGCAAAGTACTGTAATGACAACATAAACTGTACATTATTTGTTTTGTATTGCTTTTTACCTTCTCCTCAAACTCACACTGCATGATTTTCAAAGTCATCGGATCACCATTGTTTTCACACTGTACTATCTGTGGTAGCATTTAGTTGCTGCTGTGTTCACACTGCACAATGAAATGGCGACAGGAGGTTACACACTGCATGACTTTACAATAGGATGAATCGCCAACAACTCTGTCTGGTGTGCAAGCTACAGCCAAAAGCACACAAGAAGTGATAAGGAAACAACGCAAGATCATGCTGACATTGTGGTCTATAATTCCTCCCCGAACAAACAATAATTAAAAAAAGATGACGTCCTTGTTTAAGGTCCCATATGGTCAAAACTGAAATTTCATGGCTTTTTTCATGGTAACTGAGGTCTAGGAGCTATGTAACTACCATATAAGTTTCAAAACAGTCAATCCACAGTAGAATGCACACAGCCTGCATAAAGTAGCTCTGCCTTTTCACGAGCTGCTGTGACGTCCAATCTACTCAGTCACCGCTTTCAGTCACCATCAACCACCATCCCACCCTTCTTTTGCCAAAACATCACGTCCATGCCATTGCTGAACAACAATAACATGAAAACAAGTCGAAAAAACTCTGTTCAGTCGATAGATGTCGAAACTACATCATTACACAGGCTTCCGAACAACATTAATATAAAAGACCAGTGGCACGTCAGCTTCAGCATCTTTCACACAGCCATTCCATTAAACTTTAAAAATTTACATTAAAAATTTTATTTAATTAATAGAAGTTAATTGATAAAGAAAATCTATTTATGACATTATTTTTGACAGCATTATGATTATTTATTAAAACTTCAGACAACAACAATTAGTGCCACGAGGTTATTTGCAACACTATATGTTCTACAAAATAGAGGACTACACACCTTACAGCGCAATATAATGTGGCTTTAGAAGAGGAAAGGTAGGATTAAGAAGTGAGCAAGTGATGAATTAGTATTATAGGTCCCAAGCAGATACAGTAACAATAATGGGTGCTCTACCTTATGCAGTCTCCATTGATGGCTAATAAACATTGATACAAGTAGGTTATGGTTAAAGTTGTGAACTTATAAAGTCTTAAATGTTTTGTTTTCCCTTCTCAACGCATTATGCATTTACTCACCAATAATGGCTACCTTTTTAATTTGGTCAAGTCTCCAAGTTGAAGGAGCCCAGCAGCAGATTCCGTACCATGGCAGTAGCAGAGGTGGCAAGGCGGGCTGCTCTCCACACTTCTGCCTGGCAAAACACCCCAGAGCCCTTTATAACTTCAATCTGAAAAATTATTTCACATCACAATATTAATTTATTGGCAACTTTTAGAAACTTTTCATGTTTCATACTGATTCTTATGTTTAGCTTCCCAATAGTTAATAGGATTTTATGTATAAATGCAGATTAATGATAATCTGGACATTCTGGACATTTGTTTACATGCAGGGTAAAACTGCAACAGGAACAGTACAAAATAAAAACTGAAAAAAGACGGACATTCAGAGTAAAACAGTGCAAGATAAAAAAAAAAAACTGTACAAAACATACATGCAGGGTAAGCATTGGTGGGAGCAATGTCCAAGCAGTGTAGAGAAATATTTCTGTACGACTTCATTGTTTTGTGCTGTGTAGTATAGTATTGTAATAGCTGATCAGAGTGATCAACTCCCCATGTGCTGGTTGTACGCAGTCACAGGACATGGAAATGTCTTTGTAGTCCATGTACCTTGTAATTTCACCCTCATCTTCACCGCGTCTACTGTAAAGCAGAATGGATGGTAGAACAGGTAGATACTTCTCGTGTGTCCATCCACTTCACAAATACAAGAGGTCCATCTGAACGGAGCTTGCGTGTCCTGATGTGAGGGGCTGGTGAAGGCAAGGGTGATGCAGACACATTCTTAAAAACAAATAAATAAAAAATGTTAACCTATACTGTTCAGAGTAAATGGATATGCAATTAATATGGATGCACAATATATACAGTACAGAGATGACCAAAAATGTATCCACACCTCAACATGAAAAATATACACCTCTCTTCTGTAGGTCACATGACAGCATCAATGATGGTGATAGATAATACTACACACTGCAGCCATAATTCAGTTTGAGTTTTAAAAAACACCATCCATTGGACATTACACACATATTGAACACATTCTAAACAATTACATCTTATCAGGTATTTGTAAATACACGCTAAACAAAAGGGATTATATACATTTACACCAAAGAAATATTCATAAGCATCACTTAGCTACATAAGGCAGTATTTTAGCCACCTGGAACTTGCTTGTTTGTGCTAAATAACATTACTGATAGCAGTGTTATAAGCTAACCAAAATGGAGCCAAATACACATTAGCAACCATAATCTAAAGCTATCCAAAACAAGGTGAATATAAACATCTGTAAACTCCATAAGGCATTAGCTTAGCCACCGGGAAATATCATGTTTGTGCTACATGAGGCAGCATGCTAGCATGATTTACCTAAACTATATAAATGGCATTGAAAGCCAATGTGTCACACAAGCTGACAAGAGCTAGCTGTAGTGAGGAAAATATTTACTAATATTAGTTTAATATTATCAGAATAAGAGTTATATAAGACTTAATAACTTACCCAGTGTAGCATGGGTCTATTCTCTGTTCAAAATGCTCCTGTTCGTCGTCGGAGTCACACAGTCTTCTTCTGAGGTAAATGTAAACTTTCCAGAACATTCTGAAGAGTTTCCTCGGATGTGTAAGCGCGTGCCATCTTCCAAAACGTGCTGAAAACTCACTGAATCGGAGTATTTTCAAACCTGTCTCTCTGTGTTCGTTTTTTCATGCCGGTGTCCGGGGGCGTGGTCTAGTATGTAAATTATCCGGACTGATTTCCGTGTGATTGGCGTGTGGGCGTGTCCTGCCTCGGGTCATTAGCATATAAGTGTGACAGAAATTCTGTGCCTCTCCTTGGTTTCATACGGATTACATAAACTGAGAATATTTGTTTTCAATGTGACTTGCATCATTTAAAAGTAGACACTTTAAGCTTTATATAGATATATTTCTCATTTCAGTTAATTTTAGTGACGTGTTTCAAAAAGATTTTCACGGAGACTGAGGTTTCATATATGTGCATATATCCTCATATACTGCATGTGGCCAATTAGGATTAGTTTTTTGCATTTTTTTTGTTAGTTCTTAGTTATTGCCTTGATAATAGAAAATATGAGCTAGGCATCATGTATGACAGTTGCCAAAGTGAGATATGAGTTAAAATGACCAGATCCTGCCATAGGAGACATATCTTGTATGTACATATACAGTAGGGCTTATATGTGGATATAAAGAAGCAATACAGGAGACCTATATGGCCTGTATATGCACATATATGCACCTCAATGTTGCCTACATGTGGCATATATACAGCATATATATTATCATATATGTGCATATATACTGCATATAGGTTTCATATATGCGCATATATCCTCATATTTACATTTACACTTAGGCATTTGGCAGACGCTCTTATCCAGAGCGACTTACATTTTTATCTCATTATACATCTGAGCAGTTGAGGGTTAAGGGCCTTGCTCAAGGGCCCAACAGTGGCAACTTGGTGGTTGTGGAGTTTGAACCTTAGTCCAATGCCTTAACCACTGAGCTACCCCTGGCCCCATATAGGTGCGGTTATATGCGCATATATACTGCATATAGGTTTCATATATGCGCATATATCCTCATATAGGTTCTTTCCATGTGGGGCACGCACACTGCTCTGGGTCAGACACAGACAACGGGAAACAGGAACTAAGCTCTCAAACAAATGCTTCCCAACAGAATACCGTAGGTCGCATCGCCAAGATTCTTTCACCATGAGTGGCAGGAACATCCAGACTACAACATATTGAATTCTCATGCCTGTAGAGTGTATTATAATGACGTGGCGACAGTGTAAAAACACCCTCCGATGTTAAATGCGAGCCGAAAATTTAGTACTTTTGAACGGCAAACAGGAATTAAGCTCTCAAGTGAGTAAACTAGACAGCAAGGTAAATACACAAAACTTACCGTCAAATAATTTTTTTTCCTCAATATATATATATATATATATATATATATATATATATATATATATATATATATATATATATATATAATTATTATTATTATTTTTTTTTAAGCACCATGGCAAATCTCTTGTAGTCAATTTTTTAACCTGTTTTAAACACATACACACATGCATACACATTTTTATAGAAATGCACTTAGTTAATTTAATTTGCCTTACATTGTTGAATGAGGATGGGTTCCACAACCAAAAATCAACATTGATTCAATGTTTGTCTTTTCAACACTGAAAAGCATTGAATTATCAACATTGATTCAACATTATTTAGCATTGAAAAATCAACCTCAACCAAAATGATGATTCTGATGAAATTTCAACATTGAATCAATGTCACCTTGCTATCTGGGATAAAAGGTATGTTTTATAACACAGTTTTAAAACATACCTTTATACACCTATACAGTTATAACACGTGTGTGAACACCAAAATCAGATAAATGACGTTTTAAGTGTTAATTTTAACAAAATACTACTACTACTACTACTAATAATAATAATAAATCATGAGATGAGAGATTAATGCTGTGACAGTTTAATGTAAATCCAAGACAAAGTGTGATTACATTTCTACACATATACAATATGCATATGTGAGCATACAAATTCTCATTAATAACTCGATTCACCTTGGAGACCGAAAAAATGATCAAAAGTAACAGTGAATAACAAGCTATAACATAGTTCACCACAATGCGAGCCCCTTTCTCACCCTACAGTTAGTAAATAGAACAATTAAAATAACTATATTCTTCTATAACCCAGATGTGTGTTAAACTCCTCCGTACATTTACACTGCTATCGTTAATCGTCGAAGCCTAATATAAACTCACTCAATTTTTCTACAACGAAAATTAAGAGAAGCACACTGAACATCTTAATGGTAACACAAGCGCTTAGTTAGCAAGTACTCAACGTTTTGGAGTTAAATCATTCTTCTTATTGTCATTATTATTATACTCAGTTTTTCTTTTTTTCTTTTTTTTTCTTTTTAACATTCTATAAAGCCAGTAAAATATCCATTCTCATAACATACTTAATAATATTAGTCTAAAGTACAAGGTACACGTAGCGCTACGTTAACAGATTGAAATAATGAGACTTCACACTTCTTCAAATCCCCAATAAAGAAAGCTAAAAAAAAAAAAAAAAAAGAGAAAAAAAAAGAAGACATTAACAAAGAAACGTACTTGAAAATACTGCAGCACACAACAGCTTTGACAACAACTAATGGGATACAGCACTGAGAAAACCCAACAGCAATAGACACAAAAAGTCAGGGTCAGGGTGCGATGCTTTCTTAGGTCTTGAGAGATTCTAGAAAAATATTTCGTTTACATTTGATTCGAGTTTCTCGTTGCTGTGCAAGTAGGAAAAAAAGGTTTTCATGTCGTAGACGGGATCAGGTGGAGACCCAGATATTGTGTAGCTAATAGAGCTTTGCCTTTACATTACAAAACCCTTGTAGACCAGAAAGACTGTCATGACTGTGGGTTAAAAACTATTCACTTGTTTTTGGTTCCAAAAAAAAAAAAAAAAAAAAAAATTCAAAAAAATTATGAAGAATGGCCATTTCTAACATATATTTTGGCCTCTTAGCACATTTGCACATGCAGACTAATGACTCTGTTAAACCCGTGACCTTTCCGTGACCTTTCTGACCTTTTAACCCACGCCCTGAAAACAAACAAACAAAAAAAAAAACACAACACACACTTAACAAAAGGGCTTTAAGCTTGTGTCACTGTGTCACCAAAAGGAAGCGATAAAACACCTGTCGGCTCTGACGTTGTTCAACAGTGTGTGCTTCACAAAGCGTTATATTTATACCGATTAGATTACTTAGGCTAATAAACACCATTTCCTCTTATCAGGAAATTAAAACACTTCAAAGAGTTAGCTAGGAGGACATCTGGCGCTGGAAACGTCTTTCAAACCGAAGGGGAACGTAAGACGGTTACAGATTAAAAAAAAAAAAAAAAAAAAGACATACAAGAAGGAGTCATTTTTAAATGAGCATTGCTTAAAGCTTCGAGTTCTTTGTTTGGAAGGCAGTGTTTTGACACGTGGATGACTTTCCAGGAGGTGCTCATGTGAAGAAAATCACGGTTTAAAAAGTTCCTGTGTTCGAAATTGTTACTATACGTATAAAAAAGATGCTCGCTTGTCAGACATTTTTGCAAACTGTAAGGTCACCGGAGCCGTACCGCAACCTACTGTACACTAAGTACCTAAAAAAAAAAGTAAAGAATAAAAAAAAAAAAAACGAAAAAAAATTACTACTTTGTAGAGCGAATAGGGCTTATCATTTAGTTTAAATGTGATAAACAAGATTATTAAAAATTTTGAATAATACATTTTTGTGGATGTTAACCATGAGAACCAAGTTCTAGTGAGACATATTGCATCCTTTTTTTTTTTTCTTAGGAAAAATGTACATTTACAGTAAAAAGATGGCACCGTTTATATCAACTAATAGTTATACACTATATATATATATAGATATATATATAGATATATATGAGATGTTTAGTCTCACATTGTACATTCATTTTGTGCTAGTGACCGTCACTCGTATGTCATTCAGATCACTATAGAGTACTGCTTTCATCATTAGTAAAGCTAAACAGGATGAGATGACTAAGTGGCCTCACTTTCTTATAGAAATCAAATATAGAAGGTCATTTGCACAACGGCATTCGAACGAAAGCACCGAGCAGCTCGTGATGGCATGCACAGTTCGGGTCGCAGCGATTCTGCATGACTGATGTATAATTATTGTGTCCTATGTGCTGTGGTCTTATATAATGATTTCTAATATCGATCAGCTTTTCTTTCTTTCTCTGTCAGTCATCTCTGCTACATCGATGGACACATCATCAACACACCGGATTTCTTTGGTGGGAAGATTGACAACGATTCTCCACACAGGCCGGTCCACATGAGGTAAGACAGGGTCAGGGACTATAGACAGTCCAGTGAGACGGGACAAGGCTTTCTAATATGGAATGTCCAATGGATTTCTAATAACGCAGGAACCTCTCCGTCTCATTGTACTAGGGCCAGTGAGCTGAATACAACTTCCAAATCCATAGACATCTCAACGTTCTACATCTATTCAGGATCAAAGGAAAAAAAGCTCATGAATTAAAAAGATTTAGGATTTTGATGACTAAAAAGTACATTTAGAATTATTATTATTATTATTATTATTATTATTATTATTAAGACATACTGATCATCAGATACAAATAAAAGTGAGCCTAATCAGAACAAGAATAAGAACATGAGAATTGTTTCTAAACGTATCGCTAACTCATAGAATATACTGTATTTGTAGAATACAAGCATGATAAAACTTCTTTTTTAAAGAATCAGACGCGCTCCAAAAATCACATACACGTGCCCTCGTCAAGTCAAATCGCTTAATCATTGACGAAAACACAAGCCGACATTATAATATAAAAAGAAATGACAACGTTGGCCCACGATAAAATTTCTTCTTCACATCAGCTATGCCTTTCTCTTAAATGGAGATCTAGCACAAGGTCTTCCCTTAATTAAGATAAAGAGGAACAGCAAATTTCTGCAACTCTTTCAGATGAACGATCCCTACTTCTGAGAACCACACAAGCCTTCAAAAGCACACACACGCATCCAAAGTTAAACCAAAAACAAAAACCTTCGCACAGATCTTCCCGACAACCCTTTGGATCAGAAGGTCGTGTGTTTTCATGCAGCGCCTCAAGTAGCACAGATTCCTCCAAAGTCCTTCCGACATGCTCAATGCCAACATGCTATCCTCGTTAAGATGTGGAATTTCCTTTTTCTCGTTCCTCCGTACAATTCCCATCTGAAATCCACCCAGTGCCATCTTTTAGCACCTTTTACTCGGTTCCTGTCCCTACCTCGACCCGCCCGCTCACCCTCACAGGGTTACTGTTCCGACATCGTTTCTGCACCAGGCTCTCCGGTTTTGGGGGGGTCCGATTCGGCTAAGTTCTCTCCGCAAAACACTCCCGCTCCTCTTGCAACTGGACATCCTCAGCAGATAACTCTGACACTTTGACCTTAACCTCAGTTTTAGGACTAATGTTGATTGAAGTTTTAGGTTCAATCAACTCAGACTCAATATAGTCTGCTGTTATATTATTATTATTATTATTATTATTATTATAAGAAAAAAAAGAAGAAGAAAAAAGCTCAGTGCCACTGAAAAGGTTCCTAAAACACACACACACACACAGCTACTCTCTACAGTAAACATACTATACATAATACAGTAACAAAATGTTACTAATCTTTACCGAGTGACAACTTTGGTTCGTTACTCCGAGGAAGTATCTTGGTCTAAATTTTCAATTAAGCTCATGCATGCTAAACAAGAAGCACTGTTGTACGAAATGGTGTCGTGTAAAATAATCTAGCTAATTACATTTAGGACTAGGCTTACACCTGGAAGTTAAGAACAAAACATCTCAGACAAAGATGTCCAATCCAGAAGCCAACAGTTCAGTCTGAATAGGTTCCTGTTGGTTCTAATCATTTTTTTTTTTTTTGTTGTTTTTTTTTTTTTTTCCAGCCAAGTAAACTGTTGTAATATGTGTAAGGCACTACGAGGGAACAACGATAAACCTAAGACGGTGGAGGAATATATCGCACAAAAGGTGCAGAGGAAGGTGTACCACGCACATGGCCAACAGCAGCACACACACGTGCACAGACTATTATGTTATACATGCTTACGTCATTACAACAACGTTGTGCAATCACATTTAAAGAGGAGGAACAAAAAACTTAAAAAAAAAATTCTATTGGCATCAGAAAGGTTCTTCATGAAATAATAAGCGGGTGAAGTTTGCTACATTCTAAAATAAAAGGCGTGTGGGAGGGGCTGGCTAAATGTCCGACCGTATGACAAAAACGTATTTTCTTTTCTAAATATGAACGCAAACAGAGAAGAAGAAGAAGAAGGAAAAAAAAAATCTATAAATACACTAGAAAGTCTTTTGTCTTTTTTTTTTTTCCTTATATTTCCAGAAGATTCCTCCGGCTGTTGTTAGGACAGGACGGCGGAGTACGCGTGGCACCAGTCGCCGTCCGTGAGCGATTCGGAAATGTTTAAGACAGTTCAAGGCCATCGTTTTCATTTTTATTTCTTTGTAGAGCAGCAGATATCCGTATTTCACCTTATATATAACGTTCTCATCCACCACGTGACCTCAGATCAACAGTCCGTCAAAGAAAAGACCAAAAAATGAACACATGAGATAATAAGACTCCCAGTCTCTCCCAAAAAAACGGCGACGGACGTGACCATGTCGTAAAAGAAATAGATGCAACCAAAAAAAATATGATTACGATATGATTTCCAGATTGAAAATAATAATAAAAGACGACTAAACTGGCCTTTATTAAAAAAAATAAAAAAAAGCACTCATATGCAAAGGAAACTCCCTTCAAACTCATCCCTTCCCTCTCAGAGTACTCGTTCTTTCTCCATCAAGCGTCTTCATTGTCTTCAAGTTTAAGCGTGACGGGGACGGGGACATGGGGAAATGGGTCAGGGCGGTTAAGCTTAGGCATGTGTCACCGACTCAAGTCTTTAGTGGGGAGAGAACGGGAAGCAGCGTCGGACTCGGCTCCAGTGTTTTCGGGTCTAGAGATACGGGTATTGGTTCATCTTGGTGGGGCTCAAGGGATATCCAGTGTAGACAGTGGAGGCGGGCGAAGCACTGATGTACGTTTGGTGGGCAAACTGGGGCTGGTACTGGCCGTGGTGCAGCGTAGGGGACGGCAGCACGCGGTGGCTCATGCTGACGGGGACCTGGTGCACGATGCTCGGTGGGTAGCCGGCGTGTTGGACTGCATGGTGCGCTGAACCCTGTGACGCCACCAGATGTGCCACCGTGCCAGTGGATCCCAGAGCAGCAGGGGTGGTGTACGTGTAAAGGTGGGGTTGGCCAGATAGGTGAGTGGCAGCTAGATGGGGGTGGTGCACGTTAGCGCTGTGGGAGGGACTGTTGTGGTGAAAGGAATAGGGAGCTTGAGCCGCCATGGTGGGCGTGATATAGGCTTGCTGTCTCCTGTGCCCTCCATTTCTCTCCACCGCCATGTGCTGCTGAGCCTGTGGACAAGTGGGTAGTGTGTTATGCGTCCTCGTACCATCCATACATGGCAAAAAGATGTGAACGTGTGAACTCCATACCTGGCTGAGATTGAGCGGCTGCTGCTGGAACGGGTGAGGGCCAGAACGCTGATGCCGGTACGCTCCGCCTCCAGGACCAACCCCTGACGCGTGAATGTTGGCCGACAGGCCTTCATTGTGGGATTTAAACTTATAAGCAGGATTCTGGTGGTTCATCGTGTCTGGAGCGATTAAAGATATTTCCAGTGATATTTAGAAATCATAATATCATATTAATTCATAATGGCTATAAAAGTGCCACATATAAAAGTGAACTATATAAAAAGCCTGTTAAAGTTCTATAATGTCCGTCTCACCAGGCACAAGTCGATCGCACTCGCTCAACGCCTCGCTGGTCTGGCTCTTCAGGGGAGGGATGATGATGGTCCGGGGATTGCCGTTGTTGTAGTCGTCCAGCGCTGTACCCTTAGAGTCGTAGTTGTTAGCGTTGAGACCGTTGGTGCGGGACTCGAGAGCGTAGGGGCTGTTATTGCTGGAGTCCGAATCCGGGGAGTCGTGGACGGTGACACAGCTGATGACGTTCTTCCGATGCTTGGAGGATGTGCTGGTTGGAAAGACAAGAGCAATAGAGATGGGAAAATTTTAGTTAAAATAAACAAACAAAAAAAATCATACATTAGTACACATTCAGTCCAACCCTGCAGACCTGGTGTTACTAGGCTGCTTGTGCTCATCCTCCTCGTCCGTGTCGCTGCTGATGGTGATGATGCTGACAGCCGGACTTGGGGTGTCGGGGATGACGATGGTCTGCCGAGGTGGGTTGTGTTGGTTGTGTTGTAGGTGTTGGTTGTGTGGTCCGTGGTGCTCTCGTGTTGTGCTAGAGGCCTGCTCTTCGCCCCACCCTCCTCCTCCTCCTCCTCCTCCTCCGCAGGCCTGGGGTGGGGCACAGGGAGCTGAGGGGTTTTGGACCACAGCGCAGCGTGGTGGTGTGTTCTCTTTAACACGCTTCGAGCGCTGAGGAGACAACACCGCCTGGGACGAGGAAACCTCATAGGCGGACATATTCCTGAATACAGTAACATAAATTTACTCTTCCATGCCGTCTTAGAAAAACCCAAAATGTGTCTCAGTGATGTGTCTGACTGACCTGTTGCTCATCTGATGTGGCTTACTCTTTTTCGAGGATGAGTTGTTGTTTGACGGCTGCCTCATTACATGAGCCACGCCAACGTTCAAAGGTTGTTGGGAAGGCAGGGAGACGTGACCGGCGAGCAAGGCAGGCTGTTGCATGATGGGGTTGTAATGGCTGCCATGGGGATGGGAATTCCTGAAAATAAAGAGAGCAGATTTAATTATCTATAATCCTTTGTACTCTTTTCACTTTTGCAAAGCAAACACAGGGGTCTTAGAGAGCGAACCCCGGCACGGAATGATGAAGACTTTTCTTTTTTCCTTTCAGCTGCACATTATTCTCTTTTTTTTTATTTTTATGAAGAGTCCATATCAGGGGTGATATGCTCGCCTCTCCGAAAGAAAAAGCTAAGACCCTGTCTTCATAAAGACGCTTCAATCCATCTAAACTGACATAAATCAAGCCACACTCAACAATAGTCCACGTGACCTAATCATGCCCTCGCGTAATACGCAGTTTGTCCAGTAGAAGGCAGCAGTGTCCGTATCGGACGCTGAGAAGACTGACAGCAGAGGGATGGCTCTCAGAGGAGAGATCTCTGACTCTGCAGTGCGAGTGCGACACTCCTGCAGAAGGGCTCGTCGAGGACAATAGAGCCGTCAGGGCTGGGCCGAAGACTCGCATCTCCCTCTTCGCACGACATCACATCTGCAAACCCACACGGCGACGCCAGCCAGCTCGAATCCCTTCCTGTAGAGTTAACTCAGTGACCCGAGCTGCCCCTCGAAACCACTCCAAAACTCTTAAAACATTCAACACGAATTCCCTATTAATACTGAATGCAATATGATGTGCTTTTGACGAGCGGATTTTAAAATAAAACTGTACTTTATTTTACATGCATAATTCATGAGCAAACCCAGGTGGTAGGCTGAGTACACAGCTTCCTGCCTTGTTCAACTTGCTCATTCATCAAAGTCAAATAGCCATGCCATATAACACTTTTCCCCCTGTTTTTTTTAAAGGTGCAAATGAGCATCAACACATCTGGGGAATGGGCGATAGTGATGTTTGCATTCTCCTTTAATGTATATGCGTGATCAAGAACTATAGCTACCGTACACGACCGTCATGACCGTCTCATCGCGTCAAGTCGGCACATTCACCTTCCATTCCAAATGGCTTTATGTTCCCCACGTTCCCCTTGTAAATGGAGCCTTAATCATTATTTCAGCCTGCATTCAAATGGACATGTTGGTATACCTTAAAAACACCCCGTGTCACTGGTTATAACCGTCATGACATACAACATGTTCGCATTTTTAAAAACTTTCAACCATGTGTCAGCCTTTACAGTAGGAGACGGCGTCTGGGTGCGGCTTCGGTTCAACGTGTCGATATGTGAGCAAGTTAAACTAGTAACTAATCATGGCTGCACCATTCAATCAACCTTCCAGCGATTAGGAAATCTTCACCTGCTCAGCTCAATTTTAACTCAATATTAGCTTTTTTTTTTTTTTTTTTTAATAAAAAGCATCAGCCAATTAGGTCACAAAGCTGTACTATGATTAAATTTTTTTTTTTTCTCATCATGACTTAACTTTCTTGGGAATTTTAGCTCTGAATGTTCCTTATCACTCAAGTTCATAACCGGTCTATACCAGCACTAGTGAACAGAACTGATTGTTTTTTTAAAAAAACACATTTAATTGGGCTCTAAAATCTAAACAAGTTAGGAATCGAATTTAAAGCAGCATGACTCCGATCAGGCAGTTGCTATGTAAATGTGCTGTGCAATGATGCACAAGCTTCACATATGACCGCTCATGCAAAGTTTTTGTTGTATTCCAATGCACGCCTCTAGCATATCAGTACTAGTGTGTGCATTTAGGACAATTTATCTGTTGAACCTGAATAATGCAGTCACATTCAGGTTTCTAGTGTGTTGGCCTACGATTAAGAAAAAAACTCATAATTACTGTTTAGTACAACATTTCATGTTATTGTTTTTTTAAAACTAGATATAAACTAGATTTATTTGCTCAATATTATACACTAATATTAATCACTATGGGATGTACTGTATGGGATAAAACCCTCTACTGTGGATGAAATAAAACAATTCTGCATAGACGAGTGAGCCAAAAATGTGAAAATCTCATCGCTAGTTATTACAAATGCTTGAATACAGTTGTTGATGTTGCCAAGGGTGACACTAACAGTTATTAGGTTGAGGGAGCAATTACTTTTTCACATAGGGCCAGGCAGGTTTAGACAGCTTTTTTTCCCCCTTAATAAATGAAAAAACATCATTTGAACTGCATTTTGTATCTCCTCGAGTTTTCTTTCTGTAATAATAAAATTAATTTAATCTGAATCATTTATGTATGGTAAAATATTTAAAAGAATCATTCAAATACACGGCGGCACGGTGGTGTAGTGGTTAGCACTGTCGCCTTGCACCTCCAGGGTCTGGGTTCGATTCCCGGCCAGGCTCGATTCCCGTCTCTGTGTGCATGGAGTTTGCATGTTCTCCCCGTGCTTGGTGGGTTTCCTCCGGGTACTCCTGTTTCCTCCCACAGTCCAAAGGTATGCAGGTTAGGCTAATTGGCGTTTTGACCATAGTGTGTGAATGAGTGTGTGTATGTGTGCTTTGCGATGGATTGGCACGCTGTCCAGGGTGTACCCTCCCTCGTGCCCTGATATAGGCTGGGATTGGCTCCAGGTCCCCGCGACCTTAAATACAGGATAAAGCGGTATAGGGAATGAATGAATTCAAAAAATTAATAAACCAGGAACCTGCAGCTTATAATGCTGATATTTACATTAATGTATATATGCTACTACTGTATTTGCACTTCTTGTAAAGGCTAAACTGCATTTTGTTGCCTGTACTATCCAATGACAAGTCCTATCTGTCTTTCCGTCTCTCTGTCTATCTATCTATCTACTAGTAAACCGGTAACGGGATTTTGGGCAGACGATGGTCACTCAGATTCCACAGAAAAGTCAATTAAGCACAATTCGCCAAATAATTGCCGATGTCCACGATAGAAAGGCACCAGAACACCAAGTGCACAACAGGATGCAGCACACAACTGCCCAGCAGGCAAAGAACCCATGGGCCTTAATCTGATTTCTAAACTTCCCACACCTCTAATCCCACTGGGCATCCATGGAATGCACTGGAGACGTAAGCCTGATCCACCTGAGGCCCACCTTCACAACCCATCGCACCCTAAAGATCCTTGATCAATGTCCTTCTGCCAGAGACTACACCACATGCCAAGAGAGTCATGAGGAGCCAGAGCCACCCCAGTAGCATCAAGGAACCTACAGTATACTCCTGTACACTACCTACTATATATATATATATATATATATATATACTGTATAGTAGGTAGTGTACATGAGTATATATTCCAGGATTTTGCATTGTCTTCAGGCTGAATCCCGTCCCGGCGAGCTCGGATAGCCGTGACACCAAATTAATACAAATAGCTCCCGGACGAAATTACATTTTTATTTCCCGATATTAATTCTATGGAACGTGACCCACAATTTCTGTTTCCATTTCTCACACTGAGTATCCGGTACCAAACACTGAGCTCACGCCAACAACAAATCAGCAATGCATATCAATTACATTATCAATTTCCTTCCGCGTGTGAAAGCTACCTTATTTTCTGTAAACGAGTCAGGGGATGGAGGTGATCTTACCTCCAGTTGGTCAGGGGCTGAGAGGTGCTCATGGAGTCCGGGATGACGGTGGCGTGCTGTACAGAGGTGTGGGTGAGCTGTTGCCATGCTGGGGGCAGCAAGATCTGCTGGGTACCGGAGGGCCAGGCCTGCTGTGGGACGAGGAGAGAATAAAAGAATAGGGGGTGTTGGGTTCATAGACTGAGGTTTGCACTGCAGGGGGTACGGTAGTGTACGAGTAACTCAACTAAACACGTCTGTTGGAACAATCACACAGGTTTAGAATAAGGAGAAAAAGGACAAAGCTATTTGCAGCTGTGACCGTTAACAACTGTGCCAAAACTGTGCCAAAGAGCTACCGAATGGGTCAAACATTCCCTTTAGGCACGATGACTATGACTATGCAAGGAGGAGCATCGCAATGTGTTCTCTTCAGTCTCTAAATTACTGTAGTAATACATTCATATCAAAAAATTTAATACACAGCATAAGGCAGACAAGCGCATCTCATTTATCTATTGCCACTTTCCTCGACAAGTGCTGGGGAAAAAAGAAAAAAAAACAAAACGAATCACACAAAAATGAAACAACTTTGGCAAAAAGCCACAGTCGAATAACAAAAAGCTTTTGTCACTTTCATTTTTACTTTGGTGTTTCTCATCCCATCCTTGGAACCGATATCTTAAGAGATTCATAATGCACCTTGAGAAACGAAGCACGGCCTTGACTCGCATCTCAAAAAAAAGATAAGACCTCGCCTTAATAAAGATACGTAGCATCTCACAGGGAGTGCGCTGATGGCTTTGACGGTTTCCAAATCAGCTCCGGATTTAATTAAATTCAGGAGCCCTCCCATTCAGTGGCTTTGTGGAGGAGCTGCTTTGTATGACTGGCATGGAGTGCACAGAGTGCCAGGCATAATTTGCCCGGAGATGTGGCTAGCAGAGGAGCGTCTGCAGCTCTAATGGCTTAATGCAGGCTCTGCTGATTAGCAGTTTAATACACAACTAATGAATTGTTGCTTTAATACCATTCGCACATCAGGTTTACGGCATGGGTTATAGCGCTCGGCTCACACAAAGGGGGGGCCTAACCACAAACGGCAGGGGTCTATTATGTCTAAGCTCAGAGACAGACCAAACAAGGACTTTAAGGGGGGAGAAAAAGGTTCCGTTATATTTGGCCGAGTCTTTAGTGCTACACGGCTTCCAGTATTGCTGGAATATTCTTAAAGCTGTTCGCTGGATGGTGAAAATTGCCAGAATATTTACAGTCACCTTCATCTTTTGCCTGTGGACTGAGTTTTTTTTTTTTGTGTCTGAAGCAAATGTTGGGATTAGAGGAGAGGCGCATGGAGGGCGGTCATTAGTCGAGTCGAACAATTTATCTCAAAGACTCAAGCTGTGAAACATAAAAGTGCATAAAACTAGAACATGTCCCTTTTCCCTGTACTTTGGTGAATATTTTTCTCTCTCACCCCTGAACACTTCAAGTCAGCACTTGCTATTGTTTTAGCTGACATGAAAAGCTGAAAGCACTATTAACCTATATGCTGCACGCACGCTCGACATCCTCTAAGGTAATGACTTTTTTTTTTCTCTCCCGGCAGATTATTTCTTTCTTTTGCGGCAAGATTGTCACAAATATTTATGTCGAAACTAGACGTTATGTCCCTGCAGCCATTTTCCTCCATTCGGAGCACTTTCGGTTCTCTCAGACTAGCCTGGGGTGTGTAATCAGCTCCTCTGCCCTGAAACTGTAACCCAGATAAGGGCTCTTTTCCATGCATAGCCATCTTCTGCACAACCCCCATTCTGACATGGCGCCCAGTCTCGCTCACATGGTGAAGGCCCTTTGTCACCCCTAGAGGCACTGAATGCTCTCCCTCCCTGATTGTTCCTGCATTTTCTGCATTCCTGATCCAGATAAAGGCCTAGGCAGCCTTCTGGGACTAGCCTCATCCCTCTTCACACGCACTTGATGGCTCTCAGACCTTCAGGCAAACAAGAACAGCGTGCAAAAGGTTTTTTTTGTGTTTTTTTTTTCACATTAAAAATCGGTAAGAAATGACGTGTCACTATTCCATAAAAGCGAGTAACTAAGATCTGATTTAAACTGGCTGGAAAGTATCAAACTTCCACCAGCTAGTCAAGAAGTTCAAGCCAAACATCATCAATCCAGCGCAGGTCCTGCCTTATAGCCCCCGAGGCTAAAAAACCCGTCAGCATCCATAGATCTTTCTGAGAGCCGGCCTCTGTCATGCTCGTCAGACCATGACTGGCTTTCACTCCGGGGAAAAAAAAACACAAGTGCTGAGTTTCAGTGGAGACAAAAAGCCCAGCCTGGTAACAGGCTCTGGGACCGGCTCCTGTGACACACACACACACACACACACACACACGCACACAGCAGTGCACACAAACGCAATTATAATATAGGACCAAATGAAAAAGACTTTGTCAGTGGAGGTGAATTATAGTTCATTAAAACAAAATGGGTCATGCTAATTGCTCTTTTCCAAAAGCCACATTCAGACGTAGCAGTGCATTCAGGAGACACAGAGAGAAGTATAATTAGTTTAGCATGCATCGTTCTTCATGGCCACGGTGAAGCAGGAAGTGTTTGTACCTGTGTGAGAAGGCCAGGTTGGATCTGCAGGGGTTGACCACCCGGGGCCTGAGTCACTATGGGAACAGCATTCTCCATCCGTACGGAGTAGCCGCTGTGCTTGGAGGGGGACGCCTGCAACCCTGAGGACACACCATAGGCACCGCAGGTCTAATTCCTACCTCTATTTATAGAACATGACTGACATTTTCATGACCTTACAAAACTTTAGATAAGTTAACTAAGTGACTGAACTACTTTTGGGAACCTCAGGATTCTACGGCTCATTGCTGGCCACTTAATTAGGTACACCTGTCCCCCTGACTGACAGAAGATGACTGGAGATGACAGGTTCCATTTATGTCAACGAAGTGCATGGTACAGGTACAGGTTCTCGTAATATGAACAGTTTACAGGCTTCAATTGTAGCCTAGCTTGTTACTACAGTATGGCCCTCATGGTAGGAAGGAGCCGTCTGGCTATGAAACATTCTGTATAAGCTCTATGGACTGTTGAAACACTCAAAGCAAACCATCTGGTACTAACAACAATGTTATGATCAAAGATCAAAGAATCTGTCTGATGTTTGATGTCTACCTACATCAATATCTATCTCTATATATCTACCGTGCTTTAGCATTAGCATTATTCTCAAATCCCAGTATAGATACAGACATAGACATGACTTCATGTGCATGAATCGTATTCTCACCTTGGAAGGTGGGTGGGCAAACAATGAGCGCCTGCTGGAAGGGGTCAGGCCGAGTGGCACAGAGCTGAGGGGCTCCAGGCTGCAAGGGCATGGTCCTGGGTGCCACGGCAGCCATGGGCGCCGCAGGAGGCTGGTAGAGTGCAGATTGGTAGTTTAGTATGGAGACATCGGGATTGGCAAGGGAAAGGGTGGCACTGGTGGAGGAGGGAGCCAGGTTGGCGGCCTAAAAGAACCGATGGAGTCAAGAAACAAACAAACAAAGACAAAACAAAAGCATGAGGAGTGGGTGTGGGAGGGGATGCGGGTGGAGCGACAATGAGGGAGATGGGGGAAAAAACGATAGAATTATAAATGATTAAAAGAATGCACTGGTGTCTAAAGGGTCGTCGCCACTCAAGGATGCTGGTTCATGGAAGAATGACAAGAATGGCTAAACCATCCAAGTGCTTTACAAGCTTTACATAATCCATCCTTCTAATGCTGTGTATTCAAGGTCATTAATAATCCGTTACGTATCACAAACACAAACGCTACATTTATTTGACATCTGGTGCTCAATAAAATGGCTTATTGACCACTACAGGGACGGATGGACGGGAGGTGGGGGGGAGAGGATGAGTACCGTGTCAATCAATGCTCTCATGTTACAGTTTATGCAACTCCAGCTCATTGAACTAGCTCGCTCTCATTAGCGGCAGATAATAATTTCTCCCCGCACTGCACTGTGATTAAACATACCCACACACGTTTATACAGCAAGAGCGAGACGCCGAGCTTTTCAAACGCCTCAGCCTGGTCTTTATTCCCCTCCAGAGTGTTTTATCCTGCATGGTTCACGGGCCTTTTCACCTATTATCCCGTTATTTTTACCATCTCGGCTATTACGGCGAGCGAGTTTCTTCTTAGATGTAGGACTAAATGGCGGTACGTTTGATTTAACTCCATGAGAAAGAAAGCGCGGGCGTTCCTGGACGAGAGCGAGTTGCTCGGACCGTTCATGTCTGTGAATACGGCTAGAGGAGCTGCTGATTCAAATGCACGACATAATCCACAACAGACGTGTGGAACGAGAGGTATCGAAAATGTCCTTGATTAACATTTCCTACTCCAAACCCCAGCTTTTTAATGAAGGGTAGCCTTATTTACTTTCATTTACTACTGAAGCAATCCTGTTTCATTTCATGCCACTGCTAGTAATTACAAGCATTTCATTAGAGACTGCATGGGGAAAATTCTGAGTGGCACGTTTCATTTTTCATTTTCTCTTGTTTCGTGCGGCCGATGAGCACCAGGGGAGAGAGTTAATCAATACGCCACTGTGGCATTCATCAAACAAAATAAACACTGCAGCTTGCAGCTTGCTAATACAACAAGAACCAGCCCAGTCCTTTTCACAATCACACACGGCACAAACCTTACCACCCGACAAGAACGCGCCAGCTCTTATTACATGTGCATTTTATTTATTTATTTTATTTTTTTTTGAATGGCAGAAATGTAACTGTAATTAATCCGGAAGAGGTTAAGCGTCCCAGGAAGATTGATGGAGCAATAAACAAAGATGAGAGCTATTGTCGTTTAAGGTTTTAGCGGACGTCTCAAAGAGTATTTAGATTTGATAACTCAGTGGCATAGTGGTTGGCACTGCGGCCTCGCATCTCCAGGGTCGAGGGTTCGATTCCCGTCCAAAGACATCCAGATTTGGTTAATTGACGTTCTCAAATTGCCTGTAGTGTGTATGCGTGTGTGTGTCCTGAGATGGATTGGCACCCTGTCCAGGGTGTACCATGCTCAAAGTCTCATGGGATAGGCTCCAGGCCCCTGTACAGGATACGCGGTACAGAATGCAGGAACTTAGAAGGGACCTATTATGCAATATGACCTCATAGATGAGCAGCTCGGCTCTGTTGTTGTCTGCAGGGGCGTGGCTCAGCAGTAGCTCATTAAAATACACAATAAAATGGCAGATTCATAGAAGGAGTGAAACAGAGTTTGAGAGTAATTTAGCTGGAGTATTAACACACACACACACACACATTAAGCAGTGCTCCGAGAGCCGGGTTAACTTGTGTAAAAAAAAAAAAAGCAAAACATGGCACCATTAAGTAAAACTAAAAACATCAATATTAAAGTTATGCGTATCGTGACTGGAGTTACACAGCTGCTTAACTTGACTTTCTGAGCGCGGCATGCAGAAAATGCAAACTGCTTGAATATTTTTCACACATCTGAGGTGGCTGGATTTTTTTCTTTATTACAAGCATGTGAGAAAAGATTTTTCGAAGGCATCTTGATGAACAAAACTATTTTTGAAATTTAAAGTGAGGATACTGTATGAGTAATAAATAGTGTCATATTTAGGCATGCAATATTGACCTTGACTGGCATTCCAGTGGCTCTTTTGAGCGTATTTACAATCTGCAGTCACGTCTGAGGTCTGTATACCGATGTCTAGAATTTTGTAAGAAATCCTCATTATGTGTGTGTGTGTGTGCGTGCGTGTGTGTGTAACTCTGTATATGGCCCTATGACATCTTTTGAGCGCGGTAAATTAAAGTGATTACGGAAAGAATGTGACTAATGTTTTTTTAGCAATGTAGAACGTCATCCTAGATAAAGACCAGTGTTGGGTGTGAAGGATTACAAAGTAACATGTTGTACAGTGGAACCTCGGATTACGAGTAATGCGGTTTACGAGTGTTCCGCAAGGCGGGCAAAGATTTTTAATAAATTTTTACTTGAAAAACGGGCGTTGTCTTAGTTTACGAGCACCGAGTATCATGTATCGCACATGTGCTTCTTGTTTTGACGTCGAGCGTCACATGATCACAACTGAGCCAACGGTTCTTCTCTCTCTTGTGCTGTGGAATTGTAGGTAATTGTCTCCCCTGCTGGGTGAATACACACACGCGCTGTGTGTGTGTGTGTGTGTGTGTGTGTGTGTGTGTAATGTGCGTGCACACACACACACACACACACACACACACACACACACACACACAGACACATTAACAGAGAGACTGTTTTTAAAACCATCTAAAAATTAGCAAGGAACATCGCTAGTCACACTCAGGTGAGCGCATACTAACGGAATCACTGCTGTAAAGTAAAACAAGAACAACAACAAAAAAAAAACAGCTCCTCACCTTTGAAAACAGTCGCGACAGAGCAGAGTTTGAGTGTTTGTTTGGGAACCTGAGAGGAGGCTAAAATGAACTCACATTTTACACACACACAGCGCCTGCGTGCACAAACGGAAACACTTATCTATCGTAATTAGTTTTTACGGTTTTTTAAACGTAAAGTGCATGTTAATTTGTTTTATTTTTACTTTATATTTTGTGTTAATTATTTTTGGGCTGTAGAACAAATAATTAGAGTTTCCATTATTTCCTATGGGAAAATTTAATTTGGTTTACGAGTGTTTTGAAATACGAGCCCGCTTCCGGAACGAATTATGCTCGTAATCCGAGGTTCCACTGTACTTGGATTACTTTTTTGATGTAACAGGTAATCTACAGTAACGCATTAGGTCCCCCATTTAACTACTCAGTTATTTAGTTATATTTTCAAAAATGTAATCCGTGAGCCACACAGCAGTGATTCCCAATCCATTGTTGTGTGTGTGAGAAAGTCGTCCTACAAGCTCCGCCCACCGATAACCCGCCCCCCTCTGTTATTCCTGCTGTTATACCTCTATCTCACCTATGTGCTTTGACTACAGTATGCGTGGACCGACGTAACCGCGTAGGTGAGATAGGGGTATTTGTAGTTAACAGATTATGGGCCAAACTTCGCTGAGTGATGATGGTAGAATAATTATAAAAGTCTTGACTAAAACAACATGCATGAGGAATCACAAAGGAGTTTTTATTTAATGTAACTGATTACATACTAATTACTGATTTTAATGACAGTAATTCTGTAATGTAATTAGTTACTTTAAAAAGTAACGTCCCCCTACACTGATAAGGACATAGTTACTTATCGGATGTAAGACCCCATACGGGGTAGAGTCTGTTTTTTTCCCCCTGCTTGATATGGGTTTCTTACTAGCGATGCCGGTACCCCTGCAAACATGCCGATAACGTTGTGCATTTGGAGCGTAAAAACTCGATTAGCAAGGAGAACCTGAGAATAGCACAACAGCATTGATCAGACTGATAGAGAAGGGAGGGAATCAGTTAGCAGGATGTAAGAGCTTAAAAAGCAGATCTGTGATTTAGGTCTGATCTTAAGTCAGCAGTTTGGCCCGGCCGTATAATCCGTACGGCTGGAGCACAGGAAAATGCTAAGACAAGCAGGAAGTATAGACTGTCACGTATTTATTTAGGAGACAGGAACTCAGGGCTGGCCTTGCACACATACTGTATCTATACCAGCATAAACCTGTAGGGCTTTCGAGAAGTTATCTGCATTTCTTCACCGTAAATGACTCAATATGCGTGAATCAATAACCGCCTTTTAGGATGCAACGAGGAAACAGGAAAGGGTGTAAGGGTATGTGTACAGTATGTGTGCAGATGTGCATGAGTGTGTGTGTGTGTGTGTGTGTATGTGTGTGTGTGTAGACACTGACCTGGCTGTGCACAGTGTTGAGCTGGTTGTTAAAGGTCATGGTGAGGTTGGTGGAAGTGCTGGGTGCTACGTGTGTGATGAACGGGGTCTTGCTCTGGTTGACCGCGTCGTACATGTTCACGCGACGCTTACAGATCTCCATGTTCTGGAAGCAGGATTTGACGCTACAAAACAAATAAAAGGCATCAATCTTATAGCTGTACATAATAATGTCTAATGTCTTGAAGTTTTCTAGAAACCATAAATTTTAAAAACTTGTTTTATATGCACAAAGGAATGCACGTCATTATAAGCACGTTTTAAAGTTCAAGTTTTGAAAGTCAAAATGGCCAAGCTACAGTTGGGCTGCAAAATATCTGCATTTGTCAAGCTGTATTACAGTCATAGACTCTGTAGAAGAGACATCACAGAAGGCAGCAGTATGCTAATGAACACTTTGCGGATGCTTTCATATCTATTAGTGCATTTGGCAGTTTCAAAGCAAACCGGAGGATCAAAAACAAATTTTTTGGTGTTGGTTAAAATCTAACAAAATGCATAGATGACAATGATTGGCCAACATTGGAGAGGGAGAGTCAGGGAGAGAGAGAGAAAGAGAGAGAGAGAGAGAGAGAGAGAGAGAGAGAGAGAGTACACGATATTTCTCAATCAGATGCCATATTCTTGTTCGGTCTGCCACAGCTAGCTGTGAAATTGTTCGGGATCTGAACTCGCAATCTCCCAGGTGTTAAGGAGAACTGTTTCCTGTCACACCCCATAGCAGCCTGCAAATCAAATTTCTACAGCATTACTGCACTGTCCTTTTGCTCAGCTCAAGCCTCATCGGTCAGCCTTGATACAACACAAAACATGCTTCATGTCTGATTCGCTTCCTTCCGGAGGAAACCCACCAAGCACGGGGAGAACATGCAAACTCCATGCACACAGAAATGTGGTGGGAATCAAACCCTGAACCTGGAGGTGCAAGGCGACTAAGCAACCGTGCCACCTCCTTTAGATATGATTTTTTAAATAGTTTTTGGGTAAAAATCCCTGCGTCCTCACTGTGTGCTGTGGGGGAAGTCCAGCAGGTGAGCCATCGTAACGAACGGATGGTTCAGAGTCTCGATGGGCGTGATCCTTTTATCTGCGTCGATGGTCAACATCTTGGTCAGCAGGTCGATGAACTCTCTCCGGTCTGCCTTCTCCGCCAGCATGTCACTGCCCTCCAGCTCTGTGCTCACGTTCACCTGCACAGGAAGAACTGAGGTTAATCCACGTCTCGCCAACTCCTGACTCACAACCGGCTGTTTAAGATAAACTGAGCCACAGGTGTTCTGGTCGGACATGAATTCTTGGGTCACTGAGGCTAAATCTGGGTAAAAGCTGACCGCCAAGTAAGACATAAATACATCCATATACAGTAAAGGTCAAAAAACAGATATTGTGAATTCATTGAGCGCTCTAACATAGTCTTTACTTAAAAACTAAAAGAATGAGAGAGAGAGAGAGAGAGAGAGAGAGAGATATGCAGGAATTTGACCCATGAGAGCAAAACCCAGAGATACATAATCAACATGTCACCAGGTCCCAGGAAAAAGATTGGTAACCTTGCAACTCTGTGATATTTCCAAATATTTGCGCTTGTATTAACCGCTCGTCACAGAGACACTTCGGAATGCGCCTGGCGCCGAAAGCGAAGATCTTAATCAGCCTAAAGGGATCAAATTAAAAACAGATACATAATCCTATTAATTAAAAAAACAAAACAAAAACAAACATTGCACACGGAGCCTTTTTCCTGACGCGTAGGTCAACATCATGCGTGGACTACATTAACCAGTGAAAAACGTTTTAGAAGACTATTTTATTTATGCATTGATGGATGCTTTGTGGGTTATAATGCATGTGTGTGCATATACTGGACGGATATGTATGTTATTGAGGCCCAGATGTTCGGACAACCTGACAGACCTAGTGCAGAATGAAAACTGCAGCTTAAATAAATAAATAGAATGAAAGTAAAAAAATAAATAAATAAAATTAAATAAATAAAAAGGCAAAATGCTTTCTTAGGTTAGGCTAAGGGCAAGATTATGAATTAATAGCATTAACTTAATGGTATTAATAATTCTCTAAATGGAAGATCCTCATAAGGACAGCATGACAAATGAATGTGAGAGAGAGAGAGAGAGAGAGAGAGAGAGAGAATTAAATGGCTGCACATCAGAGTGCTGTTGAAGGACAGTGCCTAGTTTCAGCACAGATGTCGGAGAAGACTAGTTCACTGGGAATCTCTTCGATAGAGATAGCAGGCACATTTTTCATAAAGCTGCGCAGCCCCACCCCCTGAGGCTATCTGATGAACTGCCGGTCACAGACGCAAATCTGATTCCCCTTCCCTTTTCTCATGCAAGCTGCACCCCACCAATCCCCCCCCCCCCCCCCCACACACACACATCAATCTGCTGCATGATAAAGCAATAATCTTCAACACACACTGAAAAATAATCAGACTGTCCTCTGCTGGGAAATGGAATGTCTTTGGGAGCGTACATATACGTATATACAAATGCAAAAATATGGCGGTGCAATAGACGTATCTCAAGGCATAAAAACACACTGTAATGAACAGCCAGTCCCGGGAGTACTTTGTCCCCTGGCGTAGTCTGATCTCGTCTGTCGGTTAACGCTCGGCCTACGCCGTTTGCGTCCTTCGTCTGGAAACATCTTAAGACATGGAAAAGTCCATACGGCGTCGTCTTTCCATGCTCGTTTTTTTTTTGTGACGCTCGCGATGACATCCATATAAAAAGTCATGGATTTGTACGGACACCAGTGTGCACCTCGTAAAAAAAAAAGACACTTTTGTAGGCCTGTAACAATATGATCCGCTTTCTCAGTCCAGATGTATCTCAGTATTTCCTGTCATTCTCTGGATGGAGAGCAGGCTGAGCTGTGCAACTTCCTGGGCAATCATCCCAGCATTTAAACCTTCTGCAATCATCCATAATACAAACCAAGCACGCAGCCCAAACAACTCACTACTCATTTATTCGGAGAGGATCGGAATTGCGCTCGAAGCTGAACTTCTGTGTTTTAGTGGAAGCTCGGCCTTTGTCTGTCTGTCTGTCTGTCTGTCTGTCTGTCTGTCTGTCTGTCGGTCTGTCTGTCGGTCTGTCGGTCTGTCTGTCTGTCTGTCTGTCGGTCTGTCTGTCTGTTTGTCGGTCTGTCTGTCTGTCTGTCTGTCGGTCTGTCTGTCTGTTTGTCGGTCTGTCTGTCTGTCTGTCTGTCTGTCGGTCTGTCTGTCGGTCTGTCTGTCTGTCTGTCTGGCTGTCTGTCTGGCTGTCTATCTGTCTGTCTGTCTGTCTGTCGGTCTGTCTGGCTGTCTGGCTGTCTATCTGGCTGTCTGTCTGTCTGTCTGGCTGGAGATCTCGTTGTGTAAAGCGGAGCAAACTTAGAGATTTACATAAAATTTACATTTCTATCATTTGTCAAACTTCCTCATCCAAAATGAAGTACAAAAGCGTTTTTTGGACGGTCTATCGATAAACATAATCTAATTCTAGTACACATGGGGCAGAATCTGTAAATACTGTTTGAGAAGAATTAGTACAATGAGATAGGACAGTAAGGAAAAACAATACGATTAACAGTACGAAGCAGATTAGAAAAATCAAGTCTTGTACAGCAGGCACTGTGCATCGCCTCATCGAGGGTGCATCGCCTCACGCATCGCTTCAACCAAGCTCTGGAATCGAGACGATCTGGACTCATCGGGTCACATAACCTTTTTTTTTTCATTTCTTCAAAGTGCAATCTTTACCCTCGCTAGTAAATTGAAGCTTTTCTATTCCGATTAGTCTCACTAACAAGTGGTTATGGCCACACAGCTGTTCAGCACCAATCCTGTGAATTCTCATCTCACTGTGTGTGTGTGTGTGTGTGTGTGTGTGTGTGTGTGTGTGTGTGTGTGTGTGTCTGTGGAAATGTTCTTCCCTTCACTATTAAACATAGCTGTGATTTATACTATTGATTTTTTAAAATCTTTTTTTAACCATGCAATCTCACCATGAGTATAACTCATCTCCAATCATTCATGATTTATTTATTTTGACCACTTTTTACATTGAAATTAGAAATGTACAGTAGCACTATTGTTACAGTTTTAGTAATACAGTATGCTGGACAGTTCTTAACCAAATCTTATTCTCATTGGTTGCTTTCTTTGCTTAATGAAACACAGTAGCTTCTTTTTCACAACCACAGGAAATGTCTCCTGACCTGGTTGTTTAAGAAATGAGAAGCTACTGTATACTGCATCAATTAGAGTTAAAGAATCGTTGCCAGCTGAAACACGTTAATTAGTGCAATAATTAAGACTCTTAAGTATTTGTTTATTTAAATCCAAAAGGCACCTTTTTTTGGATGAGCAGTTTAGCTGTTTAAATATTTGTTGCATGTTATTATATTATTATTATTATTCATTCATTCATCTTCTATACCGCTTAATCCTGTGTTCAGGGTCGCGGGGACCTGGAGCCTATCCCAGGAGACTTCGGGCACTAGGCGGGGTACACCCTGGACAGGGTGCCAATCCATCGCAGGGCACACACACATACACACACTCACACACCCAATCACACACTACAGGCAATTTAGGAACGCCAATTAGCCTAACCTGCATATCTTTGGACTGTGGGAGGAAACCGGAGTACCCGGAGGAAACCCACCAAGCACGGGGAGAACATGCAAACTATTATTATTTTTTAATTTTTTTATTTTTTCCATTTATATTTATTTGTATTTATTCATTTTGTCAGAATGACGTGAAAGAACCGAACATGAACCCAGTGAGCAAACACAGTTCTCATGTAGACTAACTAACCATTCACAGATCAACTTATTTCCCTGATTTCATTTGACTTTTCATCAATTTCCATCTCATGAACACACAGTGACCTGAGCTGTTTTTTTGGGGAGGGAAAATCCTACACTGAAGTTTGCATCATTGTTGGAAAAGTACAAGCTGTGCTGGTAAGTCCAGGGCACGTTTGACAGCTAATGGGGTGAGCTGATTTAACTTCCAATAACTTGCAGCAATTTGCAGGAAGGAAAAAGTTTTCAGAAAAATGATTCACTCAGACTCATCTAACCAAATTCGTGTTGAGGCTTTAGATCACGTCCTTAGTTTCAGAGCGCAAATGTTTTCTTAAAATTATAACAAGTGATGGCACTTCACCAGGGGAAGAACTCGGTTTCACTTACTCATAGACAAATCACTGACAAAGGCATGTGGAATTACACACAGGGGAACGTATGACGTACAACGTTGGACTATTATAACAATTTATATTAGCTACCAAAACTCAACGGGGAAACATTTTTTTAAGTGACATCACTAAAACCCCCAGATGTTAATGCTGTTTGTTTTGTGTGGCTGAGCACTTTTAGCTGTGTATATACAGTACAGTATATATACAAATATTTCCTTTACCTGTGCCATATCGTCCAGGCAGTTGAAAATGTACTTGCGGGCCTCCTTAGACTTGATCCCTGTCTCACCCTCATGATCCTCTGGCGTCTGTGGGGAAGAAAAAACATTTATTCAGTTGCACATGAATCCATTTTAAACTGTAATGATACCTATACATTTCAGAACAGTTGCTAGGCAACCGGGAAATTAGGGACGCCAAGCATGGAATAACTAATAGCTAATGAGCTAGCACACAGAAAGGACATTTTGTATACTAACAGAAACCATCGAGATCATCAACATTTCCTTTAGATGTGTTACCAAGCACTTGCGTAATTTACATTTAGGCATTTGGCAGACGCTCTTATCCAGAGCAACTGACATTTTTATCTCATTACACATCTGAGCAGTTGAGGGTTAAGGGCCTTGCTCAAGGGCCCAACAGTGGCAACTTGGTGGTTGTGGGGTTTGAACCTGGGATCTTCCGAACTGTAGTCCAATGCCTTAACCACTGAGCTACCCCTGTATACAATATATACTGGTTATTGATAGACATTTCATACTTTTTCATATTTTCATATTCTGGCTTTAATTCTATGTTTAATACATATCCTCTGTTATATACCTATTCTTTTTATACCCATATGTATTTTTATTATTTATTCTCTTTTATTATTGTTTTATTATATTTTATGCTTCTTTCATTCAGAATTTCATTATATGAGGGGAACATGCCTCCTTACTGTGCATATGACAATAAACTTGAAACTTAAATAACTAAGAAAGCACATAAACTGGACAGATAATTATACCTAAGTGTGATATTAATGTATTATATAAATGAACTTTCTTGACATGAGTCCATGAGACGATGGAGTTTTAATAAACCCATGTTTTTCAGCACAGCATGAGATCAATATATAGTATGTGCGCTCAGTGAAGTGGATTGAGGCCACACGCTGCTGCAGCCTTGTAGTTGACTGAAACCTGTTTAAGAGTAAAAAAAAAACTATGCATTCACAACTCAGTGTGCGTCCCAAAGATCACTCAAGACTAGTCAGGAAACTAAGGTTTTTAGTTGAACTGGTATGAAGCGGCCTTCGCTGGCTTGCAGTTTCGGGTTGAGGGAGAGTTGGGAGTTTTGAAAGCAGATTAGAAACAACTCTGTGAGCAACATCCTACGCTTCTCTGGGTTGTGTCATCAGCTTGCTCTATCCCCATTCTGTTTTCATTGGACTTTTGGGCTGTTGACTGGCAGAAATGACAGCGGTGGGGTTTAAGACTGGGGTTTAGGGAGAGATAACAGGGAAGACAAGCTGCCAGAGAACTAGAGGAGGAACAATGCTGAATGTGAGAATTGGGCTTCTGGAAAGGATGGAATTGTTAGCCATATTCAGACTGGATCCATTTGACATGGGGGGTGAGGAGGCTGCGGGTGTATCATTATGAGAGTGCCTCTAAAGCTAATTAATCTGTCATTTTGGAGATATTTGCAAAGTTAAAAAGTTCGTTATATTCTCTGGGAATAAAAGTCATAAAAGTGTCAGGTTCAAAGTGGCTTTTATCATCATTTTAACCGTATACAGTACGTACAGAAGATAATGAAACAAATTATATATATATATATATATAGAGAGAGAGAGAGAGATTTTATGCTGTTTTTAATGCGATAATTTAGTTAGATTTAAACTAAATCACACCAAATTTAAGTTTTAATCTTATTAATGTCTAATAATTAATATTGTATGTAAACAAATTTACATTTCATTTCTTAATTAATTAAGTAACAAATTTTAATAATAAATAAATTATAAACTAATTAATTAATTAATTTATAAATTTATATATATATATATATATATATATATATATATATATATATATATATATATATATACACATATTATCATTCAAAAGTTTTAGAACACTTGCAAATTTCTTTGTTTTTGTTTAGTGATTTATTTTCTACATTCTACAACAACAATACTGGGGATTTCAAAACTATAAAATAACACATATGGAATTAGTGAATTACGCAACAACAAGAAAAACAACAGTTAGTTGTTATTTTAAGACACAGAGGTCGGCCTTTCTGTAATAGTTCTTGCAAGAACAGTATTGTCAAGTGCATTTGCAAATCCGTCAAGCACCATAATGAAACTGTCTCTCATGAAGGCCGTCCCAGGAGGACGAGACCAAAACCTCCCTCTGCTGCAGACGAGAAGTTCATTTAGAGTTATCAGCCTGAAAAATGACCAATTAACAGCACCTCAGATTAGAGGCGTTATGAAGTCTTTACAGAGCAGAAGTAGCAGAAACATCTCAATATCAACTGTTCAAAGGAGATTCATGCATTTTTTGGACGTCTTCAGCAAAACTTTACAATGTAGAAAGAAATAAAAATCAGGAACCATCATGGAGTTAGAAAGTGACCCCAAACTTTTGAACGGTAGTGTGTATAATATATATATATACTGTATATATCGAAATGTTTCAGTTTAAAAGAAAACAGTTGAAATGAATGAATCATAATGAATTATTATTACGTTGATTATTATGATAACTAGGGTAACCTTAAACACTGCAAGGTTACCATATCAAAATGTATCGAAGCAGGTGTAATTGTCAAAAATCTAAGTCGAAATTTAATCACTTACAGTATGGTGATGTGACAAATCAATGAAGTGATGCATACATGTAGCATATACTTTCTGCTAAAAAGCAGCAGTGCCATGCAACACCAAACACCCAACAGTGTTATTCTACACACAGTGACATGACTCTCTGGAATCATAATGGTGCTGCTATTAGTTTGGATTTTATTCCTGAGACAACCACAGGTTTTTGTTTGGGCCTGTTTTTTTTAAACATCCGGCAGTAAAATGCGTTATGTGAACACATATGTGTGTGTGTGTGTGTGTGGGTGTGTGGGTCTGACCATACAGTACCTTTAATCTCCACAGTGGATAGGTGGAATCCGGGTCTCTGTTGAAGAACCTGGTAGTTTTGGTTCCTGCACTCAGCAGATACTCCGCCGGCAGCCCCTGTGTTTGTGAAATGTACCGAATCTGACAGGGGGACAAAAAAAAGAAACATTTTAATAAGCATACACAAGGTGTTCACATCTTCTGACCAAATCTGCTTAAGTAAAGTTCACATGCTGGCCTCTTCTTGTCAAACTTTCACACTGTAAAGTACCTCAGTATAACAGCATTATACGTTAAATAAACAGCATGTAGGGCGGCGCGGTGGTGTAGTGGTTAGCACTGTCGCCTTGCACCTCCAGGGTCCAGGTTCGATTCCCCAGCCAGGCTCGATTCCCGTCTCTGTGTGCATGGAGTTTGCATGTTCTCCCCGTGCTTGGTGGGTTTCCTCCGGGTACTCCGGTTTCCTCCCACAGTCTAAAGACATGCAGGTTAGGCTAATTGGCGTTCCTAAATTGCCCGTAGTGTGTGAGTGTGTGTGAAGTGCCCGAAGTCTCCTGGGATAGGCTCCAGGTCCCCCGCGACCCTGAACACAGGATTAAGCGGTATAGAGAATGAATGAATGAATAAACAGCATGTAAAAGAATGCCATCACCACCTCTCCCAAACTCTTTTCATAAACAGCCCGAGAGCTACAATTACACAGAACGACACCCAGAAACCTGAAAGGGGTCTAAATGTGAAAACGGCAGCCTGCAATATCCACAATCATCTCAGGTTTAGTGGTTTCTCTGCCAATCAGTGTCTCTTATCCTGAGCCTAAATTCACGACCTGAAACCTTGTTTACATCGTGACCTCGCTTCTAACCTTGGGAAATTTTGATATGACATTTGAACCTCATATGTGGAGGATTTTAGACTTTTCTTCTACTTTAGTTTCACCCAGTTGTTTCAGTTACAATGGGAAAAAATAAGCAGTGTTGTGTAACCTGAGTGTTTGCTCAGCCTGAGATCACATGGTTACTCATGGCTAAGCCACCCAAAGTCTAGACAAACATCATATACTGTAGTGGCGGTATGTCAAGGTGACCAAGGTGGCCTCCAAACGCACAGAAAGAAGGCAGGAGGCGAATCAAAGCGAGGTCCAGAGCTTGTTTATGGCTCTTTTAATTTGCGTTGAGTGAGAACATTGAGGAGGGGGGTGGGGGGGGGGGGGGGGGGTTAAGAGAAGACCCCACACTAACACTCGGGAACCGGACTAATTGGCCTAGTTGTGGCGTCTGTCCAGCATTACAGCGGGGCCTGAGAGAGATGAAAGCCCGAGAGTGTGCACGCATACAGGCACAAACACGCTGCACTTTCGAAAAGCTGTGAGAACAGCAACATGGCCAGAGGTTTGTTTTGTTTTCTCTCCCTGGAGCACAAACAGTAATTGAGGGATGTATTTTTTTATAGCCATTTGCAGAAAGAGAGACAGACTGAGAGAGAGAGTGTAAGGGAGTGAGGGAGTCGGAGAGAGAAGGAGAGCGAGAGCTTCACTGCAGGGCCATACTCGACAGCAGATGCCAAACAGGAAATGCCATTTCTCACTCGCTCATAAACATTTCTAATGCATAATGTATTAATCTATTTTCGAATAACAACCTGTGTGTCCAAAAGCTTTAGAAAGGGAAAGAGGAATTTGCTGTGTTAAAAAAAAAAGAAAAGAAAATAAGGTGAGTGTAGTATTTGTGCATACAGTATATGAATTTGGAGACAGCGGTGTAAGGACAATGGTTAAGGCAAGGCACTGAACTGACAATTTGAGATAAAAAATATATATATAAATATCTCAGCAATGGGACACAGTGCTAACTACTATGCCATTAGGCCACTAAGGGGACATGAGGGCATAGTGGTTGGCACTGTCGCCTCGCACCTCCTGAGTCAGGGTTCGATTTTCCCCACCTCCCGGCTCAGTGTGCATGAAGTTTGCATGTTCTCTCCATGCTTGCTGGATTTCCTCCCACAGTCCAAAGACACGCAAATTAGGCTAATTGGAGTTCCCAAATCGGCCGTATGTACAGTATGTGTTTGTGCGCGGCACCCTGTCCAGGGCGTACCCCGCCTCGTGCGGCGTACCCACAATGCCCTGGGATGGGCTCCACTCCATTAAAAAAAAACATTTTTTTTGTTCTTGCAGAATATGAAAGGCATAAGCTCCGCTCACTTGGCACAATCACATTGCGTCGTATATCCCTAAAAAGTGCGTTTCCTGATATAATCATTCATGCATTCATTCATTCATTTTCTATACCGCTTAATCCTGTGTTCAGGGTCGCGGGGGACCTGGAGCCTATCCCAGGAGACTTCGGGCACTAGGCGGGGTACACCCTGGACAGGGTGCCAATCCATCGCAGGGCACACACACATACACACACTCACACACTACGGGCAATTTTTTAGGAACGCCAATTAGCCTAATCTGCATGTCTTTGGACTGTGGGAGGAAACCGGAGTACCCGGAGGAAACCCACCAAGCACGGGGAGAACATGCAAACTCCATGAACACAGAGACGGGAATCGAGCCTGGCTCTGATATAATCAGTTTAGTTTATTATTTAGTTTTACTACAGTATATACCTTCTTTTTCCTTTATGAACCTTATAAATGACATTAAGTACAGTAGAAACACATTTGTGAAATTCGACATACTGTACTCACTCCTAGATGAATATTAAGAAGGAAGTTCCAAAGTTTTTAGTTATTGCTGAGTTTCTTGTATAAATGCATCTTTAAAGCGTCTATACAAGAAAATGCATATTTTGAAATAGAAAAAATTATTCTGATAACTTCTGCATCGTTAATTAGGATAAGATATTCAGATAAATAAATGCAGTTTCCGTGGGAAAAATAATATTACCAGTCACCTGCCAAAGATTATTAAATGTTATCTACTATGTTTTTTTTTTCTTTCATGGACCTATTTATCTTTAGCGTCTTGCCTTCAAATTAATCATAAAAAAGTAAGCAATCTTCAATTCTGTCTAAGGAAAGAGCAAACATCTATTCAGCCACACTCAGGCGTTTTGTCTCGACCAGTCATTAAGCACCCATGTGTTATCACTCTGCAGGATTACGGGCTGATAATAGTCTTACTTGATCGTACTCAGACGCGCCAGGGTAAAGTGGCCAGCCCAGGAAGAGCTCGGCGATGACGCAGCCCAAGGACCACATGTCTATAGCCTCACAGAAGGGCAGGCCAAGGATGATCTCTGGAGCTCTGGAACAGACACAAACACACGGCAGCAGAAGGTCAGCAGAGGACACAGAGAGCGGTGAACAGCCAAGCACTTTATCAAGCCTCATTTCATTAGCAACAGCTCACACATTCAAAGCGAAATCCCGAGTGCTGAAATAGCTAGGGCAGAACGCTGTGAGAAGGGTTTTTATTTCTCTGCAGGAATACTGTTTAATACATTTTGATGATATTTACTAAAGGATTAAGATCGCATAACCTCCTTTAAGTCGCTTAACATACTGCAAGAAATACGTGTTCCCTTTATGCTTATGGCTAAATGGACGCTGCTTGTTTCACTGCTGTCTGATATACAAATGCCAACACACACACACACACACACACACACACACACACACACATATGCACAAATGGTATTTAATTAAGAGTTTACTCATATTAGGTGTAATGATAATATATGAGCAAAAAATAAATGATAAAAATTAATTAATTAATTAATTAATTAATACTATAGGATATAAATAATACATAGCACCAACATTTCTTTAACTGTTATTATTTAGGTTCAAAGTAAATACAAATGAAATCAGTACATTATAGTGAGACAATCTACTATAATTTCCCCATTTTCACTTTTAAATTTAAAATTTTAAATGTTCGAACTTTTAGATACAATGAAATTGAGATATGTGGGGAACATGAGAAGCATATTTCTTTTCAGGGAAGCATATTTCCCTATATATATATATATATATATATATATATATATATATATATATACAGTAGTAAAAGTACTGTATACAGTACACAATATTCCCTGCCTGGCCAAGTTGCACACTCTAATACGGTCATCAATTCAAGTGTGAAAGTTATTCCTCACGCACCCCACAATTTGAGACCTGCAATACGCCCGTGTCAGCGGGGAAGAAAAAAAAAAATGCATAGATGGCATAACAAGTCACTCAGTTCATCAGCTGACTTCATTTTCTTGCCACATACTGTAATATTGCTGAGCCTGGCCCTGACCAACTTCAGATTATAACACCGCCTCCAGAGGCTCGTACAGTGGATGCATCGCTTCATGAGCTTCCCTTCTTTCCCTGATGTACCTGGAATAGGGTCAGTCTGAAGTCATCAGGCCACATGACCTGTTCTGTTGCTCCAAAGTCCAATCTTTATGCTTCCTAGCAAATTGATGGCGTTTTTTTTCTGATTAGTCTCACTAACAAGTGGTTATCTTTTGGTCATACAGCTGTTTCGTTCCAATCCCGTGAGTTCTCACTGCCTTGTGTGGATATTTCACTATTTAACACAACTGTGATTTCTACTGTTGACTTTTTAAGTGATCTCCAACAGTAGTCATTCATAATTTTTTTTTTCCTGACTACTTTTCTTGGAAAATTCACTATCTTTCCAAGTTTAATAATGTCAACCTAATTCCAATAACTGTAAATTTGACTTTGCATGATGTACTGTATGCCAAAATTCTGACAGCCCCCCCCCCCCCCCAGTGCATCAGAAACCCTTACAGTTCATCTAGTTAATGGAAATCCATTTGGATGTGGATTTTTACCTGGATTCTGGGTCGGCCTAAGAAATATACGTTTCAGCTTTATATCAGCATAAAAACCCCATTACTCTGGGTCGATAAATAAAACACACTTTTTCACCTGCTGTGGTTCATGTGATATGAATGCATAATGTAGCACTACTGCCAATGCCGGCTCTGCGGTCTGTAGCAGCATAGATAAAAAGAAACAAAAAAAAAAAAAAAAACAAGCTCATTAATATGTGCGTTTGAATGCAAAATATTTAAAATAATTGGAATTCGGATGTAGAAATTGCTTTTGGGTGTCCGCGAGGAGTGGAACGTTTGAGTGCACTTAAGCGCGTAGAAACTGTGGAAACTGGAGCGAAGACCAGGAGGCCGTATCGGTTTCCGCGGCTGCAACCTGCTAATGAGGAACTGATGCAACGAAACCTAAAACCGCAATCTGTTACCTAGGAAACACAAGACCTTTCACTTAACATATATACATGATAATGACAAACGTTGATTTGCATAGATCTGATGTTTTCATAGAAATAGGTACGAGCTGGGAAGCTGGGCAAATGTGATTTGAAAAACCTGTCAGGGTCGTGTGTTTCGAAGCGAGGTGAATTTTTTTTCCGCCCAGCCGTCTGTGCTTTCTCTCTCTCGCTCTCTCTCCAGGGCACCGTGCTGGGAGTAAAAGACGGCTTTGAGAGTGCACGAGCCTCTGTGCCGCTAGGAACAGCTGGGAATCCATCAATCACTGCAGTCTCTCAGCAGATCCAGCGCATAAAATATACAGGACGAGTGTGAAGCTCAGGACTATAGTCGGAATCATTGTGAAGAGAACAGCGGAGGAACATACTGTTCTGAAAGAAGAAGTGAGGGGATAGACGTGGAGTTTGTCACCCGATCACAGTCGCTCAGCTCCAGCAGAAGGACAAACACACAGTCTGGCTGTATGAAATAGTCCAGGGCTTTCTGCCACCACATATGCAAAAGTGCGGCCTTCCATTCCATCTTCTCTCACTTTCACTCCATCGCTTGCCATCACAATATGCAAAACAGGCCAGCAGCTGCTAATGCTGAGCTTCTGGTGAGTGTGATCTCTCTCATACACACACACACACACACACACATCTGCACAGCATTATCTCCCTCAGGGCCTTTGCCCAAAATGCAAAAATGATTAGTGACATATTCACTTCTACACCAGTATACCGCTTTTTCCTTATTCTCTCACTCTCGTTCTGTTATAGACACACACACACATACACACAGACACACACATGGGACATACGCTGGAGTCTATTTTGTATATCTTAGCATTTTTATAATACATTTGCATGATGCCGCAGTGATGACGTGATACAATTTATAACTTTTCCAATAAGCTCCAGCTCGAGACGTGCGTAATCCTCGGCCACGTGAGAACAACTAAAAGTGATTTATTTGCTCAATATTAAAATCGCAGAAACGAAGTCATTTCTTCGCACTGTTATTGTCGCATCTTCAAAGCAGCCAAGATGCACATACTACAGTACATACGCCTTGAATAAATCCTCAGGTCTTTTAATCAGATTCCTTAGTTTAGTTTGACAAATACTGTACGCAACATGATTCTGCAGTATGCACGAAGTGATGGCTCTCTGATTTAGCATGCACGCACACACTCACGCACCTGTTCCTCTACAAACCTCCTTTAGTGAGGAAATCATAACGAATATTCCGCTGCTCTACATTTTGCCTGCTACAGCTGCGTTTCGGGGTAAAAGCACCGTATCCAGACCACACCGCAGCTGAAGTGAAACCACGCTGCTGCGCTGCATTCAGCATGTCGAGGACCTCCATTCAGGCTTTCAGCCGGACTCCCATTGAGTAAAACCACCGGTCCACGGTCGCAGTGCTGATACACACACACACACACAATGCCGAAAATACAGTATGCGCTGTCTTTTGGCCTCGACAAGGGCACAATATTTTATCTGGCGTCTTTATATCAGTCGCATGACTTTTCTGTTGCGGTTGTCATACAGTACAGAATTTCTGGCTACAGTGCAAAATGTAATAAGGAGCGAAAGATGTCTTTACTTCCGAAGAAAATAAAATGTCAAACCTTTATGACACTTTTTTTTTGCCTTTCAATACACTTAGTCTATCTGTCAATATGATGTCGTATCCGCTTATCGAAGAATGTTTTAGGCTGAATGCACTGCTGTCGTCACATCTTCATCAGAAGTGAATCTTCGTCCTCGGATGGGCTGCTTTGAGGGAACCAAACAACTGAAAGTCTGATGAAATAAGATCAGGACTAGAGAGAGCAGCTTTAACACCTGAAAAACAACTTTTTGCATAGTTTCGGCAGTGTGGGCAGAAGTGTGAGGATGCACATTGTCGTGGAAGATTACACCTTTGGATAGTAGTCCTCTGTTTAGGCTTCAGCTCTTCAATAAGCCTCTCACTACAATGAGCACTGATTGTTGATTGTTGAAGCTTTTTCCAGATAATGCTCCAGTAGTGGCCCTTAAGAATCCCAGAAAAGTTTAAGTATCAATTTTCCAGGCTCGTAGTGATGAATCCATGTCTCGTCACTAGAAATGATTTTCTTCAAGAAACTTTCATCTTCATTAGAGTATCACTCCAAATTTAGTTTGCAGATATCCAATCGCTTCTGTTTATCCTCCTCATGTGAGTTGTTTCGGCACCAGGTACACCTCCAGACCACAAAAAACTACTCACTGCATGCTGGTCTTCTTTCACACAAATTACAAGTTGGCCGTCCATTTTTGCTCGCACCGCAGTTACAAATGAACCGATTTAACACGTTCACACCTGCACAGGGGAGACAATAGCCTTGAATAGAAAGTGCGGTCAATAGAAGTTTTAATATAGCCGGAGTCGGATCATTTTTTGACACAACCTCAAACCAAGATCTTCATTTTACATGTACACAATGAATATCATAATGGGGAAAATTTGATCTTAGTGAGTTTGACAAGATCTGCTGGTTTAAGCCTTTCTGAAACAGCTATCTTAAAGGACAGCTATCTGACTTAATAAAGCTATCTCACTGTAACAATCGGGGTGAGCAGAAAAACATCTCATTATGCGGAGGAAAAAGGCAACTTTTATCCAATATTTTCAGTTGTTTTAGACACAATAAAAAGTAAAGACACAATATCATGGATGCACTCAATCCACCATTATGTACTTAAAACAGCTGCAGTCATTCAGTGTGATGTCATAAAACACAAGATAGTCACACACAAAAACATAATACGATCACAGTAATGATTCTCCGACCTGTTTATTACAGGATCTATAAATAGAGACATATTTTAAAGAAACTCCATCACTACACTTCACCACGAGCAAACGGTTGCTATCGGGAGCAGTGACGCACTCAGGCTCTGTGGGCATGTCAGGACGCATCCATCACCGTTGACCTTCAGTACAGACAGCTTCAGACTGCTCATCACTCGGTGCCCTGCCGTGCGGACACGAGACACGTGACTTTCCCGCTCATTTCCTTCTGTAAGGCACTCAGAGCGCTTCATCTACAAATGTGACCTCCATTCTTCCATTTCTCGCTTATCGATTTAGATAGTGCTGAATGTCTTCATGATGTACGTAAAGAGGCCTACAGGATAAATCACAGCGTGCGGGGTGAGACTGGGGGAGAGACGGTTACACCTACATGGGGTTGAAGGGGAGGGCAGGTTTGTGTGCACCTCTACCTGTCTCCCCACTCCATGGTCTCCAGTTCAACACGAGAGAGAGAAAGAGTGCGAGAGCCAGAATGATAGAATCATAGAATGACAAAATGAAAGAAAAAGATAGATAGATATATAGATAGATATATAGATAGATAGATAGATAGATAGATAGATAGATAGATAGATAGATAGATAGATAGATAGATAGAAATAAAGAAAAAGACAGAGATAAAGAAAGAGGCGGGGGTGGGGGGTGATCACAGATAGCCAGCAAGTCAACCAGACTGGCAGACAGACAGACAGACAGACAGACAGACAGACAGACAGATAGATAGATAGATAGATAGATAGATAGATAGATAGAAAAAAACAGAGTTAAAGAAAGAGACGGGGGGCACACAGATAGCCAGCCAGTTCAATTTTCAATTCAATTCAATTTTATTTATATAGCGCTTTTAACAATGGTCATTGTCTCAAAGCAGCTTCACAAAAATTAAAGAAATTTAACAAAAAAAAAAAAAAAAAAAAAAACTGTATATAGAATAATTATATATAAAATAATAAATAAATAAATAAAATTATAATAGAAAATAAATAAATAAAAACAAATAATAATAATAATTATAGAAAAGAAAATAATTGGAAGTGTGGATGTGTGAGAAAAATGTGCAGATAATAATGAGACGAATGAATGAAATTTCTCTGATGAGCAAGCCAAGGGTGACGGCGACGGTGGCAAGGAAAAACTCCCTGAGATGGCAATAGGAAGAAACCTTGAGAGGAACCAGACTCAACAGGGAACCCATCCTCATTTGGGCGATAACAGATAGAAATATAACATCTTGTGTGTTGTGCAGGTGAAAATTCAATATGACAGAAATTATTTAAATTGACATGAAGACCAGTTCAGCATAGGGACGAGTCAGTAGGTGCAGAGGGCAGATGAGGTCTGGATCACTGGAAGCACAGGAGCAGCATGTGTAGCTCCAACCATCATAAAGCTGAATCCAGCTGGAGCTGGTCCTTCTCTGGATGCCTCAGGAACCTCGCAGGGTCGGCCTTTGTCTACTGAAGCTGGCAAAATCTCCCGATGCCTCGGGATGGGTAGAGAAATACAGAACAGATGGGGAGAATTAGCGTAGTTGCCATTCGGTATAGGTGTACTGGAGTATGAGTACTGGGATGAGTTATGTGTATGCCAGATTAAAAAGATGCGTCTTGAGTCTACTTTTGAACTGAGAAACCGTGTCTGCTCCCCGAACACTGTCTGGAAGGCTATTCCAAAGCTTTGGAGCTAAATATGAAAAAGCCCTACCCCCTTTTGTAGATTTTGAAATTCTGGGAACTACCAGAAGTCCGGAGTTTTGTGATCTTAAGGCGCGTGGTGGATTGTAGCGTATCAGAAGACTGGTTAGGTATGTGGGAGCTAAACCATTTAAGGCCTTGTATGTAAGTAATACTATTTTGTAATTTATTCTAAACTGAACAGGTAGCCAGTGCAGGGATGATAATATTGGGGTTATATGATCATATTTTCTGGATCTAGTGAGAACCCTGGCAGCTGCATTTTGGATTAACTGAAGCTTGTTTATTGAGGATGCAGGACAACCACCTAGTAATGCATTACAATAGTCCAGTCTGGAGGTCATGAATGCATGAACTAGTTTTTCTGCATCAGATACGGATAAGATGTTCCTAAGTTTAGCAATATTTCGAAGATGGAAAAAGGCTGTTTTTGTGATATTTGAAATGTGATTTTCAAAAGACAAGTTACTGTCTAATATTACTCCCAGATCTTTTACTGCTGAGCTGGTAATAACAGTACATCCTTCTAAGCGCAAGCTGAATTGTGAAAGCTGTTGTGTGCTGGTTTTTGGGCCAATAAGTAATATCTCTGTCTTATCTGAATTTAATAAAAGAAAGTTATTGGTCATCCAATCTTTTATGTCCTGGACACACTCAGTTAATCTAGACAGCTTAGGTATTTCGTCTGGTTTAGTTGAGATATATAATTGGGTATCATCAGCATAACAATGGAAACTAATCCCATGTCTTCTAATGATGTTACCCAAGGGAAGCATGTATATTGAGAACAACAGAGGTCCTAAAACTGACCCTTGTGGGACCCCATATTTCACTGGCATTATACCAGACGGTTCTCCATTTAGATCTACAAAATGGTAGCGATCAGACAGGTAAGATCTAAACCATTTTAATGCCTGTCCCTGAATACCTATATAATTTTGTAAGCGATCTATGAGAATATTATGATCTATAGTGTCGAATGCAGCACTAAGATCAAGCAGGACTAGCAATGAGATGCAGCCTTGGTCTGAAGCTAAAAACAAGTCATTTGTAATCTTAACTAGTGCAGTTTCTGTGCTATGATGGGGCCTGAAACCTGACTGAAATTCTTCAAGGATGTTGTTATCCTGCAAGAATGTGCAAATTTGAGCTGATACTACTTTTTCTAGTATTTTTGATATGAACGGGAGGTTTGAAATCGGTCTGTAATTTTTTATTTCATTCGCGTCTAAATTAGATTTTTTAAGAAGCGGCTTAATAACTGCTAACTTGAAAGGTTTAGGGACGTGACCTAGATGTAATGAAGAATTAATAATGTTTAGGAGTGGCTCTCCAACCGTAAGCATCACTTCTTTTAAAAATCTGGTTGGGATTGGGTCTAACAGGCACGTTGTTGATTTAGCCGAGGTGATGAGTTTATACAGAGTTCACCCAGACAGGCAGACAGACAGAGAGGCAGACAGACAGACAGATAGACAGACAGACAGATAGATAGACAGACAGACAGATAGATAGATAGATAGATAGATAGATAGATAGATAGATAGATAGAAAAAAACAGAGTTAAAGAAAGAGACGGGGGGCACACAGATAGCCAGCCAGTCACCCAGACAGGCAGACAGACAGAGAGGCAGACAGACAGACAGATAGACAGACAGACAGATAGATAGACAGATAGATAGAGAACAAGACAGAGAGAAAATGAAAGGGGACAGAAAGAGACTGGATAGGTTCTTGTGTCCACCTGCACTTTTTACTCACTCGTACTCTCATTTTTCAGCACACCCATCTCTCTCTCTGTCTCTCTCTATCTCTCTCCCCCCTGAGATCGGGTTTAATATTTATGGCATCATGGCCAAGCAAGCTAGGGCCAAAATGGCCTGTGTGCCTTTTTAATAAACAATGTGAGCAAGGTGATGCGCAAGCTATATAGAAACAGAGAGACAGAGCGAGAGAGAGAGAGAGAGAGAGAGAGAGAGAGAAAGAGTAAAAAGTTAGCAGGACAGAAGGACAAAAAGTGGAAAGCTAGAATGACAGACAGATGGCAGAAGGAAAAACGAGGAGAAAAGCAGAGTGAGGATGAAGTGAAAGGGAAGGACGCACAGACAGCTTAAGTCAGCTTATCCCAGTGCGAGAGCTAAGGGCTTGTCCACCGAGTCCTCCTGATGAAAGCTATTTAAATTTCTCTGAGTGCGAGAGACAGGCTGTCTCTGCCAAGCAAACCCCGCAAACTTTTGTAAAGAAGCTCGGATATCCTCCCATTGTGGGCGCGCTCTTTCATTTCAAGGTCTCGAGAGCATCTTCCTCTGTTTGTGCACTGAACGCAGAGGAAAACGCTGACGTTGCTGTCACTTTCTCAGCTCCTTCCCTTCCGTCATTAGCATTCCCAGGACACTGAGAGAGAGAGAGATGAAGCGAGAGAGGGAATGGTGACCTCTTCACTGAGAGGTTGACTATACACTATACCATCCTATCTGATACATATATTTGATGAATCCCTGAGTTAATAAATTTCTCTGGAGATGATACAATGATGTGGAGGATTAAAACACCGCCTCGGAGTTGTCCCTCTGTGCTGAATACACTAGATTCTGTACATATGCAAACACAAAAGCCATATATGTGCACACGCCCACACTCTAACCTCCATCCTCATCTCTCATTGCTCCTTTTGTGTGTCAGTCGGGAAAAGGAGACGTCAGAGAGGCACAGGGCCATGCTCAGCCCATAGATCACACAGGCGTACATTAGCCCTGCTAACCAAACAAAGAGAGGCAGGCAAGCCGTCTCCGCACTGTAATCACCTCTTCCTCTGCTCCTCATTATACCCCCCACCCTGCACACACACAATCACTCCAGCCTTATCCATAATCCAGCTCATTTCCAACATTACACTACCACCCTGCTGCCCCACAGCCTCCAGAGAGAGAGAGAGAGAGAGAGAGAGAGAGAGAGAGAGAGGGAGTGACGGAGAGATAGATAAAACGATAGATAGACAGACTAATAGACAGACAGATGCAGAGACTCAACAACAGTGGGATAAGAAAAGAAAGAGATGGGGGGCACACAGATAGCCACCCAGTCAACCAGACAGACAGACAGATAGATACAGTAGCTAGCTAGATAGATAGATAGATAGATAGATAGATAGATAGATAGATAGATATATAGATAGATAGATACTGTAGATAGATATCTAGACAGACAGACAGACAGACAGACAGACAGACAGACAGATAGATAGATAGATAGATAGATAGATACAATAGATAGATAGATAGATACAATAGATAGATAGATAGATAGATAGATAGATAGATAGATAGATAGATAGATAGATAGATAGATAGATAGATAGATAGACATAGAGTGATGGCAGGCAGATGGACAGACAGACTGATAGACGGGTAGATAGATAAACTGACATACAGGGACAGTTAGAGGGATAGACAAACAGAGAGGCAGACAGACAGACAGGTGCAGACAAAGAGACAGAGGGAAGGCTGATAGATAGATAGATCAAGGATAGACAATCAAGGATAAACAAACTAACAGGCAGACAAGACAGACTGATAGACGGGCAAACGCTGAGACAGAAAGAGAGGGATACTGTATGTAGACCGACAGACAGATAGGTAGATTGAGAGACAAATAGATGGACAGATCGATAGAAAGATTGAGAGACAGAGAGACAGAGTTGTAGGCAGGTTAATAGATAGATAGATAGATAGATAGATAGATAGATAGATAGATAGATAGATAGATAGATAGATAGATAGATAGATAGATAGATAGACGTCTTTCCTCATGAGCTGTGTTTGCCTGTTACTCTGTGCTGCTCTTGCTCCAACTCTGCAGTCTGTCCTTCTCTCTGTCTCACCTCGCTCTTCTCCCACACTCGCATGCAGCACTGAGGCCATGTGTTTTTCTGTTCCACCAGCATTACACACACGAGCAGGATTTCCGAGCACAGATGGCTGTCATAACAGATCTGGCTTTAACCAAAGCACAAGCGTCCTGCGAGCGAGCAGGCCTCTGTACTGGGGCTACATTAATGGCCTTGGAGGTTTATCTGGGAGTGAAGTCTGCAGGAGAGAGGCTGCTGTGCTGACGTCAGGCTGAGACACAGACATATACAGAGAGAGACAGAAAGAGTGAGAGAGGAAAAAAAAGAGAGAGAGAGAGAGAGAGAGAGCAGTGTCCTGTCTCTGTGACCCTCCTTTCTCTTCACTGTGGCGCCCGTCTGCCAGGGAGCCTCCAGGGGGCTTTGTCATCCATGATCCCACCTCTCTCTCTCACACACACACACACACACACACACACACACAGTCCCCCCTTTTTTCCCCTGCTCTCTTGCTCCAACACCTTCTCAAGAAGTCTGCAAATATGTGGGTCGCGTCAAGTGCTCTCTACTTCAGGAAAGATCCGGAGACATAAAACCCCTCTGTCACTCACACTCCCACAGTCTGGCCGGGAATGAAAACAGAGAGTTTAAATTCTCCAGCAGCACAGAGCAACATCTAACTGCTTATAGCTAGCCAACTAGCTATGGGGGAAAAAAAACATGTTTTATGTAGTGTTAGTTAGTGGATATTGTGTGTAAAACTGAATATGCTACACAGATTATGCTAACAAACGGCTTCATTTTAGTGAGTTCAGTAATGTTAGCTCCCTTGCCGTTAATGTTTTGTTAAGTATCTTTAATCGCTAGCTATCGTTTAGTCAGGTAATGTTAGCAAAGTTATACAGCATGCTGAGGGGAAGCCTTGCTGCACCTCATTGCTTCTTACTTTGGAAAATGGTTTGTCTAATGACTCTTATCGTTTTTATTCAGAAAAAGATTTGTGTCAGGGGCAGCAGCAGCCAGCTAGCTACTCCTGCTAGCACACATCCACATTACAGCTAACTGGCATTGTTGGAAATAGGAATAGGAAATGGTTGAGCATGGCACGGTACAGAATTTCGCCCCTGTGTTCTTATCAGTGTGTGGACATGTGGAGAAAATGGAGAATATACAGTATGGTGTATAATAACTGTATTACTCAATGCAGTGTGATTTATAGAGCTGCTGCCCAGTGCTGGTGTGAAAGCTCATGGCTCAGCTCAGGTCTTCTGTGTTCGTGCATGTGTGTGTGTAGTGGTTGTGCTAAAGCTGCAGACACCATAGAGCCATGTGAAAGGCAACACTGATGAGGGCAGCACAGGGCTCTGGGGAAGTACACTATCGTAAACCCCCCCCCCCTCCCCCCACACCGCTCACATACAGTACCAGCCGTTCAATATCCCTAGTCACCAGTTTTCCCTGTTTCTGCATCAGAGACTGAGAATGGAGGCACTCTTGCAACAACTGATAAATCTATAACACTGTTCACCCCCACTTACACACATACCTCACTCCTGCGTGCCATCCTAAATAACCTATCTCTCTTATTTTCTCGTGTTTATTCAACCCCCCCTCATATATAGCCTTCTACCTGGTTCCTCGTTCCTCTTGCACGACCTCCCCAGTACGACCTGCACAGGTTTAATCGGATTGTCTTGTGTACCATGCGGCCCACAGCTGCTTTTGTGTTCAAAGGATGATGGGAGGATTTACAGCAGGGTAAAGTTATACGTTGCCAACAAAAGATAAAAGCCGAGCACGTTGTGTGTAAGAGCCACGCAAACAGACCCAACAGTGCAAAAGATCAACTATAGCGCTGACACACAAAAACAACACTGTTTTAATTGTGTATTTGACTTGCATGTACAGGTGGACCAACATCTGCACTATACGTAGTGCATATCTATAAAAACACACTCCCTGTCTGGAATTTCTTCCCTCCTTCCAAAAGCACTAAGGACTGGCCACCGGCAACCAAAGGCACAAAATCGCAGCAGTCTGAGTTCCTGAACCAAGACAAACACAATTAAAGCCTGCTGCTCCCCATGACCGCCTCTTAACTGTGCAGAGAATATGCACACGGCATGCGCGCTCGGCTCCCGAGCATTATCATTCCTCCCTCCCGCTGCTCATGCACTGGGAAAAAAAAAAAGTGCACTCTTCTCCCACTCGTAGCCGCGAACGGGACCGGACTTCTTCATTAATAATCAGTCAAAATGACAGGTGATTAATTTAGCGCTGCATATGCACCCCGCAGCCGTTCAAAGCTCCAGGCGTGCTTAATCACCTATGCAAAACAATGGCTCCACATTTTCCTCTCTGCCCACCATTCGAGGATAATTCTGCTCCTGTTTCTCTTTACCTCCATTAAGAAAAAGGGGCCACCTTTAATCTAGCTACTGTTGTCCTTCAAGGTGAAAATATGATGAAAAAATATAATAGAAGGAAAAAAATTAATGAAATATGGTGATGGTGCGAAACAAAATATTGATTGGGTTGGCACTGGAGGTGCTGCGGAGACGTCGGCTACAGATTGACGCACAGCTCGGTCAGAACTGACAGTAACCTCTAGGGCTGGCATAATACAATTTCAATTTCAAGTTTTTAATAACAGCTACACTGTCTAGCGTAAACTAAATGTTTAAGATACCGTATTCTAATGTTAGTCTCATAAGGCTTACTTTATGTAGTTATGCATTTTTTTCTTTTAGGCCAACCCCATCAAGTGAGGATTGCTGTTAGTGGTCAGCTTTCAAGGTACCCAATCTTGGGCCGCTCTTTCACAGCTCTCACATATCATTGTTTCCCCTTGGGACACTTTGGGTTAAGGGCCTTCCCCAAGGGTCCAATAATGCGAACCTTCCTAGTGTCTAGCCACCACTGCCCCTAGTGATGCATTATATTTATAAAATTGTATTTTTTTCCCAAATCATGTATTGATTGTCTAATTATATTAAATGTGATTTTTTTTTGTCATTAGGTTGCTCTTTTCTAAAGCTAAATCACAAACATTGAGCATCATGAAGTATATATATACATACATATGTACATTATGTGGTGAGCTTCACCATTAGCCACAACATTAAAACCCAAAATATTAAGCTCAGTATTATGCCACTGGGGCAGTTCCGACCCCTCAGGGCATGACTCGACAAGGCCTCCAGGGGTGTGCAATGGTGTCTGGTACAAGTTATTGGCAGATCCTTTTGGTGCCGTGGTTTGCATGTGGCGAATTCCATGGATGCTTGATCAGATTAAAATCTAGGCATTTGGAGGCCAGATCAACAACCTTGAACTCAGTCCTTCTGCCCTGCGAAGCCCTATACGAGGCAGTCTGTGAAGCACTGGGTATTCCGATACCTTTCTTTTGTGGCCAGCATTGACTTTTTTGTGAGATCAGATCAGACAGGCAAGCATACACTGTAGATGAGCCCATGATCCTGTCACCAGTTTACTGATACTGTATGTAATTGATAATGGATGTTATTCAATTCACCAGCTGGTGGTGTTAGTGTTGTAGCGATCGGTGTATGTTTAATATTTATTTTTTAAGATTCAGCCTCACTGAGGATTTTTTTTTTAAATAAAATATAACTTTCTCCTAGTAAAGGAAATCTCAGTCTTCATGATGAAATTATAACTTTTGGACCTCATGATCTTGCAATATGGATGCCTAGTGCATCCATAGTGCAACTTTCATTCTCAATGTGGCTGTACAGTATATGCTGGTACATTTTTCAACAAATATGAATGATAAATCTTTTGAGACAAATACAAACTGAATGCAGCACTTTTGAAAAGAAATAGTCAGCCCTAATAGACAGCTGGAGCAGGAGAGAGAGAGAAGGACCGGTATGTGCTAATGAAGTGTAGTAGACAGTAGCTGCTGCAGATACAGGGTCAGAGTCAGTGAAGCTACAGATACATTACCATGACTGCGAGAGCGAGAGAGAGAGAGAGAGAGAGAGAGAGAGAGAAAGAGAGAGAGAGAGGATATATTCATTTGTGCACAAACAATGCAACTGCACATCTGCCTTGTACTGGATAAAACCAAATGCACCTGGCCACCTTAACACACACAATTATTAATGCAGATAATTCACACTAAATCTACCGTTAAACCTATATACAGCATTTTTTAGGCGGATATGAAAACAGTCAGATATTCCTAGCTTTGGGCATTTGTTCCCCACCAAGCTATAAAAAAACAGGCTCACATATACACACACACTTATACAAATGCATGGTGTTTACAGCAGACACGGTGGTTGGCTGCACAGGTGTCCTGCAGCAGAACATTAGACACACCTCTCTCTCTCTCTCTCTCACACACACACACACACACACACACACACACACACACTGTAATGTGTGTGGCAGATATGCGATATAACTGGCTTTTCCTCTCCCACACGCTGCACACACCTGGGAAGCGCACAAGCACATTTATCAGGTAAACAAGTTCATAAAAAAATAAGGGCAAAATAATACCTCATCTATCACCAATGATAACACCGTAACACTTGTGCACCTAAGGAGACGCAGAGTTAGCTGACGCTCTTCGGGAACTAAAACCATAAAAACAGTAATAAAGGTGTAAGACGTGGATGTGTGTATTCTAATATTCTCAGCTGCGTGATGTGACGCGAGAGGGGAATGCAATAGCTACTCTGAATATGTCTTTATGGCCTAAGGGAAGGGTAAGGGACTGAATGAGCAAGCAATGACAAAGCCCAGCTGGGAAGGTGTCACTCTCTCTCTCTCTCTCTCTCTCTCTCTTTCACTCGCACAGACACACGAACATACACACACACACACATGCACACTCGAAACACAAAGACACACTACACGTCTCTGTTGTTGCAACTGGCTTCCTGGAAAAGATGTCACATTAACTGGACGGAGAACAAATGTCCACAACACATTACACACAATGATACATGATATATCTCCTGACATGACAATAACACCATTACTGTCCTGAAATGAATAATATACTGACACTTAATAAATTATTTTTCAGAAGAGACTCGGGTGTGAAGAAATTAAATACATGGACATATTCCAGAATAATAAAAAAAAACACGAGTCATATGTGTAATAGATTGAAGCGTGAATCTTTGTCATCTCCATGGCTTTGTCAAACAAATGTCAGTGTACAGCGAGTCATCAAACAGACAAGCAGAGAACACGATGATGGAGAAACAAACGAAGCATATGCACAGTGCAGCTGTTTCGCCTCTTCGCTCTCCCCTTTTTCTGTCTTCTCACTCGCGTATTTTTGGCTCGAGAATCATTCGTTAAACGAGTCGTCCTATCGGTAAATAATTCAATTAGAATGATTCTACACAACGTGTACAACGTGACTTTCATGGGGGATTTCAGCCCAGAATCAGGATCAGGGCAAAGCAGTGAACTGAAACCTTTTGAGGAACTAAACAGTTCTACCTTAAACAATATTGTATTTGTGTTCTGCATTCCCACCACACAGAGGAACCATGGCCGCTATCTAAAGTATCAGAACAACAGAACTTTCTCAGGTTCATTATACGGCAAGGAAGTTGTAGTTTGTACTTTACAGTTGTACTGTACTTTATCGCATGGTGTTAAAGCATTAAAAACTATCATCCAATGTCTTGTAATCTTTTTTTTTATACCCATTTTTACCCATCCTGCACCACACTCCAGTCCAGTAGGTGGCGGTGTTACAACAACCGCACATATAAACAGACGGACAATACAATATACTTGGATTTGCAAAAGATTCAAACCGTTTCTATTTTCTATGTAGTTTATTTTTGAGTATGCAACATTACCTAAATAATTTAAATGGGAATTGATTCTGAATCAGAAACTTTGAATGGCTGAAGGATTGAATTAATTGAATCAATCAACAAACAATTGATTAAACTGTATAATCGATTATATCGCACAGATCTAACACAATCCTCACCAGCATAAATCGCTCACTAAAGATGAATGTATGATTTAATGTAGCTTTTTCAATCCTCGCAGGAGCGGCCACATGGACACAAAGCGCCGTTTCATGCGTCAAACCTTTTATTCATTTTAAAGCAAATGCCAGGCTCTTAAGAACAGTACCGCATACACTCCTGGGACATTTTTGATCAGTCGTTTGTATAATGGTCATTACACTTCAGAAATAGAAAAACTCATACTCTGTAACTAAAAAGGTTCCTGTAACTTCACCCTAAGGATTAAAACCAGGCCTGGATAATTCACTTGAAAATAAACTTCCTGAGTTCTTGAAAATGTTCCAGAAAAGGTTCCTATAATGGAAATATGCTTTATCTGTTCTGCCTACTCCCGTCCTCCTGCTGTCTTTCCTCCGTACTGGTGGGAGACACCACCTGCTCTTAATCATACAGAAACACACAATACAGACACATGAGAGAGAATAAAAAATGTTGTGGTGAGAGTTCCTGGTGTGAGCTGCTTCTTGGTCAAATTGGCCAATGGGATTCCTAAAAGCGGTGAGACATGTTGTTTCCACACATCAAACCTCCAGACAGGACTGGCATGAACACTAATCCAGTACACACACAGAGAAAAGAAAAGGATACACACTAAGAAATACTAAGAGAGACAGTAAGAGATAATCTTGATATTAAAAGGCAAAAGTGACATTAATCTGGTAAAGAAGAAATTACATAAAATTAACTTTATTTTTTGCTTAACTCTACTTAAGAGCTTGTTGCAGTTTTCTACATCAGTAGCATCAGCGTACATGTCAGACCTATCCCTTTAAATCCAGACAATCAGTTCTTTTATATGGTCAGAATAGATATCTATTTCCTTGGAGAGTGCAATCTGTAAAGAGCAAAGAAGTTTGCATGACTGTTTTATGAAAAGTACGACAGAAAGAGAGAATGAGAGAGCCTTTCAGACAGACAGACAGACAGACAGTCAGACCTAAAAACAAAGGGTGGGAGGGGGGGAGAAGAATCAGAAAGAGAGAGACAGGCCATTAGTGTTTGGGAGAGTGGGACATAGCTGTCTTATGAAGAAAGCAGTTAGGGAATGAAAGAAGAATGAGAGGAGATGAGGGATGGGGGGTGGTAGTGGTGACAGAAGGGCTGTAGACTGTCTACTGTAGCTCTTCTCTGACCTCTACGATTATATAAGCAAAAATTGCATAGTTGGGAATGTTGGAGAGCCAGGACACTTTTGGGTGGTAGGAAGAGAACACAGGGTGTCTAGACGGAACACCAACGCACCACCAATGAAGCATTCTTCTTCTTTTTCTTATTATTATTTAGTGCATTTCATTGACATTATAGTACTGTAGTAGTAGTAGTAGTGGTGAACTCAGCTGACTTCAATAAAAAAAGCGATGCAAGGGAGAGCAAAAGTGCGAGAGAGAGAGAGAGAGAGAGAGAGTAAAACTGAGAGACAGACTCAAGAGAGTAAAACTGAGAGACAGTGAAAAAACACCGAGGGCAACAAGAGAGAAAGAAAGAGAGACAGACAGAAGCCCAGTAGAAGGGGCAGCGAGAGAGAAAACTCAGTGGCCCCAACACAGGAAATGAGATGGTCATACTCCCTCCCGAGGGCAGGAAAGGGGTGCCAGGAGCACAGCTGCATCTCTTCTCCAACCCTCTACCTCTCTCCATCCTTTTGCCCCTCCCTTCCTCCCTCCCTCCCTTCCTCCCTCTCCCTTGCCAGCTGTGGACCAGCTTAGTCACAGAAGCCAAGCGGAGAACAGGAGCGTTCACAGTTCCAGCGCCCTCTCCCCCTCTTCGCTTTATACTCCTTTAAACATCACATTCTCTGAAGGCAACGTCTGTAGATCGCGCAATAAACCCGTTCCCTGGGTTATAAATTAAAAGAGGCAGTAGCCTGCAGCTGGCATACTTCAGCCTTAAACACTCTCCTAAACACACTGTGAGAGACCTTATATTACAGGCCAAGAGTCTTATCTCTGAGAAAAAGAGAGTTTAATGTACTAGGAGATCCTCCCAAAACACAGACCCACACACAACACATTCTCCCCACTCCCCCAGATGTCTGCTTTTTAATTGAGCAGCTTAAACCTAATCATAATCATAGGAGCTATCATTTACACAGCTATCAATCAGCAGAGAGAGCGGCTCCCTCTCTACGGTATAATAAGTCAGACTGATTACCTTGCACGGTCCCTTAGAGGAAATCAAATCCTTTTAAACCCCCACCCACACGCCTTCATGCCCCCTTCCTCCCTTCTCACACCCCTATCTATTCACACCAACTCGGACTCCCTTATAGTATCCCAAAACCACCATGTCTCCTGTTTCCATGCCCTCCAGATACTCACAAACTCCCCCACCTTCCTTCAATTCATTCCTCTATACTTTCATTAGAATGCTACACACCCCAACTCAACACCAACACCCCACCCTTAACTGGGTTGTAAAACCTGAGTATGTGTGTGTAGTCATATGAGGAAAAAAAACATTGCTTAGAGAAAGCACACACATTTACACGTTACGGCATTGACATTCCTTCTTCTACCACAGAGCAGAATAGTATTTGCGCAGTTAGGTTTAAGAAAAAGAGTTTTAATATAAATTTAAAAAAAAAGAATTATTGCTTGTAGTGTCCGCCACACCTTGACACACTTACTGGTTGAGCCTGAACTGTGAGAGATGGACACACACACACACGCATAATGAGTCTAATGATCTCTGTTTATTATCAGCATAGATATTTAAGCTTTTCTCCAGGTGTCCTGTGTCACGTACATCTGTACTGTACGTCAAAAGAACCAGGCATTAACATGTAAGGCGTAGAGAAACCTGGAGACAGACAGATGATAGGAAATACAAAGGGTTCCAGCAGACACAAGCTGTTTGGGTGTATATTTGCCTGTATGCGGGTTATAGGATGTGTTAACACACAAGAAGTCAAGAAGCACACAACGAGGGGGTTGTTTTTCTGCTCGTAGAGGCAACCCGAATCATATTATAAAATCTTACATATACAGCACTTACAGAAAAAAAAAAAAGGCAATATATTGTAAAATATAATGCAATACTGAATATTAAATAATACATTTCCATACAGTATACAGGAAACTAGTGCTTATATTTATTAATATATAGCAATACAGTGGTGTGAAAAACTATTTGCCCCCCTCCTGGTTTCTTATTCTTTTGCATGTTTGTCACACAAAATGTTTCTGATCATCAAACACATTTAACTATTAGTCAAAGATAACACAAGTAAACACAAAATGCAGTTTTTAAATGAGGGGTTTTATTATTTAGGGAGAAAAAAAAATCCAAACCTACATGGCCCTGTGTGAAAAAGTAATTGCCCCCTGAACCTAATAACTGGTTGGGCCACCCTTAGCAGCAATAACTGCAATCAAGCGTTTGCGATAACTTGTAACGAGTCTTTTACAGCGCTCTGGAGGAATTTTGGCCCACTCATCTTTGCAGAATTGTTATAATTCAGCTTTATTTGAGGGTTTTCTAGCATGAACCGCCTTTTTAAGGTCATGCCACAACATCTCAATAGGATTCAGGTCAGGACTTTGACTAGGCCACTCCAAAGTCTTCATTTTGTTTTTCTTCAGCCATTCAGAGGTGGATTTGCTGGTGTGTTTTGGGTCATTGTCCTGCTGCAGCACCCATGATCGCTTCAGCTTGAGTTGACGAACAGATGGCCGGACATTCTCCTTCAGGATTTTTTGGTAGACAGTAGAATTCATGGTTCCATCTATCACAGCAAGCCTTCCAGGTCCTGAAGCAGCAAAACAACCCCAGACCATCACACTACCACCACCATATTTTACTGTTGGTATGATGTTCTTTTTCTGAAATGCTGTGTTACTTTTACGCCAGATGTAACGGGACACGCACCTTCCAAAAAGTTCAACTTTTGTCTCGTCGGTCCACAAGGTATTTTCCCAAAAGTCTTGGCAATCATTGAGATGTTTTTTAGCAAAATTGAGACGAGCCTTAATGTTCTTTTTGCTTAAAAGTGGTTTGCGCCTTGGAAATCTGCTATGCAGGCCGTTTTTGCCCAGTCTCTTTCTTATGGTGGAATCGTGAACACTGACCTTAATTGAGGCAAGTGAGGCCTGCAGTTCTTTAGATGTTGTCCTGGGGTCTTTTGTGGCCTCTCGGATGAGTTGTCTCTGCACTCTTGGGGTAATTTTGGTCGGCCGGCCACTCCTGGGAAGGATCACCACTGTTCCATGTTTTTGCCATTTGTGGATAATGGCTCTCACTGTGGTTCGCTGGAGTCCCAAAGCTTTAGAAATGGCTTTATAACCTTTACCAGCCTGATAGATCTCAATTACTTTTGTTCTCATTTGTTCCTGAATTTCTTTGGATCTTGGCATGATGTCTAGCTTTTGAGGTGCTTTTGGTCTACTTCTCTGTGTCAGGTAGCTCCTATTTAAGTGATTTCTTGATTGAAACAGGTGTGGCAGTAATCAGGCCTGGGGGTGACTACAGAAATTGAACTCAGGTGTGATAAACCACAGTTAAGTTATTTTTTAACAAGGGGGGCAATCACTTTTTCACACAGGGCCATGTAGATTTGGAGTTTTTTTTCTCTCTTAATAACGTAAACCTTCATTTAAAAACTGCATTTTGTGTTCAATTATGTTATCTTTGACTAATAGTTAACGGTTTTTGATGAGCAGAAACATTTAAGTGTGACAAACATGCAAAAGAATAAGAAATCAGGAAGGGGGCAAATAGTTTTTCACACCACTGTATATGAATGGACTGTGTATGGACATATGTATTGCAATGCAGACAAAAACCATTCTATTTATACTTATAATTGTATTATTGAAACATTATTGATACGTTATGCATGTTTAAGAATTATATACACACTTTTATTTTGTCATTCTCTGATTAAGGAAAAATGAGATCTCATGAAAATCCCTTCTTTTTCACCTAGACAGAAATGAGGCATCTTTGAGACGAGAATGAGATTTAGGTGTTTTATGCATCTTCAGACACTTGGGAATGGAGTAGTTGAATGGTGTTTAGGCAAATCTGAAATGATTTAATACATTCTTTTCACAGGAAGATTGTCACAATGCTGTGAACTTTGTGTAACTCCTGCACAAATCATACTTTGAGTTGAGCAGTGTAACACTTAATATCTTTGTCATGTTAGGTGACATTTTGTATGAATTAGTATATTAATTAGACAGAATTTGCTGGTGTCTGTTGAATTTTGCGCGTTTAAATTTATTCCATTTATGTATTTATTTTTATACATGGGCTTCATTTACAAATTAGTGGTATTAGTAAACTGTAATATATTTAATATTGTTAACCTGTTGGTTTTAATGTTGTGGTGAACAGAGGTCAGTATGGACACTAACTGGTCTCAGTGGCTCATCACCGTATGCTGTTAATTGAGGATTTTTGATATGTTCAATAAAACTATAATATTTCTCATTTGTGTTTCATGCATCTCATTTATATCTGGGTTTAAAGCCGTAATGGTCTTGTATATTGCATAAGCATATTGTAAATTTATATATATAAATAAATAGATATATTTAATCAAATTCAATATATTATTAAGTATATTGTTAAATATAAAATTACATACATTAAGATATATATTTCTCAATCTATGAAAAGTGGCAATTCCTTATGTATTTTTCCAATATATGGTCATATATTAATACAATATATTATTTACTATATTGTGAATATATTTAGATCAGAACAGTAAATCATTCAATATACTGACAGCTAATATATAGAGAAATATATTATATATATATATTCATTCATTCATCTTCTATACCGCTTAATCCTGTGTTCAGGGTCGCGGGGACCTGGAGCCTATCCCAGGAGACTTCGGGCACTAGGCGGGGTACACCCTGGACAGGGTGCCAATCCATCGCAGGGCACACACACATACACACACTTACACACCCAATCACACACTACGGGCAATTTAGGAACGCCAATTAGCCTAACCTGCATATCATTGGACTGTGGGAGGAAACCGGAGTACCCGGAGGAAACCCACCAAGCACGGGGAGAACATGCAAACTCCATGCACACATTATATATATATATATATATATATATATATATATATATATATATATATATATATATATAAGGGTGTACATTCTGTCACTTGGATAAATCTGTAAATCATGGAAAAAACAATACATAAAAATGTAGTTTCTTTTAAAGTCCACTGGAAACAGATATACGACTAGATCTGACAGACTCAGAGTTTATGAGTAGCAACACAATGTTGATGTTTCTTAATATGGCAGAACCCACGCATGTCCAGAAAGCAGACGAAGCTAAGTTTAATTACAGACTAATTTTAGTCACACAGACACTTTTCTTAGTAATTTAGCAAAAGATCTGAGAGAAATGTTGACATTCCCAGCGCATTCATCTCACTTTAGCTGTCATTCTGTCTTTGGATTGTCAATATCAAATAACTGAGGCCGCTTCATGCTAACTATTCAGCTAAATGCTTAGTCATTAGCTAGCTTGTGTGCTCAGTGTCTACAGTAAATGTAAACAAATCAAACCTTTTATCTGATGTTATTAGTTAATTGTAGTTAACCTGCTAAGCTTTGATACTAATATTGTATTACAAAACACAATTAAAAAAAATATATACCCAAAACCACACATTCCCAAAGAGCAGACAAAGTTTAATTATAGTCAAATGATAGTCACACAGAGCCTTGTCTTAGTCATTTAGCAAAAATGTTGACATTCCCAGTGCATTTTAGCTCATTTTAGCTATCATTCTGTCTATAGATTGCCAGTTTTACGTGATGCTGTGGCAAATGCTGGCTAGACAGACATACAGACAGAAAATTTTCCGAAATTGGATTCGGCTCCTACAGTGTCTGACATGAAAAGATATCATTGAAAGAAGTTCTGCCCAATGTACAGACTAAACCTTTCTTTTATTTATATAGATAAACTTTTGCCTTCATCATCAGAAAAAAAGTACTGTATACTGTAGCAAAAGATTTCTTTTTTAAAATTCAACATTTACATTAAAAGGATTTCATAAGGAAATGACAGAGAGAATATTTAATTCAAATTTCGAGCCTAATCCATTACTGGCACTTCAGCTCTGTCACTTCCCCACATTCAGAAAAGTCTACCATGATATTAACACATCATATGAACACATCACCCAGTTCAATTAAGTTTAATTAATCGAGGAAGGCAAAAAATTGCGCATAGGATGAAATTTCAATTAACCGTCTTATGCCACGTGCAATCAATCCGCGCTGACGGACGCCTATGAAGAAGAAACGTCTTGTCACATGTAATTTTCGGCTGTGGTGTTCCTGGATAATTCATCCAATACTTTATGATCATATCTAGTCACAGGCAATCAAGAAGCCAGAATGTAAGCCTCTGCACTCGGGGTAATGTGCAGCACACACCCCATGCTGAAATACCACGAGCGTCCCCCAGAGAGGTCCCCCACATGCCACTTGGAATTAATTCCACAGAGCAGGTCTTTCACTGCCTTGAGGAAGATGGGGAACTCATTACAGCATTCCTTTCCTCTTTCTTTGAAATACAGATCAGGAAGCCATAGCACAGAGGGAAGAAATAGACATGGAGAGATTAAAAATCCTCAGTTTAAGCACTTAAGGGAGAATTTCAACCTGTTTTTCCTCGCTCTTTTCTGTTAGCTTTTGTGTGCACGTGTGTGTGTGTGTGTGTGTGTGTGTATGTGTGCAAGGACAATGCGTCCTAAAACGTCCTGGTTATATGCATGAAGGTGGCAGGTGTGACAAGACAGCCAATGTGAGGTGAGGTGAGGTTTCGTTACATCGCAATGCAAAGCTGCAATTATTAATTGATATATAAGAGGAAACATGTGACTAGAACAGGTGCTGTCCCTGTCTCGCTACTTCCCCTCTCTCTCAGGAGTGTGAACGATAAACAGCATGCATACACATACATACACCTGTTCCTTACAACGCACAGTGAGAATGAGCTAGCAGGCCATGGCTGTACTGTTGAAGCAGAGTAAGTTCAGAGCGTGCCCCTACATGTGCACATGCTTTTTCTGGCAAACATTTAATAACCATGTGCAGAAACAGTGTAGGGATTGTCTAAGCATGAGAGTGGTTAATATCATACCCGAGTCACTTGCACTGTTTATAAAGCTGACAGAAGGGGAAAATAGTGGTGGTTTGATGTTCGAGATGCTGACACCAGATTTTGGACTGAGACCGCATGTGTCGTCTTTGTGGCTTTTTAATTTTTAATTATATTTTAATTTTTTTTAAACTTGGGTCAGGGACACTTTGGGACATCACCAGCAAGCATGGCAGCCACTGTTGCTAGGCCACTAACTGAGGCGTTTGTTAAATGACGGTTTCGGAGGGGTGTGTTTGTGTGCGAGTACAAAGAACCTGATTCTGCTCCTGATTTGCTGTATGCAAATGACAACAATCCCAGGAAATGCCGCGGCCTCCACGCAAAGTTAATTGCTACAGCAATAACAAAGGCTTGCTTTCAAACGCGAGGCAAATTAAACATTAGTTTTGAATTTTCATAGAGGCTGGTGGGATGCTTTAATTATGCCAAATGAGCATGTCAGCATTTTAAGCCGGCGCCACACACACACACACACACACACACACACACACACACACACTTCAGTTGAACCACAAGTGCAACAGACGCACCAGCTTCACACGTTGCCGGGTAAGAGCGCTCATGTGTGGGTAAGTATTTGTGTCCGTTATTTTTTTTTCTCCCAAGGCTGAAAAGAGATGATGGAGGGATCCATTGTGGTTATTAACGCATTGACCTCGGTTCTAAAGCTGACCTCGTTGCCTCTATTAGCATAAAGGTCAGACCGAGCAGGGACTCTTTTTCTACAGAGTGCAAAGTGCCATGGAAACTCATAAGCAGGAGGAATGGAGGAGTGTTTTCCTTAGCTGTCCTCTCAGAGGGTTTACTCCTTTAGGCTCGGGCTCCTATAGCCTTTGGATTACTGCCATGTGACATGTGTAGGAGCTGACAAGCAAGTAGATAATACATTTTTAAATCTTGATATGTGACAATTCGACTTCCATAGTTGAATAAAAAAAAAATAATTTTCCTGTATGGGAATCATGAAAAATGGACTACAGAAGGTACCAGTTTCAAACCCCAAAACTAATGTCATTCCGGATAAATATGTTGTAAATATAAATAATTTAAATTAAATGTAGAATGACACATCCAGTGCGCCTCTGGATGAAGGGGACATTCATTTAAAAAAAAAAATGAATATAACATTTGAGACCTCCTTTCACATAAACACAATAGTTTGAACTGTGGAGGGATCAAGTCAACTAATGGTGTGCTCATTACAGAAGCAAGTAATGTAATTACAACAAATGAGCATGTCACCTAATCAAATAACACAAGGTGATTTTCTTCCAGCTGACATAAAACAAAAACAAAAACACCTATAGCTTATATTTCATTCAAAGTCATGTCACAGTGCAGTCATTTATGCATTTCGAAAGCCATTAGCAAGGATTGCAATTGGCCTGAACAAAGCCAAGTGTGCCAATAGTTTACTCTGAGTGAAAACGGAGGAATATTTAGTGCAAATCTAGTCAGGGGTCATTAAATAAATAAAAAAAGATAATACACAATACAAGACTACAACAGACCCCGTCATGTAGTTAAGTGATATTTATTACAGGATGTGACTTACTATAAGTGTATAGTTGTGCATTAAAAAGAAAATGATTGTACAAGTAGATGCCGGAGTTCTACATGGATTCAGGACAAAAGAATGAATGAAAACTTTGTTGATTACAAAAATGTACCATTTGTGGTTTGTTACGAATTTGGTGCCAGATAAATGCACACACACTTCAGATTGTATAAGTTATAAATCAAGTAATGGATTAGTCAAAAGCACATTTTACATCACTATATCATTTTGTGTTGAACTTAACCTGACTGAGCTATTTGTACCATATGGTTGAGGGATGCTGTAATAAAAAATTACTCATTATATGAAGCTATTTTTAAACAGCATGCCTTTTAAACTGGTTTGTAGCATGCTACGATGGATAATAAGGTGGATCTTATGCTTGAAAACATTTGTACAATTTTTTTTATAGTTTTTTATATTTTATGTGATTTCTTTTCTTCTTTTTTTCTTTTCTTTTTGATTGATACTAAAACATTTAACCTTTTACCACAAAGTGATGTCTCTGCCGTTTGGAAGAGGCCCATACTGAGGTGTGTTAAAAGGGAAACATTGATTATTGTTATTATTTCCTTAAGGAATTTTTTTTCCATTGATTTTTTTAGCGTGGATGTTAAGGGGCTACAAAATTACTTAAAACGCTGTTAATTTAGTCAATGATAACAGTATGAAACGTGCGGAATATTAATACATCACAACCATAATACAGTCAGATGGTTTCTATTCATTTTCAATAACAGCAGTTCTGACAGTAACATTTTATTAAATTCACAGTTTCATATCAATGCGACATCATTTTAATCCAAGTCTGCAGCTAAGGGCTAATGGACTGCACAGGCTCTGCACAGGGACTTATATTTAGATTATGCAGAGTATCTGTCATATAATACTAATATTACTTGTCTTATTTAACAAAAAAAGAAAGAAAGAAAAAAAAACTTTACTGTGAACTTGTTTATTTAAGGTTTCTGTCTATTATGTTCTGATAACATGACAAGCTGCTTTCTTTTTTTTTCTTTTTCCTTTTTTTCTTATTTATGGAAAAAAAGAAGTCTGGTCAAGGAACAAATCTTTAAACTGCAATAATATAAGTAAAAGAGACTAACTTGTCTCGCAGATGTTCCGCTACAGTACATCGAATAAGACTATAACAGATAAAATGTATGATCTATCATTTAACAATTAATGACAATTTGCAATCTTTGGCCAATTGGTCCGATATACAGTAAAACTGGGATGCGTTGCTTCAGGGAAATAGTTAACTTCAGCATGGTAGCAGTAACGACACATTTGGCTGCATGACACCACCTGGTTGTTGATTGCTTCTCCTACAACACAGTAGCGCACGTCTTTGTACAGTACTGTATTTTTTATTTATTTATTTATTTATTTATTTAATAGGGACAAGTAGGAACACTTAACATGTTCATACTATAGCACTTATAGCCAACGCTAATTTGCAATGCTCGTCCCTAGTGTTTTTTTTTTTTAACAAAACAACACAACATAAATTACAATGAAATTCTACCGATAAAACATACATAAAACATGGGGTATACAGAAATCCAGTGAATTACTGTAGTTATGTTCACATGACTGACACCCTTTTAAAACACATTTGAGTTCATATTTAAAATGTCCCCATACTCAATCCTGTTTGAGTTCACGTCTCAGAGAGTTCCACAAGTTAGAGCCCTGGACAGAGAAAGATGACTGTCCAAAAGATGTTTTTCTTAATGGCACCTTGACATTTCCACTTGAGGCTCCTCGTGTAATAGAGCCCACTACTCTGAGAGGGACAATAAACTCATCAAAAACATACACATATAGCCAAAAACCTCACACGAACCATACAGATGTTAATTCTCACCTGGACATTACTCCTCATCTGCAATCAAAAAAGCGTGTGCCTACATATATGTGTGTGTGTGTGTGTGTGTGTGTGTGTGTGTTTGTGTGTCTCTATGTGAGTCTAATCCAGTACCCACGCCCTGCAGATCTAATCACTCATCACAGCTGGGTGTGTGAAGTGACACATGCAAACACACAATCAGGCACACACACAATGCCCCACTTGGAAAGAGTAGTCATTTTCTACAGGCTCTTTGCCTCTGATTGACATTCAGAGCTCATTTGGATGAAATTCATGATAGAAACCCATCAAGGCAAAAATTCTGTGCACTAAATGGATGTCACTACTGCACAGTTACACCCTGCCACTAGTATCTCCCTTGCACACACACAGTCGGACTAACCCACTCCAAAAGCGAAGGAGATTTTTTTTTTAAACTGGTGTTCTCAGGAAAGCAAAGGCGGCTGCATAACATTTGCATCCTTCATCTCGAGTATGAGCAGATTAGCGATGGCTGCAAATAGTCTGTCAGTGCACTAAGTTATTGGCTTCATTATTCAAACAGACTCCTAGTCATTTATTACTCACCAGAGCAGAGCTTTTTGCTTAGATAGGAAGGACGGTTTGTTGAATTGTAGTCAGAGTTTTGTGTATACGTTCTGTATATACAGCAGATGTATAACTTAATTATAGTGTCAGGTTCACCGTAGTAAAGGAAATGAATGCATGCGTTCTCTCCAGAAACAGGAACATCACTAAATATATAAATCACACAGTAACTGCTGCCAGCTAGAAAGCTCTAGACAGGGGGTCAGTCCTCAGTGTGTGTGTGTGTGTGTGTGAGAGAGAGAGAGAGAGAGAGATGGGAATGAAGGAAGCCTTATTGATAAAAATGCTGAAGTTGGATTACATCATCGTTTTCTATGAGTTATATGAAGTCCCTGTCAGGGGACATAGAGCTCCCTATGAGGACAGGCACCGAGCGGAAACATCGAGTCTGTGCCAATAAGTCCCCAGTCCTGTTTAACATTCAGTCCTGCTTCTAGACAGAACTCCCATATGGATCCTTTTAGAAACGTGGTATGTGTCAAACTGTGTTTCGGAATCTCGTATACAGAAAAGGAGCTCTTCTAAACGCAGATAGAGTGTTTCGCTCGGGTTTAACAGAAACCATCCGTGATCCTGTGATCGTAGCAAAACATCCAGACAGTATGTCCTGTTTTTGATAATTTCTCCAGAGAGGTGGGATAATATTATACAAGCAGAGTGAACACCCGTTTTGTAAATAAGGGATGTCTATAGTAGCTTGCAAAGTAGGAATAGTGTCTGTTGTGTTTGTTATGAGAACCCCAGGCAACCACATGGTTCTTCCTGTGAGCATCGGAGACGAGCTTTGCACACACGTCCTCACTGTTATTACTGATGGCTCGGTGTGTTGCCAGCTCATGTGAAAATATGTCTTTCTATATTTGCAGCTCTTACAGGGTCTCTGATATGGAAAGGAAATACTCAAGGTTTAAACCGCTCCTCCCGTTCATGCACTAGAATGCATGAAGAATGCATTACTGGTCGAATACCTAAAATACTTACCATTCAGGCTGGCAAACATTATGCAAATAAGATCAGAATGTCCTAGGTGTGTCCCATCACATGCTATCAGATTCTGATTATCTGCTTTAATCCCGCTCCATCCTCCTCCTTCACTTTCAGTATCTACACACACCTACAGGAGGTTTTTCTACATATTTCTTACAAGATGCATTTCTACCCCTCCAGTCTGGGCTCAGTGCTTTAGGTCGTCTTCCCATAATGCACCATTCGTCAGGTGCACAGCTTACACAATTAGCCAGCCTTGCCGCTATAAATCACCCAATGAAAAATGTATGGGGCCGAAAAACAAAAGCAGGAAACTTCCCAAAAATCATCGAGCCAGAATGGAGAGAGGCCACCGAAGCTCATTTTGAATGCACTGCACTTTGTTGAAGGAAAAACTCACACACGAAATAGCAAAGCAGCCTTTCACCCGAGCAGGTCGATAAGCAGCAGGAAGAAGGGGTGAGGAGTTTATGATTGACAGCTGTCGTGGCACAAATGCACAGCTTGAGAGAGGAGGGAGTGACTCGGTCCCGCAGGAACATGTGGCCTTCACAGAGCTGCGGTCTGAGACAAGTTAACATCTGACTCGGAAAAATTAACTGGTCAATAAATGAGTAAATAATTTTATATAAAAATAAATAAAACCACGCACAAAGGAAATTAAAATCTTTCTGAACGTTTGATGAGGTATTTAATGATTTATAGTCCAGCTCTTGATCAGGATACGGTATTGTGCCAAAGGGAATAGTGGACATGGACAATATAAAAGTCTATTAATTATTCCATTTAACACGATTTCATACATCATACATGTAGTTCTAAACATTACAATTTTCCTTACTGTGAAAAAGTGTTTGCCCCTATATGATTTATATACTGTATACAGTACTGTATATCAGCATTGCATATGTTTTATACCTAAATGACTGAGATCATCAAACACATTTTAAAATTACACAAAGATAATCTGAGTAAATATAAAACTTTTTGAGCTTATCCAAACCTGCCTGGCCCTATGTGATAAAGTAATTGCCCCCTACACCTAATACCTGGTTGTGCGTTAGCTGGCAAGGAGTCTTTCACTGTGGAGGAATTTTGGCCCACTCTTCTTTGCGGAATTGTTTTACTTTAGCCATATTGGAGGGTTTTCAAGCATGAATGACCTGTTTAAGGTCGGATTGAAGTCCAGACTTTTTACTTTTTTATATACGCCCAGCAAGGTTTGACAGATTTTTTCTCTTAATAAAATAAATCATAATCAAAACTCCATTAAATTACATAACTCCATTTCATATGGTTTTATTATTATTATTATTATTATTATTATTATTATTAATAATAATAATAATAATAATAATAGTAAAGTTTAAGTATATCAAATATGTAACAAAGGTTAAAATAGGAAGGGGGCAAATACTTTTTTAAACCAATGTATACCTGTGAGGTTTAACTGCAAAAAATATATAATAATAATAATAATAATAATAATAATAATAATAATACATAAATTCTTCGTAAAGCATTTCTGTTTTAGTATTGGAAGCTAAAAAACTGGGCCCTTTTCAAGTGTTACTTTACTTTATTAAATTTTTTTCATTAAAAAAACATCTTAGCCTTTTGATCATCTAATGTTTGTTCTAAAAAATGTTCTTTGATTCATTTCATTCCTTTTTTCACGTATTTCCAAACACATCACATCGAGTACCTGTAATACTTTTAAACAAACACTCCGCATAAATGAGTCGATTACGTCTCGCCCGTCATCGGCACACCATTAAACAGTACATACAGTATATAACCTGAATTCCACAATGTGCAGCTTGTAACAGATTATAACGAGTGTACCAGCAATAGAAAGCAGGCCTGCTCCGACACTGAAGCTAATAAGCACAGCGATAAAAAGCAAAAGAGACCTATACACATATCTTTTACTCATTTCTTAATCATTTTAATGGACTTTCTAATGCATTTGGAGTAAACTGTACTTCCAATGTTGTTAAGTGTTGTTTTTCCCGTCGTCTTCTCGCCACCGTGCACGCTCCATTTACCCAGGCACCATGTCGTGTCAAGAAAGCATTATTCCTTGTTCATTTTGTCTGTGGGCTGGTCGATGGCCATTTCTGTTTAGGTTAGATGCAGTTGGGCACAAACACACACACACACACACACAGTACACACATGTGCACACCCACCCACCCACACACACACACTTAATAGGGTTATTGTGGTTGTTTATTGGTTTTCTGGGCTCCTCATATTCTCAGTAACACAGACTCCTAACACAGGGGTTGTGAAGTATGTCTCAGCAAAACAGTCCTCAATGTAGACCGTACCCTCCCAATCAGGTTATCACTGCAACCCCAGGCAGCAATACATATATAGTATATATTGTAGATTTTAACACCAGGTTTTGAATATCATCAACAAAACGCCAATGTATGTGTGTGTTTGCACGCATTTGCCATGCAGCCCTTAAACGAACAAACCAGTTCTGACCGACCAAAATACATCTTGAAAGGACATCTGATTTTGTCCTTCCTGCAAATGAGAGCATAATAAAGCCGGGCGAGTGTGAGGTCCGGCGTGCACGGCGGTGGCGGCAGGAATAAGAGGGCATCCGTTTTGGACATGACAATAAGACCGTTCCCTCTCACTGTCACCTGCAGAATCTGAAACAAGGCCCTCAAGCTCACGTCATCCAGCACTTGCATGATACACACCAGAACCTCTCCTATCTGTGACACCCCCTCCACCCCTGTTAGGGCTGCCTCTTTGTGTTCATGTTGCCATGGAGACCCCCATGAATGATGCAGACTGATTGGGATGTTGAGAGGTCCTTTTAAGAGCGCAGGAGGACTGCACCTATCCGCACCGAGAGCCTGGCACAGGCAGACAGAAGAAGGGGAGGGAAGGAGACTGAAGGGATTGATGTGGGTTTTTTGTTTTGTTTGACATTTTTTTTTCCCCCTAAATGTTCAAATAAGAGGCTATGAAGAGTGTGTGTGTGTGTATGTGTTATATTTGAAAGCATGAGTGATGTGATTAGACAAAATCTATGCCAGATTCAGAGACACATAAGGACAGAACTGAGGAATGGGAGAGAGAGAGACAGACAGACACGGAGAGACACATGGAGACAAAGAGAGAGAACGTAAAGAGATAGATACGACCACAGAAAAAGACAAAGCGAGACCGAGAAACAGAAAGTGAGACATACTGTACAGTGTGTGTGTGTGTGTGTGTGTGTGTGTATGAGAGAGAGAAAGAGTGAAAGACAAATTACTAATTAAAATCAACTCCATCACACCACCATGCCATTAATTGCAACCAAGTCGCTCCAGCTGCAGTACAACTACGACTATCACGCGCTCTCCGTCTTTTCATAAAAACACTCCGGCATCGAACAACAGAGATGTTTAGGAGACCCCGATGCAAACGTTTATTTCTGATTTCATCAGTCCCGCCTGCCCTTTACACTGTAATGAATCTAAAGCACTTAAGCAGGAGGCCGGCGCTGATTTGCATAGGCAGAGAAATGCAGGCAGCGCAGGGAAGCTTTGGCTAGCTGCTCTATTCTCCAAGCTGGTTCACAGCTCTGACAATTCAAGAGCACTGAATAGAGAAAGAAGTGCACAGAACAAGCGCGACCATTAGCATTTAAATTGTGTAGCACCCGTCTTATACGGACATCCCCATATAAATCCAGTCCTGACATTAACAGCAACGGCGATGCACTTTAATACGCGCTCGGTGTTAATCTTTACAGAAGTGTGATTTTATTAATGTTTTTTTTTTTTTTTAATATATAATAATAAATTAATGTTGCATAATACAAGCGCTCGAAAGTTCTCGATGCTCCATAGGAAGTCGATATAAAGCATCTGCAAGCGTTCCTAACCTGAAACACTGGAGACTAACATTCACACCGCAGTGAAGCGAAATACTTCCTTCGCCAGCAGTTAAGTCACTTTGGGTCCCTGACGTTGAAAAAGGAAGCAACGAAAAATTGAAGGATGAATCGCTGTGAAACGGAGGCAGGATATTCTCACGTTTTTTTTTTTTTTTTTTTTTTTTTGGATATCTCTGTTCCTGCTTTTTAATTAATTCAATTCCACAAGCACGCACACGTCCTGCTGAATACTGGCAGATTTTAAACCAGCGCATTGATATCTTGGCGTGTGTGTGTGTGTGTGTGTGTGTGTGTAATTAAAGTATAATAAATGTAGTGCATATAGGTTTTTTTTTTTTGTAAGCAAATGCAATGAAAAGAATGAATGCAAGTCAAAGTGAATCAAACATAAACACCAAAATGTGTTATATTATATGTGTAATAAATACATCATATACATCAGTAGACACAAGGCTCCTTAGTATTAGAAATAAATGAACATACTGTAAAAGCACCTACTGTACAGAGCATCCCTTAAAGCCAGAAGCTGCTGATTCATTTTTTTTTCTTTCCCGTCTGCAAGGAACAGAATCGAACATGTCGGTGTTTTTATAGTAACAGCTCATTTACAGGGACTTAGGGTACAGTATAACCAACACTCTGCATAATCTACCACTAATAATCAAACAGCATTCTAAAAATGTGCTGTTACTCACTTACTCACTCACTCATTCACTCTCTATGCTGCTTATCTTTTACAGATTTGTTGGAGGCCTGAATTCTATCCTAAGTCTGTGGGAGGAAACCGAAGTACCCGGAGGAAACCCGAAGTACGGAGAGAACATGCAAACTCCATGCACGTACTGTATGTAGACCGAGGTGCGGATTAAACCCTCGACCTCACCAGGCTACAGTGGTAACCACTACGGGAAAAGAAAAAAAAAAAAAAAAAAAAAAAAAATATATATATATATATATATATATATATATATATATATTACAATAAAATAAAATTAAATTAAAATAAAATATATGAGTATATAACAAGGTATATATTTATCAACAGTCTCCAGTGTCAGGGCTTTGGAGTGGTTAGATGTAAAAAAAAAAAAAAAGTCCTTCCATATGAAAGAACTTGTGGATTCTTGTGATAAAAGGAATAAGACAGTCCACAACATTAAACATCACTATAAAATACTACTGATTGGATGATGATCGATTATATTCAATGATGATGTCAAATGAACGATCGTAATGATTTTAATCAATAAAAACTGATGTGTAGCAGACACACGTATACATACTGTATAATGCTAATACAGTACAGTAAGTGCACATGCTCAAAGATTTAGCTCAGTGGGATGAGCATGAACCTTCATATGAGTCTCAGCTGGGCTTTGAAATGCATTTTTACACTAAATGAGGGTTAATCAGGAACAACTATAGTAATTGTACCTATATGCACCTCTATTTTGATTTGTTTTTGATCGACTATTACAGAAGTAGCGGCGCGGTGGTGTAGTGGTTAGCACTGTTGCCTTGCACCTCCAGGGTCCGGGTTCGATTCCCTGGCCAGGTACTCCGGTTTCCTCCCACAGTCCAAAGATATGCAGGTTAGGCTAATTGACATTCCTAAATTGCCTGTAGTGTGTGAATGGGTGTGTGAGTGTGTGTATGTGTGTGTGCCCTGCGATGGATCGGCACCCTGTCCAGGGTGTACCCCGCCTAGTGCCCGAAGTCTCCTGGGATAGGCTCCAGGTCCCCCGCGACCCTGAACACAGGATTAAGCGGTATAGAAAATGAATGAATGAATGAATGAATTACAGAAGTATTGTACTGTGCGGTTAAACCAGTTATTAATCGATCATCGATTGGTTTAATCAAACCAATGATAAATTAAGGAATCACTCCCATCACTACTAAAAATTATTTAAAGCATGAGATTTCGTTAATTTTTTTTTATGTATTCATTGCCAATTGCTATGATAATTAAAATAAAAATAAGTAAGGCTTTCTCAGACCACGCCATCATATAGCCTGATCAGTTGATTTATTTCTTATGTAAAGCAGCTGTTAATATGATGAACTCCGTGTTCAGCTCTTGAGCTTTTACACTACAAACGACCGTCCCTTCTCTATTAGTAATATTGTTCTGTACTTGAGTACACTTGCATATTTTCACTCTCCGATACAGCAGGTGGCAGTATGGTGGCAGTATGGTGGTTTGTTTGAAAATTGTAAACAGCGGTCCACGTCCATGATCAAGTACGGCTGGCTTCCATATTTGATTTGAGCTGTACTGCGCCCGAGACTGCCTTTTCAAGTGGTACACTTATCCATGCTTGGGCGATAGTATGTAGTGTTCACATTACTCAAACATACCAGACTTTGGGGTTAAGTGCACCCGGATAAGTGCCTCGTCCTATAATGTGAAAGGACCCTAAGATACATTGCTGTGGATTACAAACAAAGCAGGAAAAAAAAAAAAAAAGAAGAATCCAAATGAAAAAACAACAACACACATTTCTGATATGCATGCTGGACAGATCACTTAGCGTAACGGCAACGTGTTCAGTCTCAACAAGTGCCATCTGTTTGCTGATAGACTTACCAAGCATAAGCTAATTAAAGTATAAATGCATGTGTGTAAGTCTTTTCATTCCCCATGTTACCCCGCTACAGCTTAATGAGGATAATGTTGTGTTGAGAGACGCCTGGATGATGATCACACGTGAAGCAATGTTCCTTGGTTATTGATGATCTCAGCTTGTCTAATAGCTAATATATTCTCTTTGTAGGACGATCACCTTAGCTACGATAGATTAGTCAGAGACGTCAGAAGTGCTTTTCCATACGGTAATCCCAAGCTCGGGCAGACTTCACTTCCATCTTATTATCTTGGTGTCATTAGTATATATGAGAGTACTTCAGAAGTATCTTAACCCACATGCAAATACAGCAGAGACAAGACCTATAATACATGCAGCAGAGACCTCAATTTAGCCTGAATCCTAGCTCTATACATATACTCTATCCCATCTATTCTCCCTCTTAATAAGTGCTTCTGGCTCGGAAGACTCTATTCACTGCACTGATAACAGCAAGCAGCTGTAGCGGACAGGATTTGACCCCGAAAGCAGCGATCTGCACCCGTGCAGCCTTTAGGGTCGACATGTTTCTTTCTCAAGTTTTCCGATGAAAAAAGCGCCGGACCCGGTTTAATGAGAAACCAAGCTCCGGCCACTCTAATGGTCCTGTCCGCAGATAAGCAGGCATTCCAGGCACGGCTCATTGCATGCAGCACATTTCCAATGCTAACCACTTTAATTATTAACAAGGATTCAATGCAAGGGTAATTATTTTTCCAAACAAAGTGTGCCCCAAGCCCAAACTGTTGCAATTTGATCTATGGTGATATAATTCAGCACCACAGAGCTTTTAATCATCTTATATTATTTATTAACTTGGATGGAATAGAACTGGATGGCTGCTCAGTTTATGATAATAACAGCAGCATAAAGATCTCGCAAGTGATGTGCTGGTGTCATAAATCTATGGCAACTGGCTAGAGGGGGACTTGGGAAACCTAATAGTCCTTGGAAATAATGAAGAAAAATACTATTGGATGGCATGTTAATTTTAAACAGTGATGATGGACAGCACTGATTAATGTCACGAGTGTGCGGCCAGCTGAAAAGAACAGCGAAGGGTAGGGTGAGTAAGAGCAAGCCAGACTCGAAAGAGACCTCCGGAGGGCCTCAGCTGGCACAACTATCTGGGTCTGGTGTAAATTAGCCAAACTATTTACCCATGTATGCACATTAGCAAATTCTTCCAATTGAGAAAACAAATGCATCTGCTTTGTTCGGTGGGGTTCATGGGAAACTGCACGGCTGCCTGACAGTCAGACATTTGCTATGACCACGGCCGAGAGGAGAGAGCTGACAAAAGAGGCCTGTTGACTCGTTCGTAATGTCCCACTGCCCATAAAGTCTGGCTGCAGGGAGTGACTAAAGAGAACAGCTTCCTGAAGAATCTGGCGCTCCCATGTCAAATTGCACATCATAAGTGGTGTGGCAGAAATAAAACAGTGCCTGACCACCTTCACCGTCAGCGAAAAGCTGAAGATCTAAAGTTTAAGTTGGGACTGGAGACGTTCCAGGGTTTACTTAGTCTAGTGAAAAGATAAAATCATAAATAGTGAAAACGGCGAAAGGCATCTGCTGCTATCAATTTGTCGACCTGAAATCGAGAGACGAATTAAAAAGGCAAAGCGCAAAGCCGCTCAAAAACAAGTTCTTGGTTCCAGGCTCAACACGGAGCTGCGAACATGATGATACACACAGGGATGAAATGAAACCTTTGCATGGAGTCCACTTTAAATAAACCTACAACAAAAAGGCAATAGTGGGGGAAAAAAAAAAAGAAGAGGCAGGCGTACAGTAGGATCTGCTAATAGCGTTTGACATAATCCGAATTTATTAAACCGTATTTCCAGCCTCTATTCTCCTTCTCATTGTTCCCGGAGTAATGTAATGCTGTGATATCAATCCCTGGCAAAATGACTTAGCAATCAGCTGAGTGTTCATATACTCGACTAAGAGGAGTTAATTAGCTACTTGTTTTGTGCTCCGACGGCGAAGCGAGTAGCCCACGGCCAAATTAGACGAGCACTTGCTTATTACATTCCTGTCAATCAGCCTCACAAGAGGTTGAGTGTCATCAAACTCATTTTTGAGACAACTGGAAAGAAAACATTTTTTGTTACTCCACCTGCCTGGGTGTGTCCTGTACCGTTCCGGATGTTTCGACTGTTCTTAAAAAAAAAAAAAAAATAATTCTACCTAAAAGTGATTTTATAGAAACGAACCACATCTCTGCAAGACTCACGGATAAACGACTTCGTACAGGTAATCAGCACATACTGTGTGCGCGGCAAACGCAGAGGCTCAGCCTCATTCTCAGATTCAAATTTGGCTGTGAGTAACAGGATCCCGTGGTTCTCGCACTACAGAATAAAAAGACACCTTACGTACGCTTGAGAGAACAGTAACTAGTGGCAACCTTATTCATTAGCGTGCTCTTTAATACCTGCCACAGATCTGAAGGAAATGTCCTGGAACGGCAGTTCATTTATAAACGGGAGATAAGCAGGTTCAGACTGTGGACGCCGGGACTCGCCTCGGATCAGGATCTGGTTCTTAGTCGAGTTCTAAATCTAGCTGTATGCATCATGAGGGCTTGTTGCAGTTGCATGGTATGCAAAAGGTGCACCATTAATCTGTCACAAGGATAGATCCTAATCTAGCTACGTGATGTTATCTGTAAGACTTGACATGTTGGTAGAAGCTGCAGAGCTCCGTGTCTGTCTGTGTGCAAATCACGCCTGTTAATGAACTTTGTGATGTTTCTTCCTGAGGACATCTCTAGGGCCTGCTCTCTTTCCTTCGGCCAGTGTTCTTCCTATCACACACACACACAAAGTTCAACAGAACCCACCGACATATTAGGCTTATCCTCGTCGTATTACAACAGCAGGGTTTATTGCCAGCATTAGCATTTTGATTGATGGCAGACAATAAATAGATCCCTGGATAGAAACCCTCTAGTTACTAGTCAAAGTCATTAGTGCCTTGTTATTCATAAGGCAGCAAGGTCACATGCAACTCATGCATCTTTCAGCTGAATTTCAGCCGATGCTATGGAAAAGTGCGGGACATGCCTGATCCCCTTCCTATATTAAGACTCTGACGTCTTCAGGGTATTGACTGACATGCTGAGAGGCCATACTGTCTCTTCCTCTGTGACCTCCTGCTGCCGTGACTCACGCTCCCCCCGATCTGAGCGGGCCCCTCCATGTGTGTGTGTGTGTGTGTGTGTGTGTGTGTATCATTGCTGAAAAGAAATGACGACGGCAGGAGGAAGAAGAGCCACAGTGACAGAGACATGCTAGAGTAATCAGCTTCCCTCATTCCAACCACAACCATGTAAATGTTGCAACATGGCTGACAGCAGCAATTTCACGTAAACCCCAAAACTTTAATCAGAGCACTATATACATGTACAGTGCGCTTAAAGGTCCTTTTTTTTTTCAATTACAGATAAATCGGGCCACGTAGCTTAACTGGGACATGGCAATAATCCTCTTTTTTTCTGGTCCTTGGTAATGCAACCAGCTTTACCGGTTACATCATTAGCTAGTGGACATGGCTGGGGGGGGGAGGGGGGGGGAGACGGTTCAGCTGATTAAACCTGAACAAGCAGGACTCTAGTGTGTGGTGCTAGGAGTCTTTCAAAAAACAAGTGGAAAAAGGTGAAAAAAAAAGGTGAAAGGCTTTTTTTTTTTGGAAAGGTGACGACATTCATTAACACGCTCATTCACTCTTTAGTGACGGAGCTTCAAGATTCGAAGAATTGTATTAATTCCAGAGGGAAATTGTCTTCGCCTTGTTGCAGTTGCTCACGGTTTGAAGAAGGAAGGAAGAAAGTTAACACATCAACACCATCACAATTACAGGAAAAAAAATAAGAGGAAAAACTAAAAACTATTTAGTTTGGATGAGAGTTTAGCGCTGTGTGAATGTGACGTGAAATGGAATGATGAATATTGTGTACGATAGACGCCTACTGTATAGGGTTGCGTGTGAGAACTTATAATTATGATTTTATGATTATAATAAGTTCATAGTGCAGTGAGTGTTGCATGGGAATATTGTAGATTTTAACAAATGGAAGAATTTTACACGTAAAACTGAAGTATTATATGGTCAAAGTCATGATCAATCTTGAATCGAACCCAGGAATACCTTGTAGAAAGCGGGAATACCTCCTGGATTAGACACCCGTCCGTCACATGACACAATGCATCCCAGGAACACAAATACATCGACTATGTCGAATTTTTTTTTTGAAGGTACTATAAGAGGGTAGACATGGATAGAGCTTGTGCAACACCACACACCTGTGCTCAGGACTGAATCAAGGACCACATATCCATACGGTGTCAATACCACCTACGGTGCCACCATCACGATACAGCATGACCAGCTAAGTCGAGACATAAGTAGCCAGGGGTAGCTCAGTGGTTAAGGCATTGGACTACGGTTCGGAAGATCCCAGGTTCAAACCCCACAACTACCAAGTTGCCACTGTTGGGCACTTGAGCAAGGCCCTTAACCCTCAACTGCTCACTTGTGTAATGAGATAAAAATGTAAGTCGCTCTGGATGAGAGCGTCTGCCAAATGCCTAAATGTAAATATAAGTAGCTTTGCGTAATCGCTCTTTCACACCCCTGGTCTAAAGTTACCAAATCTAGGTAAGTCGGGCATCCCGTACTGTACTGTACAGTATATGCAGCCTAACGTCCGTGTTCAAAAGCTTACTTTGATTATTATTGCTCAGTTTACCCGTATCAATATTCCCCGGATGAAAAATCCATATTTGAAATGTAGCTACAGCATCATGATGTAAGCTCTTAAATCCAATACAGCAGAAACGCTCGTGTCCAATAGATCAAATTCCATCAGAACAGACAGGCTGAGAACTGGCGGTAAGTAGAGCCTGTAAAGATATGAAGATCAGCTGATTGAGTCTGAGCTGCCAGTGCCAGCAGTCATTTACACAGAGCGAGTGGGGAACAGCGAGGGAAAGAAAGAAACTCAGAAGCACTCTGTCTTTAACAATCACTGTTCCAGCTGACGGCACATCTTAGGAGCAAATGTTAGGAAAGCAGGCCAAAGTTCGGAAATATGCAAACATAGGACATCCTGCGTATGAAAAGGCCATGTGTGATTTACCCCAACGGATTTAAAAAGCAGAATGAGTAACGCTTGCTTTTATGTAACAGGTCTTAGGAAAAGCTTGTCCATCTCGGAATGTCCGAATGACTACCCCGTCATCCCACCACCCAGTTCGCCGATTAAAAACCACTTACAAACTAATACAGATTTACAAGACGGAGACAGACTGAAAGAAAAATGAAGGAAAAAAAGAATAAAAGCATGCTGTATTCCTCTCCAGAGAGGCTTTACTTTCGTCTCTCTTGTGGTGTCTCCTTCTGTGCCAAATCAGTAGGGAGGACTTACTGACTATCTGTCCTCAAATCTGATCTGCGATGGGAAATCAGTCATGAGCTTGAACAGTGGCGGTAATTTGTCACAGTATTTGGAGCAGATTCTTCTTCTTCTTCATCTTCATCTTCTATACCGCTTTATCCTGTATTTAGGGTCGCGGGGACCTGGAGCCTATCCCAGGAGACTCTGGGCACGAGGCAGGGTACACCCTGGACAGTGTGCCAATCCATCGCAGAGCACACACACACACACACACACTCATTCACACACTATGGTCAATTTGGGAACGCCAGGTAGCCTAATCTGCATATCTTTGGACTGTGGGAGGAAACCGGAGTACCCGGAGGAAACCCACCAAGCACGGGGAGAACATGCAAACTCCATGCACACAGAGACGGGAATCGAGCCTGGCCGGGAATCGAACCCGGACCCTGGAGGTGCAAGGCGTGGAGCAGATTCTTACAAAAAATAAATAAATAAATAAATAAATAAAAACCTTGTCTCACCCACCTGAGCATTCATAATCTGAGACATAGGAATGAGAAAGAGAGAAAAGACCCTTTTGTAGCTGAACAAGACCTCTATGAAACAGACAGTATGTGCCAGGAACAGCGTGATCTTTCCCTGAGGAGGTGAAACCTGTAGGAGGCTGATCCACATGGGTCACTGCTGGAGCGTTACATCAGTGTGCGACTCTATGAACTTGCATACTGACTGTATGTGTGTGTGGCAAAAGCAAAAAGCTCATGGATCTACGGGAATGGGGGTAAACACTGTCTGGCTCGTTAACATGATCAGACTATATAAACTTGCATGTTCTTGGAAAAATTGACAGGCACAAGTGCTAACTAATAAAAGTCTGCTCAGTGTCAGATGTATTTTGCCTCATCACTGCTGCCAAGAAGAAATTAAGGGGATCATCCTTTCTGCGCACTCCCACACAGGACAAGACTCACGGCTGCTGGTAATTACACTTCACAGCCCACACTTTGCACATAACTGACCTTGTTCACCCACGTCTCGCTATAACGCAACACATGCAAGCATGCCCGATATCACGATATACGTATATACGGAGAGGTCTATAAGTAAGAAGGTTTTGGCTCCGTGCTCTAGCACATTAGATGTGATCGAAATGACACGACTACAAACTTAAAGTACACACTGTCAGCTTTAATTTAAGGGTATGCACCAGGAGTGTAATAGTCTGAAGCTGAGTGTATACTATGTCTAGTCCCCTTTCAATGACCTAACCTGAATGCAAAAAATAACAGCATCGTTATAGAACCATATAGTCTGCCTCCGGCATTATCCGTTATGCTGTCTGCTATAAAGTTAAACCAATATATCACGCTAACCCGCTCTATTATAATCATGTAATAATGTACAAAAATGTTTATATATATATATATATATATATATATATATATATAGTTGATCATTTATTCGCTCATTTTAATCCTGATCAGTATGGCGGCGAATCTGGAAGCCTGATGCAGAATACACCTTGGATCAATTCAAAGCTCACACACACATTCTTGTGCATACAGGAAATATTTAGCTCATCCTAATACAAGCATGTTTTTTAGGAAAAATGGAAGGAAACCAAAGAATCCCAAGGAAACGCACATGCGCACTAGGCGAGAACACACAGTACACGAACTTAGGATCGAATTAGGGACCCTGGAGCTGTGAGGCGGCAACGTTACCCTCCTCACCAGCATGCCATCGCCGTTGGAAATGTATCTCTGTCAGTATTCACAGCAGGTTCCATTTCAAACCTAATCATTTTTATAAAGCAATTAAGAGATTGCTGTTGTATAAAATCTACATGTCTGCTTGTTAAAACATGACCAGATATTCTGATATACTGCACTGCTGGCAATCATATCGCAAAGTAACAGCCAAATACAGTATCTATCTATCTATCTATCTATCTATCTATCTATCTATCTATCTATCTATCTATCTATCTATCTATCTATCTGTCTATCTGTCTATCTGTCTGTCTATCTATCTATCTATCTATCTATCTATCTATCCGTCTGTCTGTCTGTCTATCTATCTATCTGTCTGTCTGTCTGTCTATCTATCTGTCTATCTATCTATCTATCTATCTATCTATCTATCTATCTATCTATCTGTCTGTCTGTCTGTCTGTCTATCTATCTATCTGTCTGTCTGTCTGTCTGTCTATCTATCTGTCTATCTATCTATCTATCTATCTATCTATCTATCTATCTATCTATCTATCTATCTGTCTATCTATCTATCTGTGTATCTCTGAAAGACCTCGACTAAACAAGGACAGAACATTTAATTAAATGCACAGCTGAACTTTTATAGCTTGTTATTTTCATGCTTAAACTTTACGTTCTCTTGTCTCAATGTTAAACATTTCTACAGATATGAAGACGGTTTCAAAACCTCTCTCACTTCCATGCACATTCCCAAACAAGACATTTGCCGTGTTAGGATTCTGACCTCATTAACACTAATTAGTAACGCCGGCCCGTGCGTCCTCAAAGCAACACCTCCAAAAACAAGACGCACATCTGGCGGTACTCAAACTGACCTCCTCCGAGGTTTTCTTGCATGGTCATGTAACTTTCACACACTCAGGCTATGATCTAAAGTGACTCACACAGCCCCCGACAATGCAGGCTTCTGTTTTAGCGGTCCTGTCTCCTGAACAAATCCTCACCTATTCATTAAAACCTAAACAGGGCATTATTAACGAAGAGTAGAGTAAAAAAAAAATTTTTTTTTTTAAACCCAAGTAAGCTTTCAAACGAGTCATCTGTTTCTAATGTTGGTGCTCTGGTGTGGATTACAGCGAGGTAATACTGCAGAACTTGGACTGACCCCATATCCTACACCCCTGGGGAAACAATTTGCAATGACGTTAGGGTCAGGTGAAGGAAGGGGCATGTGCCTAAATCCAACAAAGCAAGTTTTAAGGCTTTCAGTTGCCCGCTTTCTCTAGGGTGTTTTTATAAAAACAAAGAAATTAAAAAAAATTAGTAAGAGAAGCTGAATTCAAACCGTAAACTGCCTTACCTGTAGTATCGGGACTGGAGGTAAGTGGAGCACACAGCTTTGGACACATGACTGGCAGAGCCAAAGTCTATGACTTTGACTCGGTAGGGTTGCCGAGCAGGATCCACCAGCATGATGTTCTCAGGCTTGAGGTCTGCATGAATCAGACCCAGACTCTTGAGCTTCATCAGCGCTGTAGCCACCTGTTGCAGAATAGGCCGGATGTACTTGAGGGGCAGCGGGCTGAACTTGTTCTGCTTGAGGAAGTCGTACAGGTTCTGCTCCAACATCTCGAAGACCAGGCACGTGTGGTTCTTGTGCTGGAAGCACTCGTACGCTCGTACAAAGTTGTAGTCATCTGCACTCTCCGTGCTAAGGCGTGCCAGGATGCTGACCTCGATCTGGCCCTGGCGTGCGTAGGATGGGTGGTTCTTCAGGATCTTGATAGCCACAATCTCACTGGTGCCACGCTTCCAGCACTTTACCACCTGCCCGAAGGTACCTCGACCTAAAAACTCCAGCACCTCATATGTGTTGGTCATGGAGCACAGAACCTCATGCTGCAGGAGCTGATAGTCACCCTCACTGTTGGCGCCACTGGTCTTGGATGTGGCTGTTGTGGAGGCGGTGGCCACAGTGCCCGTAGGGCCACTCTGGCCATTGTTCGGGAGCATCTGCGCTGCTGGAGGCTGCTGCAGCTCCTCCACCACGTGTACGCTGCTTCCACTGCCGTTGTTGTTGTCAAGCTCCTCGCTCTTGCGCTTAAGCCCGCATCGCTGGTACGTATCCAGCAAGCTCACAGTGCTGCGACGCGTCAGGTTGTGTCCTCCGCTGCCACTGCCACTACTGCTGCCCGTGCTCCCCAAAAGCTGGCCGGCCACCCCAGACGTGCTACTCGCTGAGGCAACCACGATATGGCCAGAGCTGGCGGGGAAGAGGAGAGCTTGCTCGTATGGCAGGGAGGAGTTGGAGACCTGGAGCGACGCGGCGTTGAGGCCCACTGGGGCAGCAGACACACTCTGCTTGCTGTTCTGACCGTAGACCTTGCTGTGCGTGCCGTACCCTGTCATATCCCAGTTGCAACTTTGCTCCACCTTCAGTTTCTTCACGCTAAAGAAGGCACTTGACTGGAGAGTGTGCGGGGAAAAGACTTGCACTTGCGAGGCCATACCTGAAGAACAACAAAAGGGATGGGGGAGGGGGAGAAACCAAAAAGAGTGAATATGAGCTTGGCTTGAAGCTTGATCGTAGGCGCTGAATAAAAGCTTAACATGCCAAGACAGGCCAGTCTTGGAGTCCTGATGCTAATTTATTGCGTAGATTCTTTGCCTGTCATATTTCTGTTCATCCCGTGCCAATTTTCAGATTCGACGCTATTGGGACAAGCGCCTGCTTCAGGCAAGCATCTGGTCAAGAATACCTCAAGATTAGTTTGAATCTCATAAACAGATCTCTACGATGTAAACTAGTAAATGTGCAGCTGCACGTCTGCTCACGGAGCTAAATCTATAGTTGACGGACGTTTGGGAGTAAATGAAGGAAAACATTGATCTTGTGTTTTTTTTTAAAAGAACTCCTGTCTTGCAGTGTGTGTGTGCCTGGAGGACGGAGAGAATGGATGGATATGTGGAAGAATATTCTTAAAGATGTTATTTCTTTATATAAGTGACAACTGAGGAATGATTTAGGTGCGTCCTACTAATATATGTGGAGGAAATGCCATTTCCATACTGCTCCCACAGGGAAGTCTGTAAACAGCCCCGATGTTCCATCATGTCAGGACGTATCAAATCCAAGGCCTTAGAAAGTGGCGAGAGTCAAAAGGAATGATTGCAATTTCCTCCGAATGGACGAACGCTCAGCCCGTGCATGCGATGCGATGCGATGCGATGCGCTGCGATGCGTTATTTACTTAAGGGCCAAACACACGGCTTTTATAGACATAAAAAACAACAACAAGCAAGGAACATTTGAACTGTATCTTCACCTCAAATCCTAAAAAAAAAACACACACAAACACACAACAAAAGCAGAACACTGGAGCTCCTGGGAACTCTCGGCTTCAGGATAAGCAGTGCTTCTCCAAGCAAACAACGGGCCAAATATAGCCGCTCTCAAACTGTGCTGTTTGTAGCACTAAAATAATGATTATAGCACAAGCTGGATGACACAAAGGGGATGCAGCACTGTTCTACTTACAGATCCGCCAATGTGGACCAAATTAGTGATCTGACAAAATCAAAGGTACCTCCTGCGGACGCTGTGAGTCATGCACGCAACTCATACGCACACACCTGGAGAAACGGCTAACCGACACAGGAGCCTGCAGTACACAGCAATCACACGTGCACACACACACACACACACACACACTGACACAGCAGGAGGAATTCATATTGCATTAGGCAGCCCTTTTTTCCTCTTTCTGTTTTCTTGTGCCAGCAAGTCTCAATTATGCTAATCTATTACCTGCATGAATTGAATTAATTCACATTTCTGTGAGATGAATATACAAGTCCGCTCCCTAGTCTCCTGTAAATATAAACTATTCCGCATCAGCGCTGACTCCGTGGCATAAAGACATGCTTATGAATTAAACACGCGACTGTGTGGTAGATTGCGTGTCCTGGTTTTTGACACATGCAAACATTACGCTTTTGTAAAATCAGGTTAAACATGGTGAAGTTAGAGAATAAAACGCAGCAGTGGCATTTTCTTTTTTTTTTTCTTTCCTTTCTGATTCGAATGCATCCGCACATCAAGCTTCTGTCAGAGCGGAATTCAACTACACACAGCACGTGTTTTTTTTTTTAAACAATATGTTCTCTATATAATGGCTGGCCTTAAAAAAAAAGAACCATTTTGTGAGCCACTGTGGCTTATGAGAGCATAAGGAATCTCATTTGTTTTAAGGAATTCCGGGATGCAAGGACATTCCCAGGGCAGGAAACAAAGGGAGGGTGCTTAGCGGGGTCACTTTGTCATTATTGTGCTTTTCTGAATTGTGCTGATAGCTACAATTTGGAAACCAGCCTCCCGTTCGGACACTCCCTTTACCACATCCCCCCCCCCTCCCCCCCTGCTTTAATCGCACATCCCTTCTCCTCATCTGCTTGTTCTTGCAGATGAGCGGTGTCAGCTCTGACAGGCTCACTGATACCACCGTCCTCTGCTCTTATCCTAAACGCCTGAGGATATTTTTGTTGCTTTTATGCTCACGCTCTACGTTCCATGCTTCCCCCTCCCCTATATAGACACTAAGATCTTCGTAAGCATGCTGATGAAGCAAGTAAAGAAGCGCCTCTGCTAAAGTTATTAGGAGCACAGTCCTATATTAATCCCATAAACCGCTGGGCTAGATGTCACTCATTGGATTACGTTTTTCTCTCTGACAGGACTGCTCTAAAAATAATCTGGATGGGACTGGTCGTGGTATTCGGCTGTGACTACCTATCTGTGTGAGCGCCAGACTGTGGGGCAGTAAGTGACCACAATGACCACAGGACAAGGGGTCATCTCCTGGTTCACTGAGTTAACCATGCAAATTATTATAGCAAAACTGGTCCAAATGAATGTTTTGTTCCCGGGGTCCGGGTTCGATTCCCACCTCGGGTCTATGTGCATGGTGTTTGCATGTTCTCCTTGTGCTTGGTGGGTTACAGTCCAAAGACATGCAGATTATACTAATTGGCGTTATCAAATTGCCTGTAGTGTGTGAATGAGCATGTGAGTTCAGCCAGTTTAGCCATGATCCAGTGCTGTATGTATATGTGTGCGCCCTGCCCCACCGGAAAGAGACCCCGGGGAAGACCCAGGATACGCTGGAGGGACTATGTCTCTCGGCTAGCCTGGGAACGCCTTGGGATCCCCCCGGAAGAGCTGGAAGAAGTGGCCAGGGAGAGGGAAGTCTGGGCATCCCTGCTGAAGCTGCTGCCCCCGCGACCTGACCTCGGATAAGCGGAAGAAAATGGATGGATGGATAAAAAAGTCTTATTAAAAGTGATAATCTTTTTTTGCTTTGTGGCGCACTCCAGTCCAGCATGTGGCAGTATTGCAGATACTTTACAACTGCGTAAAATTCAAAAGTAGAAAAATAAAAGGTGATATTCTCACATTTGAGGAAAACGCAAGTGGAAAAAAACAAAAACAAAACTTTTTGAGAATTTTGAGGAACCATGTGATAGTCTTCGCCCTCCCTGATTGGTAGCTGTAGTCGTGATGTGGGGGTCCTCTAATTAGTGTGTCTACTTATCGAACTTAAACATGAACTAACATGGTTTCAGTACCAGATCCTCAGTTGTGGCTTATCCAATCATGCACATTTACCTAAATTATGCAGCTTCGGGCAGCTTGTTTAAAAAAGTTGAGGATTAAAGAGAACCGGCCAGAGAAGTATGCTTTTATTCTGCACTTTGAGCTCAAAACAGATGTCACTTCTCTACACAGACGTAACGAAAAGGGCAGTAACGTGGATACTAGAAAATAAACCCCGACCGCTTTGTGTCGTCTTATTTACAGCCACAACCTAAGCATCAGTGTTTAACTATTAAAAGATAACATTCAGTCGCGTTCGCTGCTCATCCGGACCTTTTGTAAATAATTAATTTGATCTCTTATAAAAATTCTGTAGCAGTGTTTACAGACAACATCCAGACGCGCTCCAGACGTCAAGGCGTCTCCCCCAGCTTACTTTATTGTGTCGAACGAGACGAACCTAGCGTCAGTGTGCATGCTTCTCCACATTTCATCTACAGTAACGCAATTACCGCCTGCTTGACTGCTACGCTAGGCTGAAATCTGTAAACGTTATACCCCTTCCACAATAGCAGTCAATAGAAAGGAACAAGAGTTCACGTCCTCTCTTCAGCTCTGGGAGAAGACGTTTAAGGCTCGCTCGTTACTCGAGCACGCCCTGTGAGAAACGCTGATAAGTACAAATTGAGAGTTCACATAGCAAGAATCTTATCTCTTAACAGCACGCATCCGCAACAATGCGCTCGGTCCCATTTGACTCGGGTCTCTCAACGGTTAGTTATTCATAAGTGTTTATGGTTTGGACTACGACCACGTGCCCTCTGTTGTCGCCGGGCTCGTTTTCACAGCCTGCATTGTATAACAAGTTCAAAACACAGCCAGTGAAGTTTATATGAATTTTTGAACTGCGTGGCAGGTATAAATCTGTTATGGTCCATTGTTTAAGAATACTGGAATGCAGGCATTTATCATACCTGACAAGAAATGCGCTGTTTTAAGGCGCTGCCTCGGAGCATATTAAAGGACTACTTTCCTGCCTCTTTTCCTGGTGAATTACTAACAGTCAATGATTTCTCGAGTTAGCTTATTTTTTCCGTCGAGGATAATCTAATCGGTCTTTTTCGCTGGGAAGACGATCAAAAAGACCAGGTTTGACAAAAGAAGTAGGGGACAAGACAGGCCTTTTTACGTGTGCCTGGTCTTTACGAGGCTCCATTATTGGCTCCTGTAACAACCTAAAGATAAACAGTCCTATAAAAAGAGCTATGACAAACTATCCGTCATTTAAATCAATCCGGCCTTTTTCTTTCTTTCTTTCTTTTTTTTTTTTTTTTATATATAAACGTACAGAGATCTTCATTACATCAAGTCTCACTCTACTGTACGTCCAGCCTCCTATTCTTCTGCGCGCAAAACTTTCGGAGGAACTTCTAAAAAATCCCAGTGCAATTTTTCATGCCGTTCTCTGAAGACGATCCAGACAGCTCCAAAGCGAGACCTCGATTTCGTCTGATATTCCCGAAGCAGGTTATATAATAGCAACAACTGGCTTCAAATGCTGTACTGTATATCATCTAGTCTATAGTAAACGGAAGTCTGAAAGGTGAGCGTGGAGCTCCAAGCTCGCAACACTAACAAGGGCAGAGACGCAAACCTGTTTAAGAAAATAAAATAAATCAGGCAGGAAAAAAAAATCGCCTGGTTAATAAATTGACCTGGACGTGTCTAGACAAAGCATAATCTCCTGCGGTTCGGGGAAGATGGCCGGCACACTGTGATAAAGAGCTGTCGTTTTCTCTGTGGTCATCTCTTCAGAATAACTTCTCATTAAAGAATCTTCTCTGCTTTTCGCTTGCTGTGCAGTCTATGAATTTTTATAAATCCTCATCCACTTTAAAGTAGAAACCCAGAGACTTGCTCGATTATATTATTATTATTTTTTACAGAAACTATGAAATATTGTTAGTTGATATTAAGGAAGAACTTTTAACTGGTGGATCTGGTAAAGTATTTCAGCAGACTGGGGGAAAAAAACTGGCAGGTTTTCTAAATATGAACCAGATCTAGGTCAAATTCAGGTGAATTTTTACGTTATGTAAACTGAATATAATTTAGCTTGGAAAAGTATGAAGTTTTTCCTGATTTTCTGAGATCTTTATGTTTAACGTCTTAGCTGAATGGCTTATAAAAAATCACGCGTAAAATATAAATAGATGAAACAGTACCGTGTTTGATCTTTATTATATTTTATTTTTTTCTTAGCACTTGTCAAATCTGGTACATCAATAATCATAACCAAATCAAATCATAATTTTTTCATCATTTATTATTTCATCACTCGTCATGCTTTTTTTTAATGCCTTGACTTTTACTAAAGTATTCTTCAACAGTACACTCTTTAGCCTTGTCTATCCTCGAGGCTCACTTTCACTCACTTTTATTTACTATTCCACCCACCCTCCACTTTAATTCCATCTCTCTCTCTCTCTCTCTCCTCAACGTTCCTTTCAAGCCATCTTGCACATTCGTCACCTCTTCACCGCTGTGTCCTTGCCCTATTGTTCTTGTCTCTCCTCTTGTCTCCTTTTCTATATCAATGACCCTGTTCAACTCTCTCTCTGTCTCTCTGTCCTCTCTCCGGATCCCCACACCACATCCCCTTACCCCCCCTCCTCCCTTTTCTCATCAAATGAAACACTATAATTCCTGGGAGAACAGAGGCAGGGAATGTCTGCTCTTTGTCTCTCTCCATAAGACTGCACATTTCTCGTCTTTGTGCGGTGAATGGACAGAGATTACACAAAGGAAGATTTAAGAGGGACTTACTACGCTGCCCTGTTTGAGTGCCGACCTTTGTCCTTGTCCTTATCCAGTAGGCTGCTATTGACCTCAGAGTTAATCATATTTAGAGATGGCATACCAGCATATTTAAGGCTTTCTGTATCTCCTGCTTTCTCCGAACCCTGTCTGCACGAACGAGATCCATGAACCCGTTAAGGCCTTCCCATAACGAGATGGGTTATCCGCTATCTGATCGTGCGATCCGAACTGAAAGGAGACGAGCGGGCCGAGCAGCTGTGGCTGAAGAAGCAAAAGCCACTGACATGTGTTCCACTGGCCCCTGAGAAAGGAAAACAAACACGGCACTGTCACACGGAGCAGTGCCCTCAGCGCAGCCTGTTACTGACGGCTTTATCAGTCGTGCATGTGTGTGTTTGTGTGTGCGCAAGGCAGAAGGAGGGGCCGTGCATCTGTGCGTGCAACATGACATGGATGAGAGAGAATGTGAGAGCGTGCACACATGAGGGTCCAGTATGACAAGATTTCCAGAAGTCAAGAACTTCCCAAGGAACAAGTCCCAAGGACTGAGCCATGAGAGGTGTGTGTAGGGTCAGTCTCCTGCTCACGATCTCCGAAAGTCTGACCAAGCCTCGGCTGCTCCGATAAAAGCTTCGATAAACACACGAAAGCTCGAAACGCTCTGGTGTTAATGATTCATTGTCTTGCGAGCTCCGTATCTGACCGCCTGCTCGCACATGTGCCATGTGTTTTGTTGGGTCTCGAGGGCTCTCAGGCATTTCTACACAACTCCTATCCGGTTACCACACAGCTGAGATCAGCGATCTCCAAAGTATTATTAAATATTCTACTCTTTAATTAATTCCCGTTCCTGCTTTAGGTAAACTAGAGGATCTTCAGGTTGCACAACATCGTAAACGCAGTATGTGTGTACTGTATATACTGTACTGAAAGTGCTGGTGTTTTTTTTTCCCTTCCTTGTCAGAATTTCCTACCAGTACCGAAAATGTATAGTTATATCAGTCTGCACTACTTGCTCAATATCTTCCTCAGGTATAGTTTTGTATAGCACGGCAAAAAATACAGCGTCGGAAATATAACCAAGGTGATGTTTCCTAATATACTGGGAGCAGTTGGTGATTATTATCAGAAAATAATCAATACCGCTTTAACACTGGTAGCTCTTTCTGACACGTTAATCCGCTAGTCAACTGTTAAAGTAACCATAGGCATAGTGATAGTAGCCGTGTGGCCTCAGGGACGAGGGTTTGATTCCCGCCTCGGGTCTGTGGGCATGGAGTTTACACGTTCTCCCCAGCTTGTGCTTTTACTCTCTTAGTCCTAAAACATGCAGTTTAATTTGTGTTCCTAAATTGCCCATAGTATATGAGTGTGTATGTGTGGGTGTGCTGGTGTGTGATGGATTGACATGCTGTTCAGAGTATACCCCGCCTCCTGGCATTGGCACCAAGACCCTGCAACACTGTATATAGGATAAGCAGAATAAAAGATAAAACAGTGGGGGCCGCCCGAGTGGCACAGAGATAAAATGTTCATCCTAACATCCGGACATCGCAAGTTTAATTCCCCGGGTGTAGCCTGTAGCCTCCCGCAGCCGAGGGCCTGGAGAGAGCTGATTGGCTGAGCTCTCTCGGCAAGATTGGATGGAAGGCACTTATGACTCTCACGTCAATCATGGCTCTACAGCCAGTCCATATGCTCATGCAAGCAGATGCGTGGTACATGTACAGTAGGATAGACCGATGGCGAGGACGAATTGAAGTGAAGTCTAACTTTCTGATACACCCAGTTGAGTTTATAGACGGTTACACACTTTTTTTTAAATACAGTATAAAAGCTGCAGAATGTCTTTCTACAAACATAAATTGTTATGAACAAGGCTTCTCTTCACGTTCGGGTCACATGCTGACGTGATCACATTACAGTACCGTGACTCCAATTACAGAAAACTCTCAGCATCCCATCATGACATGCAGACAACAGAAAGTCCAGCTTTATACCTGTTTCTCTGCCTGTGTGTGACGACCCAGTGCTTGCAGGATCACATGCAACCCAATGCTTCACTTTTCTTTTTCTTTTTAACAGACTCCCAATAAAGCACCACTATAAACCCGAGCTGAACCTGTGTTATTGGTTCGGTTTAAGACGGGCTTTAAAATGGAAATGTCTCTTTGTCCTTTCGCAGCACTGCTCTTTCTGCATTTGTATTTATAGGTGTTTACTGTCAAGTGATTGTAAGCTATTTACATCCCATGATGTCCTAGAACCTACAGTATGTGTAGGTGTGTGTGGGAGTGTGTGTGTGCGTACGTGCGTGAGTGTGTGAAAGTGTGTAGTGTGTTTTTTGCAGGTTTTTGCTGTGCAGGTTGGCACTTCAAAGAGCAAAAAACTGAGCAGCTTGCCAGACTTTAACCACAGAGCCATTGCACTAGAGCCAAAGCCAGGGCAGAGATGAAATGAGAAGAAAGCAACCTCACCTCAAACACACACACACACACACACATATACAAAAGTGTGCGCGCGAGCATAAATGCAAACTATGCCCTGCAGCTACAAGATGGGCATGATACAGTATGGCCCAAATTTATACTAACTCACTAAATTCTATTCTATTCTATTACATTCTATTCTATTCTATTCTATTATTATAAGGCAGACGAAGGTCTAAGGAAAAGTCTCATGGCCTGCGATAAAATCATAGGCTTGGATATTTGCGCAAAAAAAAAAAAAAAAAAAAAAACATAAAGACTTCTCTAAAAACGGTAAATTAGACAATTTCCTTTTAGTTCGAACTTCATTACAGCATTCTTCTGGTCGCGACAGCATTTCCTGTAACGTGTAATCTTTACACAGAGCCGGTCCTAGAGAATACCACAAAGATAAACACACATGGGGAACTGCATCCTTGACAAAAACCGCTTCTTCACGATACCGATTGTATCAAACGTTTAAGAAGCATGCTTGATGGCGAGTGCACATATTTGTATACAGTATGTATGTGTATGTGTTGTGTGTATGTGTGTGTGTGTGTGTGTGAGTTCAAAGGTTCATGGAAAAAACAGAAGTTCACAGCTTCTTCACTTTCAGCCATGCTTAATGCTTGAGTGAGCTCAACTCCCAGGAACAGCCGTTACACAAGCCCAATAAAGCTTCCCACACACACACACACACACACACACACACACACACAGGTTCATACATGATAAGATGCATCTTGCTTTGACATTTTATAAAATGTTTAATAAAAAGTCTAAATTAAGATTTTTAAAAATCAGACCTTCATCAGCCAATAGCAATAAGAGAAAATAAATAAATAAATAAATAAATAAACAAATTCTTTGATATATCGTTCAAATCTAAAATATCTCAGTCCAAAAAAAAAAAAATGTAAACATAGAAAGCAAAGGGCAATGTGATTTGTGGATATTCTGACATTTTCTTAGTAGGCATGAATAGAATTACAGGCCTAGGAGAACATACAGTACAAGACACACACACACACACACACACAAAACAAAGGATACAAAATAACGTAATCAGCATCTCCATCAGAGCCTGTGTGCAGGAATTAATTGGTTTGGCAAAAAGCTGATGAATGACTTTGTGCACGGTTTGTAAATTTTTATTCCCTTTATAAAAAGGCAAATTGGATAACACAAAGACACAGTGTTTTAGATGAGCACTACATGCTTTTTTGTTTTGTTGTTGTTGCTTTAATCATCGTCAAAAGGAATAAAACAATGTAAGGCCGTGATCTTTAGGGATATGTGGAGAGAAAAAATAATAATAATACATTTTTTTTTTTTTAAACTTGAGTTTTGAGTTTCCGTGTATTAAGAAATCCAGTCCAGGAGCCACTTCTGAGCAGCCTATTTTAGGCGTGTGTAAAATCAAGCCTTCATATACAGTATGTAACGTATCATATACTGTAATCATAACCCGCAGTCCTGTACACCCAGGACACACCCTTATTGACAGAACACCACTCCTGATAATTTAGCCGGTAACGCGTGCGGCTATGAGGAAACTCACACCCGGACGACAGACTGCCAGGTCTCGTACTAATCCTCGTAATCATAAGCCTGCGCTACAGCCTGCCCAGATGAGACCCGTCAACTAAATACATGTTGAGTCACACTCACGAACAATCGAAACTTTCTCAAACATAACACAGTACCTTCAGTGCTACTCATTTCACCTGTTCATTCTATCCAGATATAATCTTTGCATATACAGTACAGTAATGCACCTGAGCCAACCCTCATATTTTTCATAGTTTGCGTCCACAGAGCCAGACTTTCATGTATTGTTTTATACAGACTCACAGTAAGGAATCGTTCTTCAAGCTAGCATTAAAAAAAACAACGTAAGGGATGAACCAGTGAGAAATGATGTGCAGATGCAACCAGGTGCAGATGATCAGGCCGCTGATTAGTATTGTATACGGCCGACGTGGTAGTTTGGAACAGACGAGAGGAGAAACGAGGTCGCTGCTGATCTGCACGCACTTTGAAGCTCAGTGTCACAGTGAAACATTTCTTCCCATTTCTTCATAATAACCAGTCAAAAGTTTGCACACGCCTTCTAATTTAATGTTTTTTTTATTATTGTTTATTCAATACATAATAATAATTTAATACATTTTCTACATCCTCGGATAATACTGGATTTTTCTTTTCCAAAACTATGAAATAATAACACATATGGCGTGAGCTAATTAAGTAACAACACCAACAGCAGTCGGTTGTTATTTTAAAACACGAAGGTCATCTGTTCTGAAATAGCTCTTGCGAGAACAGTATCGTCAAGTGCATTCGCAAAACCCATGATGAAACTGGCCCTGGCTCATGGAGACGAGACCTTCCCTTCCCAAGACCTTCCCAATGTCCAGCGCATTTGTGCATTCTGGGATGCTTTTCTGCTCGCCATGAGCTTATTTGTGTTTTGCTGCTTCCCACATCCACTATTTTTTGCTGCAAATGGCTCTGGGTTGCTGCATCTCCAACACGCTCTGACATCATTAACCACGGCGACAAAGTGCTAAAAAGCAGCTCCAAGGCGAAATATACCGGTGCGCCATAAAAGCTCAGAAAAGCTGATGATTTGGTGTGGTCAGGCCACAGATAACGCCTATTACTTAAAAATAGCTTTATGGTGCGCTGTGAAGTTTTTACAGTCTTCAGCTCGGAGAGTCCTTAGCAAAACTAATCTGTTGCCAGTCTGCCTCAAGGTCATGCGTTCTGAGATCCTATTCTGCTCACCATGGTTGCAAAGGATAGTTATTTGATTTACCGTAGACCTTTCTGTTAGCTCGAATTCTCCTCCACGTTCCTTCTTTACGTTCCTTCTGCAAAACTCTCGCTTGCAGAGAACCCCTTTTTTTTTCTCCAGCATTCTCCGTTGACTCTGTCGACCGATTTTTGTGTGTGTGAAAATCACAGGAGATCAGCAGTTCTCACTGCAGAATCACTGCCATCACATTTTCCCTATTCAGATGTTTGATGTGAACATGAACGGGAGCGCAAATAAAGCATCAGTGAGCATCTGTGCATTTGGTCGGGGTATGTCATAAGACCTGATTTTTCAACCCGGGTTTTTGCCCGGAATTTAGCAATCGCTGCTCATTCTGTTGTCATTCTGTTTGCCACAAAGGCATTGCAGACATCGGCTCAAGACTTGACTGCATCGCGTTTTATTTTTAGTTACTTTTACACTGTAGTTTTTACGACATGTGCAGAAACCTATTTATGATAGGAAAAAAAAGTAACGGTAATCTTGTGTGCATAAGAACTAATGCCATGCATTAAACCACAGAGGTACAGGTCACGTAATGGACATCAGAACGGGGAAAACCTATGATCTAGTGTATGTGACCTTCACCGCCACGCTGGATGGATGTTGGCACCAGATGTGTTCCTGAGTTTTTCAGGAAATGCTGAACTCTTGGGGATTTCCCACAAACCAGTCTTTTGGGTTTACACAAAACGGTGGAGGAACAAAAACAAAACCAAGCAAAAATGTAAACGCCTTGTTGATGACTGAGGTCAGAGGAACTGGTTTGAGCTGACTGGAAGGCTATGGCAACTCAATGAAGCACTCTGTACACCCGTGCTGATCAGAACAGCAATGACTTGGGTCAAACCTGGATGCTGATAGTCTACAACACATTGAGTTCAGCTTTTCAAACATGAATGTGAATCTACTGTACATGGGATACAGTCTGGCCTAAATATTTTGTAGTCCAGTTTTGGTGATGCTGATCCCAGTGTCGTCTTTGCAAATGGTTTGCCAATGGACTTTTAGCTTAATTATTGGTAAACCACTCACTCGTTCATCGTGTATACCGCTTTATACCGTATGCAGGGTCGCGGGGATCCTGGAGCGTATCTCTGGAGACTAAGTGCAGGAGGCGGGGTACACCATGGACGTGGTGCCAAACCCCCGCAGATTATTGGTAACTGATGATTTAAATATTGTACAGATTGCCTTTCCCATTGCCACTTTCACCAACCAACCTGCACCAAATCATCCTTGATCCTGAAAAAAAAAACTGGTTCTTTTTATCTTACGTTTTTTTTCTTCACATGGCGTCCATATTTCATAACCCTCCGGAAAATAAACACATTCTCGTCCTGTTTTTGCAAAGCGTTATCTGGCTGATCATCTTTTCATGTGAGTGCTATACAACCTGACTACTCACCTACACATGAGTGCACACACATGCATACACACACACACACTTTGTGAAATTGGTCACGCAGCATCAGGAAAGTCTGAAAAACCTGTCGGATTCGATCTGTCACCTGCCGAGCCATTTACAAAGCAAACGGCGCTCGAAAGCGTGTTTACTTTTGAATGTTGACTAAAATGCAGTGTTCAGGACACAAAGGTGAAGCCGACACACACACAGACACGGTCAATATGTATACTTCTGATTAAGGTTATTACGTACATTATGCATTACCCGTGTTCTGAATCTGCTGTAAATATTGAAATCAAACAGGACCTAGCGCGCAGTCATCCATGCGTAGTGTTCACAAACTGCCCCTGCGCACAGCACACACACACACCCTCACACACACACCCTCACACAGCTTCAAACATCAAAGCTGCACCTTGAAAAGTGCAACCTTTTCACACTTCTCTGTTGCAGCGCAGCTTTATCTCATCCGCATTGTGAGTTGGACGTGACATTCGTCTAAAAATAATCCAGGATGTGAACGCAGCAACTCTCTCGTCATCATCCATCAGCTCTACTCCTCACACGAGACTGTGTCACACACACTTAACACGTGAATCTCGCTTCCGCCAGTCTGGTTCACTTTGAAGCCAAAGAGAGTTCAAATTAACATTATCGATAGTGCATGTCTGGCACTATCAACATGAGCTTCGCTTCAGATGTTGAAGCAGCTGAGTATTTCAGGACATGGAGGGAGACGGATAGAACCTTATAAATAGTCATATTTTGCTTTTATTTATTTATTTATTTTTTATTTGGGACTTCTTGATCGTGTGTGAATATATATATATATATATATATATATATATATATATATATATATATATATATATATATGACCAATTCAGTGTATCCATAATTAACAGTGGGCTCAACATCGAGCCTATGTTATAATGATATGGATTTCTATTGACTAAATGGTATGGATTCCCATTTATAATGTGCTGCGTCAGTTTGTTTGAGCGTAGTCATGTCTTACTGATTTATTTCTTCGTTTTAAGACGGTACCAACCCAATGCCTTACTGTATTACAGAGGATTTCTCATTTATCTCTCTGCTTTATACACTGTTGTATGTTATTGCTTGCCTTGTATTTCCTTTGTACTTGTAAAAGAAAAAAAGTGGCACGCAAATATTTAATTTGACCGTCTTTGGGTCTGACTACAGTGTGCAATGTGGTGACCAGTTCATGTCTGAAATGATTCCCTATGCTCCCGGAACCACTATTTCGCAATAGTGAAATACGGAACATGCCTGTGGTATCAAGGACCTGGTCATTCTGTACGTTCAGGTCGTCAGCTGACTTCATTTTATTGCCGCATAACGTTGCTGAGCCTAGACCTGACCATTTGAAGTAGCAGTGGACACTAATGCATGATGGGTGCATCGTGTCATGTGTTCCTTTCTTACCCTGGCATCTTACCCACTGCTCTGGAACAGGGTCAGTCTGGTCTCATCAGGCCACATGACCTTTTTCCATTGCTCCAAAGTCCAATCCTTATGCTCCCTACTAGCAAGCCAAAGCCTTTTTTGTTGTTGTTTAGTCTCACTATCAACTGCCCACACAGCTGTTTAGTCCTTGACTCTTCCGAAATGGTGACTTCTTGTTGCAAGTGCATCCATTATCCTGCAGCCCTATTCTACAACCATGTCATGATTCATTTATTAACACAACGTGGGGGAACCCTAAATCGTATCACAGCATTGTAGCGCTTTCTATAAACGTAAAGAAAAATGAACCCAGCAGTGTTTTATGTGGGGGATGAGTTTTGCATGATTTTATCAACGGTGCCACTTGCACCAAAAAAGCCTGGCTTTCTCTCTCCGGATTTCTCGCAGAATCTTATCAGCAGACAGGAAGAAGAGTGCAGGTGACAAACAAACTTCAGAGACACCAAACTGAACCTTCACCCACTGGCTCCCACGCTCTCGCTGGCTCTCGCTCCTGAAGTTTGCAAGGCAAAGACAACATTCCCTGGGACAGCAAAGGCCACGCTTTTGTAACAAAAGGTCAGCACATGCCCTTTTTCCAAGGCAGCTACTCAGAGAGAGAGAGAATGAGAGAAAGAGAGAGAGAGAGAGAGAGAGAGAGAGAGGGAACACACAGAGAGATTGTTGGCTAGGCTTGTGTGTGCCTACAGCTGCCATGGCACATCAGTGCAGATGGAGGAGAAAACCCTGCGTATCACTGAACTGCACTGAGAGACGAGATGGGTCAGGGCCTCCCATTTAAAACAAATATGCACCACCAAGGATGTGATTTGTTCTTTAAAAAGTGCATTTTTCAAACTCAAGGACGAGTGAAATTACATAAATAGAAGGAATAAAACATGCATTCACACTTCACCTTGACCCGTACACATGGTAAGCTTGAAGGCTCATGTCAAGTGGTGAAAAAAAAGTAAATACTCAAAAATACTGAAGAAATAGTCAGCGATATGAAGCAAAAAACATGAACCATGATAGGTTCTGTCGCAGATCCAGATCTGTTGCTGCTAATCCAATCGCATACATTTGATTAGATGAAGTTAATTATTAATGCAGACTTATTATTATAGATCATAATGTTTAAAGATGACCGAACTGAAAAGTATTCCTTAACGTTTCAGCTTCAAGTTCATAACCGATACAGTATGTTTCATCTGTTCGGAGTCAGAAAAATGTGAAGAATGTGAAGCTCCAGTGTGAAGCAGAACATCAAAATCTGAAAACACTGGCGAGTCTCATTTGTGGTTATACAGTGTTATTAATGGTGGAGCATCACAAAAGTAACCGTTCAGTCACGTTAGCTGTTTTTTTGTAATGAAATGAATTAGAACGCACACCTTGAGTGGTGCATAGAGAGAAAAACATGCTGTACCCGCCCCGGCTTTTTTTTTTTTTGTCTCTCAGTCATGCCTGCTAAATGATGGATCAGATCTTTGTGCGGCCAGAGAAAGTACGCCGGCGGCATCGGGGCAAAGAGTAAAGCTTGATCTACTGCTGCATACAGCAAAAACGGGCGTATTTTTCCCTAAACCATCATTCATCACAATGCACAATGCACTTTTTTGGCATTTTTCGAGCACGCTGTTTCTGACCTGCAAACTCAAATATAGCTTATGCGCGTCTACCTTAAATACAAAAGCTGAATACTGAGAATAGAATGTGATGAGATCTTTGTGTGTAAGTGTTTAGGAGCTGAGCGGTGATTATTGAGGTGTCTGCGCTTCATGCATGTCCAATTCTTTGAGTACTCCAGTCAATTGAAACTCTCTCTCTCTCTCTCTCTCTCTCTCTCTGCTGGCACACAAGAGAAACGGGGGCGAGAGGGGATGGGGGATGGGGGGGCGCGGAGTAGACGCGCTCTGCTCAGCTCCATCCGTCTGGGGCTTTGAAGTCCTTTGGTTATCGGCCAACCGTGTCACGTGTAGTGCAACCATCGGTGAAGAGGATGCACTTACCAAAATCTGGCTGATGGAGAGGAAAGAAAACCATACAGTCTGTGTGTGTGTGTGTATGTGTGTGTGTGTTTATGTATGTGTGCGGACCTTTAGCGGGCTGCTATTCTCTAACATACAGTATACCTATTGAAACCCACACAGACAATAGTTTTATTTGATAAATGTGATAAATGACACCAGTATGAAGGTTGTGTATGAAGTTTCTGTATGTGGTACGGTATGCAGTAGGTGATATCTGGGTAAAGAAAAAATTCCCAAGATATGAGACTATTCTAGAAGTTTTCAAAGCTTTGAAGTACTGAAATTTCCCTTTTACATCCATGCAAGATCCACATCTCATGGTTACTTACTTACATCAAGGTTGCAGATTTACATCATGGAAATTCTGAGACAATTAGAAAATGCATTTTAAAAACAAGCCAAAGACAGACATTATTCTTAAAGATGAAATACTGTATGTTTTTATAAGATTCATGCTGTTCTCTCTCAGGTTGGCAGATATGATAATATAAAACTGAATGCAGATGAAAATGTGATTTTCCAAGAAATAATATACACTTACTGGCCATTTCATTAGGTACACCATGCTATGTAGTACGTACTGGGTTTTGCTTTCAGAACTGCCTTAATTCATTTTCAATTCATCTGGGTGCTGGAAACATTCCTTAGAGATGTTGGTCCACACTGAGGTGCTGCAGATTTGTCCATGCGTGAATTTCCCAGACGTGTGCTATTGGATTGAGATCTGGTGACTTTAAAGGCTATTTGAGTACATGAAGTGTCATGTTCAAGAAACATGTTCAAAGGTTACATGTAAGATGATTTTTAACTGAGGTCAGAAAAGGTACAGTACAGTATGTCCATGGGCAGCAATGATAAACAATGCTTAATTGGAACTAAGGGTTCTCAAACATACAGTATGCATCCACCACCACCACCACCACTAACTTTCATGTTTTTTACTCCAGTTTCCGACCATGCCATACAAATGTCGCAACAGAAATACGACCCGAGGACTTTTTATAGTCATCTACTGTATTATCCAATTTTGGTGAGCCCGTGTGTATTGTCGCCTCAGTTTCCTGTTGTTACTGTAGCTGACAGGAGTTTCACCCTGTGTGGTCTTCTGCTACTGTAGCCGTCTGCTTCAAGGTTCGATGTGTTCAGAGATGCACTTTGGCATTACGTGCTTTTGTAATTCCTCAGCAGATCGTCTTGACCAAGGCATTAAGGCATTGGACTACTGCCTGGAAGGTCCCAATCAGTAAACCCGGGCACCACCAAGTTGCTTCAGTTGGGTTCCTAAGCAAGGCCCTTAACCTTCAACTGCTCAGATCAAATGTAAGTCGCTTTGGATTTACATTTACATTTAGGCATTTGGCAGACGCTCTTATCCAGAGCGACTTACATTTTTATCTCATTATACATCTGAGCAGTTGAGGGTTAAGGGCCTTGCTCAAGGGCCCAACAGTGGCAACTTGGTGGTTGTGGGGTTTGAACCTGGGATCTTCCGAACCGTAGTCCAATGCCTTAATGACTGAGCTACCTCTGGCCCTGGATGAGGACATCTGCCAAATGCCATAATGTAAATGGAAATCTAATCAAATGTGCTAAGTTGTTTGGATGCCTGATGAAATGCTAAGTTTGGATCAGGGGTAGCTCAGTAGTTAAGGTATCGGACTACGTTTTGGAAGGTCCCAGGTTCAAATCCCATGACCACCAAGTTGACCATATTAGGCCCTTAACCCTCAAGTCTTGCTGGATAAGGACGACTAACAAATTGAAAATGTAAATGCATTAAGTTGATTTGATTGGCTGTTAAATTAGATGTTAACAATCAGTTGAACAGGTATACCTAATGAGTGTGAGTGACAAAAATGCCACATTGGACCGTATAACACTCATGAGCACTTTTTTCCCCCCTTGAGGTTAAAATATATTCCTATACAGTACTGTATATAAACCACTGATAAACTTTAAATACATTTTGCTCGCTGTTTATTAAGAAACCCAATTAGTATGATTGTGAAAATATATTCATGTATAAAAATATCATGAGCTATTTTTGCCATGTAGTCCACCGGAGACGGCTCCAGCTCTAAATTCTCCTTGACTTTATTTATACTGCATTTATACCGTGTTCCATGAGTACAGAGGAAACATATGTTAAAACAACCCGACTAAACCCGCGAATGAAACGTTTCCGTAAATCTAAAGTAAATCTGAATGATCTGTAATTGCATATTACATTAAACAGACCTGGTGTGGGAGTGGAGTATTTAGAATGACTTGACCGCTTGGGTTGAGAACGAAGGAAACAGAGTGATCATATTTTCCATTTCTGCAGCTTGCAGATTTCTCACTCACACCTATAACCATATAGTTTATATACTCTCCCCAATGCACTCCTACTCAGAAGGGTATCAACAGCATCGCTCTCTGCTTTATTTGACTTCTCTTGTTGTTTTCCCCCCCCTGGGGCTTTTGCTGCACTTTCAGCTTTGCATCCATCTTTCAGCACAGTATAGGTGAAGCTGAAGGATGTTTCACTGCAGTACATGCATGAGGCTAATCTGCCACGTCTTGTCCTGATATTAAATTATGTCCCAATAAAGCAGCAGCGCGGCGGATCTGCCAGGCCTGGCCATGCTGAAAGCCCTAAGCCAGGGGATATTGTGCAAAACAATAGGATTTAGGGCATGATGATGTGCCTGCAACAAGCTGGCATGGTGTGGGGAAAGAGGGGAGGATCTGCTGAAAGAGCAACAAAAGCACAGTGAGCCATCCTGGCCTGCCATTTCCATCCCATCACACTCACTCTCTCACACACACACACACACACACACACACACAGACTCAGCCCATCCCTGGGCTCAAAATCTGCACATCAAGCTGTCTGTAAATAAATGGGCCAAATCTTTGCTGACCAGCTATATCAGTGCTCATAAACAGGTCATTGTTTGAAGAACAGGAACATTCCTAAGTTTAAACTTGTAATATTTATAACAGCAAGAGAAAAAAAAATTACAAAAAAAAAATATATATATATATATGTATAAGAGCCTGATACCGCTTAGAAAAAAAAGGTACATTTTTGCTACCTTTATGAAGCAGGCATTGTGTGTTGCTGTTTACATTTCGTCAGTCAGTGGCCGGTGATATGAGTCGTGGTGGCAGTAACTATAGGTGTGAAGGCAGAATGAATGGCGCCCTTCACGAAGGAGTAATTGCCATGTGATTATAGCCCAACAAATCCGGCTGCAGCAAAGCCCCCTTTCATTTCCCCTGGCTGGCGGAACAATGCAGTGCAGAGAGACCCCGGCGTGAACCCATCTTCTCATATCTGATCAAAGGGAGCATGCCAGTGTGAACCCGGGTTTATAAAAAAAAATTAAATAAAAAAAAAAAAAAAAAAAAAAAAAGCACAGCCGCCAGACCAGAAGGACTCGAGCTCAGAAAAGGGCTATTTGTAATCACCTTAAAAGATCACGTTCATGCACGCTTTCTCTTTCGTCACTTCCTTTCGCTGCACTCTCTACCATTTTTTTTTTTTTTTTTGTATTTTTTTTCCTTTTCCACCCCAGGTAGCACTGAATGCCTTAGCAAGAAAGCCTCCGATTAAAGTCACGGGGCATTCACAAGCACACACTGAAAAGCTGTGTTCGCTGGCCTGCCTGCAAATGCTGCATCATGGGAATTGGCCTTCACCTCGAAAAACAAACAGTAGCCTGGCTCGAGGTTGGCTCGATCCTTTTGTCTTTCTGGATGACTGCAGAGCGCTGCTGAACCCGCGGCCCCGGCAGCCTGCGGAGTGCACGAGGTGGAGATGGAGATGTACCACGCTCAAACTCAAACATCAAACATTCATCAGATGTCTTAAAAACGAACAGATTGTTTTTCTGTTGCAAATAATAAGCTTCATTTGACTGATCATGTTCAGAACTGAAGATTAGGTATTAGAGTTAGTCTGGTTAGAAATATATACTCGGGATGGACAAAGAAGTAGCCCAGGGGGAAAAAAAGAATGCAACAATACATGTTGCAAATAATTCTTTTTGAAGAAAATATCTACACAAGTATTAATCTTATACTGGACAATGACTTGCTGAGTTTTGGTCAAGGGCGCTATATTAAAAACCCTAATAATCAGAAACTCATTCACTTCTATTCTCATGCACATAAATTAATTTAGATTAACTACGACTTTTTCGCCTAGTCTGTTTCCGTGCAGCATGCTGGAGCATTTGCGAGTCTAGTGGTCTCACTAGTTCACTTGATACCATACCGTGCTGATGGTTCAGCATCTACTATGAAATTCATATTTTTGCATATTCTAAGGCGGAGGTGCAGGTCGAGTCTTTCCCCCGCAGGTTTGGCAGTGCGTGTCATTAGGACGTAACCCCCATCTGTGTAACCCGACAGCACCGGAGCGCACCTGTGAGCCATTTCCCTTCAAACATCTGAAGGCTCAGATATCCTTCAGCCTTCAAAGGGCCATAAGTGAGACGTCGACAGCCTAATCACACTCAACTCTGGCCAGAGTGTCCATTTACAACAGGAAAAAAAAAATGCCCAAAGGAGTTCTGCAACTCTGACAGATGACTTAGTGCAGTGTATTTAGTTTTAGAACAGTGATGTGGATGTTCATGTTAGCCCGAGTATGAGAAATACGTCTGCGGTGTTTTCCTAGTCTTAATGTTTCCTTGTAATCACTACATGACTACAATATAAATGTGTGGTCATGACCTTGAAATGTGGGGATTTTCCGGCGCCCACGAACGGAAGACTTTAAACGGTAAGCGTGAGCTCGTGTCGGCCGCCGAGCCTGAAATGCATTTTTAGAATCTGCAAAAAAGTTAATAAATTGTAATAAAATCCCAGTGCAAAATTGAACAATGATGACTTAAGTCACAGCGCTCAGCTGGACATATACAAACACAAACATATATACTGTATCTTTGTGTTAATTCTAATTACACTACCACTGGGGATTTCTGTGTCAATCAAAGGAGCTGTAATACTGTATCCCATGCATGACGTCTGTGAAAACTGCAAATTACAGCATTGGAGATAAGAAGGAAAATAAATAAATAATAAATTCTCTGCCCCATACAGCCCTGTCTGGTTGACCTAGTTGTATGCTATGTATTACCTTTTCTACGGCTTAAGACAAGTCATCCTGTTCTTCTCCACAGGCATTTATCAACATGTCACTATGGGTTATGAGGCCAAGCTCCTGGGCTCCCATGGACCCAGATTATTCTTCCGTCTGGTCGCTGAGAGCCAAGCTCCGAACCAACATGGAAACCTCGCGCTGAAGGAAACAACACTATTGACTCGTGCGGCAACATTTTGACTGATGGCTTTGTGACCAATGCAATTAAGCAACAGATGTCTTAAAATAACAAGAAAGTGTGAAGTGCACTAAATAAGGTACAAATGAGCAGAGATGCTTATAAAAAAAAAAAAAATCAAATAGGCTGACAGCTAACCAAAGAACAAAGAACCCCTTCTAATCAAGATGACAATAAAAAACCCTTTTGTTGGACTTTAAATTGCACGGCAAAAACATTCACACGTAAACACCAAAAACTGGACCAATTATACTACTTTTTACACAGCAATTAAGGTTCCAACTAAGTGTATATCTGCCGGGGAGGCTTTTCTTTCATTGAGCTTTATGAGTCAGATTCCCACTTCAGATAAGCTTCATTATAAGCTTCAACGTCTTTCAGGTGTAACACATCTGAACCTCCATTTAGGAAAACCAATAACTAATGAGTTTCGTGCCAAAATTAACAGATGTGATGAATGTTGAAAAATGTTTTAGATCACATTTCCTAGGCATCAGTATCAACCACGATATAAAACATCCTGTTTCTAAAAATAATAATAATAAAAAATCAACCATTCATTTATATCCAGTAACCACTTTATGAAGTGGATTCCAGGAACATCTGGAATGGAAGCACACACATTCACACCCAGCTGCAGAAACCCACACAGACATGAGGAAAAGACAAAACATACTGTACAACAAACTAGTCTAGATAAAATCATCAGGATAAAATCAAGGACCTGTATGCTGTATTAGTCCTACAGTATGTGTCTAGCATCCGAAATATTCCAACTAACTAACTTAGATTATTGCATATTTTGGATGCATTCAGCATTGTTTGACGATGCAGAAATACATTTAAAAAATGTTTTCAAACTTCTGGCTACGGCTATATATACTGTACATATAAAGTCCCCAACATACGAACAAGTTCAGCTCAGAGAGCTCGTTCGCAAGTCCAATTTGTTCACAAGTCCAACAAACATTGTCTACTTACTAGGATACTAACATAATTGGCTGTACACAGTATTAAAAAATAACATGATTTATGATCTTGTCCTTGTTCTTTATAATCGTGCTGATGGTTAAACACTCTCATACCGCTTTATCCTGTATTCAGGGTCGCAGGGGGGCTGGAGCCTATCCCAGGAGACTTTGGGCACGAGGCGGGGTACACCCTGAACAGAGTGCCAATCCATCACAGGGCACACAGACATACACTCACATACTCATTTACACACTATGGGCGATTTGGGAATGCCAATTAGCCTAATCTGCAGGTCTTTGGACTGTAGGAGTAGACCAGCGTACCCAGAGGAAACCCACCAAGCACGGGGAGAACATGCAAACTCCATCGAATCGAGCCTGGCCGGGAGTCGAACCCAGACCCTGGAGGTGCAAGGCGACAGTGCTAACCACTACACCACCGTGCTGCCCAGTGACTGAACAATACATGTTAAAAGAAAAAGCAATGTCTTCCATTAATGTCCTCATTTCCCCTCTCGTCTGTTCCAACCACTCAGCAGTCAGTATACTAATCACCGGCCTGGTCGCCGTCATCGTCTGCTCCTACTGTATTTCTCACTGGTTTATGCCTTAAGTTAGATGCCTGAATGCTTCATAGCATACTGTGTGTCTTAACAAACAAAAAGCATTCCTCTAAAACTGGTCAGGTACAGGTGAGAGTCCAAAAAAGTCTTTCAGGAAGCCGGGAGAACTATTCCTCAACAGTCTATTGAAAAATGCTAAATATGAAGAAATAAGGGCTGCCTCAAGAACTTTTTTTTTTTTTTTTACCTCAACCATTAATGCATCTTTTTCCAAAAAAAAAAAAAAAAAAAACCCATCAAGGACAAATTTGTTAGCACACAGTGTTTTACTGGAATACTCTGTTATATTTCTTGCAGTTTTTCTTTTAACCATTAAAGCCTTTACAGTCTAGTAGAGACCTTCATTCCCACTCTTATAACTGTATCACCAGCCTCTTCCTTTCACTGCAGTTCTGGTAGATGATTCATTGCTGAATAAAAACCTGCTAAGCTGAATAACTACAATAATACTGTTATTATATGTTACATTTGCTTTGAAATCTTAGGTTTGAGTTATGATTAAATATTATCTGAAATTTGTGGTTTTTAAATAAGTGCCAACATTGACTTGCAAGATATTTAGCCTACATTTCTAATACTCAGAGATGGAGTTAAATTGTGTCTGTTGAAGTGTCTGTTTAGTGTAAACAGCTAGACTAGAGCAGACTGGGGCAATTATTTGACTGCAAATAGGCTGCATAATGACATGTAAAACTTCATCTGCGGAATTATTTTTAAAAATGATTTGAATTCAAATCAACAATTTCATGAAAAATAATATTACACAAACACTAATGAGAATAATATATCATTATTATTTATTACTATTATTATTATTATTATTTATTATTATTATTAAAATGTGCTAAATACTAAAAAGTAAACACTAAAATCAATTTTATGTTTCGTAAAAATGAACATTTTCAGTTATTCTTCACCCTCCTACAATACTGCTCTTTAACTACAATAACTGCTCTTGAACCTACAAATCAAGGTGCGAGTGTGTTCAGTGGCTCCTGCAGTAACGTCTGTAACATGCAGCACGACCACAGACGCGTGTGATGAGGCTCAGGAGGAGAGAGGCTCTATGACCTGCATAATGTTCTCAAACTCAAAGCAGCGAATCAAATCTAATTCATCAGACGACTGCGTCAGTCTTTTAACATCCAACACACCGACACCCAACAATGCCACATTACAGTTATAATTTCATCTCTTTGTGATGTCTCTAAGGGAGTCCGTTTACCCAAATCAGCATGTCTTGTTCATTTCCAGTTTCTAGAAATAAAAAAAAATAAAAATAAAAAACAAGTCTAATATTAACAATGTCACTGTTTACAGTGCTACTTGCTCACATGGTCGCAATTAACAGAAGGAATCTATTTAAGGAAGCTAAAAGGCACTCGAAAACTTTTGAACCAAACCCGAAAGAATGTGATCATGTGAAGCATCTTGAACTGGTTTCACCTCCTACAGCTTCAGAAGCACTTGGCTTAAACAGACGATGAAGAACTACAGCCAGCGAACTTGGTTCTATACCAGAATATTTCCAACCTGTATATCTGTCTGTTGTTCTTTCTATAACTCCCTGTCTGTATAGAAAGAATTGATGTATTTTAAACATCTCTAGATGTGGGGACAGGATTCACACCCCATAACGCTTCAATACTGTAGACTGGCCTTTTGTCTTAAACATTCTGAAAAAACAAAACTTGGACACATCAATGCCATACTGAGTATGAGTATCTGGACTGATCATTGAGACATGCCTGAAAGACTGGATGGTGATCAAATTGGCTTTGACATGTTTAGGAATCTGATCCACTATCTGAGGTATTTTATAAGGGGGAGGAGGTGTGGTGGTGACTGACACAAAACAGATCATAAACATGAATATTAGGCATTACTTATCTCACTGTCAGTTCCATTGTGCCTGTAATATTTCACATGACTTGGTAACAGCAACTCAAGGAGACTCGGATTAGTTGCTGTTCTCAGTGTCAAATATCAGCTCTAACTCAGAGCTCTTATGTCTGTATTTTACTGAAAATGGGATGATATCATGCCTGGAAATTCTATAGAATTTGCCATCCATGCATCCATCCATCCATCTATCTATCTATCCATCCATCCATCTATCAAACTCTGTCAGTCTTAAACATCTTATGTATATAACTTGTTTAATTGCATAAATCTAAAACATTTCCCTTGCACAGCTCATTTGTAATCTATCTATCAATCAATCAATCAATCAATCTATCTATCTATGTAACTAACTATTTATGTATATCTATTTATCTATTTATGTATATCTATTTATCTATTTATGTATATATCTATCTATCTCTCTGTCTGGCGGTCTTTAACATCTGATGTCTATAAACTTGATTCACTGCATACAGTTAAAAAAAGCATTTACCTGACACACCTGATCTATCTATCTATCTATCTATCTATCTATCTATCTATCTATCTATCTATCTATCTATCTATCTATCTATCTATTATGCTGCTTTAAATATCGTATTTGTAAACTGTATCTATCTCATCTCTCATCTCTCTCAACTCATCTCTATTAAACTTTGTTATATGCATTATACTGTATATTTTGAAACTTCTTGAAACCTGTAATTGTTTCAAAAGGTCCAGAATCCCTTTTTCTTATATGCAGGAACTTTTTGTCTATCTATCTATCTATCTATCTATCTATCTATCTATCTATCTATCTATCTATCTATATATATATCTATCTATCTATCTCACTGTTTGTCTGTTTAACAGTCTGCCTCTGTTCTGTCTGTCTGCCTCTACTTCCTCACACCAGACTCTGTGTACTACACCAGGGTTTGTCTAACTTCTCCATCTGATGTGCTACAGATAAGAGACAGGCAACATGAGAGGGAAAGACAGATGTGTGTAATGTTCATTTACAGCGTGTGATATCTCTCTCTCCGCCAGGGGGAGTATGTCTAATCAATTACAGCTACCATCCCGAACAGCCCCCCAAAAAATCAACACTTCAACACTAATAGGAATTAATCCCATCAGTAATAAAATGGGTGGAGATTTCTTTTCTCCTGATATGATTGTTACATTTAGACCCATGCTGTGCACATTGTTAATACTTTATAAGGTTTAGAGTTGAATAGTGCACCACAGTAAGAGCATTTCTTTTCTACATCAGAGGTGTTCATCCTGCTGAAAGCAGCTCGTGTGTGTGTGTGTGTGTGTGTGTGTCCAAGCCATAACTAGTGGAAAAGTTCACTGTGTGTGTGTGTGAGGACCTTGAGGGATTTTCCTGCTCTTTCTGAAATCACTACAAGACAAGACAGTCCTGATGGTGAAGCAGGATCTGGATGAGCAGATAGCTAATCGGATTAACAGATCAGATCAGATCTAGGATGAAGCATGCATTTAACCAAAAGGCCTATAGGTTTATAGGTGGCGTGATTTGCTCAGAAAGCCCAGAGTGTGCTGGTTTGCATTGGAATTAACCCACCAGGTGCATAAACGCAGGAAATGTTTAACCCTGGCTGAGACTTTTTAACTGGTGCAGCAACAAGCGTATGCCAAGCATGCAAGCATGTCACGAGCATCGATCTTAATAACAAACACACACGCACACGCACACAGGCTACAAATTAATTCCTTCAAATCAAGCCGCTGCGCGTGCCAGTGACTGCGTTCCACTTTGATCTCATGAGCTGTTTTGCTTTCGGCACTGATCACACAGTCCATCTCGCTGTAACTCCAATAGCCTATAAACACAAAATCTGCTTTCATATCAGGTTCTTAAATATCGAAACTAAAAGGCATGCACAAGAATAGAGGAAGATCCGAGAGAGAGAGAGAGAGAGAGAGAGAGAGGGAGGGAGAGAGAGAGGGAGAGAGAGAGGCAGCAGTGCGCGGTGATCGGACACCACAGGCACGTACAGAACAAGACTGTTTAAGAATAATTCATCACTGAATTAAAAAAAATTAGAAAATAAAACTTAAAGCAACCAGCTTGATCTGTATAAAGTCGTGCATAATAATAATGTGCACATCTAGATGATTTCTTTTCACTGTCTGGACAGTCCATGCACAGAAATCCCGCAAATGATCAGCATGTTTTTATATATATATATATATATATATATATATATATATATATATATATATATATATATATATACACACACACACACACACACACATACACACACACATATCTTACCTTCGTATACAGGGGCCATCGGTGCAAGGGTTTCTGCTATTCATGGCAAAAATGGGAAGAGATGCTTCAGTTCAGAACTCAGGAAAAAATCTGCCATCTTGAGCCGCTGACAGAATCGCCGTCTCCCACATTACTGAGCCAGTTCATCACAGAGAGAGACAGAGAGAGAGAGAGACAGAGAGAGAGAGAGAATCACATCCACAACTGCAGCTGTAATAGTCGGGTTTGAGAAGAACGCCTCGTTGCCAGTCCGCCGGCTGTGCGGATCAGAGCAGCTGCTGAGGCTCCGAGACTGAGCGCGGCTGCAGGTTAGAGCTTCAGCTCGCACTCGGCATGTCTGCGGAGTGCCTGCAAAAGTTGCAATGGTGAAAGAAGCGGAGCGAAACGAGTTGAGGCGAGCCTGAGAGCTAATCAAACACCTATGCAATCGATCAGCTTTATTCCCGCCTCCAAAAGCAGCTTTACACATGTTGCATGCAGAAATCCCTCTACACATGTCCAAATGTTTGCATGTTTATTAAGCCCTTGTTCAAAATTGTGAACATTTGTGTTTTTTTTATTATAAAGCATATTATTATTATTATTATTATTTATTTTATTTGAAAAGTCAAATACTTATTCTTCTTATTATTGCTAATATTAATAATACTTTATTATGTGATTAACAGTTTCCATTATGGATTGGAATCGTCAGGGACCCGCCGATACAATATTATCACCGGTGTGCCGATATTCGTTTTTCTTGCGATTCTGTGTCTAATTTATAAACATCACAACTCACGATAAGACTCATTATCACAGTTTATTGAATTGTGTCGTGTTGTTGCTCTTGTTTGCACATTTGCATGTAAACTTTATGCTGCTGTCTTTTTTGGCTTTTGCATAGTTCTTAGATAGTTTTGTTAATTTATGATGTTAATTTGATGTCACCTAATTAGTTTTGTTAATTTATGTTGTATGTAGCACCTTGATGCCTAAGGAGTATTGTTTCGTTTCACTGTGTACCATACTGTATATGGTTGTAATCACAATAAAAGCCTACTTGACTACTTGACTTGACTTGGGTTAGGATTTTACCTCCTACTTCCTACCTCCTACCTCCTACCAACATATTACCTTCTTTAAACGCAAACATATCTAAATTTAAATAAAGTATTTAAAAAATATATTTTGGAGTCAGTGTGGCAATACAGTACATGCCTTGCCACACAAACAAAAATTAATGAAAAAAACCCTGTAGCTAGTCTTCTTTAGCTAGTTAGTTTTTTAAGTTGTGTTTTATGTTGTAATTTATGTTAGGTCAGTCTGTCTTGTCTTTGCTACCCAGCTAACTAGGCCTCTTAGTTAGCTAGTTTAGTTTTCTGTTATTTTATGTTGTAAATTTATGTTGCATGTACAGTAGCACCTTGGTCCTGGAGGAACGTTGTTTCGTTTCACTGTGTACTAACTGTATATGGTTGAAATGACAATAAAGCCTACTTGAACTTGAACTTGAACAATACATAACTGAACCCTTTTTTCCCTTTGCCTCTAGTTTCCAGATTTTTAGATTGCTCATTGTATCCCTATAGTGTAACCCCTGTTGGGACACCCTGTAATATGGTAATGTAGTGATATAGTAATAATAATATTATTAATACCTAACTAAATAGAAGTACCTATACAATCACAATTTGACAAGCCCAGTCACCTTCAGAATTGTGCAACATCCAAGAAACAAGTTAGTTCCTGTTATCACCATCACAGTAGTATAAATAAATAAACAGTCATTCCTTCCCCAGCATCTCATTTTCTCTCCCTCTATCTCTTGGAATCAATAAAACCAAATGAATGAAGCTGATAACACAGAAAGCACTAAGTTCTCTGTACTGAAAGCATTCGCATGGCTGAAGGCCTTAGAAAGAGCTGGTGTCCTTTTCAAAGATCTAAAAACAAAATCTGCTTACAGAATGTTTCATCATATTAAAATATCATAAAAATATTTAAAAGTAAAAAGAAAAAAGAATAATCTTGCTATTTGATGCCATGCAACACGGGAAAAACATGGGGTAAAGTATATATATATATATATATATATATATATATATATATATATATATATATATATATATATATATATATATATATATAGTATGAATAAAATTGTCATTTGCATAGACACTAAATGGAAACAGAAAATGTACAACATCTGCTCTTGAACTGATACATAGGGTGTTAATTCAACACTTGGGATTTTGCTGTGAAATAAATAGTTATTGCTTTAGGTCATTTCAGTCCTGTCCCAGTTTTCCTGACTGTTACCTTATCTGATCCATGTGATCAACTCATCAAAATTCACATGTTGGATCAGACTGTTTTGGAGTTGGGTAACTTCTGTATCAGTCTGGAGTTTAAAGACAACCTGTATGGAGCCTGAAAGTCTTCAGCAACAAAGCTTTTGATGCAGGGTTAAGAATTTAGTTTAAAATAAAAAAGAAATGCATCAGATGAAAGCCCCGAATGCCACTCTCTGATCTACACCATCTCCCATGAAGTAATGCCATGCCCTGTTGGATGATTCTGCTTTCTGTAAGTCATGTCTGGATCAGGAGCGCCAGTGACGCCGCTGGATTTTCACAGAATGACCGAAGAGCGGCATCAGATTACACCCCACTCATACAGATGTGCATCATCTCTCATTTACACCCCAGCACTATAAACACACGCGGTTTCTTTAATTACATCTCTGTCTGCCAGGGAATGTGTGAATGAAGAGCAACAATTTCGTTCTGGAGCCTCCAGTGGAAAAACATAACCTGGTCATACAATATTTCTGACAAACTGTGGAGGAAAAAAATAATAAAAAGAACAGAGCAGACATACGGGCACTCTCTCTGTGTGAACTCTACTGTCTAAAGGAAGGAACCAAGAAACAAAAACACTCACAAAAAAAAAACACAAAATCCACAGAAACACTTAATGAGAAAAGAAATCAGTAATTTTAAATTAAAACTAGAAAGTTTGCAAAATTAGAAATTTATCATCCTCGTTCAAACATCATCATCATCTTAGAGATTAAAAAAAATAATAATAATTGGATGTTAGGTTATAGCAGATTTCCCTAAAAGCACCATTATAAATCTCTTCCTGTCTTGTGTGACTTGTTTGACCCGCTCTAATTGCCAGCACACATCTGGAATCAGGCCTGGATGGTGGCTTACAGTAGGTATTAGTAGGCTTGAATGTCCTCTAATTGAGACAAACATCATCATCATCATCAATATCATAAGAAGAACAACAGTAATAATCTATATATTCATATATAAACAGGTTGTTTGAAATTCATATATAAACAGGTTGTTTGTTTGGTGGCTGGCCGGTGTTTGCACAGGTAGGCAGATACAGCAATAATACATACAACAGGCAGAAGTAGGGGCTGCCGAAACACTGAAACAGAGTAAGGAGGAGCTGCGAGTTGACCACAAACAAACAAACAAACAAACAAACAAACAAACAAACAAACAAACACTAAATCCACAAAAGAACACTTTATTACAAATAAGAAATTTAGTGATTAGAAATTAGTATTGTGAATAAAGTTTTAAAATAAATAGTAAACAATCATCATCATCATTATCACAAGAACATCAGTAATCATTACTATAATGATGACAATGATAATAATATTAATAATTTCCTGGCATTGATTATGCTTTTGGAAAATTGACTTAGTTGCTAGCGCTGTCGCCTTGCACCTCCAGGGTCAGAGGTTTGATTCCTGCGTTGGGTTTGGGGTGCTAGGAGTTTCCCAGTTCTCCAAAGACATGCAGATTAGGTTAATTGTGTTCCCAAATTGTCTGTAGTATGTGTGAATGTTGAAAATAGAAAAAAAAATGAAATAATGTGTCATTTAACAAAAAGTAGATATTATTATTATTATTATTATTATTATTGTTGTTGTTGTTTCATATTAACAACAACAACAACAGTATTAATATGTATTCTTTGTTTAATTACACATTATTTTTAATTATTACAAAACAAATCTTATCCTACAATTTACTACATTCTGTAAAATAAAAATCACAAACAGCTCTTGTTAGGTGTCACACAACAACTACCGAAATGTTTAACTGTAGTCTTTAAAAATCTAAAAATAATAATAAAAAAAAAAAACTGACTAAAACTACATTTCCCATGAACGCTTGCATGGCAACAAACACAGCTGCGCGTGAAGACTGAAGCCGCAGGTAAGCTTCTCGCAACGCTCGTCTTTCATGAACTTTGTCATAGACCATTATATAGTTTGCGAAACTCTAATATAATCACTTTAACTAATATAAAATCAAATAAATAATACTTAATTAAGTCATAATTGCAGCCGAAAGACTCGCTTCACGTGAGACCACGGAAAACGTGCGCGCGCGTGAGATTCGGAAGTTGGATGTATAGTTTATACTGCATGTCTGCTTCAGAGCTGCACGTGCATATTTTTTTTACACGCCAGCTGCATGGGTGTAGTCACAAATTAGATTGAATGCACTGCATAAGGTGCAGAAAGAAATGAGCACACCCTGCATGGTGCACTATAATCAGGGAGTAAAGTAATGCTCTGTAGTGCTCTCTCTCTCTCTCTCTCTCTATACTGTATTTTGCTCTTCTGCTCAGTGTGTTCACTGCAGCTGATAAACTCTGATTTCACTACATGAGTGAAAGTGACATGTTTATAAATAACTATACGTTTCTTCAATAAACTATGCATTTCTGTTTAACCCGAAATGTAGCTACTTTTTGTCTTTGTTTACGACGTTGCTTGGATGGAACAAATAAAATAACAGTGCTATGAAATTAGATTATACAAATCACAGTCCACTGGGTGTAATTCAACTGGTGCACCGTGAAATTATATCCAGACATTTTGCAGATGTCAGAAGTGCTGAAACGTCAACCTTATTACAAGCCCGGTCTTTTCATAGCAGTGGTTCGATGTGTGTCTTGTTCAATCGATGATGCTTTAAAAGTGATTGGGACATCCTGCATGGCAAATGCTAGACCCAGATCCTGGTCTGTGACTTATAGCCAGTGCTATTATTCGGCGCGTCCAGTACAGTTCTTAAAATTGAACTGGTTTGGTTTGGTAATGAAAAGTGGCAGTGCTGGCTTAAACAGTTAAGGCTCTGGGTTACTCATCGGAAGGTTGGGGGTTCAAGTCCCAGCTGCGATTGTTGATCGGAAGGTTAGGGGTTCAAGCTTACACTGCTGATCTAAAGGTGGGGGGCTGTAGCCCTTGAACAACGCCTTTAACCCTCTTTCCTCCAGGATTGTGGTATCCTGCGTAACCAGCTTAAAAAAAAAAATCACTGTGCTGTAAGGTACATATGATAAAAAAAATTGTAAATTACTATTTAAGTATGATGAGGATTGTAAATGATGAATGATGAGGAAAGTGCTGGAGTGTTAATGGAAGTGTTCCAAAAGAAGATCAATATCCACAATACTATTATTTTACAGTTTTGTGGGGGTGATCATGTTTTATTGTACACTATGGTGATTTTTAAATGTATTTATTCCCCATCTTTTTATAAGGTAATTTCTTATCTTGCCACTGGCATTTGAATAGTTTGGACTAATCGTGATCAGTTTGAAGATCTTACCATGACAAGTCAAATGGCAAAAGGTTCAAATCACTTTTTTTTTTTTTTAGAATTGCTTCAAGCAGCTGAGTGCTAACCATCACTTTTGCTGTAGTGAAGCTGTAATGTACAAATCCAGGTCTATCAGACTCATACACTGATGCATATACATGTAAAAGTGATTTATTAATGCCATTTATTATGGATTCACAGCATGAACGTTAAAAGCGGAGGAACCAGCATATCTATTTGGTATTTGTATTTAATTTGGTATTTATTTAGTATGTGTTCTGAACCAATAATCATCTCCATGAAAAAACACATACAGTGGTATTAAGACATAAAATACCATGTATTATAGTTAATCAAAAATGTGATTTCACTAATTAGTTCTAGCCTATCTGGCTGATGCGTTGTGCTAGTTAACTAAAACTAGTGAAAAATGGCCATTTGATAATTGTATTCAGTTTCTGGAGTTATGGCCTGGGTCATCTCCAGACCTAAACCCAGTAGAAACCTGTGGGGGCATGGTGAAGAAACCGTCTTCTGTACATGATCTTCAGGAAGCAATCATGCAGGCCCCGGTTGAACGAGTGACACCAGAGTCCTGCAGATGTCTTACTGACTCAATACCCCGCTATATCTACTGTAGCATGTTTTAAAGAATTGTGGACTTCATACCAAATATGAATTATTTTATAATGATTTCATTGCATGAAATTAATAAAAATTCTTAATATCATGATAGTGATTATTGAAAAAATTGAGATTGCCTTTAAAACATTGAAATTTACTTTTGGCCATACTGTAGCTGTGTGCTCAGTAGCCCAAATAACCAGAAAAATATGTGCACAAATTATTCACACAATTTGTGCATAATTGCGTGCGTTAAATGACAAAGTTGGATTTAATGCGGCTTTCTTAAGTTATACATAACTTGTGGCTACGCTTAGTGGCCATTTTGATTAGATACACCTGTTATATACAATACATCAACAGTTATTACCGCTTATATTATCAGTCTGGAATATACTGTAAGATTGGTTCAGATTTTGAATGGTGTTAAAATATTTCTTTCTACAACAATAGTGTAGTTATAAATTTGCACTTACTGTAGAATTAATTTGTTCCCTATCTATAGTATATAACTCATTTGAGTTGAAAAGTCTCCTGGGAGAAGCTCAGTTCTCTAAAGATGCTCTTGAGAAGATGCCAAGATGATGCAAAACTATTGGGAACACTCTTTGATTTTTATAATATAAAATAGGTTTAGCTGCTTTAACACTTTTCTTTGTCATTGCATTAATCCCATGGGTGTTATTTCCTACAGTAGTGTTAACACCTTCATTATTATTCTGAAATGAAGAAAGCTCTCCTGTGAACAAACTTGTGACTAGTTGTGTGCGTCAATTTGTAACTACAGCTTTATGACTTTATTTTATACGTTGCCATGTTCATAATTTTCATGTGCGCACATTATTTATCTTGTACTCATCCAACCCTTGATCAGTTTCAGAGGAGATTTCAAATCATAGCACCACTGTTAACTGGATCTTTTTTGGGTGCTTGGTAGTTTCTCAACCCATCAGTCACTCAAAGGTCAGGAAAAACCACAGCAACATTAATAAGGATGAAAATAAGATGGGCTTCGGTTGTTGAGACCAGATCTCAATCCAAATTAACACCTACAGTATGGGAGACACACACTGGCATGTTAGATAGTACTGTTCACCACCAACACCAACTGAGGGAATATCTTTGGGATAAATGGTGTTCATTAACACTGTTCTGGCAGCTTGCGTTGACCCAACACCTTGCTCATACACTTTATGTTGTTTTATTTTTTTCCCCCTTTAATTAGTTTCCCATCTGTATAAATCTTTAACTGTATGCCTACATCCAAGTTGTGTTTGGAAAACCAAGCCAGATGTGTTATGCCAAAGTATTGTGCTATTTTTTCAAACAGACTCCTTCATCCAGATGTTTCTTTGAAGTGGCATCCGTTTAATAATTCTTTACTGTGCAACACCATCCCCTAGCTTGCTGTGAAGAATGTAATTAAACCATAAAACTATGCTTTTAACTCCATTCCTAATAGCGCTTCTTGAGATTGTTGGGTTCTGCATACAGCCAAATAAGCCTCTTTTAAACCCTCCAGAATGGATTCTTGAAGATTGAAATGAGATGGAACGATCGTGTGAAGGGCTCTCCTAAAACAGGAAGCACTACATCCTTGTAAGGACATGGGCCCTTCCTTATAGGAGAACATTTTTACACCCCGCAGTGGTACCAGATACAGATATCAAGCATAAGTGAAAAAAAACAACAACAAAAAAAAAAAACACATCCAACAGCAAAGCATGTGACTCAGGAGGATCGGAAGAAGATGAAGAAGTGCCAGGAACCATAATTTACTTATGCAACTGGATAACCACAACACCCTCCCTGTGTAATATTATATACTCTATGATCCTGATGGGGGTTTGCATGTTGAATAGGTTCTTTGTACTGAGGCATGTGTTCATGCAGGTTTAGTGTAATGATACTTTATTGTTTTATTTGCTTCATCATACAGTATGCTTATTCGTGGAGGTCTTGCTGAACTTGTTTAACTTCAACTCTGAACATGAATCTCGGCTAATAGCGCACTTTGCCGTCACACATTGTTCACCTCTAAACTTCTCTGACTTTTCCTTAGAAATATGTGACATTTCTATTAGAAGCGTCTCAGAATCATGGCTTTAAAAGTTTACAGTAGATTCATCTGAGACGCTTATGGAAATGAACTGACTTATTCTTTTAATAAGAGGAAAATCTCTGGTTCACTTTCAATGGAATGCACACAAGCACTAGTGTTGAATCTTTGCACTCTGGTTGGCATCACATTTGCCCTAGTGGTCATTTTGCCTCTGATTAATCATTAACAATTTCATATAATCACTATAAAAGTAAGTGAAGGGGCAGAAGCCTCAGTCATAACATTGATCCGAGCTGTTTAGCACTGTCCAAATACGATCTATTATAATTTATGCAGATAGTTCTACGTGTGGGTAATCAAAAGGTCATTTTGCTTAAAACTTGTTTTTTATTGTATGTTCTTGTAGTGTTATGTACTAAACCTGTGTATGGATTTTGGCCACAGATATGCTGACAATGTTTGGAGCTGAGACAAGTGCATTCCACGTGTCCATCGGTCTTTTCCTACTCTTCTTGGTTCTTCTGTACTGGTGAGTTAGGTTACACACAGTTACAGTAAAATCATTTCATATTGTAACCTATTCGGAGTTTAGTTATAAAAACGCCTTCAGAGAGTTATTGTACATGATGTTTCTTTCATAAAGGAGCAGGTCATGAAAGGCTTCTACAGTTTCAGTAGAGATAACAACTAGTGCTGCACTTACTAGAACCTGATTAACCTGTTTATATGTATGTTATAAAACCTTTCTTTTTATTATTATCTTTTATTTGTTTTTTTATCTTTATGTCCAAAATAATTAAAAGTAACAGTTTTACCATGCAGCAGTTATGAATTTTATGTACCAGTAAACTTGGCACCCCAAGGCTTACCCATGCCTATGCTGATCAGAGGCCAGCCTACTGTATCTGGTTCAATCCCACAGAAAAGCCAAAGTAGCACAAATTGCCCCCCCAAAATAAATCAATACTGGCCACAACAATAAGGCATTCACCATCGCCTGCCATGCACGTGACCCAGAGGGCAATGAACTCAAGGTCTTCAACCCGGCCTCCAAACTCAATAAATCCTAATCTGATCGAGCAGCCATGGGACAAACAATTCAAGTCCCCAACCACGCAACCTATACCACCCAAAGGATCCACTGCCAGTTGTCTTGGTGCCAGACCCCACAGCACGCCCCCTAGAGGTCTTGTGGAGTCATGCCCCCAGGAGTGTTATGATGTTAAAGCTGATTGGTGTATGCTATATACAGTAATATGCTATTATATTATGAATTATATGATGGTATAATTTTACTATATGAGTTTAAAATTTTTTTTTTTTTTTTTTTGTATAGAAAGTTTAGAATCTTGGATTCGGAGGAACAACACTTAATAGACTAAGAAAAAATAAAATGACATTGTACTGATTAGATGGGGGTTTACATCTTTTGTATATAAAACAGAAACAAAAAACTAAACAGTCCTAGGTCTATGACACTGGACACAGTTTTTCATCATTTATCTTAGTCGCATTTAACATACAGTAACATAACATAGTAATGAGCTGTATTGTTGCTTGCAGTAACCTGTTATATAGTAAAACTGACCGGCAGGCTTTCCGGCTACCAAGTAAGTGAGAGTTTCCCACGGTGTTTCTTTTTGTATGCATGTCCTTTTGTGATAAATGTATAAAAATAATTGTAAGATTCGTTAAAAAAAAAAAAGAAATTAAGTACTACAACAATATTAAGTATGCAAATACAAATAAAGGGAATAAAGAGAGACATATTGGGGAAAATATTCCCCACTAAAGAGATTGTAAGACTTCATTCGCTTCCTAATAAGCTTGCAATTCTGTTCATTACTTTTTTGGTCTGTATTTTCCCATGCAGCTGATTACTATAGAGTTAATGGTATAGGATAACTTAAAATCAAGATGTAATCATTTTAAGTTTCATGCACGTTGGGTCTAGTTTCAGGATGTAACACTGCTAGTTTAGTTTAGAGGATCGCGATCTCTAATCTTATTTTGAGGTGTTTAATAATTAACCACATGCAACTGCAATTAGGTATTTCTTTACCTTTGTGTAGACTAGGAGTTAATGTATAATAAAGAAACTGTTTGAAAACAAACATTAGGGGAAAAAAAGCTTTGAAAAACAATGCTTGTAATTAAAGTAGAAGACTGTGTCTTTAGCTAAGATGTCTATATCAGAACCTTCTTGCAGATATGGGTTTTTATGGTGCTCTTGGAGCTTATTATATTTTAATGCAGTTTAGCGCATTATTATGAGCTTCAGATGTTTCTGTTCCTGTTCCTTTTTGCATCCCCTGAATCCATTCGGTCATTCAGAGCAAGTAAATTCCTGTCTGCTGGCAAAAGTCCACTTCTATGACTGAAGGAGGTCGGTTATGTAAAAGCCTGTTATGCTGTCATCTTACAAATGAAGATTTATATCAGTGGATGAAACCCTCCTGCACGAGGACAATCCTGGCACTGAGGTTAAAAAAAAAATAGACAGGATTTAGGATAGGCAATGTTGATGGGCTTTTCTGGCACGCCTCCAGAGCAGAAATAAGCCACATTAGAGGATTAGAGTCTGGATTTGAAACTTCATGGCACTGTAAAAGAGGAGCCGGGTGTCATTGAAACTCTTCTTGTCAAACATACCATGCACTTAGAAACTACAAAACCACATGGGCTAATGCAGGGAATGAAAATGTCCTGAGTGACAGAGAAGCTGGAACAGCTCCATCGCAGAGTGAAGAAACCGCAGGCTTGCTTCATGATCAAATGAGTTGATTTTACCGCTGATGAAGGTTGCTTGCTTTTGTGGTCCGGGATAGAATCGGCGTAGACAGGGCTCTTTTGGAAGGGACAAATCTCCCTAATCACATGTGAATGTAATCTGTGTGAGACAGGATTGAGCCTCAACTGGAATTTCTCCCCCTACTGGCTAGTAAAATTATGTCAGGGTTGTAAATTCATGGCAGTGCAAAAACAGCCAACATTCTTCTTGTGTGTGTGTGTGTGTGTGTGTGTGTGTGTGCGGTGTCACATTGGATCAGATAATGGAAGGAAATAAAATCCTACTTTTTCCTTTTGATTGCGCAGCCAATTTTAAGGAGTAATGATTTAATGATTTATGGTACATAATTGGAATTTAAAGAAAAAATTTACTCCAAACTACCTGTATATATAAAAAACGGATTAATCTTCGGTGTACGGCATACAAGATTTATTTTGCAGTTATATTTTAATCTTCATTCATCAATAAATTTTTATTTTGTTATCAGTTTCCTACATAACCCTCAGTGCTGTACAACTACTTGCTACCAATAGGAATTAATTTGTTCTTCACTTTTGCTGGAACAGAGCAATGCAGCAGCACTTTAGACTGTCCATCACTTACCTCATAATCTCGGAATGAAGCATTTATTTTAAGCTTTCATGCTTTACAATTTCTCACTTTATCAATTATGGATAGGAATCACCAAAGATCACCAGATACAATATTATCATGATACTAAGCTACCAGCTTGAATTGTATTGTGATTCTGTATTTATCCTGATTTTTTAGCAATATCACAATTTGATATTAACGACTTTTATGTATTTTTTAATTTTTTTTTTTTTTTTACATTTTGTTACAGTTCTAAACAAATTTAGTAAATAATTGGTTCATACCCAACAGGTTGTTGTGCTGCCAACCAGTGTGTGAACAGTTTAGAGCACACAACCTGTAGGATTATAGAGGAACTGCAAAATGCCCCCTTCTCAAATGCAAACAAATATTAATTAAAATGAATTAAAAATAATAATAATTAAAGCAGAGACATGAACTGCCACATGAAAGAATGAAAATATCCAACATGCATGATTAATTTATCTCCAACAACAGTGTATTTGACCTTGTCATACAGACCTTGTGAAACGGGACAAGATTATCTTCAGTGTAAATATTCTTTTGTTTCAGGGTGGAGATGTCCTTAAAGCACAAATGTTACACCTATAATTATTGTTTATAATAATCTTTTAAAGGTGCAAGACATACACCTGGCCAGGTAAAAAAAATATGCATACTGTAAATACCGTACTATGGGTAAACACATTTAAAGGACCACCACAGTGACACGAAAAAAAAAAAAAAGCCTACAGATTAGTGCGAGAACTATGCTTGAATAGGGGAGCAGAACATAAACAAGAACATATGGGCTACTTGAAGAAAGAAAAAAAAAGAAAGCTCTTAAATATAATCAACTCATCTGAAGCTCCGATACGATAAGATTATAATTTAGTTGATTTGCCTCGGCTGAGGAATGTGCTTTAAAGCCAACCGGGCTAAATGCGGGTTAATATGAGGCAATCAGACACCACTCATGCTGGATCTCTGAATAATCTTGGCTGCGTCGTTTCCTGTGTGGCTCACCGGGTTTCATGCCGCCTTGGGGTTATTATGAGGTTCAAAATAGAGCTTAGTCTTCTCTGAGTTTAGAATGACTTTCTTTGAAACATGAAAAGCAGTTATAGGTTAATATGCGATTAGGTATATTGTGAAACGGGACAAGATTTCACATTAATTATCTTAATTTAAAAGTGATATAGTTGAGAGGATGATATATTCACCCAGACTTGTTAATAAAATGTGAGAATGTAACACTGAGCCCATCTGTCTGTCTAATCAACTTCTGATGCTACCAAAGGCCACGACATCTCCTTTACATTACGTACCTGTCATTCCTTTTCACCTTGTCGTAGTGTTTCTCCAGCAGTTCAGGTTCAGTTACATTCCTCGAGAGGTTCACAATGTGTTCTGTCTCCTCAGATGAAATCTTTCATCTACTCTGTTTAGCAACATCATGCATTAAGACATTATTTGCATAATGATGCTGGTATGCACCCAACCGTATTCCCAGCCATGTTAACTGAGTTTCGGTGGCCTCCTGCGCACTAACACGTGCTGCCACTGCAAGCTAGGCCCTGGTGATCGTATCAGGCTGTGGACAGCTGACGCTGCAGCCCGGCAGTTATGTGGCCAGATTGACTTTCTTTGTCATTGGAGCTGTTATTGCTTAATTGAGGGCTCTTGGACAGCCAATCCATCACAGTTGTTAATCATATCAAGGGCTCACACCTCCCTGAGAAACCTGCTACCCTCAGCCTTTTCCATGGCAATATCCTGATAATAAAGCTAATATTGTAATTTAGTCTAATTTCTCGTAGATCCACCCAGCACTTTAGATGAGCTCTCAGCTGGATGCGGCAGGTTGCTCCCGCAGACAGCACTGTTAATGGGGACTGGAGCGCCATCATACAGCACAAAGCCCAGTTGTCTTCACACCTCTCGTGCTGCTGACGAGCTAAATTTGAGCAGTCTGTGGGCTGAATCTCATACTGCAAGAAAGACAAATGCAGCAGGTGAAAATCAAAGCTGCCAGATGAACCCTCTGGTGAGATATGAGTAGTGATTTAAGTTAGATTTCATCTCGGTTACCCTTGAGGACACTTCTACAGTACTTTACTTAATTTTAAAAAATGTTTTATTTATGAATAGCTACGTAGGACCGGAAGAGAAAAAAAATCTGGAAAACAAACACTACTATTATATTCATTATAAACATGCTATTGAAACTTAAAAAATTAATGACCGTGACGTTGCATGGTATTAAAATAAAACCACCAACAAAAAAATACAACAACTGGAGAATTCAATTACATTTAATTGAAGTTTTTATTTGTATAGAATGACATTGTTCAAGGTAGTTTTACAGAAATAAAGAATACGCATAAAATGTTAAAAAAAAAAAAAAAAAAAAAAACGTTAGGAAAAATAAGATACCCTTGATATAATGTCCTTGATGAGCAAGCCAGGGGCAAGAGTGACAAGGAAGAACTCCCTGAGCTGGCAAGAGGAAGAAACCTTGGAATGATCCAGACTCAAAAAAGGGAACCTACAGTATCCTCATTCGTGTAATAGATCAGATCAAATAGTTTGACCATAAATCAAACCCTACTATATCTGTGTGCTATAAGGTTCAATTATATGGTGGGAATATATCATAGCCATGTTTAATAGTGAAAGTAAGAGTGTTTCCACACGCACAATGTGATGAGAACTGACAGTAAACAACTGTGCGGCCCTGAGAAAAGCACTTGTTAGTGAGACTAATTGGCTTTCAGTTTGCTACGGAGCATAAAGATGTGACTTTGGAACAATGGAAAAAGGTCAGGTGGTCTGATGCGCCCAGACTGACCCTATTTCAGGGTAAGAAGGTAAGCGCATGCAGTGATGCACCCATCATGCATTGTGCCCATTGTACAAGCCTCTGGAGGCAGTTTTATCATCTTGGGTTGCTTCAGTTGATCAAGTCCACGCTCAGCAACGTTATGTGGCAATAAAACAAAGTCAGCTGATGACCTGAGTGTACTGAATGACCAGAGCATCACGTCTATGGAGTTTGGCATGTGTGTTCATGGCATAGGCATATTCCTGGACACTGGGGAATCATTTTCACACTTAAATTGGCCACCACACTGCATGCTGTAATCAAAGCTAAATACAGTTGAGCACATTAATAGTGTGTGACTTCTTTTGGCAAGAAGAGTATTTTTTAAAAATGTATTTATAAATATTTGTATGTAGATATATGAACAGTTTGACAGCAGAATATGATACTGTAAACACAATTTTTTTTTTCTTTTACTCATTTTGGAAAATTATTCTCTGACACACAAGGTTGTCTATAACAAAAAATAAACTTTTAAATACGCTATATGACCTATTTTTGAAGCTTTAAATTTCCATGTTCTAAACAAACCATGACACGAGCATACTGTAAGTCGACGCAGCATGAAAAACCAATTGCTTTTTTCTGACACATGATAAGTGAAATGAAACTACGGGCTGTGCAGCTTAGCAGTTGCTGTGAGTGAATTAAATGCACTCACTGGATTTTTGGAAAATGTTAAATCCAAGAAAAAGGAAATCTACTCTCTTATTCTGTGATTACAGTCACCCCAGAAGTACTGAATTAAAAGATTGTGTCACCAACATTAAGGCATTTAGATGTTGTTCGAACACCATATTACAGTATATAACAAAACTATGTGAGATCACAATCAAATCATGGGTTTTTTAACTCAACTAACATATTAATAATCATAAATTGGCTTCTTAATTGCCTAACCCCAAACACAGCTGCAGGATTTATCCATTGCAAAACTGATGGAAGAAGGAATTATAGCTTTTAGCAAAACTTACACTGAAATATCCAAAATAATTTTTTCATCTTATTTTAGTGGACAAACTTCATAGTTATTTTGATTAAACCAGTCATCTTTTAAGTCGACTAGACTTTTTTTTTGTGATTTGCGATTGTTGCAATAAAAGTAAGATTTTGAAAATTTTCATAATTTCAATTACCCAAGCTGATAAATCCTGTACATACTTATGATGACGTTACAACAAAAATATCAAGTTTTATCTTCAACTATTTAAAACTTTTTTTCTACACTCATCAGCCATTCATGGACAACACCTTCACATTCATGCAATTTTATAACAAGCCAATCATGCAGCATTGCAACGCAGAAAATCATGCAAATGCAGGTCATAACTTTCACGCCACACATTAGAACGGGGGAAAATGCGATCTCCGTGACTTTGACCTTGGCATGTTAGTTGATGCCAGATGGGCTGGTCTGACTATTTGAGTACCTTCAGATATCCTGGGATTTTCACTCACAAAACTCTCTAGAGTGTACAAAGAAAAACATCCAATGAGCATCCAAGCGCTGCAGGTGGAAACACCTTGTGTATGAAAAAGGTTACAGTTAGAAGGTCAGGGTGGTTTGAGCTGACAAGTACTGTGAGCTACAGCGACTCAAATATCCACCTTTAAAACTGTGGTGAGCAGAAAGGCATACGCATATCAGAATGCACCACATGGACACAGGTTCACCAAAACTGCACAGATGAAGGTCGGAAAAAAACTTTGGTTGGCCTAGTAGTATACAGATCCTGTACTTAAGTAAAAGTAGAAGTTCTCCTTTTACTTGTGTAAAATACAGAAGTAGTCATCTTCAAATTAATGTACTGTAAATATCAAGTTAGTTTGAAAGTCTCTCTCTCTCTCTCTCTCTCTCTTTGTCTCTCTCTCTCTCTGTCTCTCTCTCGGCTTCACAATAGTGAACATGCTGTTTTCAGCACTGTCTGCAACCAGCCTTGCTTCTAATTTCAGACACCTGTTGTGTTATTAGGTGTGTCTCGAAGGAAAGACATAATCCACAATTGGACATAATAGTCTCCTGGTGGTGGAATTTCGGCTTTAAAAATGACACACCACTGTGATTACGTTACGCGCCTCCATGCAGAAATGTAGTTAAGTAAAAGTACAGACATGCACTGTACTTTTGAGTGGAGTAAAAGTAAAAAAGTAATAAAACTACTGAAGAAAAGAACAAAGTAACAACAAAGTACATTTACCTTAAATGTAACCTTTAAAGTTAACCTAAATTCATCATACTTATAGCTTCTTTTTTTTATTCTCAAAACCTTCCTCTTACGGTACATTCTGGCGCCTTCCGCCTTTAATCACAGTTTTAACAACACCAAGATCTAACAATATCAAGCAAAACTCAATTGTCACACATACCCATGTCTTCTATTTTACAGAGCTCTAGCTATGTATCTAACAATCTCTGGTGAGTCCCTGCAGAGAGATGGAAATAGCAGAATGTTATTGCTGTGCTGAGACCCCAAGAGAGCAGGCCTGGGATTTGGAGAGGTGTGATGGAACTATAGCGACTTACACTATATGACTACCATAAACTGCAGGGATGTCGCAGTAGGGCAGCTCACATGTCTGTTGCACCTCTATTTTTGGTTATTGTTATCTTTCAGCATGCACCTGCATGCTCAGTGCCCTGTAGCTGCAGAGAGAGCTCATAACAGAACACGCAGTGAACCTCCAAAAAAAGATGGAGATGGCTTTTTTTTCTTCCTCGGTTTGCGTTTGTAATGCGCCCATATAAATATTCTAGACGCTTGCTGTAGGAAAAAAAAACATCATGCAACTCTGTATTGTTTGAGCTTAAGGCCTGTTTTACGACTAGCTTTATGACTTATGAAATAAAAAGTGTAGCACAATGTAATATTTCACCCCACTTTACAGTACCTCTACATATGATAGGGTGGACACTAGTGTGAAAAAAGTGATAAAAAAACATGTACAGAGCTCTGGCCTTCCAGTGTGACATTAAATATTATCATTTATCACATTTACCAATTTATCTGGTATACAGGGTGTCGGGGAGCGTGGAGCCTACGTCAGGAAGCATAGGGCGCCAATCCAATGCAGGGCACACACACTACAGGCAATTTGTAGCCTAATCTGCATGTCTTTAGTCTGTTTGAGGAAACCCACCAAGTACAGGGAGAACATGCAAACTCTATGCATACAGACCTGAAATGGGACTCGAACCCGGATCCTAGAGGTGCAAGGCAACAATGTTAACCACTAATCCACCGTGCCGCCTGTCAGTTTACTAGTTGCCAATTCCTCCCCATCACTAGGTGGCTCTCACATTAAGGCTACTACTACCACTGTCGGGAGCGCCGGGAACTATCACGTTTCCTCCGAATCATGTGACGCCAGCCGACCGCAGTTCGGCTCACTCACTGTTGGGGGTTGCGTAACACACTCGGAGGACAGCACTATCCACTCCTTCTGCTTGCGTGAGCTCACAGACGCCCCTGATTGGCTGTAGAGCCGTGAATAATGTAGAAGAACTAGGTACCTTTCATCCCTCCCTTCTGAGAGAGCTCGGCCAATCAGCTCTCTCTAGACCTCCGGCTGCGAGAGGTTACATCATCACCCGGGAATCGGACTCGCGGTCTCCGGATGATAGGGTGAGCACTTTACCACCGCGCCACTCAGAGTGCCACTAGTTGCTAAATTGGTTATGATTGATCTTCCCACTACAAAGAGTAACAGTACTGGACATTTCAAGTGTACTCCCTGTGTCTTCATACAGTAGGTTTCATCTGGGTTCCCTAGTTTACTCCCACCCCTGAAAAACATGCGACGTGGACACGTGAGAGAGAGCCATTCAAATAGACAGACATGTTTTAGATAATAACAGTTGGACAGTTGGATCTGGAGGCTACCCCAGAAACCCTGGGTGTGAGGCAGGCACCATACACACATCATTTGCATGCTCTTTCACACCTTACTTAGGTCTAGCCAGTTCTCCTGCATGTTTTTGCCCAATGGGGGGAAAAAGCAGAAGTAGAAATACAAACAGGAAAAGGGAAAGCCATACAACACTAAAAGGAAAAAAGTGAAGGGTGGAGGTCAGTTCTTCTGAGAGAAGCTGTAGTGGTGCTCATATTAATGTGCTTTCAGCAGACACATTCTTTTTGATGTCCATGTTGGCCACTTGACAGTCCACTCTCTCAGCACATACTGCGAAGCGGGACCTGAATATGAAAAAATATATATAAAATAAATCCATATATTAGTATTAAAATACTGTATGCTAAAGGAAAAAAATTAGTTGGTCTGCTTTTTCTTTTGCAAATCAGTACAGTTTTTCTGACTGATCATCGTTGGTCTCTTCTATGATGACTCCACCCCATTCTACAAGATACAAGGCATCAGTGAATGATCATATCTGTATCATTTACATTTAGGGCACGTCTCATTATACATTTGAACAGTTGAGGGTTAAAGGCCTTGCTCAGTGGTCCTGCCTGTAGGTTGGTGATGCTGGGGTTTGAACTCATGGCTTTCCTGTCAGCAATCCAATGTCTTAACCACTTAGCTTCCCCTGCTTCTGAGCATTTATATCATATTCTGTGGCTTGCATAGTCACCAGATTACAACGTAACTGATCACCTACAGTATAAGAGATTTCCTAGTGACATGTTAGGCGGCATTCCCCACCACCACCATTAAATCACTGATTGAGGGAAAATCTTTCGGAATAATGTTGTTTTGTATTGTACATTTTATAAGAGAAAAGCACATAATATGAGTTAAATGTGTTAAGTTTTGAGTCTTTTATTTTTTATTTTTATTGTAATCGATATCTGTGTCAGTATCTATTTGGGGAAAAAAAATCATAATTTATCAACGCCTAATACATTTACTTACAATATAATGTGTTTTCCTTTCAAATGCTAAAATAAAATATCTGGTCAACATACAGTACAGGGGTTGTAGTTCTTGTGCTTTTAATAGGCACACAATGTTTGTCGTCTCGTACAGATTAACACTGATATTTACACATCACACCTTTGACTGTCAAACTGTCAGACTGTCAGAAATATATCTGCCAATAATTATTACCAACCCTACCTCAATATATTCCACATCATACAGTACTTGTGGAGTATGGGCCGTGGGTGTGTTGCCCCCAGCGTTTTTTCAGCATAGTTACTTCTGTACATATGGTGTGTGTTGCTCTGAGAGGCCGTTGTTTAATCAAGACTAATATTAATGGCAGAGGGAGCACAGGCTCTGGCTCGCAGCGCTGGAGCCGTGAGCTCTCACATGCTGTGAAGATGATTGATAATGTGATCATACAGAATGGCAGTAATGTGTAGCTACAAGCGTTCTTTAGGCTTCCTGTGTGCACGGCTGCTTAGTGACGCTCCCATTTGCATTATGCACTCGGATTATAGGGGCAGACTTGAGTGGGATGTTAAGTGGTTCTTTCAGTCGCTGAGATTTTGCATGAACGTGAATGTGGATATGGATGAGGTTAGGACTAGGGAATAGATACAGCATAAGGTTAATGTAAATTGTTAGTGGATGTTTAGTCTCATACTGTACTGTAGTATCAGATGTCCTAAATTTAAGCAGAAATCATAATTTTTTTACGTGTTTTATAATTAAACATAATCAGCTGTTATTTAACCTGGTGGCTCTATCTACAGCATCTATCTACCTAACTACAGTACCAACCTACCTACCTACTTACTTACTTGTGTCTGCCTGACTTAATTTCCATTCATACAGTATATATTTCACTGCTTGACTACTGTACAGTACATTCTCACCCTAATGTGACCTCATAAAAGAAGAGCCCCTCGCCTGGCTTGTTGCTCAGCTAGGTTGTTCTCTCATTTACGTAGACACTGTAATTTTCTTAAAAAATAAAAAAATAAATGCATTATGCGAAGAGGGCATCCCAGCAGGACCATTAAAACACACAGGTCTGAGGGAATTCTAAGACCTATTTTTTCTAAAAAAATTAAATAAATAAATAAAAAAAAGATAAATTTAATATGGGACATTTAATATATTAATAGTAAAAATGTTCAAAAAAGTATTAATTTACAAATATTTTATATATAAGAAACAGTCGTTTTGTACTATAATAGAAATGATAAATAATACAAAAATGCAAAAAGCTTTGTTTCTAAATCATACAAATAACTGTAATAAATGCTATGAATGTTGTGCAGTATAAACATACTGTACGTAGAGGTTGTGTGAATTGACTTGTAACGGCAGGTCTGAAAGCTCTTTTGTAATCTCTCAGTTGTTTACTTCTCACACTTGCCCTCTGCTTCTAATCTTGTGGTTCCAGGTAACTTGGCATGAACTTGGGCTGCGGTCTTTTCTCTCATACAGCCGATCGATTGAGAGAACACTCTGCTCCCTCCAATAAGCACATACATATTTTCAACCCATTACATCATTGCGGGTGCCAAATCTCCCAGTACAGGCCAACAACTTCGCGGTCATTCCTCTGGTAGCTTAACAGGAACAAACAACCAACTGGCAAAGCTCTAGGTGGTAGCTCTCTGTGGGCTGTGTGTGTATACTGTATGTGTGAGTCTTTATGAAGGGGACAGAGGGGAAAGTTTCTCGATAGACCTATATGAACAGGTATGAACAGGAATATGTGTAGGATGTAGATGTTTGTACACATGTGATTTCTTGGTTGCACTAAAATCTGTCAGACTAATCTTAAATGAATCAGAGCGGCATCATTGATTTCCAATTTTATTAGGCAATTAACAGTGGAAAAGACCTAAAACACGTCACAGATGATGAAGAGTGGCATTAAAAGGAACTATGAACAATTAAAGCTGCCTTGGTCAATGTGGAAGGCTGATTGCATGAGCAACTGTTTGGTTTCTTTGCAGTGTTGCAGTGTGCAAAATGGACCAGTGTTCAATTATTTTCAAGATTTTGATCATCGCCATTTTAGACAATGACAAAACAGTGTGTGTATGTGTGTGTTGGGGGGGTGGGGGGTTGGGTATGGACATGGACATGTGCAGGACCAGTCTTCAAGGATCAGGATTTTTGATGCTTTGGAGACGTCTGTCTGGTTCTAATCATGAGATAAAATGCTGTTTATTTTGAAAACTTATTTTGAAAAATAGACAAGGGACTTCCTTTGGCTTACTGAGATTGAACATATGGATAGATTTAGGTGTAGCATAGCTGCGTTTATAACTTTTGTGTCCTCGAAAAGATAGCCAGACAAGCATGTACATATTGTGTGTTCACTGCTTGTGTTAAATTGTATGTACGTGCTTACTTGTGGCTGTGCAAGGATATACACTGATCAGCCATAACATTGAAAGGCAAATCATCAAGCCTAATATTGTGTAGGTTCTCTTCACTGCATGACTCCACAAAACCTCTGTCTGGCACTGAGCCGTTAGCGGTGGATTCTTTGAGATCTGAAGCTCGCAGGGTTGGGCCTCCATAGATCGGACTTGTTTCAGGCTTGTTGATCAGGAGAATTTGAAAGCCAGATCAACAACTTTGAACGTTAAAGGTTAAACTAAACCCCATACATGGCTGGCTGTGGTGCACTGGGTATTCTGGTGCCTATCTATCATGGTCAGCGTTGACTTTTTTTAAAGCGATTTGTGTACATTGGCTTTTCTATGGTGGACTGGGTGGATGCCCACAGGCATAGATTAGCCTTGAGTGTTCATGATTCTGTCACCAGTTTACTGGTACAGTGAAACCTCGGATTACGAGTAACGCGGTTTAGGAGTGTTCCGCAAGACAAGCAAAGATTTTTAATAAATTTTGACTTGAAAAACGAACAAGTCTTGGTTTACGAGTACCTAGGATCATGTATCTCGCATGCGCTTCTTGATTTGACGCAGAGTGTCATGTGATCACAACCGAGCCAACGGTTTTTCTCTCTCTTGCACTGCGGAATTGTGGGCAAACGTCTCCCTTGGTGGGTTTTAGTGCACGTCTATTACTGGTATAATCAACATCCGTGCACGCTTGTACTGTTTACTATAACACTGTGACCACGTGTGTGCGCGTAAAACATATTTTATTTTGTGTTTAGTGTGTGTGCGTGTTTGTGAAACACTTATCTGTCGGGATTTATTTTTTACTTTTTTTTAAAGGTAAAGTACAGGTTAATTTGTTTTATTAGTACTTTATATTTTGTATTGATTATTTTTATGTATTCATTTTTTTGGGGTGTGGAACGAATAATTTGAGTTTTCATTATTTCTTATGGGAAAAATTAATTTGTTTTACGAGTGTTTTGGAATACGAGCCCGCTTCCGGAACGAATTATGCTCGTAATCCGAGGTTCCACAGTATATAATGAATAATTAAAGGTATTCAATTCACCTGGTTGCGGGATGTAGGCTGGACCCTACAAAACTAGTTAGCAGGTTTTTTTTTTCTCTCACGCAGGCTGATGAGAACCTGGAGTTGAAAGATTAGCCACGTCAAGTAGCACATTCTCCGTATCTTGGTCATAATTGCTCTGGTTTAAAACACTCAATTGTTACAATTTTAAAGAAACCGTATCAGCCAAGTTAATTAATTTTGCATGTGAGAACAACAAAGCGTTACGACCGGAGCAGGCAGGGTTGGTCAAGAGTGTGTGCAGGATTGGCCGCGATTGCTGCAGGAATGAGCGAGGCTTTAAGTGTGCGGTGGAAAATGTTCTCTGTAAGCAGTAAAAGAACTTAAACATTACAGGAAACACTTCTGACTAATGGTCTTTACACCTTAAAGTCCCGAAGCATCTGCATATAATGCTGTTAATCATTAAGTAGCGCGTCTACTCTTTTTAGCTCCCTTATCAGAATTTTCCGAGTGCTGTATCTCTATCAGGAGTTCAGCTATTTCCTCACTGGTTCACTTTAAAAATTGGATTTACACAAACTGTTTAAGTTTTCTCACAGTGAAACCAATTCTCATCTCGTTAATCCCACTGAAAGATCCGTGTGTTCGTGTGTACGCCCGAGTGTGTGTGTGTGTGTCTGTGTGTGTAAAAGGTGCTCTTACCGCTGCTCATATTATTCTGCACTGTCACTAGTTCAGATTGTCCTGACATCCACTAGAGTCATGTTGACAGTCATGTTTATTCTCGTTCTTGTGCTTCTGTACTCTTGCTCTTTCTTTCCTTCATGTCAGTCAGTCTGTCTCTATGTCTATTAAATAATGGGAAAAAAACCCCACCATTACACTCTGTCTTTTGTCTTTGTTCTTACGTACTTTAGGGGTTTTCTTTTTTCTCATTCTCTTCTGAGCTTGAGCAAATCAGATTCCACTGGGGTCTAATGGCGCTCGGCTCTGCGTTACTCTTTACCTACCAATTACACCTCATCCCAAAAGACCCGTCTGTTTCTTCCACACATACACACGTTATCGCTCTCTCTCTCTCTCTCTCTCTCAGTCCAATACACACCCCCTCACTTGCACGCTCATTATCTAGCTCTCTTTCTCTCTCTCTCTCGCTCCTTCTACCCAGCACTTGTCCGCAGGCTTAATAGGAACCCTGGCTGACCCGAGTGTTTTCTGCTCTCAGGAAAAACACCACCATGACTCAGAGTCTGTCAGTCAGTCAGAAGTGTCGCTCTTGTTCACTCGTTTTCTCTCTCACGGAGCAGCTCCAAGTCTGAAACTCACACTGCCATTGCTCATTCGGTGAGGTCACCCTGAAAGTAAAGTTTCCTGACATGTTGTTCACATCAAACTGGCAAAACAGAGCTCGGGCAAGTCCATGAGTGTGTACAGGACATTTGGGCCGGACTAGAGTCATCCCGAGAGTGTAACGTAGCTGTGTTTTGTTGCTACTGCAAACATTTCACCCAATTTACTTCACTTGTGAAAAGTTGATTCTTTCCAATTAAGGATGTTAAACTTTTCCGTGTACATAGTGTACAGTATATACAGTCGAGGGCAAAGGGTGACATTATTGATGGCTGGTCAAGTCAGTGACCAGTATATACTACACAACATCTTCTAAAGTCGTCTCTGAAGAATCAAACTCTTGATATACTGTACTGTGACTGTCTGTTTTAAGTCTGTTTTCCTCATACACTTGCCGAATCGAGCCTGTACTCCTCATCGTTTACAGATTTCTGTGATAATATGCCACTCTAACTGGATGCAACTTGTGCTGACTGATACAGACTGAGACAGACCTGGCATGATTTTGAAACCTATACAAAATCCTGTCTAAATTTGTGTAGCTTGTAGTTTGACGCAGCTGACACTCAAATTTGCCATGTTTCTAACTATGCATGATTTTATGGCGTAATGTAATATTAACTGATGAGTTAAATAACTGTAAGGGGATAAATTTTTTTGTCATGATTCAGAAATCTAGAGACCAAAACTGTTTTTTCATACTACCCTGTAAGCATATTTATTTCTGTTCTAAAGTTATGTATTGACCATGGGGGTCTATGGGGATTGACTCACTTTCTTTGGATCCAGTGGTCATTCAGGGAACTGCACGTCTTGGCATTTCTGCATTGGACTCATTTTCAGATCCGAAGGTTGCCCCTTTGACGTAATTAGGGGTAAAATCTAATTGGCTTGGTAATAAAAAATGGAAAAACGACCACAAGCAGGAAGTATTTTTTTTCCTGGTTCTTGTTTATACAGTACACACTCCGGAGATCCAAAGTCTAAAAATGACTAAAATTGCTTTAAAAAAGTATTTTTTCTATAATAGGTCCAGTTTTGGAAGTTTCAGGTTTTGAAAGAGCTTATCGAGATGACATTTTTAAAATAAGATTTAGTCTAGATCTAGACTCTATGAAGCCTTATGATGGAGAAGTTTCTTGGTAGGGTGAAAAGACTAACGATTGTTAAGGTATTACAGGATGTAACTTGTTTTAAAACTTGTTATTTTTCCTAACATTAAAGGATACATTTACATGCCATTCTTTAATAAATTCAAATTACTGGTGAATAAGAGTGCTAAAACACCTTTTTATTGGAACATAATCAATTTAGGTCTGGAAACATTCATTCGATTTTGTGTTAGACATGATCACATGTCCTCATTATCGATTTTCCCCCCATTACAATATGCCCTCAAAGGTTTTATTGCTTCTTCTTCTTTTGAGCTTATATACTCATGGTATAACTTACAACATCGTGATTTTGCAGAGATAATAAATTTAGACGCCAGCTGAAGAATGCACCATTATTCGATCTGACAGGATAGTGCCCAGCAAGCAGCAAAGTGTTTTACTTTCACCATTACACACAGCTGTGCATTCGTAGCCCACCTGCTGCTCCAGACTATGCCATAGCTCAGACAATTATGTGGCACAGTGTGCCATCTTTAAATGCCTACTAACTCCAACATTTCCTAAGGGGAAATTTAATAGAATCAGAACTCATGATTTTTAAAATACCAAACCCCAAACCTTTACATCTGGCAGCAATGTCCTATCGTCTCTACCACATGTCCTCTGACTGCTTGTCGAAGCCCAGTCGTACACGCCTCCTTCAGAATTCCTGCGTCGGCCCAAAAGTAATTACGAGCTGAATGAATCGGGACTGTCTGTCAGTGGGATATTTGGCAGCGTCTGGCAGCTGATGGTGAATATATCTGTGAAAAATGGATCTGAGTCCAAACATAGGCAGCGCGAACTGGTGATTCATCCTGATTCGTTAGTGGGGTAGTCTGTTATGATGCCTAGTGCCGCAGAGTAATTAACGAGGTGTCATAAAATGAGCTACTGTTTCAGTTTTTCTACAGCACAGATAAAACCTCCTCAGCCAAATCTGGCAATTAAAATGGTAATGAACTCCTGTGGAGGTGGAGATTGGGAGAGAGATTGATGGGAGTTTGTTGGTTACAGTAAAAAAAAAAAAAAAGAAGGTGCTTGTCTGATCAACAGGGCTTCGTTGTATTTGAAGCAACTGTAGTCATTAGATTATTACATATATCAAGAGCACTGTATTTGCAATTGACTTGTTGGTGTCGTTTAATGAAGCTTGATCTGTTGCGTCTTATAAATCTAGTAATGTTAAATTAGAGGACTGGTTTTGTTAGCAAAGACAAGCGCTGATGTATATCTCTGCATATCGAGTAAATGCAGCGCTTCATTCAGCTCCGAGACCCTTTATGTGTCATAATGATGTTAAAGCGTTTTTAAAAAGAACATCTATGCAATTAAAGGCGTGTTATATCTGCAGTAACATTGATTCATTGCTTTAATTTGGCTCGTGGTGCACAAATAAAACAAGCTTGTTTTTCTAATTGAGCATTTTTCTTTTTAAATACTTTTTGTCTTTTGGTTTGTCTGGTGGGTTGCATGGCTTCAGGTCTTCATACTTTATTCAAAGTGCCAGTCATTATCTGTGTCTCTTTCACACTGTTTCTTGCTGTAAATAACATGCAGCACATTTGACTCAATAGTTTTCTGTTTGTTACAGGTACTCCACCTCCCCCTATTCGATCTTGCAGAAATATGGCATCCCACACCCCAAGCCAGTTCCATTCTTGGGAAACATGATGATGTTTCGACAAGTAAGCGTACTCACTTTGTCATATCTTCTGCAGAAGGAAGCTAACATGTGACAGCTGAACACCCCATCTTTTTAGTGTTTCACATTTACACTGTATAAATGTCTCTCGTCTTAATGAGGCATAAGTCATTACAATGAAAATGATGTCTATTAAGAATTTGAGTGTATATTGTTGGCATCCTGCTGTTTCTGCTTTGATTTTTCCCCCATCTTCTGCCCTAGAACGTATTGGGTGGCCAAAAGAGGCACAGACATCTCAATTTTTCTGGATAGCTTAATTATACTACCTACTTATTAATCATGAAAATGAATAGAACGGATTGCATTCGTGCGTATTATAGTGCGTATTTTACAATTCGGACACCACTTTCAAAATATTTGTGCCGATATCATACGGATGATTTTTTTATCATCTTACAAGGGGTGTTCATATCGGGGCTTTTGATTAGGCAGAATAACAGAACACAGTTATAACTTTATTTCTCTATATAGTCCCCTGCTACAGTACACTAATGCTCTCATCAAAGTGTTGCACTAGTTTTGGATACCATAGAGGTAGACAGTTTTCTCAGAACTCCGGAGCCATGATTGGATTGCCTGCTTGACGTCTGAAACGCCGGTCTCCTAGGAACTCCTTTAAAAAGGCCCAAACATGTGAAAATGACTTGGAGGGAGATCATGACTGTTAATGTGCAAGTGGTGTTCATTAATGATTGTGTGTACAGTTCCCACAGACAGATGGCATTCCATCTCTGCATTTTGCCATCAGTTGTCTGTCTAGGGTCACAAGACAAGGGTCATGTGTTCCACTCACTGGATGTTCGGAATCGTCATTCATAGACGCACGGCCTTAAAACATTCGCACCGTTAGAACGTTTACTTTGGCCTGAGAGTCTCATCACCATACTGTGCTTTATGTCTTCAGTAAACGTCAAACGCTTTTTACCGCTATCATGCTCTAGAAATTCGGTTTAGAAAAGTCTCGGTTTGACGTGAACGGCCCTAGTAGTTGAAAGTTTTTTCCTCATGGCTGTGTGCATAAAACATTATTCAGGTTGCAAATGTGTTGAAGGCATATACGACATGTAGCCTACTGGAAGATCATTACTGTCATGCATGCATTTTCAGACTGATCTCACACATTAAAAGATGATGAATTGAATAATATACTGTAAGAAAGATGTCGGGGAAGGCTTCTGTACGTCAGGCTCTGAGGAAGCAAGGCATTTATATGCAGAAGTAAGCTAGATTCATTGCTATAATAAAACATGCACATGTACAGTATATCTATAGGTTTTCAAGTGATGCAACACTTTTTTTTTCTGCCTTGGTTGTGTGGTTTGAACTTTGTCAGGGTTTTTTTTCTAACAGCATCCAAACCTGACGTCAAACCCAGTGCTAACCTTCAGATAATTTCGACTAGGGTGATGTGCAGGCGTAGGGGAGTTACGGATGAAACCACTGCTCTGGGCCTGATTACATTCACACGTCAATATTTTCCTGTCAGGTAGCCATGTTGGACTGGATGACCTGACGTTATGGCTCTCCTTACGTTTATATCGCTCTGGTTTTGAAAGCAGACTGCCTCTGCCTCCAGACTGTTTTTTTTCTTCTTCTTTCTTCTTAACCTTTTTTTTTGAACACCTGTCTTACTTTGCAGAATAGTCTTATTGAAAGTGCTATTCAGACTAATGTATGTTGAACATTTGTTTTTGGACAAAAGAGGATTATACAATACAAATAAGCCTAAATGTTTTAGTCTAGACAAATCCTGATCCTCCGAAGCCATGAAATCTTATTCAAGGTGAGCTCTGAGCACTGAGACAGGAATTGGCTACGAGATAGGTCATCAGATTTAGCTTTTCGGATGGATCTGTTTGTTTGTCTGTTTATATCTTTATCGCTGTCTATCCCTGCTTCCCCTTGTCACTTTCAGTTCATGTTTCTCTCACTTTTGTCTTTACAAAACAGATTTTTCAAGGTGAAGCAAACATAATTACTGTTTGTGTGTGTGTGCTTGTATAGTGATCGCATACTGCCAAAGTTTACCCCGTCTCATTATAGCTAAATTCTTTGACCTAGTTTTACAGACCAGATCTTTTAAGTCTAGCATGTGTGAGAAGGATGCAGTGTGTGTGTGTGTGTGTGTGTGTGTGTGTGTGTGTGTGTGTGTGTGTTTAGTACCGACAGTGAGCCAGAGCATAAACCGACCCTGAGTATCATAGTGATGATACTTTAGGGAGCAAAAAAAGGAAGGAAAGCACAGAGCAGTAATAGAGCGATAGCATGCATCCTTCATGCTTATTCAATTCAGTTTTGGCACTTTTAACTATAGACAGCAAAGCACCTTCACAGAAACAACCAAGAGCAAAAAGTGCCAAGAAAAATCAAAATGTAGTATTTTTTTTTTTTACTATATAAAGTTCTGAATGGGTTTACAGGTTTTGCTGAAGTTGGCCCTTTTCAAGTGTCTGGGCCCGAAGTAGTCCTACGTAGCATCGTCCGATTCCACTGAAAGAGGGACCATACTGTATACCGATAAATGTTTAACCTAACCTGTAGTAAATTTAATATTTTTACATTTCATACTCATTACACACTCATTAACCACATTTAACGCTTTTAACAACCTCATTTTTAGATAAAAATCAACTAAAATTTTTTCAGATAATGTAAGTTTGCATTTTTAACAGGTCTCTTCCAAATGGTTGAGATGTCACTTCATGGTAAATGTATCAATACAGTATATTCAATATATTTACTAACACCAATAAAAACAAACAAACAAATAAATAAATGTATAGTCATTTAAATAAGTTTTCAAGTATTAGATCCACTTTCTTTCAGATGGCATGCTATTAAAAAGGCACACTATTTAAATCACAGCATCATCTAGTGTTTTTTTTTTTTTTTTTTTTAGCATTACCTCAAATATTACTATTTTAGCATACTTCAACAGAGTGGTACCTCAATCAATTTAAGTTCAACATGTTTTCAATATGGTTTAGTGACTTAAAATGCCCTACCGAAAGGTTGACCAGAACATTACGGGGTTAAACATAAAGCCTCATCATTTGCTCTTCAAGGGAATGATCTCTGCTCATGCTAAATAGAGTGAATTGAATGTGTACTGTATGAATCCTGATCTCAACAGCTTGCAAGAAGAATTACAAAGGCACTTTTACTTTTTTACTTTTCATCACTCTAATAAACACTATTTGTACTGTTGTGCAAGGTTTTTGTTAATCAAGCATCTTTCTACAATACATTAAGTAAGATACTATTTCACATAGTGGTGATCTGTGATGTGTGGTGATGTTAGGAACATAAGCATTCATTGCACAAATTCCACAGTCACCGAGGCCTTTGTGCTTCTTTAGACTGATTATTTGCTATGCCCGGGCACAACACACGGAACCATCGCTGGCATGAATGACACTTGGTCCAATAAGATGTTGGACCACCTCCTGGGTTTTTTAGTAGCATACACAGAACAGCAGTGATCTGTGCTGAATACTAAAGCTGTTGGAATTTGTTCTGCCATCCTTTTTTTCTTTCTGGATAGTTCATTTGGGTTGCAGAATGGCTTGTATTGAGTTGAGAGGGTATCCTAGGGAAAATCTCAACCATGTCTTTTGCTATTTGCATGGCAAATTTTTCTGGTTACATCTGCTGATGTAATGAGTACTGTGCAATAGCAGGCGACACAGTAATAACACATCTGCGGATGGAAATGCTGTAGGAAGTAGTTTTCCCCAAACTTTTTGAATATGGATCAGTATCTATAAGGTTTATATTATTCTGGATGAATTTCGCTTCAGAGAAAAAAGTGTTTGATTAAAGGTTTTTGAAGAAGTATTAATGAAAGTATTACAGTAAATGAAGAAACGTGTGCATTTTCAGCTTCAATCCCTGATGTGATCGAGGACAATTTATTATTAAATCACTGAATGTGTGTGAGAGGAAAAGAAAACAAGGGGAAAAAAGTCAGACATCTTTTTCATTTTAGTATGTTTCCATTCTCTCTATCGCTTGCTCAGACTCACTTTCTCAAATACACATACATGCACACTAAAACCGACAACAGCACATTAGTAAGATGCCCTCCATTATGAAATATAACACTTATGAAGGTGCATTACGTATTAGGTCCATTTAAAGCTCCAATCATCATCTCTCTCTCTCTCCCTCTCTCTCTCGGTCTCACTCTCTCAGACACACAGACACAGATTGTACGGAAAGCACATGCACATTACTCTCACTCCAGCGCACCTTCTTTTGTCTTCCAGATTTAATTGAGGTCTGTGCGCAGGAGCTGTCACAGTATTCACGCCGTGTGCCACTTAAATGTGAGAGAAGCTATAAGTGAGATTGCCAAAAATATGAGAGAAGTTTTTTTTAGGCGAGATCAAGGACAAACAGTTGTGCCAGCAAAACAAGTGAACGTGGCTAATCTTTTAGGATTAAGAAAATTCCGATAGGACCAACTTTCCAATGTGGCCTGTCTGCTTCAGTCAGGCTGGCTTTATTGATCTTACCCATCTGTGATGAATCCTCAATTAGGCCTTTGGCAGACTGCAGCGAGAGAGCCATTCATTTGAGTTTAGACATGCTGTACAGTCTTCTGTTCGGTATCTATCTGACACACACACATATGCATGTATACATGCATACATACATGCAGGCACATACTTCACACATTCGCATCAGACTCCCATGGACCTACTTTAAACATCACATGCACAAATCCTCGTCTCTTCCGAATGATGGAACAGTAATAAGAGCCTTGGAAAGACGAGATCAGGACAAAAGGGCACACCCCACTGCTTAATGCTTACTGAGGAATGGACTCACACACACACATCACTGCCTAATGCCCACCAGGGAATGGCACCGGCTAGCATCACTGGGTAGGAAAGGGGAGGGCAGAGGGCATGGTGCCAGCGCTGTTCGGCTCCTTCATTAGCTCAGAGATGGCAGAGTCACAAGCTGCCATGCATACAAAATCAGGACTGTGTGTGTGAATCTCCGTTCATGTGTTACTCTTGCAAGGTTTATATATATATTTATATATATTTTTTTTTACTTTTTTTCAAAAATAAAAAAGCTAATTTATTCATCATATATATATATATATATATATATATATATATATATATATATATATATATATATATATACACACACACACACACACACACACACACACTATATTAGCAATATTGGCTCTCCTGCCTTGATATTCGTATGAATCTGAGTAACATGAGCAATAACAGCTTAAACTTTTCTGGGAAGGCTTTCCATAAGGTTTAGACTATGTTTAAGGAAATTTCTGAGATCAGACACTGATGTTGGACAAGAAGGCTTGGCTCTAACTCATCCCCAAGGTGTTGAGGTCTGGACTCGGTGCAGGCCAGTCAAGTTCTACCACCCAAACTCACTCATTCATGTCCTTGCATTGTACACTGGTGCACAGTCATGTTCCCACAAAGTTGGGACCATTAAATTGTCCAAAATTCCTTGGTATGCTGAAGCATTAAGAGTTTCCGTAACTGGAACTAAGTGGCCGAGCCCAACTCCTGAAAAACAACCCCACATTATAATCCCACTCCACCAAACTTTACTCTTGGCACAATGCAGTCAGACAAGTACAGTTCTCCTGGCAACCGCCAAACCCAGACTCGTCCATTGGATTGCCAGACAGAGAAGTGTGATTCGTCAGTCCAGAGAACACATCTCCACTGCTCCACCTCTGGGAACTCCTTCAAGACTGTTGGAAACCATTTCAGGTGACGACCTCTTGAAGCTCATCGAGAGAATGCCAAGAGTGTGCAAAGCAGTAATCAGAGCAAAGGGTGGCTATTTTGAAGAAACTAGAATATAAAACATGTTTTCAGTTATTTCACCTTTTTTTGTTAAGTACATACTGTAACTCCACATGTGTTCATTCGTAGTTTTGCTGCCTTCAGTGAGAATCTACTAATGTAAATGATCATGATAAATAAAGAGAACACTTTGAATGAGTGAAGGTGTGTCCAAACTTTTGGCCTGTACTGTATATATATTGCGATAAATTATGAGACACTGCATTTTTCTGAGGGAGTGTGGATATTAGCGTACTAAATGCATATATTGATTTTTTTTTTTTTATTTCGGTCTTTTGCGTTTTATATTTTACAAATGTAAAAAATAACACTAAATAGATTTACATTATTACATATTAAGTATTAATATATAATATCTACAGTATCTATCTATCTATCTATCTATCTATCTATCTATCTATCTATCTAATACACGATTGTATTTGTAGGTAATTCTTTGTAAATCTACTGTATCATGAAACTATACTATAGAAATGTTTTCAAAAATCATGATTTTTTTTTAACACCTCCCTCCACCCACACACACACACACACACTTTATATGCTTTGCTCTTTTTTCGTACACAAGCATTTAAGCCTTTATGAGAGCACACATTGACCTTGGTGGAAAAAAAGTAAGGTACTGTATACTGTATCAGTCATGTTATAACAGGCAATTAGTGAAAGCAGACTAAACGACATGGCAACATGAGAGACATATATGAGTCTAAATACGCTCTGGTTGTTGTGTGTGAGTACGTGCATAAAACTGGCCACCCACTTAGAACTGAAAACAAAAAAGAGTTCATGTTCAACTCTGTCTCTTTATTGCACTCTCTTTCCCTCTTTTTTTCATGTGGTTTCCTTTGTGCTGGCTTTTTTTCAACTCCTCATTTGTTTTCCTCTATACTCAATCTCACAAGCTCTGCGTGTTTAAAATGCTAATGATCATCACTAACTCTTACCGCGCTGTGGTACAAACCAACAGAGCACTGGTAGTCGGATCTTTTGTCAGTGCATAGAATGTATTAGATATTACATATGCATGTGGTTGCTTAAAGAAACTCTGTGGTTAAGAAAACAGCAAAAGAATTCAGAAGGTGACTGAGGGCACACACACACACACACACACATAAACCTGCACACACTGATCTTGGATCTTTTTCAATGGTTGTGATGTTAGATTTATTAAAGTGTCAATCAACTGTAATGCTCATATGACAAATGGGTTGAGCCGGGTAGCATTTAAAGCCACACGCAGACACTAAAAGAGCAAAAATGCTTCATCAGTAATAATGCATCCTTTACTTTCTTGGTGAATATATGTGGTCAAATGACATTCCTTGCATTTTTTCTTTTTTGATTTGAAAATATATGTTTGTGTGTGCCCTCTGTAACAGACTGTAACTCTGCATTTTCCTACTTGCTTTTAGTGCCTTTTCAATGGTCAGAAGGCCATGATCAAGAAGTATGGCCGTGTATGCGGGTAAGTCAATTAAAAGCAATTGACACTTCTTTTACATTATCTATAAATCAGTATCTCGTTACGGTCCAAAAGAGAGATAAAAAATGACCCTGAACATCTTTGAGAAACTAAAAGTGTATCAACCCTAATTGTGCTATTAAGTCGTTTGTTTTCTTTTGTACCCACTTAAAATGATTTCTCTCCTTCTTTCCTCGTAGAAATCTAATGCCACAATAACCAACAAACGTAGCTTTAGGCAAGTGGCCCATTTTCTCTAAACTGCTCCCTTTCTTAGAACTTTAAAGCTACAGCAGCACATTTTATATAAAGCTTCAGGCTACTGAGCGGAACACGGCACTTCTTTTCACACAGATGGTCTTGGTTCCATCCCTCCTCTTTGCATGTAGACCTTCATTCATTCATTCATTCATTCATTATTAACCGTTCAAGTTGAATCAAAATATTTATTTGTCCCACTTTGAAAAGTACCTGCCCTTCTAACTTTACAACGAACAGTTACGTGACTGTATGTAACACACGTGCCTTTATGCCCCATGCTTTCATAATCAAGACGTGAGAGCAGCTCACAGGGCTTTTAGTGTGTTTTGATTTAGTTCAGGGCAGTGAGATGGGCACCGAGATTAGCGTGTGTTTGATACCACTGCCTGCACCGAATAGATCAAAGAAGCAAAGGAGGCACCAGGCTTCCTGTGTTCAATGTGAGCTGTGTGGAGGAACTAAGAGAGAGAGAGAGAGAGAGGTGGGGGGTGGATTTAGATTTAGTGCCCGGAGCAGAAAACAGGGCACTAAGTCGGAAATGCAGGGATATATGTCAGGAGACATTACTGCAGCTTTCAGTCAGAGTAATCCAACAGGCTGAGAGTGCATTTCAAAATTGAACACTGAAATATGCAGTATATCACAGTAAAGCACTCTCACATATGTATGCCTCGGATCGCTTATCAAATGTTTAGGAAAACTGAAGTTAACAAAAACATATCTTTAAAAAATTTTCAGCGCTTCAGCAGAACAGCTCGTCTGGTGCTGAATGAAGGTTTTCATTTGCAAGACATTTTCATGTTTAAGTGTCTGGCTGGATGCCAGCAACTGCGCATATTTTTTTAAAGGCTTCCTTACCCAGTGTGAAGGCACGGATTGCCACAAATTACATGTTTAAAGAGATTACTGCCATGGCATTGGTGCTGGACATCTGAGTTCCCAAGAAATTCAGCATCAAATTCAGCAGTTCTCTCAAAAATCGGGGTTTGTGAACCCTCAGGGGACTGTAGAACATAGATGGAAGGCTCAAAATTGTTAAATGTAGTTACGAATCACAAACCACCCATATGAGTTTAATCCAAAGCTAAAGTTGGACTATACAGGTCCTTCTCAAAAATGTGCATATTGTGATAAAGTTCATTATTTTCTGTAATGTACTGATAAACATTAGACTTTCATATATTTTAGATTCATTACACACAACTGAAGTAGTTCAAGCCTTTTATTGTTTTAATATTGATGATTGTGGCATACAGCTCATGAAAACCCAAAATCCCTATCTCAAAAAATTAGCATATCATGAAAAGGTTCTCTAAACGAGCTATTAACCTAATCATCTGAATCAACTAATTAACTCTAAACATCTGCAAAAGATTCCTGAGGCTTTTAAAAACTCCCAGCCTGGTTCATTACTCAAAACCACAATCATGGGTAAGACTGCCGACCTGACTGCTGTCCAGAAGGCCATCATTGACACCCTCAAGCAAGAGGGTAAGACACAGAAAGACATTTCTGAACGAATAGGCTGTTCCCAGAGTGCTGTATCAAGGCACCTCAGTGGGAAGTCTGTGGGAAGGAAAAAGTGTGGCAGAAAACGCTGCACAACGAGAAGAGGTGACTGGGCCTTGAGGAAGATTGTGGAGAAGGACCGATTCCAGACCTTGGGGGACCTGCGGAAGCAGTGGACTGAGTCTGGAGTAGAAACATCCAGAGCCACCGTGTACAGGCGTGTGCAGGAAATGGGCTACAGGTTGCAAATTTTGCATGTCATTCGGAAATCAAGGTGCCAGAGTCTGGAGGAAGACTGGGGAGAGGGAAATGCCAAAATGCGTGAAGTCCAGTGTCAAGTACCCACAGTCAGTGATGGTCTGGGGTGCCATGTCAGCTGCTGGTGTTGGTCCACTGTGTTTTATCAAGGGCAGGGTCAATGCAGCTAGCTATCAGGAGATTTTGGAGCACTTCATGCTTCCATCTGCTGAAAAGCTTTATGGAGATGAAGATTCGTTTTTCAGCTCGACCTGGCACCTGCTCACAGTGCCGAAACCACTGGTAAATGGTTTACTGACCATGGTATTACTGTGCTCAATTGGCCTGCCAACTCTCCTGACCTGAACCCCATAGAGAATCTGTGGGATATTGTGAAGAGAAAGTTGAGAGACACAAGAATCTGCAAAAGGATTCCAGACCAAGTATTGAGTGCAGAACTGAACATAATTATTTGAAGGTTGACTTTTTTTGTATTAAAAACACTTTTCTTTTATTGGTCGGATGAAATATGCTAATTTTTTGAGATAGGGATTTTGGGTTTTCATGAGCTGTATGCCACAATCATCAATATTAAAACAATAAAAGGCTTGAACTACTTCAGTTGTGTGTAATGAATCTAAAATATATGAAAGTCTAATGTTTATCAGTACATTACAGAAAATAATGAACTTTATCACAATATGCTAATTTTTTGAGAAGGACCTGTATACTGTATAATGTCAGCTGTAACCTAGTTCAGAAATACATTATGTATGTATTTATATGATGCTCATGAAGAAATCCGAGGGCTGTCCAAGTCAAACCAGGCGTTTTTGATTGTGCAGTATGCTAATGCACTTACAGTGGTGTGAAAAACTATTTGCCCCCTCCTGATTTCTTATTCTTTTGCATGTTTGTCACACAAAATGTTTCTGATCATCAAATACATTTAACTATTAGTCAAAGATAACACAAGTAAACACAAAATGAGGGGTTTTATTATTTTGGGAGAAAAAAAATCCAAACCTACATGGCTCTGTGTGAAAAAGTAATTGCCCCCTGAACCTAATAACTGGTTGGGCCACCCTTAGCAGCAATAACTGCAATCAAGCGTTTGCGATAACTTGCAACGAGTCTTTTACAGCGCTCTGGAGGAATTTTGTCCCACTCATCTTTGCAGAATTGTTGTAATTCAGCTTTATTTGAGGGTTTTCTAGCATGAACCGCCTTTTTAAGGTCATGCCACAACATCTCAATAGGATTCAGGTCAGGACTTCACACTACCACCACCATATTTTACTGTTGGTATGATGTTCTTTTTCTGAAATGCTGTGTTACTTTTACGCCAGATGTAAGGGGACACGCACCTTCCAAAAAGTTCAACTTTTGTCTCGTCGGTCCACAAGGTATTTTCCCAAAAGTCTTGGCAATCATTGAGATATTTTTTAGCAAAATTGAAACGAGCCTTAATGTTCTTTTTGCTTAAAAGTGGTTTGCACCTTGGAAATCTGCCATGCAGGCCGTTTTTGCCCAGTCTCTTTCTTATGGTGAAGTCGTGAACACTGACCTTAATTGAGGCAAGTGAGGCCTGCAGTTCTTTAGATGTTGTCCTGGGGTCTTTTGTGGCCTCTCGGATGAGTCGTCTCTGCGCTCTTGGGGTAATTTCGGTCGGCCGGCCACTCCTGGGAAGGTTCACCACTGTTCCATGTTTTTGCCATTTGTGGATAATGGCTCTCACTGTGGTTCGCTGGAGTCCCAAAGCTTTAGAAATGGCTTTATAACCTTTACCAGACTGATAGATCTCAATTACTTTTGTTCTCATTTGTTCCTGAATTTCTTTGGCTCGTGGCATGATGTCTAGCTTTTGAGGTGCTTTTGGTCTACTTCTCTGTGTCAGGTAGCTCCTATTTACGTGATTTCTTGATTGAAACAGGTGTGGCAGTAATCAGGCCTGGGGGTGACTACAGAAATTGAACTCAGGTGTGATAGGTTAACTTATAGGTTAATAAGTTAAGTTATTTTTTAACAAGGGGGGCAATCACTTTTTCACACAGGACCATGTAGATTTGGAGTTTTTTCTCTCTCTTAATAACGTAAACCTTAATTAAAAAATGCATTTTGTGTTCAATTATGTTATCTTTGACTAATAGTTAGCGGTTTTTGATGAGTAGAAACATTTAAGTGTGACAAACATGCAAAAGAATAAGAAATCAAGAAGGGGGCAAATAGTTTTTCACACCACTGTATACCAGTTTTTCGCTAGTGCTTAGATACCATTAAGGATTCTTAGTATGCCATAGCGATGATCAACCGCCCACTTCATGTCTGAAATGCTAGCTTCTCATGAACTCCTTTAATGACCCAAACATGTGAAAATGCAGGGGATGTGTAGTTCCTGTAAGTGGTGTGGTGGGCAGTATGGAGTCATACATTGTACTGTGAAACCAAAATGTCTTTGGTGATCAGTCAGGCCATTTTCCATTAAAGGAAAATGCCATTAAAGGAGTTCCTGGGAGGCCAGCATTTCAGTAGGTAGTTCGATCATGGCTCCAGCAAACTGAGGAACCTTTCTACAGTACCTTGAACTGCTCAGTTTAGTGCATTAGTGTGTCAGGGGATTATATAGAGAAATAAAGGTAGTTTTTACTCTAAACTGTACTCTGTTATTCTGCACAATCAAAAGTGCCCGTTTGATTTAATAGCCCCTTGAAGATGCTGAGAAGGTCCATGGAATTTATTTTAAAGTTTAACTACTTTGTTTAACTTACTTTTACTTTTGGGCCTTTTAGATTATGGAAATAATCCATTATATTCTGCTTCAAATCTACTGTCTCTGTAAAGAGCACACACATTAGCAGCCACATTAACAGGAACACCTGTACTCACTCATGCATTTATTCAACCATCCAACCATGTAGCAGTGTAGTACAGTATATAAAATCATAGACATACAGGTCAAGATCTTTGGTTAAAGTTTACATCAAACAAAAAAATGTGTGAGAAACGTAATCTCATTTACTTGTTGGTGCCAGAAGGGCTGGTGTGAGTCTTTGAGAAACTGTGAATCTCTTGGGATTTTCACACAAAACAGAGTCTCTAGAGTTTATTCAGAATGCCATGAAGAACAAAAACATCTAGTGAGCTGTACTTTTGTGGGAGAAAATCTCTTTTTGGTGAAAGAGGTCTGTCAAGAATGCCCATACTGGTGTGAGTTGACAGGAAGGCTATGGTAACGCAGATAACCCCTCTTTTCAGCCGTGTTGACTAGAAGGGCAAATCCACAGTTGGATTGAACCTGGACGGTTTAAGATTGAAAAATCTCCCATAGACTGGGATTCCAGTTCCTGGCTGACAGGATCCTGATATGGTCTTCTGGTGTTGTAGCCCTTCTACCTCAAGTGTTAATATATAGTGTGTTCTGAGATGCTTTTCAGCTCACCATGGTTGTAAGGAGTAATTATATCAGGTTAATATATTCTGCCTGGCAGTTTGAACCTATTATTCTGTGTAAACTCTAGAGACTGTTGTGTGTGACAGTTCCAGGAGATCAGCAATTTCTGAAATGCTCAAACCAGCCCATGTGGTAACAACCACCCTGCCATAGTCAGAGTCCTTGAGATCACATTTTCCTTATTCAGATGTTTAATTTTACCACACTGTAATTTGTGAAGCTTGATCCAGAGGTACATATTATGTATTGTTGTTCTGGCAAAATATTAGCTGATTGGGGAAGTTTGTTAACAAGCAAGAGTACAGATGTTCGTTTTGAGGTGGCTGGTGAGTGTATGCATGATTAAACTAGATAGGAATTTGCACATATTCTCTGTACTGGCAAATGGGCATATAATGCAAATCTTAGGGCAGTTGCTTTGGCAGTCAATAAATGTTTAGGCAAAACATTTGTTTTCATGAATTGTTTAGGCAAAGATGTATCGCAAATTAGTCTCTTCATTAAGATATTGTTAAGAGACAGGGCCTTTCAAAGATAGAGCTACTTTTTCCTGAGTGATGAATGTGTAGTTATGTAAATACAGAGCTGATTTGGTAGATAAAATAGTTTAATATTTTAATAGTTTAATAAAATAGTTTAATATTTCTTAAATAAGTAAAATTAAGCCCTGTTTGCTTATCGTCCTATTCATACCGCAGGACTAGACGATAATCAGACGATAATATGGACTAGAGCTTTTAAGTTATTCACATTTTCCCCTTAAACTTTTGTTTCCAACATTGGTTAATAACAATGCTTTATTTTGTATGGGCGCTATGGAGAACTGATTCTTTTTAAAAAGGGCTAATAGGAATGAGCTCAACGTTTAGAGGAGAGAAAATCCAAGAACATGCTTTATATGCAAACTTGAATATCTGCTTTATTACAATATAATCAATAAAAAACAAGGGACCGTGAGTTCCATGACATTGAGTGTGGGTGTGTGTGTTTGTGTGTATCTATCTAACTATCTATGTACAGTACAGGCCAAACGTTTGAACACACCTTCACTCATTCAATGTGTTTTCTTTATTTTCATGACCATTTAACATTGGTAGATTCTCTTAACAAAAAAAGGTGACATAACTGAAAACACGTTTTATATTCTAGTTTCTTCAAAATAACCACCCTTTGCTCTGATTACTGCTTTGCACACTCTTGTTAAGTACATACATAACTCCACATGTGTTCATTCATAGTTTTGATGCATTCAGTGAGAATCTACCAATGTACTGTAAATGGTCATGAAAATAAAGAAAAACCCATTGACAGATAGATGAGAAGGTGTGTCCAAACTTTTGGCTACCTATCTATCTATTTACAGTACCTATCTATCTATCTATCTATCTATCTATCTATCTATCTATCTATTTATCTATACTGTATATATATATATATATATATATATATATATATATATATATATATATATATATATATACACACTACCGTTCAAAAGTTTAACTCATTCCTGATTTTTATTTCTTTCGACATTGTAAAGGAATGCTGAAGGCGTCCAAAAATGCATTAATCTCCTTTGAACAGTTGATATTGAGATGTTTCTGCTACTTCTGCTCTGTAAAGACTTCATAACGCCTCTAATCTGAGGTGCTGTTAATTGGTCATTTTTCAGGCTGATAACTCTAAATGAACTTCTCGTCTGCAGCAGAGGTAGATTTTGGTCTCGTCCTCCTGGGACGGCCTTCATGAGAACCAGTTTCATTATGGTGCTTGACGCATTTTGCAAATGCACTTGACAATACTGTTCTTGCAAGAACTATTACAGAAAGGCCGACCTCTGTGTCTTAAAATAACAACTAACTAAATTGTTTTTGTTGTTGTTACATAATTATCTAATCCCATATGTGTTATTTTATGGTTTTGAAATCCCCAGTATTGTTGTAGAATGTAGAAAATAAATCACTAAACAAAAAAAAAGAAAAAGAAATTTGCAAGTGTTCTAAAACTTTTGAACGGTAGTGTGTGTGTGTATATATATATATATATATATATATATATATATATATATATATATATATATACAGTGGTGTGAAAAACTATTTGCCCCCCTCCTGATTTCTTATTCTTTTACATGTTTGTCACACAAAATGTTTCTGATCATCAAACACATATAACTATTAGTCAAAGATAACACAAGTAAACACAAAATGCAGTTTTTAAATGAGGGGTTTTATTATTTAGGGAGAAAAAAAATCCAAACCTACATGGCCCTGTGTGAAAAAGTAATTGCCCCCTGAACCTAATAACTGGTTGGGCCACCCTTAGCAGCAATAACTGCAATCAAGCGTTTGCGATAACTTGCAACGAGTCTTTTACAGCGCTCTGGAGGAATTTTGGCCCACTCATCTTTGCAGAATTGTTGTAATTCAGCTTTATTTGAGGGTTTTCTAGCATGAACCGCCTTTTTAAGGTCATGCCACAACATCTCAATAGGATTCAGGTCAGGACTTTGACTAGGCCACTCCAAAGTCTTCATTTTGTTTTTCTTCAGCCATTCAGAGGTGGATTTGCTGGTGTGTTTTGGGTCATTCTCCTGCTGCAGCACCCAAGATCGCTTCAGCTTGAGTTGACGAACAGATGGCCGGACATTCTCCTTCAGGATTTTTTGGTAGACAGTAGAATTCATGGTTCCATCTATCACAGCAAGCCTTCCAGGTCCTGAAGCAGCAAAACAACCCCAGACCATCACACTACCACCACCATATTTTACTGTTGGTATGATGTTCTTTTTCTGAAATGCTGTGTTACTTTTACGCCAGATGTAACGGGACACGCACCTTCCAAAAAGTTCAACTTTTGTCTCGTCGGCCCACAAGGTATTTTCCCAAAAGTCTTGGCAATCATTGAGATGTTTTTTAGCTAAATTGAGACGAGCCTTAATGTTCTTTTTGCTTAAAAGTGGTTTGCGCCTTGGAAATCTGCCATGCAGGCCGTTTTTGCCCAGTCTCTTTCTTATGGTGGAGTCGTGAACACTGACCTTAATTGAGGCAAGTGAGGCCTGCAGTTCTTTAGATGTTGTCCTGGGGTCTTTTGTGGCCTCTCGGATGAGTTGTCTCTGCGCTCTTGGGGTAATTTTGGTCGGCCGGCCACTCCTGGGAAGGTTCACCACTGTTCCATGTTTTTGCCATTTGTGGATAATGGCTCTCACTGTGGTTCGCTGGAGTCCCAAAGCTTTAGAAATGGCTTTATATCCCTTACCAGACTGATAGATCTCAATTACTTTTGTTCTCATTTGTTCCTGAATTTCTTTGGATCTTGGCATGATGTCTAGCTTTTGAGGTGCTTTTGGTCTACTTCTCTGTGTCAGGTAGCTCCTATTTAAGTGATTTCTTGATTGAAACAGGTGTGGCAGTAATCAGGCCTGGGGGTGACTACAGAAATTGAACTCAGGTGTGATAAACCACAGTTAAGTTATTTTTTAACAAGGGGGGCAATCACTTTTTCACACAGGGCCATGTAGATTTGGAGTTTTTTTTTCTCCCTTAATAACGTAAACCTTCATTTAAAAACTGCATTTTGTGTTCAATTATGTTATCTTTGACTAATAGTTAACGGTTTTTGATGAGCAGAAACATTTAAGTGTGACAAACATGCAAAAGAATAAGAAATCAGGAAGGGGGCAAATAGTTTTTCACACCACTGTGTATATATATATATATATATATATATATATATAGAGAGAGAGAGAGAGAGAGAGAGAGAGAGAGAGAGTCTGTGTGTGCAAATGAAAGAGCAAAAGAGTGGACATGTGAGTGATTGTCACGAACAGCACTTTGTTTGTCATAAATTAATTTATTCTGCATTTGTGTGAATGCTTATGTGTCCATGTTGCTGTGTTTATAGGTATTACATGTCCAGACGGCCAGTGGTGGTGATAGCTGACCCTGACATGCTCAGACATATTATGGTGAAGGAGTTTAATAAGTTCCCGAACAGAATGGTGAGTATGATATACAGTACTTGCTATACACACATACCTGTACACACACACACGCACACACACACGCACGCACACACACACGCACGCACACACGCACATCCACGCGTTTACACAGAAATACACTAGGCGTAGGTAATATAAATAGTTCATGATGAACTTACTGTATGTTAATGATTCTAAATCAACACCTGCTCAGTAATAAGAATAATAATTGCCACTTTCACTGAGCTTTATAATTAGATCTACACATGTAAAGGAGTGCCTCCTTCACTAGCTTGACTAATCTACCTCAGTTATACAGGCACCACAGTTGTTGGTAAATATGCAGTAAATAACCATGAATTACATTAACCTTACATTAGTTAGACTCATTACTCATGAAAAACTTTGAAAGAGAACTATTTTGACTACCCAGGTTATTCTGACTGAACTGAAACATTTGTGATGACGCTTTGGATTAATATATAGTGTTGTGACTCAAACCAGGAATATTTATTTCAGAACTACAAGTTGAGTCTTACTATTCCGGAACATGAGAGGACACAGAGTGGTCATGAGACCTAGCATTAGCTCACCAGTTTTTTTTTAGCTAACTAGCTAGCTAACAGCATTCTGTGGTAAAGCGGCATCTAACCAAATTGTTAGCTGTGTTAAAATAAGATAGATGATGATAATAAATAATGAGCATATTGTAGGTTAAAAAAAGGAATTTACTTCTGCAAAATATCAAGATATCAAAGCACAGTTTAGCCATATCTGGCTAATTAGATTCATTAACTACTGTACAGTAGCTTAATAAAGGAGTGCTGAATACCGTTGATCCTTATGAGTTTTTCTGATTAAACATATTTATTACACAAAGCAGCATCTAGGTAGTAATTTCTGCTTTGTACAGGTAGTGTGTGTGTGTGTTTCTGTAAGGAAGAATCAATAATTGTGTGTGGACAGTGAAACATCAGTGTAAGCAAAGCTGGCACCACGGCACTTTCAACCCCAAGTTGCCACTGTGGTCATCACTAATGATCACATGACTTATTTATCAAAGCTAAAGGTCAGGTTCTGAGGTAACCTGGGTCTGGGAGCAGAGCCTTCTGGGTAATGTAAAGATGACAGCAGGAGCAGATCAATACTGAGACCATGTGCCTCACGACGTATGAAACCCCAGTAGTTTATAAATATCTTTATATCTTCATATCATATCTCAGCCTGTGACCTGCAGTGCACTGTGGTGTGGGACCGGTGGTCACTGCGGTAAGAGTGTGTGTGTAAATTTTACCAAGAAGCTCATGATACACACACCATCTGTGACAGACAGCAGGAGAAAACTCATAAAGCGGATCACCATGGCAGCCCAGAAACAAACATAACATGTTGGCTTCTGTGTGCACAAATAAATACTCGACATTCCCTCACCAGATACACACCCACATTTAGAAAAATGTACTCAGTCCTCTGAGCCTGCTCTCGGTTATCTTTATTCTCACAGTGTAAACATGACATGGACGAACAGATGGACAATTGCTTTAATTAACCGTATTAAATCAGGCTGTGTAACCACAGCAGTCAAAGTAAATTCAGTTTTAATAATAATAAAAAAAATAAAAAAAAAACAAGCTTCAGACAAATGCTTTCAAACAGAACCTTGAAAAATGCTTTCTGTAAAAGACTGAGATCACGGCACTTCTAAATCAACCGCTCCAAGGGCCCCACGGTGGAATTTGCAGTCTTTATTAGCACAGGATTGTTACCACTATTGTTCTAACTCATTAGACCACATCTCATATGACTTCATATGACTTTTAATTGTGCAATAATAGATTACAGCAGAAAGACAAGAATGTCTGACATTTTTTCTGGGTTCCTCAAATTGTCCGGCATTTTTCATGATAATCGCTATTCACCACTTCTGTAGTGTATTAGTGATTACCACAAACAGAAATTCCTTGAAGAAGAGGTAAAGGCCGTTTACTCGGAATCTTACTTATAATGAAAGTATGAGGAGAGATGTTAAGCAAGCATAAAAGTATTTTTATAGAAAACTCTTGTAAATCTTGTAAATTTATAGGATTCATAATCAAGTTAGTTATGTGTTTTTGGAAAATCTAAAATAATTATAACTGTCGTTCGACTTTATTGTGTAGTACTGTATAAATTGAATGAAATCACACAATAACAGCTTTGGTAAGAATATCTTATACCTGTCTTATTGCAAGACCAATATTATTATTATTTTTTTTTTCAGCTGTTGCTCATGCTACAGTACATTACAGGTCAGCAAACACACTCAGAGGAAAGTACTATCTGCCCTCTTCTGCATAAATGAGCTCACAGATGCCAACAGTTGAATCATCTTGCTTTGATTGACAACTTTGGTTGGAAAACTGTGTCCAGTTTTGCTCTCTTGGCTGTCTAGTGTCCTAATGATAGAGCAGCTGATTTTCTGTGAACTACTTGGAAGCGACGTTTATTCATTATTTTATTAAAATATTTTACATATTTATTGATTGCTACAACTGCCCTTAGTCTTCTATTGTAAATAACTTATAAGGTAATGCATTTTCCAATGTTTTATAGTTACACACATACTGATTAGTGTGAAAACCACAAAAGCTTACCTTTAAAGTGCTGGATATGTACTGAAACAGTGATATGATATTCATCATCACCTTTGTCTTTCTAATTATTTAGGCATTTGATATGGCTACAAAGCCAATGTCGGACAGTCTCGTTATGCTACAGGACGAACAGTGGAAGCGAGTTCGCAGCATCCTCACACCAACCTTCAGCGCAGCCAAGATGAAAGAGGTAAACTCTCACACCACTCCAAATCCATTCCGTCACCATTTCGGTTATTAAAATCTGCGATGTGTGAAATCAGATTGAGAAATGTTGATTAATGATACCGTAACTGGGAATTACTTAAACATGATTATTGGTTTGGAACAAAAGTGTAGATCATTTTGCTTTTTGAGATACAGTATAAAGTAGCTTTAGCGTCAGTCTTTTCATCAGCAATGCTTTGTGTTGACTGTTATGATTTAAACATTGCATTATAAGAGATTAAATTAATAGTCAAATGTGCTCACACACACACACACACACACACACACACAAAACACACAGCGGTGATGCCGTATAGTATTGGTTCTTATGCATTGGATGTACTGTATTGGTATCTTATGGTGATTTGCATTTTGGTTTGCAGAATACTAGTAAGTCTCTTGTAGCGACTGTGGCAGTATATACTTATTTAAACTGCTTGTATCAAATTTTAGGATAGGAATTCTTGTTAGAAGGATATGTGATGATATCTGGTGTATAGGTATTTGTATAATGACAAAGTACATCAATATGTTGTTTATTCACACACTGTTGCTAGGAACTATAGTAACAGATACTACCACAATGATTAAATAACTGGCCAAAATGTTATGAACATTTATTGCAGTATACTGTATGCTTGCTTGACACTGGCAGATCAGTTCTTTCTGGGACTTAGTCCATGAATTACACATGGCTAATCAAATACAGAGAAAGGACACCAAGTGCCAGCCATAAACTTATTATTGTTCCTTTGCTCAATATGCATTAGAAGTTTTTACGTATTCGCTGTTTTTCTCCCAGAGCTGTGAATCATAGGTACACTCAGATTTTTCGCAAACAGCTATATTTCTAATAGGTTTAAAGTATGAAGAACAACTGGCAGAAGAATAAAGTGTCTAATAAACAATGAAATTATATATAACTTGTCATGCTGATTGTTTAAATATAATTTCTCGATAATATTTTTAGTTGTAATATTTTTCCCCTGCCAATCTTCTGCTCCAGTCCAGTAGGTGGCGGTATTGTACCAAACCAAAATAAATTCAAAAGAAGATGAAAGGAGACTCGTAAAATACTAGTACAGTGGAACCTCGGATTACGAGCATAATTCGTTCCGGAAGCATATTCCAAAACACTCGTAAACCAAATAAAATTTACCCATAGGAAATAATGGAAACTTAAATTATTCGTTCTACAGCCCAAAAAAATAAATACATAAAAATAATTAATACAAAATATAAAGTAAAAATAAAACAAATTAACCTGCACTTTACCTTTCAAAAAAGTAAAAAATAAATCCCGACAGATAAGTGTGCGCACAGGTGCTGTGTGTGTGTGTGTGTGTGTGTGTGTGTGTGTGTGTGTGTGTGTGTGTGTGTGTGTGTGTGTGTGTGTGTGCGTGTGTGTGAGGCTAGAGTAAGTGGAGACTCTTTCAGCCCCTCCTGTCTCCCCCTTCTCATCTTACACATTAAAACTTTCCCCTCTCGTTTAAACACACACAAACACATTAACGGAAAGACTGTGGTTCTCTCCTAAATTATTAAAGCTTCTCCGCTTTATTTTAATGTTGCTCGCAACAGCGTAACAGCCCGTTAATTCATGCTTGTGTAATGATGAGATGGACAAACTGGTTG